>JAWWNH010000013.1:12072500-12672500 GCA_034641385.1 Darevskia mixta
CGGCAGTGTAACAGTAATGTGTTCCAAAGCTGAGGGAACAATGCCAGTTAATATAAGCTGAGGATCAGGCCTGTGTATCTGCAGCACTTTATTTTCAATTTATATTTGCAGTATTAACCCGAAACTGTTCCCATGTTTTGTTTTCATGCATCTCTGTTTCTGGCAATAATATAAAGCCTTTATGAGAGCTTTAGCCACGTCCTTCGGAAGAGCTATGTGGCTCTTTCCACCATCTCATCTTTAATCTCCTTGGATAAACCAAACCATATCTGCAAGGCTCTTTCCATATATGGTTCCTGACTTCTCTTTCTTCCAAGCCCCTTTGTTGCTCTGGACTTGAAACCGCAACATCCTCTGTCTCCTCCTTTTCCCTGCCCAGAGGCAGAAGTCTCTGTGCTTTACTATTACCAGTCCTAAGAAAGACAGTGTCTTCCTTTGGCAAATTACAGAAGGGTTGCTGTGTTGGTATGATGCAGCAAAAACAACATTTTTTGTTAAATATATTTCTCTGCTACCCTACAATGCCATAGGACTCTCTGCTGCGTTTCCTTTGTCTGCCATACATAGATAGCCTGCATCGCTTCATTGTGCCCGTGTTAAAGAGTAAACTTGCCTCACATAAGAACTCAGGAAACTGCCTTATACTGAGCCAGACCATGGCTCCATCTAGGGCAGGCACGTCCAATAGGTAGATCGTGATCTACCGGTAGATCACTGGATGTCTGTGGTAGATCACTGGAAGCCCAATAAAAAAAGCTCAACAACTTTGACCTGAACCCCCCAAAAAGGGGGTAGATCACTACCAGTTTTTAACACTGTGAGTAGATCGCAGTCTCTTGGGAGTTGGTCATCCCTGATCTAGAGCAGTATCATTTACTCCAGTGGCCCCCACACTCCCCCACCCCCTTGAACCACATGAAAATGGTTGAGCATCTTGGCGGACCACTTGATGGTTTCTCTGCCTATAATGCATTGTGCTAAGTGCTATATGGTTTTTAACAGTATTTTTAAATGGGCTTCTTTTATTTCTTACAGTGTTTCATTGCATTGTGATTTGAATTCCTTAGCATTCAAATTTTAATACAGTGTAAGAAATAAAATCAATATGAATGTTGAATATGCCATCTCCCGCCTTCAAATCCAGACAGGCCACCTGAATGAAGTGGTCCATGGACCACAGTTTGGGAACCTCTGGTCTACACTGACTTAGCAGTGGCTCTCTGAGGTTTCAGGCAGCATGTCCTCCATCCCAGCCCTACCTGGAGATGCCGGTGATTCAACCTGGAACCTTCTGCATGCAAAGCATGTGCTTTGTTATTGAGCAGTGGTGTCCCCCCCCACCAAAGGATATGCTTTGAAACATTTGCACACAGGAGACGGCAGTGAGGGGAGGTACCGCTGTGGACCTGGCCTCCTGGCAGCAGTGCCACTACTACATACCAGAGTGATGCAGATGTAGAGCAGGGCAGCAGCAAGGTTGAGGCAGTTTGGGCACACTCAATTGGCACACTGGTGCACTTGTGCCAGTCTGATGACACCGCCACTATTATGTCCCAGTACTAGACGGTGGCACTGCTGCTAGGAGATCAGATCCATGGCACCACCCCTCCCTATTGGCCACTCCTGTTTGCACATGGGAAACTGGAGCCGCACTGAATTAACTTGTTTGAATACACAAAGCAGATCCTTATTTGAACAATTTGCAGCCTGTCAAAATTCAGCACCTCACCAGCTCTCCAGATTGTTGCTTTGGCATCTAATATCCCACCTGCCAGTTGATGTCTCTTCACCATGTGGCTTCACCTGCCAATTCAACAAAGACGTTTGCCCAACAAATAGCCCATGGTTATCCAATTACTTTCGTTAGTAGAACACAAACACATTTCATCTTCTTTGTGCTAACCTCTTAAGTAGAGTCCATCTAGAACTGGCAGATGCAGACAAGAGTCTTTTGTCTCTAAAATGTAGCTGTCTGCAGTACTTGGTTGTGTAAATTAGGACAAATGGCAGTGTTAGTTTGCACATGAAGGTCATTGTGCTGTAATAGGTTGAAGGGAATGGAATCGGCAAATGCAAAAGTCTTCACCTGGAAAAGAGCACAGCATTGTCAATTCCAGATGACTAGATGTTAAGCCACAAACAACTAGGGAATTGGGTTCATTCAGTGTCTGAAATGCATCACAGCCTGTTTCCACACAGTGTGCCAAAACAATGACTTTGGCTTTCTAAAGACCATTCTGTTGCTAGGCTGCTACCACTACTTGAGTAGTAGTTTAGAGCAGTATGGAGAATAGGGCTATCAGTGGCTACTGGCCATTATGTGTAGCATCTCCTTGGTCAGAAGCAGTATTACTCTGAACACCAGTTCATAACTGTCAACCCTCCCTTTTTTTGCAGGAAACTCCCTTATTCCAATGCTGTTTCCCGCTGCTATCCCAGATTGTTGATATCCCTTAAATTTCCCGGATTTCAAAGGAAGCAGCTCCTCTCCCTCCCTGCCAGCCAGGGAGGCTCCTCACCTGCGTTGCTCGGCTGCCAATAAGGAGTCTGAGGCCGACTGGGGGCGGAGCTTGCATGTCTTGTGCAGCTAGACCCTCACGCCCAACCAGCCAGCCAGCCTGCCTGCCATCTATGCGCTCGCTCTTTCGCTCACCCGTTCGCGTGCAGCCTCTGGAGCGCAGGGTGGCGAGGCTACTTGGTGCCATCGCACCGCCTTTGCGGCATCCCTTATTTCCAAATCCGAAAGTTTGGAAAAATCCCTTATTTTCAAATCTGAAAGTTGACAGCTATGCACCAGTTGCGGGGAATCACAAGTGGGAAGAGTGTTCTTGTGTGGGGGTCCTGGCATTTGGTTGGCCACAATATGAACAGGATGCTGAAATGAATGTGCCTTTGGCTTGGTCCACCAAGGCTCTCCTTGTGTTCTTCTGACTTGGTACCAATGGGAACTTCCCTCCCAGGAAAGATAGCAGCTCTGAAGGGTCACTGATCTGGTTCAGGACCACTCCACCATCTCAGGAAATGTCGTGCCAAATTGGGAGACAATATCTCAAAAGGTGCCTGGAAACAAAGAGAGCGGATGGACAAGCCCATTTCCAAAATATATAATATAGTAGATTATGATTTGTAACCCATTCTTCCTATTACAGGTAGATAACCGTGTTGGTCTGTCATAGTCAAAACAAAATAAAAAAAATTCCTTCCAGTAGCACCTTAGAGACCAACTACCGGTAAGTTTGTTCTTGGTATGAGCTTTCGTGTGCATGCACACTTCTTCAGATACCTGAAGAAGATACCTTCAGGTATCTGAAGAAGTGTGCATGCACACGAAAGCTCATACCAAGAACAAACTTAGTTGGTCTCTAAGGTGCTACTGGAAGGAATTTTTTTATTTCCATTCTTCCTAAAAACTGAGCCTAGAGCTGCAAACAGTATATTTAAAATGCTACTTGCTTATTGAAAATGCTGCTCAAACTGAGCTTGAATCTTGTCAGCATGGAGACACTGCGCTAGTTCATCATATTTTTGAATAGTCTGAAGGCATCACCATCTGTGGAGCTTCCTTTCCATATGGGAGCAATAGCTTTCTGGCAGCAGCATTGTCACTGATTAGGAGTGGGAGGCAAGGCAGTGGTGAGGTCAGGGCTGTGCAAATATGCTGGCAGAGCCATCTCACCACTGCTTTCTGGCCTCGTATACCATGCAAGCCAAAGGCTAAAGCAGTTATGGCTAACCTTGACACTCCAGATGTTTTGGAACTACAACTCCCATCATCCCTAGCTAACAGGACCAGTGGTCAGGGATGATGGGAGTTGTAGTCCCAAAACATCTGGAGTGTCAAGGTTAGCCATCACTGGGCTAAAGTCAGCTGACTTCTCCGCTGCCTGCTTATTTGATTTCACAAAGTAGAGCGGATAACTATACCCTTAAGCAGTTTCATGGTGGAAGCAACTAAATTTCTACAAAACCGAAGTTTGGATATAGAAGGGTCTGCTTTATGGTTTTAGTTTTTTTTTACTCCACCCAGGTAGGCTGGGGCTCCCACACATTTAATAGCATGCACAATTTCCAAAGCAAGGAGTGAACTTGAGAAGTGAACAAACATTTCCTTGTTTCATATCCCATATGGTGGTTTGTTTGTTTTTTTTAAAAAAGAGTTAATGACAATGACATGAGGAGGACCCTACTGAGGAGGATAGGAAAGATTGTATCTGATTTGCCTGATGGACGAACAACTATCCTTTGGAGTATTGTTGGGGTTCCTGCTGGCATATTTTACTTTTTTAAAATATTCAGACTTCGCTCCTTCCCTGGAGATTGAGGTGAAGGTAACAAACAGCTCGTTTTGATGAACCGTATAGGGTTCTCAGAAAATGTTAAAACTGCAACAACTGAAGAAATGTCCAAAGCAAAAAAAAGGCTTGAGCGAATCCCTTTCAGGGCATATGGCAGGTGCCACCACAAAGCGGCAGGGTGGGGTTGAGTTGGAAGGGACCTTGGAGATCATCTACTCTGAATCCTGCTTCATTGCAGGATCTGCAACACAGAATGTGACTGCAGCATCCTTGGCAGATGACCGTCCAATGAACAGTCTCCTGAGCTAGTCTATTCTACTGACAATTACGGTAGCTCTTACTGTTAGGAAGTTTCTCTTAATGTTTAACTAAACTCTGCTCTCCTGCAATTTCCACTCATTTGTTCCAGTTCTGCCCTCCGGAACAACGGAGAAGAGGTATGCTGCATCTTCTGTGTGACAGTCCTCAGATATTCGAAGACACTTTCTCTTCTCTAGGCTAATCTTATCATCTTGCAACCGTTTCTCCTAGAACTTGGTTCCTGTCTCCTCACTATTTTGATTGCTCCTGATACAAGATCACCCACCCAGCATTTGGCAATGCTTGCACATTTGAGCATAGAAGTCTTGTGCTTTCTTTGGCACAGCACTGGGTGATCTTGGTCCATTAGATTAGCATGCACTGAACCTTCTGTGCCATTTCAGTGTGAAAATGGAGCTACAAACAGGCGTCAGGGGTGTCCTGCATCATGTTGTGCTTGGACATAATGGTACAATGGAGTTCCGGGCGTGTCTGTTATCTACAGCTATTTCTGCTTGCTGTTCCGTCTCCTCTGAAGGTGCAGCCCAGAGCCTGTGCCAGGATAGCCTCTTGTTTATGCAAAGGTTAGGGTGGGAAGATCCCATTCGAAATGCTATGCTACCTTGTTTGTTGGAGCCTCATACTTATTAACGGTCAGTGCCCTTGAATACGTTTGCAGCATCTGGGCACATTTCCCGTTCAGGCTGATAAAAATGCATGTGTTTAATTAGCTGTGATAACCACCCACTTGGTCACTTTCTTCTGGTTTCCTTCTCTCTCCCTCTCTCTCCCTCCCTCTCTCTGCAGCTGGCTTTGAAGAACGCCTTGCGTTATTTCCCTTCCAACTTCCACGAAGTCCTGGCGCCAGAATTTGCCAAGGAGCTGAGACTCTATGGACATATCTACATGTACAGGTTCTGCCCCCACATTGAGATGAGGTAAAGGCTTGAGGAGGGCTCTATGGGGAATGGCATGTTGGGAGTGAAAGCTATTTGTTTGTTTAGAGTTGTACCTAAATTCTGTCAGAGTGAGCTGATGTGGAGGCACAACCCATGAACCAAACTGAACAGACTGAAGGCCACTTGTCACCAAATAGGCAGGCCAGGGGAGGCAATGCAAGTGTGATGGCCTGAGATTCAGACTCAGATGCTGAACCCTGAGGGATCCCAGCCTGCACAGGATTCCCTGCCTCCAGAACCAGCAGAGCCGGGGCTAGGGCTTGAGTCTGAAGGGTCCTCACCTGTGCTGGATCCTTAGGTGCAGGCATCTGATGAGTCTGCTTTGGCTCCTGATGGGATGGAGGACCCATTGCCTGCAGGTGCTCCACTCCCAGTCCCGTCAGGGGAAGCGGAGGTTACCTCTGGGTCCGGTAACCCTCCAGCCTCTCCTGAGTTGCAGAGGTTCAGGGCAGAGAGGCGAAGGGAACTGAGTTCCCACAGGAGGAGTGCTCGCCTCCAAGCCAGGAGAGGCAAGTCACCAGAGGATCGGGGCTGCCCTATGCCTCGGAGCAGATAAAAGCCGGCCAGCCCCAGCCCCAAGTTGCAGGAGCAACATTGTTGGTTGCCAGTTCCTGCTTGAAACCTGTCCTGCTTTCCTGCCTGAGCTCTTGACCTGCCCTGGTTCCCTGCTTGCATACCTGTTCCTGACTTCGCCTGACTCCCTGCCCTGCACCCAGCTTCAGTTACTACGGACTGCCTTTACGTTGCACCTCTGACCACGGACCGGACTTGGACCTCGCCTCTCGGGTAACCCACGGGACCAGCACAGCAAGCTAGGAAGCCGGCAGGCAGGCAGGCAGGCAGACAGACAGGTAAATTGGCCCATTGCTGAATCTGACAGTAGTTTGGTCTTTTTGCTAAAGGTGTTGCTCAGACCAAGGAAGTAGGCCAGAGTCTGCGGCTTTAATCAGACTCCTGTTGGCTCTTTGTGTTGCTGGGCAATCGCTGGTTCTGTAGTTACAGTGTAGTACCTCTTTGTGGCCTACTTCACTGGGGGCAGCCAAGAGCAGCATAGCATACAGCAGCGTCCTCTTCTTGGGAGCTAACTTGGTGGTACCAGCAGCAAATGAGAAGATTCACCCCCCTCTGCTCTATATATTATTCATCTCTAACTCAGCTAATAATAGACAGGCAGCGCTAATTCCATTCCATTCATTGCTATCAAACTGAGCACCAGTATTTTAAAAACAAAACGAAAATGACTTTCTAACCTTGCAAAGGCTACAAACTTTTGTTTTCATCCTGATATGTCTTTGTCCATGGGGGTGAGTCCAGCTGCTAAAGCTATATAGACACATATTGTTCAAATGCAGGGTTTGAAATTGGTTGATGGATTTCTGATGAGCACAGCTGGCTGCCCTAATTCCCCCAGTTTAAATGAGTTTCCATATGCAGAGAGAGAAAGAGATAATCCACGTAAAATCCATATGCAAATAAGGGAGTTTTCTTATCTAGAAATGGGACCTGTTACAAGTATCAAGCATAACTATTGATACGCATCTTCCAGGTCTATGAATCTTGGAAATTATGGACATCATTTTGTACCTGATCAGTTTATGCTAGTGCTGCATCCTCCAACTTCTTAAAAGTTTTCTTTCTCTGTGAAAGAGGCTTCAAATTTTCTGCTTCATTTGCACAGCAGTTTAGAATTTATTTAGAATTTCAGTGGGTTTGGGGTTGAGTTTACCTCCATGTTGTGAGGTGAACAAGGAAGGCAGTCGTGTTTCTCTCTCCACTGATGGTTTCTCCAGTGCTCTGAATCCTCCCTGGCTACCCACACTTCCTGATCTGAAACTCCCCCATGAGAGGCTCATTGAGTCTTTCACTGGGCTTTAATTCAAGCGTGGGAAGCCAGAGAGGCTGGCTACTGACTGCCTGAGACTGATGCACTTGTTGATTTTGTTTCTAATCTAAGGGAAGTCTTTTTTATCTTTTTTTTAAAAAACATGCTTTGACACTAACTTCTTTAAAAGTAGCACCTTAGAGACCAACTAAGTTTGTTCTGGGTATAAGCCTTCGTGTGCATGCACACTTCTTCAGATACACAAGAAAGCTTATACCCAGAACAAACTTAGTTGGTCTCTAAGGTGCTACTGGACAATTATTTTATTTTATTTATTTATTTCGACTGTCTCAGACCAACACGGCTACCTACCTGATTCTTTAAAAGTAAAAAGACTTCACCTTTTTTTAAAAATAGCACCAAACAGCTGTGAGGCACATCTTCCTGCCTTTTTGTGAAAGCCCAGGCAAGTATGTAATGGGTTTTCAGGAAGGATGCCACCAGAAAGGCTGCAGAATGCAAACCGCTGGAGAGATAATGTGTAGAATGAAAGTAAGGACACTTACAAACTCCGTGGCCACATTGAAAACACAGTAAGCAAAACAAAGACCTGTGCCCTGACCACGGGAATATCCCAGAAATGGTTGCAATTTGTTTTCTCATTAACTGATGGGCCATGACTGGGGGGGGGGGAGATGAAAGGAATTTTTGGCATAGTGTTAGCTTTTGTAGTGGGGGTGCATTTTGCTAGGGACACTCAAAGCACTTTGAATACGCAGAGAAATCTCTGAAAATATTAATCACTCTAGGGGGGAAAAGAAGAAGAAGAATGCCGTTTGATTCTACCATCATATCAAACATTTTATACTCATTCTGGTTTTATTACAATTTGCTTGTGATAAATCCAAGTATGCACTTGTAGTACGTTGAAGATAATTATTTCATTTCCTCACTGGTGTATCTTAATTTCAGAGCTTACCCCATCCAGGAATATCCCTGCAAAACCATCCAAGCTGCTGCAATAATGCACATGATTATGAATAATCTTGACCCTGCCGTGGCACAGGTAATGAACATTCCTCGGTGGAAGGCTTAGATATGGAAAGAAAACGGATAGCAGTGACAATGCATTGATTTTTGTGAATTGACACATACCAGTTCTGCTTGGATCGTTCTGAAATGGAACAAAGGATGAAATGTGTTAATTATTTAAAAAAAATCAATGCATTGCCACTTTCCCCCATTAATTTTAATGAATCATAGTTGGAAGGACCCCCTAGAGTCATCTAAATCTAACCCCCTGCAATGTAGGAACCTCAACACACAGTCCCCCATCCAATTTGGGACCATACCGGACCCTGCTTACCCTTGCAAATGTGCTAGCTGTTTTATTGCTGCACCACTAGGAGAACAGTGGAGGTGCAAAATTAGCATGCCACTCTGAGGTAGAGCATGCGATGCTTAAAAACAAACAGGGCTGAGCTGACATTTCTCAGAAAATAATTTTCAGCCAATTTTTGGCTTTCTTCTTTTGCTTTTTTGAGCTCTTCCTAAAACCGTTGGAGATTTTAGTCCTCCTCTGAAGACTATCCGGCAAAAATGGCTTTCTCAGTTTTGCCATCCATGAATTTTCAGCACAGCTATGGATCCGGTTTGAATATTGTTTTTATTTTTAATATTGTTGAAGGAAGCCATGGACTTGGCCCCTACTCTTTCCAGCCTTCCCCTCTCAGAGTTTCGGTCAAAGTTATGTGAGAACTTGCTGTAAGAATCACTCAAAACAACTCCTTGTTGAAGCACCTTGTGGAAAAATATCACCTAATCTGCCACCAGGGATAGCGAATAGCTAAGCCAAGAGTGATTTGAAGTTTGCTTAGTCAAAATAAGAATATGCTACCCTTTGCTATGAAGACAAAATACAAAGGCAAGCTATGTATCAACAATGATACTATTTCTGACAGTCATCAAATCATTGGCAAAATGCAAGCTCAACCGTTCCACTGATACTTGCCAAAAAGGATTTTATTGTGAATAAAACTATTAGAAATATTCATAGTTTGTTATATCTAACACAGCTTGGGTGACTGTTTTTAGAATACATTTTCATAGCTTATGAAGCAATTTCCTGCACTCAGATGGTTGGCGTTCTTACATTCCCATAAACAAAAATATGAATAATTTTGTAAGCACTATAAATATTTCAACAAATACCACATTAATGTTACGTATTTATTTATTTTTGCTTGGATGCCTCAAGGAATGGTAATAAAACAGGCAGTTAAAATGCATGAAACAGTCATGTGACAATAAATTGAAGATACAGTCCTTTCACCAGTATTTGAGTAAGATTCCACTAACAGTCCAGGTGGCCTATGTCTGGGCCTTGGGAGAGTGCGCCATCTTGTCCTTCGCCTCAGGCAGCAAAATGTATTGAGGCAGCCCTGTCCCACCACCAACATTCATTTCCACTGAAATGCAAGCTATATCAACACACTGGTTCTGCTGCTTATTGCCCTTTGTCTGGAGCTTGGATAGCTTGGAGACACGGGGAGGTGGATGACTTGACAGTTGGTCCCTGCAGAGGCATCCTAAGAAGTGGCTGGTGCTAATAGAAGCCATAGGCACAACCCAGTAAAAGCTATTGTCTTCTGACGTTCTGGAGCTCGTACAGCACAGAGGATAATTGAATAGGCCACAGTCTAGAACAGGCATCCCCAAACTTCGGCCCTCCAGATGTTTTGGACTACAATTCCCATCATCCCTGACCACTGGTCCTGTTAGCTAGGGATCATGGGAGTTGTAGGCCAAAACATCTGGAGGGCCGTAGTTTGGGGATGCCTGGTCTAGAATGCCCTTGGTCAGATTTAAGCTCTGCTATGTGCTCATTAAGCAGTGTTTTGATTAAACTGGGTTTAATCTGGAATAAGGGACACTGTTTTAAACATACTTTAAAATGTGCTGTTTGCAGTTTCCCCAGGAACTTGTAACTTATGGAGGGAACGGACAAGTCTTCAGCAACTGGGCACAGGTATGGTGTTGATACATTTGTTGCTTGCCTTGCTTGACCATGCTCTTATTTAATCCATCACATCCATATTTTGCTTGGGTGAAGATGTGACTAAGTTGTTGGCTGTCATTGATGATGAATCCGTGCAGTTGTTGGGGCTTTCGACTTTAAGAAATATCGAAATATCGAAAGAGCAATCCAGTGCTTGAATTATGGGGGCTTGGGGGTGGGGTGATAGCTGTTTTACCTTTTGTGGCTGCTTTCTTTGCTGCTAATTATAGAAGGCTACAAGGTTTGTGGGATGCGGGTGGCGCTGTGGTCTAAACCACTGAGCCTCTTGGGCTTGCTGATTGGAAGGTCGGCGGTTCGAATCCCTGTGACGGGGTGAGCTCCCATTGCTCGGTCCCTGCTCCTGCCCACCTAGCAGTTCGAAAGCATGTCAAAGTGCAAGTAGATAAATAGGTACCGTTCTGGCAGGAAGGTAAACGGCGTTTCCGTGTGCTGCTCTGGTTTCGCCAGAAGCGGCTTAGTCATGCTGGCCACATGACCCGGAAAAACTGTCTGCGGACAAACGTCAGTTCCCTCGGCCAGTAAAGCGAGATGAGCGTCGCAACCCCAGAGTCATTCACGATTGGACTTAACTGTCAGGGGTCCTTTACCTTTACCTTTTTACAAGGTTTGTGGGGGGTCATTATTTGGTTAAAATAACTTTAACTTGACAGATCTTTTCATGAAAAGGGTAAATCCAGGTTAAATGGGGGTGGGGGTGGATATGGGCTGGCATTTTTATGCCATTGTTTGGATGCTGCACACACCTTGCATAAACAAGAAACACAAATCTGGAAGCACCCTAAATATCATTTAGTCTGAATGTTTTAAGCTAAACCTGTTTTTTTTTTTAAAAAAAAAAATTAAAATAAATATGCCTCTGAGCAGATGCAGAGTGCTTTAGGTTCATCATTCGGGAACCACAAGAATCCCCTGCTCTGTCTGGGATTAGAACTCCCAGGTCCCCAGGCAGAGTTAAGTTCTTTCAGCTTTCTTTCCTGAAACAGCCGTGATGTTCTGAAAAAGAGGGGAATAACATGATTCTGCACCTCGCGTCTAGCATTCCTCGGGGCATGTATTGGGCTGCAAGGTGAAATTCAGAAAACACAACATTTGGAAACTTGCTATCTCTTCCTTTGCACCGGCAGCCATGTCCAGCTTCGATATGACTGTGATGTCTAACAAGAGTTTCACAGCGGAGCAAAACAATATGCCTTTGTCACTGGTTACTTAAGAATAGCAGTCGGATGAATGATTTTCTTTCAGTGCGATAAGGACAGTTTGTTCTCGGTGTTTTGTTTCATGAAAAACGAGACTGTTTGTAAAGATGTTTGGTTGTAGCAACGTTATTCCTAGAAGTGTTATTTCTGGTGCAGGGGGGAGAGGCAATTGAAAACGTGGCATGTGAAGGGGGGTGCTGAGCCGTTACCCGCTTAGTTCAGGGGAAGGGCCCGAGCTTACTAGGTAGAGCGCATCCCTTGCATGCAAAAGGCCTCTGGTGCAATCCTCAGGGAGGACTAGGAAAGATTCCCTGTCTGAAACCCTGGAGAGCTGCTGCCAATCGCTGTAGACCAGGCAACCTAACCTGGTGTTCTGCAGAAGTCATTTGACTACAACTACAACTCCCAGCACCAGTCCAACCAGGACAGTCAGTGGACAGGGATGGAGGGAGCCTGTAGTCCAATGACATCCGGAAGGCACCAGGGCGTGGAAGGTTGGTGTTGACAATGCTGAGCTAGATGAACTGGCTCAGTATATGCCCAGGGCTCATGTCTCTCCCAGCCCCCCCAACACTGCTCTCCAACCCACCCCCCTCTTTTATATGTATTGCTTGACATCAGCCTTGCTATGGACTAATGTACAGTAGGCTGCCTTATTGTTGGGGCCAGGTAGGAATTTTTCCACTTGGCAAATTGGCACCAGCCATTTGGTTTTCCCCTACCTTGTAGCCATCGTCGCAACTTTGTAAGGTCAGGCATTGGGTAAGCCTTGTTTATGGGAGTGGAGGTTGTAGCCTCCGTCTGCCCCTCCTCGTTAAGGGTATCCCGTTAAAGGGTCCGGGGGTGTAGATTCTGTCTGAAGCCTGGGCATGGGCTAGGGCCGTGCCACAACCCCATCGGGTACCCCCGGGGTGCCCCGATTTGATGTATATCATAGGGCTCCCCCTACCGATGGTTTACCCTTATGAGACTCCCTGCAGACTGGCAGGAGTCAGAATATAGTCTGGTTTCACCCAATGCCTAAGCCAAACCACTCACATCTGTAACCAATAAAGTTGTGACCTATTTTATCCCATTAACCTAAACATTTGTGTCTGTGTGTTTATTATCTAAGGGAACTGCAGGGCCCGGGGCCTCGCCATGAAATGCTGAGCTAAATGGACTGATTCAGTATATGCCCAGGGCTCATGTTTTTCCCCAAACACTGCTCTCCACCCCCCTCAATGTGAATTACTTCTAGTTTCAGAACCCAACTGGAAGGGAAAAAATGGGTGGAGAGAAGCAGTTTCAGGGTAAGGCGTGCATGTTTGTGTGTGATTCCCACCTGCCTATGTTGCACTTTAAGTCACTTTGTAAGAATTTGCTAGTGGCCCACCCAGTTCATCTAAAATGGTGGCCTGCCACCAACTTGCCTAGTTTGCCCTTTAAACGCCTTTCAAACACAGATCAATATAAGAAGGAGGCCTAGCCTGCTCCTTTCTCCCATTCTATCTCTCTCTTTCAGTTCTGGCTGGTGATGCACTATTTGTCTGAGATGACTGAAGATCAGACCTTGGTCATGTACAGTGGGCATCCCTTGGGACTCTTCCCCAGCCACCACAATGCTCCTCGATTAGTCATAACCAACGGCATGGTAAATAGCTGCTGTCATCTTGTCCTCTCTCTTTGCTATTTACTTACTATCATTTGTCACAACCCACAGTGTTATCTGGCATGCACTGTGCTTTGCCTCATTGATCAAAGGTTGGCCGTGTTTCGGTTCACGTACTGTTTGTTTCAGAAAGTGTGAATCGGATAGGGTCACCTTTAAATGCAAACTGAATCAAATTTGTCCTCCACCACTACATCCAATAACATCCTGTTGTTTTTCCTGCTGTCCTTTCCCTGCGGCCTTGGAAAAGAAGGGAGACAGAGAGAGGAAAAGATCTGGGTGTTCTTGAATATTATTCGACTTTCCAAATTACTATAGGATCAAACTTTCTTGGCTGTAATTGGAGCATCTAAAACTAGATCTCGTTGGTTGTTCAGATGGGTTCCCTCACACTTTCAGCATTAGTAAGGTTGTGTCAGGGAATGGCAGGAGACTGATGAGTGTACACAGGGGAAAGAGGGGCTGGAGTCTGGCTCAGGAGATGCGGCTAGTGATTTGTGGGGACCTGTACCAGCCAGAGGCGAGAGGCAGGGGAAGCTCCAGAGCTGCAGAATGGAGCTCAGGAGGGATCGGAGGAAGAGGCAGGTCAGGCAAGTGAAGGGCTGGGTGCCTCCCCACCCTTTCCTGCACCACTGTCTCTTGGAACCAGGAGAGGATTGAAGAGGGAAGAGCAGAGGCAGTTTTCACGCAGGCACAGTCTCTGGCTGTGTGTGTGCAGCCCATCAGGGGAAGGTACATAAACTGTTGGAGGGGTGTGGTCCCCCCTGTTGCTGCAACTGCTCCAAACAGCACAGACCAGGAAATAGCTGCCTGGATGCTAGACTGGTATGTGTGGATGTTCAGAGCCGTAGGAACTACTGTAAGTGTCCACTTTTGACAATACAGTTAACTATCTGCTGTGTGCATTCCTTTGGCTGGGAGCGCCCATAATAGGTTGGTTGTATTGTGCTGGCAAGGTGGTGGAATCTGTTCCATCACAGTGTTAATCAGAGACCTCTCTCTCTTTTCACCTTCCTCCCCACCTCAGGACTTCTATTTTAATTCTTCTAATTTTATGAACTGGTGTCTACTTGCCCCTCTCCTCCCTTTTTCCTTCTGTGTCATGTCTTTTAGATTGTAATTCTGATGACAGGGACTGGCTTGATTTTAGTTACCTGTATAAAGTTCTCTGGCTGCCTGGCCAGCTGAAAAGTGCTGTCAGAATGCTCTAAATAAGACACATTTCCTTGCTTTGTTTAGGTGATTCCTAACTATTCTTCCAGAGATGAATATGAGAAACTATTTGCAATGGGGGTTACAATGTAAGTTATCCATTGTCCTAATTAATGTTCCTAATTAATTTCTGAGGTCTGCTTTTTAGTTCTGAATTGGGAACTTTTTGTGGCAGGCCTGTGATGGTGAAGGGATATAGAACATTATACCAAAGGCTGAAACCATGCATTCACTTCCTTGGAGAAGTGGTGCTTATATTTGTGTAATTCAGTGGGGCTTGAGTAATTTATAGAATCACACCATAAGAAGCTACATGGAGAAAAAGAGAAATATGGAGAAATGTGTCAAAGGATACCGTTACTTGGGAAATGTTGCGCTACTAGACTAACAGAGTAATGTAGGGGCAGAATATATAAAAATAAAACAACATCCATAGTTGACTGAAAAAACTGTCTTGCATTCACTCCTATTGACAGGTATGGACAGATGACAGCAGGTAGCTACTGCTACATTGGACCACAGGGAATAGTCCATGGAACTGTGGTAAGAGCTGCTCACTATCACTGTTGGGCAGAATGTATCATTTGTTGAAAAAGGAAGCATCAGTTCTCTTATGACTAAAGATCTATTTAGTATTTCTAACAACAACAACAACAACAAATGCAGAGCTGACCCAATGCTCCATTCTCTGTTCTAAAGCGCTGAAGTTTAGGTGGTAGGTGACAAGACACAGTGATAACAGCAAGAACCTTTATTGAACTACTGAACTGGACAATGGGGCAAAGCAACTGCTTATATACATTTCTGAAGGCTTGGGCCACTCCCACTCCTAACGTGATTGGCTGTCTAAACTTCCAAGCTGTGAATCATGACTCAGAGTTAAAGGGCCAATGGCAGAGGCCCAAATCCTGAAATGTTCTGTGATTGGATATCATGTATTGAATCAGAACACAGGGGCTCAGCATCCTTAGTCCAGATTCAAGCTCAGGCAAACACAGACCACTGAATACGTAACAAGCCCCATGCGACACATTGCTCATTGCAGCATATATAAGGCACCAACTCTCAAGCTGGGTGCTGCTTTGTGAAAAAATAATTACCTGATAAAGGCTTCTATAAGCACATAGTCCTCCTCTAAGGAAGAGGCTTCTCACAGTGTCTCTGAACCATGTAGATGCCAGTGTGGTGTAGTGGTTAAGAGCGGTAGACTCGTAATCTGGGGAACTGGGTTCGTGTCTCCGCTCCTCCACATGCAGCTGCTGGGTGACCTTGGGCTAGTCACACTTCTCTGAAGTCTCTCAGCCCCACTCACCTCACAGCGTGTTTGTTGTGGGGGAGGAAGGGAAAGGAGAATGTTAGCCGCTTTGAGACTCCTTCAGGTAGTGATAAAGCGGGATATCAAATCCAAACTCCTCCTCCTCCTCCTCTTCTTCTTCTTCTTCTTCTTCTTCTTCTTCAAATCCATCTCCATTGGGGGCAGGCAATTCTGCCTTATCTCTGCATCAGGTGCATGAGAGTGGAATTTTTCCGCCACTACCAAAGCACTACTAATACAGCAGAACTGTCACCTTCCAAATGGGAAGGACAACGAGAGCAGTGGCTCACACAGAAGCATAGGAGAAAATGAAATGTATTCTCCTGTTTTAATTGCCTGTAATAGATCCTGAGTGGTTGGAGTGAAGCCTCCTTTACTTTGTTTCAGGCCTTTGCATGCTCACTCCTGAGCATGTAAGGTTCTGTTGAGTAGATGAAATGAGAAGTGCAATTGATTAAAAAAGTATGGAGATACGATAGAAGTATCGCCATTGGTAAATGACACCATAGGGTACCATGCACAGTCACCACCCTTTTCTGCAATGTGCCTTAGCTAACAGTGCTCAACGCAGGCCGGCGCTACTTGGGAGTGGAGAATTTGTCTGGGAAAGTCTTTGTCACATCTGGCCTTGGAGGAATGAGTGGCGCTCAAGCCAAGGCTGCGGTCATTGCTGGCTGTGTGGGAATTATTGCTGAGGTAAGCCTGTATGTTTATTTGTATGCTTCTGCTTAGTTGTGTGGTTTGTTTGTTTTTTATCAACCTCCCCTGAAAAGGTCCATTCTCACGTGGCCACTCCCTGTACTTCCCTCCCATTTGTGATTTTGTTAAGGCATTTTAATGAACAAGTGGGTTTTAAGAAGAGAGAGCTTACAAAGAAACTCTAGCAAAAATTAAGGTTTTAGTAGCTTAGAAAGGAGCAAATATCTCAGGCTACAGTACTGTACCCACTTGCCTGGGAGTAAACCCTATTGAACTTAATGGGGTTTAAACCTGAAGAGACAAGTTTAGGATTGCACTGTTAAACAATTCATCATTTTATCTAAAGGTTATGAATCCCTCAGGTAAAAACTGACACAGAGCATTAGGCCACAACCCCAAACTGATTGAAGTGTGCTTAAGCCCATTGATTTTCAGTGGGGTTACGTGCATTTTACTCTCTTTTGGATTGTGGTCTTAAGTGAGCTGCACACTAACTTACCCACTCCAGCCCTAGACCTTGACTTGCTGAAAAAAAAATGCTTCCATCCATTTAAACCAGCAGCTGGGCTTTAAAACAACAACAAAAAAGGTCGAACAATAATGAAAGGATTTGCTAATGTGAATTTGTTTTTCTTAACCAAACAAGAATTTTGTTGGGCAGATTGTAATTCAAGCTATATGGTGGTTGGCAGACATGCACATCTTGCTCACTCAATAAAAGGTTTCCCCGTGGAGTTGAAATGTTCTCATGTGAAACAGGCCTTACTATAATAACAGCTTTATAGCTATGCTGTTAAACAGGGTAATAAAGGACTTCAGTGACCCATGTAATTTTACCACTGATGATGGAGAGAAAATCTTGTTTCTAAATTTGCTTGGGTCAGAAATCTCACTGATTGATCATTTGTGGTTCTTCAGCTAGGAGTGGCCTGTCTCAGACTAGGCCTCAGATCTACACACCACTGGTCTCAGTCACCTGCTGTTCACATTGGTTGCCAGATCATTTCTGGACCACATTCAAGGTGCTCACAATAGAGTTTAAAGCCCCAAATGACTTAGGGCCTCTAAATCTGAAAGGCTGCTTCATTCCCTACAGACCTTCTCAGGTGTTAAGATCAGCAAAGAGAGCAGTCTTTAGTTCCCCTTCCCTCAGAGGTTCGGGGTATGGGGGGTGATCTGGGCAAGAGCGTGATCTGTGGAAACCCCTAGGTTGTGGAATTCCCTCCCCACAGATCCGCCCATGGCATCTTTATTATATAGTTTCCATTGTATGCTGAAGATGCACCTCTTTACCCTGGCCTTTGACACTTGAGAGAGAGAGAGAGAGAGAGAGAGAGAGAGAGAGAGAGAGAGAGAGAGAGAGAGAGATTTAAGACCCATTCTATCCTTGCAACTGTAATTTGTTTTCAAGTGTTTTTAATATTGTATTTTTAAATTGCTGTGACCTGCCCTGAATACTTATGGTAAAGGGTAGGAAATGAATCAGATAAGTAATTAAAGGCAAATTATCCTAAAGTTCAGTAGTTGCTTGTTTAATTCTGTTTAATTTTATCTAATGCAACCTCTCAGGTTGATGAAGCGGCCCTCTTAAAACGTCACCAGCAGGGATGGTTGATGGAAATCACTAGCAGTCTGGACCACTGTATTGCTCAGCTCAGGTATGGCTCAATAAACACATTCTTTAGCGTTTTGCTAATTAACTCCACATCCCACCAAATGACTTTTCTGCAGTGTGGAGAAAAGGTCTGGGGCAGGCAACCCTCTCTGCCCTATCTCTGCTATGGTTTATTTCTAGTGCTTAACCTCAAATGTCTCAGAAGTGAGTGACTACTAGGTCAGTGCTCCTCACTAAAATAAAAAACTCTCTTGGGGCTGACATCTGTTTCCCCTATTTGTTTTAAAGGTGTGTAGTGAAGAGGGGCAGAAACTTGCTAACAATTTAAGACTTTGCAATGGTGAAAAACATGACACATGCATCTTGCCACATTCCTTGAAGTAGGAATTTGCATGTATAAAATTCTTATCCTATTTTTCAGCACAATAAAGGCTCACATCTTCTGCCATGTCCACCTTAGTGCAGGTATGTGGAATCTGTGGCATCCTGAGAGGTGTTGAACTACATCTCCCATCAACCCTGACCATTCACCATGTTGACTGCGGCTGATTGGAGTTGGAGAAAAACAACACGGGGTGTGTGTCACAGGTTCCCCATACCTGCCTTAGTGTGAATAATTTTTCCACTTTGGAGCAGAACATAAATGAATTATTTAGTGCTTTGATCTCAGACTCAGTGGCGGAGCTTCATGCTCCAGCATCGGGGGGCGGAGAGCAGGCTGGGCTGTGGCTGGTGTGCATCCTGGGGACGTGGCACGTGTCCTGGGGGCATGGTGCGCCGCCTGCGGGGGTGTGGCACCCAGCGCAGGTGGGGGGCAGCCACGATGGCGCCCCACCAGGATCGCGCTGCCTGGGTGGTGCGCTCCCCCCGCACTCCTCTTCCTCTGCCAGTGCTCAGACTGCAGAAGAAATCGTTGCTAACAACCACACTGCTAACATAAATATCACATAACATACAGTAGAATAGCAAGAGTTGCCTGCCTGCTTTCAAACCACTCACCTGATTAGCATCAGCCAGATACTATCCAATAGCACATGGTGCCGTCTTGATTCGTATATGTTTAATTTGTTAAAAAGAGTTATTCCTGCATTTTTGGAATTTCAAACACTTCCAAAGTCTTCAAGGTACCTAATAATCCAAGCCCTCAAGACCAGAACAGTTTTTGGTACCTACAGGACATCTATGACATCCCTGTCTGAATACTCACTTTGACATCAGAGAAGATCAGCCAATGACATACAGAGAGTTGGGACAGGTAGTCAGGTCAGATGTCAAGGAGGGGATTGTAAGAAAAAAGAGGTCCCTGGATGTATATGAGAAAAATGCAGCATGTCAGGAGAGTAGTTTTATCTCACTTTATAGTAAGGTTACCAGACGTCCCCGTTTCCCGGGGACAGTCTCCGGATTTACAAATCAGTCCCCTGACAAAATCCTATCATTCCGGCTGAAGTTGAAAAGTGTCCCCGGATTCATTGAAAAAAATCTGGTAACCTTGCTTTATAGCTTCAAGAGGATTTTAGACATTGTTATTTGCTTGAAAGTCTTTATCTGAACATCTCTCCCCCCCAGCAACATTGTTCAGTATCTTTTAAACTTAAAACTATTGTGACGTGGAATTTTTTAAAATTAAGTTGCTTTTGAATTGTTAAAAGTTAATTCCTTTTGACTTGTACACAGAGAAGCAAAGAAGAAGAAAATGGCTCTTAGTCTGGGATATCATGGGAATGTGGTAGATCTTTGGTAAGTAGCTAATAATGAACCTTGTGCTAGCGGGGGAGGAGGGGGGAATCCATGTTGCAGTTCTGATAAAAATGTGTTGTGAAATTGCTCTCCGCAACTTCAGTCTCATTGATTTTAATGGAAGTATTTGTCAGTGTGATTTACAAATGCTTGAAGTGTTGGTTGTGCCATTCCCTACAGTGCATCCATCCCTTAGCAAATACAAAGGGGCTAATTTATCAAAGTTTCATCTAGGTGCTCCTGGTATCCACTTTTCTATTTCCATACCAAAATCTGGTCTATAGTTGTCCACTTTTTCCTCTTTCTGTGTGCAGGGAGAGACTTGCAGAGGAATTCAATACCACTGGAGAACTGCTAGCTGATTTGGGGTCTGACCAAACATCTTGTCACAATCCTTTCAATGGAGGCTACTACCCGGTACAGCTGAGCTTTAAGGAGGCTAACCAGCTCATGTCCAGCAATCCTGTGAAATTCCGAACCCTAGTTCAAGAGAGGTACTTCAATAATTTGCACAAGTTTTCTTGTGACAATTCATTAGACAAAACTCTGCTTCTGTTGTGAGGTCAAATGTCTCTTGTAATATTCACTTTCCTTCTATAGACACAGTTAAGTTTGTGGTCTGTCTATCTATCTATCTATCTATCTATCTATCTATCTATCTATCTCTATCTCTCTCTCTCTCTCTCTCTCTCTCTCTCTCTCTCTCTCTATCTATAGGGTGGAATTGATTTTGGAATGACATTCATAAAATCAGAACACCAGAAACTGCACACTGGGATATCAAATTCAGTCCGAAAGAATATCTCTTCATCAGCATCATACAAACTCAGGGGCACAACTATGCATGAGCTGACCACCAGAAAGAAGAATCCTCCTTGCTGAAGGTCGAAGCAGGCTACAGAAATGTCATTCATTTATTCAGTCTTGTTCAAAAATCAAATCTGCAAATGACTGGGCAGGAAGAGGAGTTTCATTTCTGAGAATGCTTCAAATGTTAAGTGACCCAGCTGCATTGATTTTGAGCCATCGCCAGCTGCTTGTTTTTCCAATGCATACTCACAGGAGCTGGGAATTAGGGAATTAGGCTCTATAGATTAGCGGTAATGATTCTCTTCCTGTAGCTTGTTCCTGTTAGGTCTCATTTTCATAAAAGACGGTTTGGGAGCCAGGAGTCACTCATATCGACTGATGCTAGGTTAAGCAGATTTGATGGCTTAAATTAGACGCAACATGGCAGCAGATCCATTTGTCTGCCCAAATCAGAAGTGAGAAAAGGGTCTGATTTAAAGAACAAAAAGAGCATGTGAGTGAGGAGAACTGAATTGTCAGAAACGGAAATGTCCTACCTGAGTGATAACCATTCTTCCCTAGAATGTGGGAGGCCAGTGGTATTTCTGACTTCAAATTTCCCAGGGACAAGAAGGCCACTCAAGGAAGCTGGCTCAATAGTAGAAAGTTGCATTCAACATTGGGCGAACCATCCCCGCTCCCATTGCCCCAGCACCTCCTTCCCCAGCTGGGTTTACTTCCAGCATCAGAGCCTCTCTGGGTTCAAAAGGCATTCAAATACCAGACTGTAGGAAGGTAAACGGCAAGATGGGGAAGACTTTGAGTTAAAATCACTTTGTACATGATAGGAGCAGCCATTGCCCCCAAACCATGGTTCCCCACTCTCACACTTGCTGTCAGCCTATGTCAATTAATAGTTACCTTTTTAGGAACACAAATTATTTTGCCAGGGCTGCAGGCTACAGAAATGTCACAGAAATGTCCACCGAGATCTTCAAGGGAGACCTTGATTCATGTCCAACCAACAGTTTCAGAGGTATGGTTGTTGGGAATGTAGGAAAGGGCCTTCTTTGTTGCAGTGCTCAGACTAAGGAACTCTCTGTCCTGGGAAGTTTGCCTGGCCCTTTCCTTAATGACCTTTATATGTCTGATGAAAACTACCCCCTACTATTTTATTTATTCAGGTTAGGTAGCCCTGTTGGTCTGATGCAGTCAAAAGAAATTAAAAAATTTAAAAAATTATCCAGTAGCACCTTAGAGACCAACTATTTTATTTATGTGCATGCAGTATTGACTATGTTGATGGATTGCTTGGGGATTTTTGTTTGTTATTGCTGCTTAGGATTTTATACGTCATTCCTTCAATATTTATTTTGATTTACTTTTTACTGCATTAATTTTGTAACTCTTATGCTTCACCCTCCAATATTCCACTCTAAGGGCCCCTTTTGGATGGAAAAGTGCCTCATAAATTTCAATGCAAATAAATAAATAAATAATCCATTTCAATATTTTACTGTGACGATCTCTTTCCTACCTTCTTCCAAGTTTGCAGTATATCCTTGACTCATGTTATCCTCGCAATAACAGTGTCAGCTTCACTAGTCTCAGTCTTAATTAATGAATTACACTTTTTAACTGCCCTTTATCCCATAAGATCCCAGGGTGCTTTAAAGAATAAGCAAATCAAACACAGGACTGTAAATAACGGGTGGTATTCAATGCTAAGGGACCCAGGTGGCGCTGTGGGTTAAACCACTGAGCCTAGGGCTTGCTGATCAGAAGGTCGGTGGTTCGAATCCCTGCGATGGGGTGAGCTCTCGTTGCTCGGTCCCTGCTCCTGCCAACCTAGCAGTTCAAAAGCACTTCAAAGTGCAAGTAGATAAATAGGAACCGCTCTGGCAGGAAGGTAAACGGTGTTTCCGTGCGCTGCTCTGGTTCGCCAGAAGTGGCTTAGTCATGCTGGCCACATGACCTGGAAGCTGTACGCCGGCTGTCGGCCAATAAAGCGAGATGAGCGCCGCAACCCAGGAGTCGGTCATGACTGGACCTAATGGTCAGGGGTCCCTTTACCTTTACCTATTCAATGCTAGTCCTACTCAGAGTAGACCCATTGCAATTAAGACATGACAAGCTTTGGTTCATTCATTTCAGGGTCTAGTGCATGTGTTAAAGGGTTCATAATTTTTTCTTTATGGAAATCCATATAGTGTTGAGACAACGTTATATCTTTCCATTTTCAGTCTGAGGAGACAAGTGGCTGCCATCAACAGGCTGTCTGATCAAGGAATGTTTTTCTGGGATTATGGAAATGCTTTTCTTCTAGAAGCTCAGAGAGCTGGTAAGTAGCTCTTTTCCTTTTTGCATAAGTTAAGCAAGTAATGCATTTGGCTGAGTACAACAGATAACATATCCCAAGAATAGGGGTGCTCCCCATGTTGCACATTTTCTACAGGAAAGGGGGGAACTTTTCTGTGTAGGAAAAAGCATGTAACCATTGGTATATGATGATCTCACATTCAAGGAGAATCACATGTGAGTTTCATGTTAATTTCTCCTGCATGCAATACCTACTGTGTATGAATTTTGTGGCATTTAAAATGTATAACATTTTCCAACATGCCCCACTGTCAGCCAGTTGGAGAGCTATCCAATCCTGCTCACCCAAACCCTGTATGTAACTCAGGCAAAAAGGCTGAATCTGAATAATAATAATCACATTTATATTCTGTTTTTCTGCAGTCATATCCAGCAAAACAGCACAATTCCATATCCAATAATAACGACAACTGTGTAGGGCTTTAAAGGTAAAAAAACAACAACCCAGCACTTTGAATTGAAACCTGTATTTAAATTGTTCCAAAGGTGCTGACGTCGAGAAAAGAGGTGCCGGCAAAGCTGAATTTCGATACCCTTCTTACGTCCAACACATTATGGGGTATGTGTAGGAGAGAATAAAATGTGGAACACCAATGTGGAAAGAAGACATGAATGTGCCTTGAGCTTTGGGTGGGGATTAGGAAGAGACGTTTTCCTGTTTGGGACCATTTTTTGTCATTCCTGTATATTCATAAAAACTGAATTGTCTTTTGTGATTAAGTAATCTGTCAGTAGACCAGAAGCTATAAGATGGGTTCTTAAAAGCTGCAGTTTGCAAAACTTTATGCGTAAGGTTTCTTAGCTGCTCTTCACCGTAAAGTCCCGGGGAAGATTACACTAGAATATACAATAATGAAAACAGATAAAACCACCAGAGTTATAAAAACTAAATGAAACCATTCCAAATAGAACAGAACAGTATAAATTCAGCGAAAGAGGTCGGTCCCATAAAACAAAATACCTTAGTTGTCAAAGGCCAGAGTGCATCTTCAGCACACAGAGAAAATGGTTAAGTGAAGATGCTAAATGCACATCAGTGAAAAGGGTCTTCCACAATTTGGGGGCCCACAGAGCCTAGGGCTTGCTGATCAGAAGGTCGGCGGTTCGAATCCCCGCGACGGGGTGAGCTCCCGCTGCTCAGTCCCTGCTCCTGCCAACCTAGTAGTTCAAAAGCACGTCAAAGTGCAAGTAGATAAATAGGTACCGCTCCGGTGGGAAGGTAAATGGCGTTTCCATGCGCTGCTCTGGTTCACCAGAAGCAGCTTAGTCATGCTGGCCACATGACATGGAAGCTGTATGCCGGCTTCCTCGGCCAATAAAGTGAGATGAGTGCCGCAACCCCAGAGTCGTCCGTGACTGAACCTAATGGTCAGGGGTCCCTTTACCTTTACCTTTTTACTTTTGAGGGTGAAGGTACTACCAAGAGAAACCCTCTCTGCAGATCTTAACACCCAAGAACGTCCATAGGGGTGGAGATGGTCTTTCAGATATTTGGGACCTAAGTTGCTGTAGGGCTTTAAACACTAATGTGAGCTCCTTGAATAGAGAAGCTTGTCATGTTTGCCACTCTGTCATGTGGATATGAACACGTATAGAGAGCTGGTGGGGATTTATGAGACAAATTCTGAGCTGGAAGAAAGTAATGAGATAATCAGGCAAGAGCGATGAAACACCTGAGAGACAAAACGCAGTGTGTTTCAAGACTGACCTTATTCCCCCACTTTTCTTTTTTCTTTTTGCACCCCAGAGAATATAGACCAGCTAACTCAGCTTAAATGTAAATCATAGGGCATTCCAAGGGGGAAATCCCTGCCTTTTCTGCGTTCCTTTCCTGCGCTCCTGGTTTCATGCTACATTACTAAACCAGGAATTACTAAACCCACCCTAGCTGCTCACTGTGGATGTAGTTGAAGAATAGAATATGTGTTGCATCCAACCAAGTTCTTCTACCCATTGAAATGAATGGACATGACTAACCTAGGTCCATTACAGGTGACAGCCATTTTAGGTGCGTCCAACTGATGCATAATTGCAGATGTGTGGGTCCTTTTGGACTGGGAAGAGGGTAAAATGGGGGCTAAATGCACATATGCGTGCTTATGCATGCCCTGCTGCCATATGCAGGGGCCAGGAACAGAAGCCCTGCAGGAAATGGTTGTTGCCTGTAATTTCAATGGGTCTACTCTGAGTAGAAGAAATTACCGGTAGCTGGGTGCTTCTTCGCTTAAACCTCCCTGTTCTTCTGTCAGAATGTGCTTATGGCAGGTGCAATACACAGACAGAAACAATAGCTTATATCTGTAAAGCCTTGATGGAAATTCAAAAATAATGGCCCAAAGAACTTAGTGTTTAGATTAGTGGTTAAAAAAAAAAAAAAGCTGGAATTCTTTCATCTTCAGTTAATGAAAGAAAAGCATTGCTAACTGCCAGGATAAATATGGCAGGAATTTCAGCTATCTTCTAATTGTGAAACATATTCCCTTCCCAGTGACATTTTTTCTTTGGGATTTGGACCATTCCGTTGGGTTTGTACCTCAGGCAACCCAGAAGATTTGGCAACCACCGACTTCATTGCAACATCAGTGCTTGAGAAAGCTGTGCTTCAGGGAGGTAAGACAACCCGTTTTCTAGTATGGGAGGTGAATCTGGGGTATGGATAAATCTACCTGCAGTTTATTGTGCCTTGTAACTAAGACCATAAATACCAAATTATTATCCACTTTGGGTCACTTCAAGGTAAATTTCCCAGACAGACACATCTTCTGGGTGCGAAATGTCATAAGTGCCCTGCTGGATCAGGCCAAGGACACATCCAGCCCAGCACTCTGTTCTCACAGAGGCCAACCAGAGGCCTTTGAGAAGCCCTCATGCAGGACATGAGCAAAATGGCACTCTCCCCATCTGTGATTCCCAGCAACTAAGGGCCTTCTGGCAGTTCCCTCATTGCGAGAGGTGAGGTTACAGGGAACCAGACAGAGGGTCTTCTCGGTAGTGGCTCCCGCCCTGTGGAACGCCCTCCCATCAGATGTCAAGGAAATAAGCGGCTATCCTATTTTTAAAAGACATCTGAAGGCAGCCCTGTTTAGGGAAGTTTTTAATATTTAATGCTGTATTGTTTTTAACATTCGATTGGGAGCCACCCAGAGGGGCTGGGGAAACTCAGCCAGATGGGCGGGGTAGAAATAATAAATTATTATTATTATTATTATGCTGCCTCTGACAGTGGAGTTTACAGATGTCTTTTATAGCCTTTGGAACTTCTCGCCATTTCCACGTTTATATGCAGGGTCATTGACATCTGCAACCTCTTCCTCTATTACAGGCAACAAAACCAAGTAAATCTTTTTTTAAAAAAAAATTTTTATTGAGAACTTTTAAATTCCATACAAAATATTAAACAATACAATCTCATACCATTTCCCCCTTCCCCCTCTTCCCTCCCCCTCCCCCAGGACTTCCCCCAGCTTCCATAACTGCTTTATTAATTCAATATTTATTTCTGCATATTGTCCATTTAAAATTTTGTTTTTATATTATTCCAAATCTTAATTATTAATAAAATTTGTGTATGTTTATTCAAATCCTGCCAACGAATCTAAGTCTGTTTGTTGTTTTTTCAAATAATTTGTAAATAGATCCCAATCTTCTTTAAAGTCCCAATTGCCCTTTTCACGCAAAAAACCAAGTAAATCTTGAGTAGAAACATCAAGAGGAGGCCAGGGTGACTGGCAGAGTGTAGGGCTCGGAGTGGGAGATCTGGGGTAAAAAGAGAGGTTGTATTTAACGTAGCATTAAGGCTAATGCTCCACCAGCACAAGGAATTCTATTTGCACAATATAATGTTCTCCTCTCCCCCACCACCACCACCACTGTGTGCCTCCTAAATCTGCTCTGGGGGTTCCACCAACCCTCCAGGGAAGATCTGAAGATGGCATGTGCAGGGGGAGGAGGGAAGGAAGTCCCATTGCACTAGTGGTAATCCTTGCATGAGTTCAGTTATTTAGTTGAATACCACCCCATCTATGCAACTGAGCTTTTGGGGAATAAGATGGGACGTAGATACGATAGACTGAATTAAATATACCGTAATATTTTCATACAATGAGGTCATATACCTGATGACACACGGGAAGCAAAATAATTCATGTTGTCATGCTTAAGGACTGAACAGCGGTTTCGCCATATGAAGTCTTCATTACGTGGCTTTCTGGTCTTGACATCTCTTGGCTGGTTTGCCCGCAAAGGATTGAAGGCTTCCTGTAAGATGGTGGTGGGCAACCAGTCGCTGCATATCATCCTCGGCCTAATTTAATGTGGTCCTCGGCCTAATTTCGAAATCCCTCAGTGAGGGATAGTTTCAGACATCTGGCAAGAGTGGTCTGTTCTTCCACCAGCAACCTGTTTGGTAGAACAGAGGAGGGAGTGATAGAAAATGTAGTGCCAGAGAGAGAATGAGAGAGGATGAGAGAGAAGGTGTAGACCCACCCACATATAGTTCTAGTCCTGCCCTCTGCCAGCGTACAGCCCCTGACACCTGAGAAAATGTGGCCCTCAATATTAACAGAGTTTGCTAACTCCACTACAATACTTTAAATATGATTTTATTATTTGTTTTGGGTTTTTTTAAGGAAAGGAGTAGATGTGAGCACATTGCTGGCAATGGCCCCAAACTTTGCAGTTTAAAAAAGAGCACCTTTGCCTAATAACACACATAGAAAGTTGCAATACTAAGGCAGACCATAGGTCAACTAGCTCAATATGGCTCGTAGTAACTTCCAGTAGCACCAGGGTTTCAGACAGGGGTATCTCCCAGCCCTATGTGGTTTCATATAGAGTCTTTCCTAGCTCATACCTGGGGATGCTAGGGGTTGAACCTGGGATTTTTTGAATGTAAGGAGCATGTTCTACCACTGAGCTATGGTCCTTCTGCAAAGGTACCTCTTCTCTCTGCCCATATGGCACTATAGGGGGCCTGCAAAAGACTATTTTGTTTTGTGCGATTGGGTGATGACAAACGTGGTGACAAGCTGGAACGCTCTCATTCTCACAGTGCGGATATTCCCGGAAGGTATGGCATCCGACCCTAGAAAGGCTGCCTTGACTTTCCCACCGTTCAAGGGGGATAGAGACCCAAACTATTTTAATGCAAGATAAAGCTGTAAGGCTATGTGTCTCACAAGAAAGTGCCCATCAGAATTGTGTGTGTGTGTGTGTGTGTGTGTGTGTGTATGTGTATATATATAGACATTTTAAAAATCCAGCTGACTGAAGGAGATTAGGTCGCATCTCAGTTATTGGATTTGTTGTTGTGCTTGGCAGAGCAATGGACAGAGGAATTCAGAGAGAAACAACTACTGAATTTCAGTGGAGTGGATGTCTAATAAAATGAACCTTTCCAGGAATCCCCTTTGACCTTTTCGTTACTGAATGCTCTGCTTGCCGTTCAGCTATGCTATAGCTAGAAGCAGAACTTCAGCTATAGTCCTCATCCTCAAGAGTGACATATTGGAAGGTTGAGAAAGTCAGTTGAATGGATCTCTGCGGGGTTTCTTAACATGGGGAAGTGTGTGATTGCTTTACCCCAGACCTAGATGGCAACCCAAACCATGTTTACCATTCTTTCGGAAAAGTTCCAGAAGTGGAGGGATTATGGTGTGGTCAGTGTGAGCTGAGTGGCAAAAACTGTGCCTGTGGTGAAGCAAACACACAGTGGCTTCACTGTGAACCAAATTCCTCCTGGTTCCAGTCAACCCATATTCTCCATATGGGACATTTGAATCGCCTCTTTGTCTTCCACAGATAGGTACAGAACATGGCCTCATGGGATCCATTTTTGACACACCAAGTCAGCAACTTTAGATCAAGCTGGCCATTGAGTGGCTGGTTAATAGCTACAGTCGCTCCTTTGTTGGGCCATTCAAACACTCCTCTTGTGGAATGTGCATATCATTAGTATAATGACCAAAACAAAATTCCAATACTTTGAATTTGGGACATTCCACATTCAGGCTCCTAGCCATGCACTATCGTTCTGAAGAAGGGAAGCTGCCTCTGTTTTAAATAAATACTGTAAATAAAAAAATAATTTTATCAAGCAGAAAAGGAATGCCAAAAACTGTAGAGACAGAAACCTGTCACTATTTATTTATTATTTAAAAAAATGTTTTTACCTTGCTTTTCCTTTAAGACTCAAGGTGGTTTGCCACATGACAGAAGAAGCATTTAAACGATCAATTAAAAATTCAAACTAATAGACGAGGGGTAATAATAATAATAATAATTTATTATTTATACCCCGCCCATCTGGCTGGGTTTCCCCAGCCACTCTGGGCGGCTTTCAACAGAATATTAAAATACAACAATCTATTAAACATTAAAAGCCTCCCTAAATCAACAAGGGTAACCAACATGGTGCTTTTTCCAGATGCTGCTGAACTATATCTCCTATCATCCCTGATCATTGGCCATAACAATTGCTGGTTCTGATGCAAACTGGAGTTCAAAACCATCTAGGGGGCACCACAGTGGCACCCTGTAGACAGATAAAGTAGTTACAGCAGGTAAAGCACTTCAAGTATTGGATATTCCAGGAGAGATTAACACTAATGACTTGGCAGGTTAGATGACTACTGCAAAGGAAGGTCATCACATAGTGAGGACAGAAAGCAATCAAAGAGGGGAGAAAGTGAGCTTCCTTAGGTGGAGAGTTACGCAGCCATAGAAAAGGTGTCCCAGTCCTAAGCCATTTGGGGCTTTAACAGTCGCTAACAGCTATTTAATATATTTTTCACAGAATGTGCAGAAAGGCCACCACAGAGAGAACTTTTAGATCTGCTCTAATCACATCAAATGAAAGGTTTTCCTGTGAGGTCAATTACCTCACATTCAGAGCCATTTTCCCCATAGGGCTTAGTGGTGCGTCACGCCAGGGCACCGGCCTCTCAGGGACGCCCCAGCAAGTGGGGAAGCTGTGTGGCTTTGCCAGCGGCCTCCCCTTTCCCTGCATGCCCTCCAGCTGTGCCCTGCCAACCATATGGCTGGTGGGCATGCAGCTTGCCTCCCAAGCCTCCGCGGGAGGAGAGCAATCCCCGCAGAGGCTTGGGAGGGAAGTTGCACCCCTCCCAAGTCTCCGCGGGAGGAGAGTGCAGCTTCCTTCCCAAGCCTCTGTGGGGATTGCTCTCCAGCAGCGGCATGGGGGAGAGTTGCGCCCCCCAATGGCTGGCAGTGCACAGCTTTCCCCCGCCATTATCCGTGGTAATTTGGGGGCGCTGGGCGGATATTTGCACCCCGGTGCCGCATCTGCTAAAGACGGCCCTGCTCACATTCCGCTGTGAGCAACTGATGAGTAGCCAAGTGGTTCTCATGCACGTGTGAGCAAGCCCTTAGACTTTATAGCCTTTGATGCTATATGCCACACCATGCTAGGAAGCAGAAAGAAGGGCTACCACACAATGTGAAGTAGAAGGAAAAGATATGAGAAGCATGACCAATCTTCAGCTAAGAACCTTGTTAACCCACCCACCTCAGGTGTACAGAAGCTTCTGGGTGGCTGTATTAGCTGTCAGTTCCAGTGATTTTTTTATGTGTACATGGAGAGCTGTTCCATCTTTCTCACCAGCGTTGATGCTAGTGCTGGTACCACTCCTTCGGTTTGCTGTTACTTCCAGCTCTCTGCTAAGGGCAGTCAATAGATAAATAGCAGTGGAAGCATCAGGTGTGCTATTGAAAGGACTAGATCAATTCTTGGTGCCTGTGGCAACCCTCATAAATATAGCTACTACAAGCAAATAGGCTCCTGTGTAGCAGAATGCCCAGGATACTTTGGCTGTTGTGCATTAACCTATATAAAGTGTTGGACTGAATCATAGTCTAACGCTGGTGTTTTGCAGCACACACACTCAAATGTGATTATGGTTGCTTCCTGCAACATTCTTAAAGTCAAAATTAGCATGTCCAAGGTTATCCTGTTAAAGTGACACTCTGTAAGAATTGGAATATCTGCTGAGAAATGGTGACCTCTCTGCATCAAGGCTGCTGTGGGAGTAAAATTGTCTTTACCCGGTTTTATGTGAAGAATGTGCTTTCCTGTGTATATTTGGAGAGGCTTGGATGATGTAAAAATAAAATACAAAATAACTCTGAGGCTAGGGAGTCAGTTTCCTTGCTGACACAAATAATGTGGCTGAGATCACAACATACTTTTAGTATCTTCTGGAACCTAAATAAAGATCAGCAAGCAGCAGAGGCAACAAAGTAAATTGATAAAGGATCGGTTTCATGAGAAAAGAGGCAACTTTCCCCCTTTTTTATTTTAAATGTGAGATTCAGCAATTCAGGAATGATTTTCAAAGTCAAGCTAATTAAAGGTCAGTGATTCTACCTAGGAAGGGTGAATGAATTGCAGCACTTGCACCGAATAGAAGTGTGGAGTCCATGCTTGTTCCTTGAGCTATTTTGCACCCCAGATTTACCATGTTTGTTTTCCAGGGTGATCTAAAGCCTTTCAGAGAAATTCATACTCCCCTTTGTATTTGTTCTGTCATATTTTGCAAAAGTCCATTAAACACATTTTTTTCATTCAAGTCTCCCAATGTCCTTTTATAGGATAGTTCCCTATGGAATTTAAAATGCAGTATAATTCTCCTAAGGAAGCAGATGTCTCATTCATTGTTATTAAAAAGACTGGCATATTAATCCTCAGCGCTTAATTAAAGGATCTTGCAGTTGAACTGTAAGCATCATGGAAGAGATCATGCCTGGGCAGGCTTAAAATAATGTCTCCTCAGTATTGGTGCACATTTATCTCTGGCAGTTGGTTATATTTGGTCATAAACATGCTATCTTGCTTTTGTTATTTTATTGGAAACCGCTTTGGGATTACAGTGTGATGAAGGGTGGTTTATTAATTTGCTAAATAGATAAAGTACAGTGGTGCCTCGGGTTACAAACACATCGGGTTACAAACACTTCGAGTTACAGACTCTGCTAACCCGGAAGTAGTACCTTGCTAAAGTGGTACCTCAGGTTAAGAACGGTTTCAGGTTAAGAACGGACCTCCGGACAAATTAAGTTTGTAACCAGAGGTACCACTGTAAATTATTTCCTTTGCCTCTAGACCGTACATGTTTATGTGCAAGCCTAGTGGCAATCAATCAATCAATCAATCATCAATCAATCGTTTATCCACCCTCCATTCCTATTTAACTTAAAGGTGCTCATGCCTTTTTCATTCCCTGTATCTTATTCTCTATATAGTGTATCTAGGTGCTGGCCTCTGGAGTTACCACATGGCTTAGGCTGCAATGTACTCACTTTATGAGCCATTTTGTCCCCTCTCCCCTCCTCTTGTCCAGTGAATGCATCTGTGAAGCAGCAATACTCCGATAACATCCGCTGGATCCAGGAAGCCAGGAAGCACAATTTGGTATGTGGATCCAGCCAACTAAAATAATGACTGTGTGCACTGCTCAGATTCAGTGTCATCATTTTAAAGGGCATAGTTTCCAAATGGAAGACTGAGCCCAATCAAAAACCTAAAACTGTTGTCATGGTAAATGGTTGTCTCTGTGTCCTCAGTGCCAGAATCTCACCGGCACCTTCCTAAAGCAATTTACGTAAAGGCAAAAACAAAAAAACAACAACACCAGAGTGGGGCTATAGTATGCAGGTTTGTGTATGTAACATTCACCTTGGCCTCCAGGTCTCTGAGGAAAAAATCACCTGGATACAAAGGCATCTCACACCCCTACATTCATGAGCATCCCAGTTGCCACTATCCCATTTTCCTCATTCATTTGTGGCTTGAGACAGCATGTGATAAAATGGCCATGCGGCTATGCTGCCTTCTGCATTTTGAATCACATTTGCCACATCATTGCAAAGCTGCCATCATTGGGCTGAGCAATGGTGTGGGTTGCAAGGAGGGATAAGCTAATTCTCTCAGTTCTGCTCCATGAAACATCTTAAATTATGACATTCCTTTTGGTTCCATTCCAGTTGAGTAATAATAGCACTTCCAGTTTTTGGAATGGAATGGATTTTGTGCATGTGTCCAAAATGAAGAAATACACAAACCTTTTTCTAAAAAATAAAATAAAAATCCATTTCTCTCTTTTTTTAAAAAAAGTAAAAACAAATTGGCCAGAATTGCACCTCTAATTCACTTAAGGGTGTGTGATTTCTGCCAAGTCCACCTCCATATGCAGCTGCTCCAAGATGCATTCCCACACCGTTCCCAAGACCCAACAACAACCCATGGGATCAAATCTTTGGGATCACAGTGGGCTGTGTAAAGAAGGGGGGGGGGGAGCAGGAAAGTCCCATACTGTGAATACAAATTCTGTTTCAAAGGCAAGTTAGGGTCCAAGCCATTGCTTGTATTTTTATGGTTTTGTTTTTTAATGTTTGCAAAATCACAGTTTGTAGACAAGTGCAATTGCTAATTTTTGATTATTATTTTTTAAATTGAGGTGCCTTTTGCGGGCAGTTCATTTTGTAAATTTGCATTAGTTTTTTTACTACAAAGATACAAGGTTTGAAAACAGTTTACAGGTTTGATTTCCAATTAAGCACACACATCATGTTAAAGAAAAGATGCAGACATGAGAGGAATCTTCTCTCATTGGCTTGCCAAATTCTGGAAATGTACCTCCAGAACAATAACAGATTTCAATTTTTGCTCCATTAAGCAGTGGAACCTCGAAATCTGGGTTGGAACCCTGCAGAGGTGGATTACCTAAGTAGCCCTGGTTGCAAGCTTGGCTGTATGCAGAATCCAGCCTAGTTCTATTCAGGTCACTAGTTCTCATTGAGGTGATAAACATGCCTGCAGGGAGGACCTTTCATGATGGATTGCTTTTTTTATACGAAAATTCTCTGTTCTTAGAAAACTAAGCACCAGAGAACAGTTGGAACCCTTGCCCCTGACACCTATTTTCCTTTGCACGGAGAAGCATTAAAACATTTGAGGCGCCCCATCTGCAATCTGAAGTAGCCCAGCTCAGACACAGATTTATTACTTTAGCAAAAACTAGGCCATAGTCGCTGCACTAACTGGGTCATGTAAATTGGAAGGGGCTTTGGAAAATTTCCAAGCTAACAGGAGTTTCAGAGAATATTTTCATTTCTGGCAGGCAGACCTTAAAAAAAAAGTGCTTTCAGGCAGTCCAAGGCAGCCAATATGTGATTTATTCTTATGATGAGCATCAGTCCTTTAGCACCAAAAGCCAAGCATGAATCCCAAAGCATGGGTAAACTGCCCACTGCTATTTTTGTCCAACATTAGAAATGTTTCAAATGACACCCTATCAGTACAAATGTCCTAAACGTAAAGAGCTTAAGTGCTAAAGCTCTAGGATTGGGATGAACCAGGTGTTGCCAAACTCTGGGAGCCACATTTGCAAACCAGATAAACTGTTGCTGGGGCCACACACGCACAACTGTGCACCAAGACACAATAATAGGCTTCTTTAATAAACATCTGAAGGCAGCCCTGTACTGTATAAGGAAGCTTTAAATGTGTGATGTTTTGCTGTGGTTTTATAATTTGCTGGAAGCCACCCAGAGTGGCTGGGGCAACCCAGTCAGATGGGTGGCAAACAAACAAACAAATCAATCAATCTTTGAAGACGTAATCATTGAAGATGTGTATTGTGAGGAAGAGAAATGTTGCTAGCTCACATCTGGAGCCTTGGAGATATTCCTATTATTTCTATTTTCTAGGTTGTGGGTTCCCAAGCCAGAATTTTGTACTCAGATCAGAAGGGTCGTGTTGCTATTGCACTGGCTATTAACCGAAGCATCGCTGAAGGAAAAATTAAGGTACATTCTCTTTGCATATATCACTTCGGTGTGACCTGCTTCTTTTCCTCTAGCATACAAGATTGGCCCGTGATGGAAGAAGCCATATGGTTCAGCTATCTAGTAAATACACGTTGAACACCACCCACATTGGCAGGATAAGATAAAACATTGGGACAAGGATATTTCCTTTAAAAATGCAAACCACCTGAAGCAAATGAATGTGCAGCAGAATAACAAAGAATATCAGGTTGAAATTGTGGGATGTGAAACACAGAGCAGTCAAATACAACATTCCTAGAGTGGACATAAAAGGGGATGTCTGGACCAGCCAGTCGGAACTTCCTGTTTCCTCCTGGGCTGGGACAGACTTCCTCTACATGTGGCCAGAGGTGGGTGTGACCTCACCTATGCAGGTAACAAAATACCTCAGCGGAGGCAGCCATATCTCTGTCTGACTCAATTCCTCGAAGAAGCAACGTCTGCTTAGTCTGAGATGCTTCTCTTGGCTTCCAGCCAAGATAGGACAAAGGAACTATCTCCTTATGGGATAGGTTCCAGGTGTATATATTTTGTAACCTAAGTCTGCCTTCTGGGATCCATTTGTGAACAGAATGTGAGTAAACTATTTTATATAATTTTATACAAGACTGTGTCGTGTTTAATCTTTTTATGAGGGAATAAGGGGGAATTACCAAGAAACTTATTCTAGCCTGGCAAAGATGTTATCCGCTGTACAAGTTTAAAAAGGGGAACGTTACTCTGCTAAATTGTAGAACTTGTTAACACAAGTTGGGAAGGATATAATTTAACAATATATCCTCTCCTGCCTCCCTGAACATTCCCACAGAAATGAAGTTGGCTCTAACACTAACCACATGGTGTGATTAGGTTTTGTATAAAATGTGGGTTTTTAAAAATTTATTTCTGAACCCAACTCCTTTTTTAAAACCTGTTACAAATGACCAGTGGTTTTCACAGATATACCTTCCTACTTATTTCAGTACAACAATTCATGGCAGAGAAATGTGGCTAAAGTATCTTTTCTGTCCAGGGAGCATACAATAGGAAATGACCGTGCATATCAGCTTCCAGTATTGGACCCCAGGATCTTTCTTGGGAACTCCAGAATGACCCATTAATATAAGATACTTTTATCAATCAAGATTGACTATAAATGAAAAACGTAGGGCGAGGTCAAACCCACATGCCGGTCTCATCTCTCTCTCTCTCTCTCTCTCTGCATGATCTAATGTCATGGTTGCCATCTTTATAAGTGCACTACAAGCAGACCACATAATTTGCTAGCAGCCCAAAACAGGGCAATGCTCCATATCTTTCCACTTCAATAAGTCTAAGCTTTTTATCAAACATAAGCACTCACTGCTAAAGTCTTTCCCTGAGAAGATGTCAGCTGGTACCTCCATCTGGACTGGTCTCCATGCTAAAATAATTTACAGCAGGGATTGAGGATGAAGATAATCCTTTAATCTTGCCAGAAGATCAGAAACAAAAATTTGTTCTCACCAGGTCTGTCATTTCTGACCTATCCCATTAGAGATCCATGCCAGATGGCAATAGGGAATTCTAGGAATGATTTCCTAGAAATTTTGAAACCCTATGCCAACTTAACTAGAAGCAAGCCCCATTGAACTCAATGGGCCTTATTTTGGAGCAAATATTTTTGGAAACTAAAAGGGTGGATTTTGTGATAACTCTATTTTTTCATGGCAAAGCTTTCCTGTGTATGTTCTTCATGCAGTCAGATCTATATTTAAAATGGAGTCTGACAGAGTTGTGCATTTGGGGAACCATATGTAAAGATATCCAGGGAAAGCCACCCCATGCATGGCCATTTCTGGAAGTTGCCACAAACAAACGTATAACTAAGAACTTCCAACATAGTGCCCTTCAGATATTGTTGGTCTGCATGTACCATCATCCTTGACCATTGACCATGCTGGTTGGAGCTGATGGGTGTTCTGGTCTGGGTGAGACTTTGCTGGCTCCCAGTGTTATAAAATCACCCTAAATCCTGCACCAAGTGTGGCCCGGTTCACACATAACACTAAGCCACCATAGCTAACAAGCACACAGAGCAAAATGGCAGCTGCTTCACCCTGGTCTTTCTGCTGCCATGTTACCTGGAGCTATGCTATAGTTTGGTTTAGTGTACATTTGTCAACTGAGGCTCTTCCTTTTAAGTAGGAAGAGTGATCTGTTCCCACCCACCCACTCACCTTAGTTCTGACTGCTCTCTCCTCAGCTTTTATTTTATATTACAGGCACCAGTTGTCCTTAGTCGAGATCACCATGATGTAAGTGGGACAGACAGTCCTTACAGAGAAACGTCGAACATCTATGATGGATCAGCATTTTGTGCAGGTCAGTTGAATAGGTGCATAGTCTCTTTTGAGTGATCAGAATTGATTAAGATGCGAAAAATAATTTTGCTGAATAGCATGAAGAGTTTTAGTCTGGTGGGTAAGGTTTCCTGCTACACAGGTTGTCCGCAATTCAGTGATGTCAAAATAGGGGGTAAGGGAGATGCTGAAATATCCTTGGCTTGGAAGGTAAACTAGGTTATGGTAGTCTAAACTTCCATAGGGAATATCCTACTTTGTCCGAGGCAGTAAGTAGACAGAGATGGCATAAGCACGCACAGGGCAAGGTAAAAAAAAAAAAGTTGTAAAAATAGCACATCCTTTGCAGCTAGAGTATAGAACTTGAGCGCACAACTTAAACACATAGACCAGGATACTGTAAACATTATATTCTAACTATTTATAATGTAAACGGCCATTACTCCACCAATACACAGGGAGCTAATTCAAAGAAGGACAAAGTGCCCATCCCTGAATAAAAGAGAATTTCAGAATCTACAGCTATTCTCGCCCCTGAATGACAACCTGATCCCGCTGGTATTCCCATCTCTACCCAGCTAACCAAGATCCCAGCATCTGATAGGCTACTAGAAATTAAACAAAATGTCAGGTGTCAGTTCAATGAATACATTTGTGGCAGTTCAAAACATAAAAACACAGGTATCCTGCCTAGTGGAGGGAAGGGGAAGAAAGGCAGGTGATTAAATCACTGTGGAAATTCTCCCTCCCAAGAGTTTGCACATTTAATGGTTGGCATCTGTCTGTCTTGGGAGACAACGGAGGAGTGCACCTTCAGGGGTGAAGTCAAACCATTGGAGGGTTACAGTGCTTGCTGTGGCTGTAGAGACCAATACTGGAGAGACATGTTTTGTTGCAGCTGGGGCAGATGAAAGTGTCCAGATACACCATGGTGTTTCTTCTCTCTGCGCTCCTCCCAGCAGTCATTTCTGCTCTGGTTACTGCTATGGGTACACACCTTGACTGCCTATCTCCAAGCACTGCGGTTGTCTGGAAGGGGTTCCCACATGGCAGGGTTGATGTTGCCAGCATTCATGTCATGTTTGCAGACATCTTTGTAATGCCTTCAGTTGCCCCGGATGACCTGTTTATTCCTGATTTGTTTGCACAAAGTTTGTGGGGAGCTTAGACGACATCAGCTGTTTGTTGAACATTCAGTCTTATTTGTGGGGATGTTGCATTATCTCACCTTTTTCAGTGCATCTCCCCATCAATTCCCTTATTGGGAATGTTTGTGCAAGACCACAAAATCAACTTTAATTGTGCAGCCTGTATTTGCTAGTGTATGATTGAATCTCACCCTCCATCCTCAAAAAACAACATTCTGGAAACGCCCTTAGATATTTTCCAGGACGAGGAATTTGCTTGTAAATAATAACATTCCATTTTTATATGGCTGAATTTCAGATAAGCTGAGGTTACTTAAGAAGTGTTTATCAGTTTTATAAGTACACATAACATGAGAAAATGCATTTATATTTTTACTTAAAGGATTGTATTTTTATTTAAAGGCAGCCTTTCAGGACAAAAGCCCTCCCAAGGCAATTTACAGCCACTGTAAACATACTTACTTGAAGCCAGTTAAATTAAACGAGAAACATCCAGTTTGCCCCAAACTGAATAACTCAGAAACATACTAAAATGCATCAGCAATGCCTACAATCTATCACAAAGTGAAGTCCATTCTCAAGGAAAGGCTTTCAGAGACGTGATCTTTCCAAGGATTTCAACAGGCTCTGGAGAAGATTGTGTTCTGTTATGCCTGGGATGGGGAGTCTGTTACCTCCTAGATGTTGCTAGACTTCTGCGCCCATAATCCCTGATTAGTCATGCTGGCTGGCGCTGCCTGCTCACCTGTCTGAGGGAAGGACAGGTCATGAGCCAGCATAGTGATGCTCATAAGGAGGAGAAGCAGAAGCAGACACTCCTTGGGCTACCTGCCCTGGTCAGGCCTATTCCTCATAGTTCAGGTGACTCACTAAGGATGTCTTGAGTTCCGGAATTAGCACTGGCTGTGCTTTAAATTGCTATGGCATCTGGCAGCATTCTCAGATTTGCCACACAGATCTGCTACCATCGCCTTTACTTTAGCCCTCGGGCAACAATGTTAGGGCAATGTGATAGCTGGAATGGAAGCAGTCAATGAAATGAAGAAAGAAAGGAAAGCTTTGGGTTCACAGCTGCAAGTATATTGTGTGCCTTCCCCCACATTAACTTAAGAACCCCCATGCTTCGGTAATTCATCTGCTTCCTCACTCCACAGATATGGCTGTTCAGAATTTTGTGGGAGACTCGTTCAGAGGAGCCACCTGGGTTGCCTTGCACAACGGTGGTGGTGTTGGCTGGTAAGGAGAATTTGTCTTCAGAAGGATGGGAGACGTCATTTCCCTGAGTAAAGGAAGTGCCATACGGCTGCAGCAAAAAACAGGATTGAGCTGCTGAAGGGCATGCCTTCATGGGAGTCTCCATTGCTTCTGTCTTGAACTTTATAAATGACAAAGGGTAGTGTGGCATGTTAACATGCTTAGTGTGGCATAAGCTTTTGTTGATGGATTCACGAAAGCTTATGCAGTGACAAATTAAAGTGGAACAAGACACTTTGTTGTTTTTGCTGAAGCAGCCTAACATGGTTACCCCCTGGAGATACTTTAAAACAGTGAAGGGGAACCTGTGGCCCTCCAGATGTTGTGGGGTTCCAACTCCCACCAGCCTCAACCAGCAATGGCCAGTAGTCAGGAATAGTTGGAAGTCCAGGAACATGCAGAGGACCACAGGCTCTCCATCTGTGCTTTGGAAACACATCAAGGTGCCCCACACAATCTCTATGCAGGTTAATGAAAACTGAGGAACAGTTGTGGTTTTATACAGCTCCAATGGGATTCATGCAGCACAGCCCATTATTATGGGCTGCCTTTAAATGAAGTTACAGTATTAGCTGCCTTCAGAGTGCAAAGAATGATTTAAGTAGACTCTGCTGGAGTTTGAGGTTTCTTTTTATTGATTAATGTTGCACGAATCTCTTCTAATTCATTCCCAGATCTTTAAAAAAGTCCCAAATGTTAAGACAGTGACCACTGCATTCAGTAGAAAACTCACTACTATTCGTTTCAAGGTTTTCTTTCTTTCTTTCTTTCTTTCTTTCTTTCTTTCTTTCTTTCTTTCTTTCTTTCTTTCTCTCTCTCTCTCTCTCTCTCTCTCTCTCTCTCTCTCTCTTTCTTTCTTTCTTTCTAATAGAACTTACTCCCAACACCATATTAACTTGCCTAGTTCTTCAGGGTGCCAGTGGATGAGATGCATTTCGATTCCCCGCAAGCTGCATTTAAACCTGTGACCTTTGGACCCCAATATAACATGTCCATATGCTAAAATGCAGCAAGGGATCGCTGATACAAAACAGGTCAGGTGCCAGTCTGCTTTTTCCTTTGCTCTTACTCCAATTAGTTTTAGCTTTCTTTCTTTCTTTTTTAAGGAGCAAATTAAACCTCTCCTCTGTGGGCACTGAACCTGGAAGAGTTCTTAGAGCAAGATATCCTCCCCAAGCTCTTCGTTAGGCACAACAGTCCTGCTCCTTTCCTTTGCCTCAACCTTGCAGTGCTTGTCCATTGAGGTTTTCACCCATTCTGCTATCCTGGTTCCTGTCATGCTGGCAGGCATAAATGATCACAGGAACCACACAGTCTATATTCAGCTAGCACAGCTAGCTTCCTGGAATGGTAATGGGTTGTTGTGGAAGTTGTAGTTCAACATCTGAAGTGCCATAGATTTCCCCCATCCCTACTCCATACTAGCGGCGGAACATATGCCCACGCTGCCCAGGGTGGGCGCGCTCCCAAAGGGGCAGGGTGCGGAGGGTGCCCTCCCACGCGCCACAGCTCAGGGTAAGAGAGGGACGGGGCAGCCACTGCTCTCTCTCCTCCTGCTCTCCGCAGCTGGGTCAGACATGACACGGCAACGGAGCTGCTGCGGCCGGGTGCGCCTTGCCACTGTTGAGGACTGCTCTCTGCCACTGGGTCAGAAGAGCTGCCACCGCCGGGCACAAGGTATGCCGCCCACTAGCCTGCCATTTTGTCACCCCTCTCAGTCATGACACCCGCACCCCCCGCACCCCCCTTCCTACGCCTCTGGTCCATACTATACTGAGCTAGATGGACCAATTGCCTTATTCAGAATAAGGCACCTTTCTGTGGGTTGTATCCAATGAAGTTGGCCTGTTAGCACAAGGACTTCCACCTGTACAATGAGACTTCTGCCCGCCTGCGTTTCTTATAACATGTAACTCTGCCCCAGTCAAAAGATAACAGGGTCTGATTTCAATGAGGTAAATATGCAATTTAAGCTCATACTTTCCATTGTCTGTAAAGGTAAAGGGATCCCTGACCATTAGATCCAGTCGCGGATGACTCTGGGGTTGCGGCACTCATCTTGCTTTACTGGCCGAGGGAGCTGGCTTACAGCTTCCGGGTCATGTGGCCAGCATGACTAAGCCGCTTCTGGCGAACCAGAGCAGTGCATGGAAACGCTGTTTACCTTCCCGCCGGAGCGGTACCTATTTATCTACTTGCACTTGACATGCTTTTGAACTGCTAGGTGGGCAGGAGCTGGGACCGAACAACGGGAGCTCACCCCGTCGCGGGGATTCGAACCGCCGACCTTCAGATCGGCAAGCCCTGGGCTCAGAGGTTTAGACCACAGCACCACCTTGCACTAAATAGGAAGGGTAGAAAAAGCACTAGTGATAATACTTCACCCTCCATGGTGGCTGTCTGCATTGCACATAAGAAGGAATCAAGGTGATCTGAAGTTTGAGGCTAGTGGGGACTGCAGAGTGCTTGGAAAGTTCATTTTTTTAAAGGGATTAGTGCCAGTCCACCCCCTCCAAAAAGGAGCTAATTCCATTACAGTTCAAAACACAATGCACTCATGTGGTCCTCACATTTTTTTCATCCTTCAAAATTTTACAAGCTGCTCTGCTGAAGTTTTACATATAAGTAATAAGACTAAGAAAACATCAAAACATTCACACACAGTACAATGTGAAGAATTGCTTTATTTGTTTCCCCCAACAATTGTGATCTTTAAGCTAAAACAAAATCACTTTTCAGATACGTAAAAATGGAAAATGCAATGACCACAATCAAATGCAGAGCTATGTGTGATGAAACCCATATAAACTAAAATAAAATCACGTTCAACTCACCTGGGAACTACGGGAACTATTTTCAGGTGTGAGTCAGAGAATTTTGAATTAATTCAGTGAATTAATCTGATTAGTTCATGCCCAACACTGGGATTGGCTGCATTGGACCCATACATCTGGTCCTTGAAAACTCCAAAAAGACATGCTTTCCCCCCCAATGTTTCATCAGTTCATGATAAAATGTGTGTGAGGCTGAGCATTCCATTGCCAATACTGCTGGCTAGAGTACTGACAGATCTGAGCTGCAGTGTTTTTACCAATGGATAAACACATGGATTTATCAGCCATTTCTTATGTGCATGTTTTAGTTTCCTTTCCACAAATTTTTATTCTTCCTTCAGAGACTGAAGTGATGTTTTTGTTTATAGGCTGATAATCATGCCGCCTAAACAGAGCTGAACATTAATTACTTACTCACATGAATCAGAATCATTTTACTATTAGCTGGAGCATATAGGGAGTTACATTAGGGTTGGCCATTGTTAAGGCAGCTCAGTTCTGGAAGCCCATTTATTAGCAGGAGGCCAAAGTGACTTGTAGCAACAAAGAGACAGAGGCAATTTACCAAATGAAGTACACAGTCAACAGTGTGATGTCTTGATTGCAAGAGGGGCCTGGAGTTCTTTGATCACCTTGGATGGAGACATCTGGAAATTATAGGAGGTAGCTTAGGTCAAAATGCCACATCTTTCTTTAATTATTTGAATATATGACCCAGTACTAATGAGGGCAAAGCGCTCTCCAATAAAAGTGAGAAGACTTGTTGGAAAACTCAGCTTAACAAACATGACTTGTTGTAAGTTTAATTTATGAGCATTTTTAGGCATGTGGAGTGGGGCAAAACTGGACCTCACTGTCTTAGCTATTGAACTAACTGGATGACAGAATTCTAGATTTGACTACAGTATAAGAAACTTAGAAAGTGATTCTGACCAGAGATAGGTGGAGGAACTACAGCACTTGGAAAAGCATTTTAAATTGGTGCTTAATCTCAGCATTGCCTGAACATCTAACTGTTTTTTATTCATATCATGCAATACTGATTTGGTCCCTGAAGATATTCCCCCCGGCAACATTAGTTGAATCTCAGTTCACTGTGTGGCCACTTTAATCTAGTTACAGGTAGGTAGCCGTGCTGGTCTGCCATAGTCAAAACAAAATAAAAAATAAAAAAAATCCTTCCAGTAGCACCTTAGAGACCAACTAAGTTTGTTCTTGGTATGAGCTTTCGTGTGCATGCACACTTCTTCAGATACACTGCGTACAAAAGCTCATACCAAGAACAAACTTAGTTGGTCTCTAAGGTGCTACTGGAAGGATTTTTTTTATTTTTTATTTTACTTTAATCCATTTTAAGATCTTCCAGCCATGTTAGCCTACTGCAACAAAAATAGGAGAAAGTCTTGTAGCACCTTAAACACCAACGAAAGACAAGCAAACACTTTTGTGGATTGCATCTGATGGTGGAAGCTCATGCCATAATGAATTTCTTAGTCTTTAAAATGCAACAAGGCTCTTTGTTTGCCTTTGTAAAATCTAACCCTTTACACATAACCTTGTCGTCCATTCTATCCATTTCAGTGTATATCCAGTATTTTAAGGTATATCCAGTTTTCCTCTGGAGTAGAATTTCACTCCCCTCTCGTCCCACCCCAAACCTGCTCCAGAGAGCTGGGGGGGGGGGCCCAGAACAGTCGTTGTGTGTGTGTGTGTGTTTTCCACATCTGCAGTGGAAACACACACACACACACACACACACACAGAATAGGGGAGGAGAGGGAGAGAATCTTTTCTTGGCTGAGCGGAAGTCATTCTGCTCATTGGATACTTCATTATATACAAACCTATATATTTTAGAATGCTCACACAACTTAGGCTTCAGCCTTGGTCAAATTCTGACTTGTTGCCATAGCTAGAGAAAAATGTAGAATGTTTGGAAATGGGTTTAACTGCCATGGCTTCTTTCAACACAGAATTGTAGAACCCTTTATGTTTTCCCTTTTTTAAAAAGGAGGTATACCTTTAAATGAATATAGCAGTTAAATAGAGTTGAAACTAGCTTATTGTGGTTGTAGTCTAAAACTTCCTTTAATGAACAGTGGGGTGGCATTTTACAGAGCTTTCCAGCTAACTGCTTTCTGTGCTTGACTCACACCTGGGCATCTAAGAAAAGTAGCACAGTCTTTAATTATTTTGTTCCAGCTGCAGCCTCTACATATGAAGGCACCCTTAAAGTATCAGCTTCTGCTCCGTTTAATCTGTTATCATCTCTGCTTTCAAAATATTTGAAGGCCTTCAGACACATTTACAGCATGTGTTACAGGTTATAGAGTCCGCTGAGTTCTGCTTTGTCCCCATTAGCCACAATAACTAAAATAGAAACATCCAGATATGATGCGGTATACATTTAAGTACCAGGTAGACCTTGAGTACCAGCTACCTGGGGTAAAGAACAGGCGGTGACCATCCCTTTCATGCCTTGCTTGTGAACTTCCAGGAGCATCTGGATGCAGAATGCAGTGGTACCTTGGTTTACGAACTTAATCCGTTCCGGAAATCCGTTCTTAAACCAAAGCCGTTCTTAAACCGAGGTGCGCTTTCCCTAATGAGGCCTCCTGCCGCCGGTGCCCTTCCACCGTTCGGCTTCCGTTCGTAGACCAAGGTAAAGTTTGCTAACTGGAACACTACTTCCGGTTTTGCGGAGTTCGTATACCGAATAGTTTGTAAACGGGGCTGTTCTTAAACTGAGTTACTACTGTACTGGACTAGATTGACACTTGCAAAGGGCAAATGTCATGCTCTTATGACTTGTCAGCAAGGTAACATGAAAACAAATTCCCCAATAACAAAGTCTGGAGGAACTGGGGGGGGACCTATTAATTAAATAATTAATGAAAGAATAGGTAAAGGTAAAGGGACCCCTGACCATTAGGTCCAGTCGTGTCCGACTCTGGGGTTGCGGCGCTCATCTCGCATTATTGGCCGAGGGAGCCGGCGTACAGCTTCCAGGTCATGTGGCCAGCATGGCGAACCAGAGCAGCGCACAGAAACGCCGTTTACCTTCCCACCGGAGCGGTACCTATTTATCTACTTGCACTTTCACATGCTTTCGAACTGCTAGGTTGGCAGGAGCAGGGACCGAGCAACAGGAGCTCACCCCGTCGCAGGGATTTGAACCGCCGACCTTCTGATCAGCAAGCCCTAGGCTCTGTGGTTTAACCCACAGGGCCACCTGGGTTAAACCCAGAAAGAATACTTTCTCATAATTCCGTGAAGTATAAGCCCAAGGTCTTTATTCATATTCCAAAGTGGTCATTGCCACCATGCAGCAACTGAATTCCACACTGCAGTGTAATAAACTTAAATAGCCGTCGCCTGGCCTTTGAGAAACCCAGTAACTTTAGCCACTTAATCATCAGACATGCAGGCATTTTCATTATTTGTTTAAACAAGTACTTTTTGAACTGTCTTGTACTCGGGAGAATTACAGCAGGCTCAACCCTTGGCACTGGCACTTTAATAAGAATTGATCTTGCTGGCTGGGCATAGTGTGGGAAAAGGCAAAATCCTTATCCTGCACCAGGATTCTCAGGATCCAGTACTTGAACTGGCCATTTGCCATCAGTTAAATGTGCCCAATTACAGCACTGTTTTAGGTCTAATACGAATCTTCCATTCCTCCCAAATGTGTGTCTGATTGCAGTGTGCTGGCATGTGATTTATTCGACTCCAAAAAAGTGATCAAAATAATAATAATTTTAAATTCATTTTAAAGGGGAGAAGTGATAAATGGAGGATTTGGCCTTGTCCTGGATGGCTCAGCAGATGCAGAAGAACGTGCAAAGATGATGCTAAGCTGGGATGTTTCCAATGGAGTAAGCCGATATGCTTGATCTGCTTATTCTGAAATGTTGCTTTGGTGTTTGTTTGTTTTTAAATGTATTGAAAAATACAGAATTTCGTAAATGTCTTAGTAAGCTCACGTGAAATCACGAAGAGTCATTTCCTCGGCTAGCTATTTTCTAATGAAATGTAGCACTTGCAGCTTTAGTAAGGTCTCCAGGAGTTTGTCCTGTACAACATTCTAAAAAAACAGCCATAGTCCTGTGCAGTGAGGAATATGGCTCCAGTTTAGCTCCAGTAGCTGAAGGTTTTTCTTGTGGAGGCAAGTCAGTGTTACTGTGTCTCAGATTCTGGGTCTTTAATTTTGCAGGAGGGATTTGAGCAACTGAAAACCATCCTGCTTTAGTGGACATAGTCAATTTATGATGCAGTCAATTTATAGTCAATTTATGATGCAGGACTCAAAAGGGATTTGCTCTGCATGTAACTCCCTTTATCATTGCTGAAAGAGATGCAGGTACGTCGTATAGGAAGATTAATCTTTAGGCTTGAGCCACGGAGGAACACTCTTAATAAGCCTCGTTTATCAGAGGCAGATGATAAAAACAGCAGCCTGTAAACAAAGCTTGAACTGATGCGATAACTGCAGGATTCCTCCAGGCGCTTTCCTCAAATTTGAATACTTCAAATCTGATTTTCAAACCTTCAAAGCACAGTGTTTTCCTAGCCTCTTTAAATGTGGGAAAGGCTTTATCACTGTACTCAGTCAGTTTTAGGAGTGCTTAGCTCCGTGTAACACCTTCCCATATAATGAGCAGCGATTGCTCAAGAAATGCCTGTATCTAAAATGGAACATATTACAGATCACCTGTAAGTGAGAGCTGGACCATAAAGAAGGCTGATCGCCGAAGAATTGATGCTTTTGAATTATGGTGCTGGAGGAGACTCTTGAGAGTCCCATGGACTGCAAGAAGATCAAACCTATCCATTCTTAAAGAAATCAACCCTGAGTGCTCACTAGAAGGACAGATCCTGAAGTTGAGGCTCCAATACTTTGGCCACCTCATAAGAAGAGAAGACTCCCTAGAAAAGACCCTGATGTTGGGAAGGATTGAGGGCACAAGGAGAAGGGGACGACAGAAGATGAGATGGTTGGACAGTGTTCTCGAAGCTACTAACATGAGTTTGGCCAAACTGCGAGAGGCAGTGAAGGATAGGCGTGCCTGGCGTGCTCTGGTCCATGGGGTCACGAAGAGTCGGACAGGACTGAACGACTGAACAACATTACAGATCACCTTAGTATTTCCATTACATCAGAGGAAACCTTGTGAAGCGCCCTGTTGATACTGTGACTGCCTGTGGTTAGTGCTGGCCAATAATCTTGTAACTGGAACTAAAACATACCAGGTTTACTTTAAAGGTGGGGGGGGGGGGAGAAACAGCCATAGGCAAACTTGGCCCTCCAGATGTTTTTGGCCTACAACTCCCATTTTCCCTAGCTAACAGGACCAGTGGTCAGGGATGATGGGAATTGTAGTCCCAAAACATCTGGAGGGCCAAGTTTGCCTATGCCTGGCCAAGGTGGTGAAGGAGATACTGTACTGAAAAATCAAATGTGTTAAAAATGAGAACCATTTGATTAGAAGTGTTCTCCTACGATTGACATAGCTGAGAGACGAATGACTCTTTTCTTAATTTATGCCCATTTATTTTTGTTCCCTATGGACAGGTTGCTAGACGCTGTTGGTCCGGCAACAACAATGCATATGAAACCATCTGCCAAGCCATGCAGAAAGACAAGAAGCTGAAGGTGACTCTTCCACATAAGGTGGTAGATGACAACATCCTGGAACAAGCCTTGAGTTGTTAACCTTACACTAAAAAATTTATTCTGCCTTTTTTAAACAACAACAACAGGCTTTGAACAATGCTCTTCTGATATTCAACAAGCCTTAGTTAAGTTGGCATAATAAACACGTCTTTGAGTTTGTCTTCCAGGACAGCGAACCCTTTTTATTTTCATTTTTTGGAAACTCCAACCTACTTAACATTCAACAGTAATGGACATCTTTCCATCGCATCACACTGAATGTTTCCCAGCAAAAGAATCTATCCAGCATGAGTTGTGTTGTCAACACCTATGATTGTTTGTCAGTCTAGAAATCCAAGCACAAGAAATAAGGGCCAGGGACACACACGTTCCATTTCTAATGCTCTTTTAAGCAACCCATTTTTCAGGTTTGTAGTCAAAATCCAGCATTGTTATTATGAGAATATTCATGCCTATGTGTCAGCACTTCAGCTGCTCAGGAGGGTCTGACATGGGCCCCCATTGGAAATCCATTTATTTAAGTGTTGATTTGGATATCCGATTCCTTAGCTAATTTATATACACAACAAGGGTGAATCATTCACTTAATTGTTTGCCTGGATGATTTGCCTTCCAAGCACTATGGATGGATGGATCAGAGTTGAAACACAACCCATTCTTCACTCACCTCCCCTGAATTCTACTGTTTGTCCACCCCCTTGCTTATATCCCTATCCGACTATCAGGGATGTGAGAACTCACCATCACCACCACATTGCATTCCTTGTCATCCTAGCATCTCATAGCATCATTCATCTCCTCGGCAACATCATCTCCAGCCATAGAAAAAAGGAAAGAAGATGCCACCATTTTGCACCACAGTTTGCAAATGGCCTACAGAAGAGCTGGTGCCTTTTGGACCTGCACTATGCCACAGCTGTGATGGGGTTGTGGCTGCTGGCTGGAATGGAGGCAGGAATGGGCCTCAGCTGCCAGTGGTCGATATCTTTTCAGGCTGACAGAGATGCAGTGATGATGAATGACACTCGGTGGTGATATATCCAATGTGAAAATTGCTCACAGTTGTATCTCTCGGGTCACAAAAGCTACTTCTCCGTTCAGAACATTCCTGACTAGATGCCAGATCACACACACACACACACACACACACAGAGAGAGAGAGAGAGAGAGAGAGAGAGAGAGAGATTATCTTCATGTGCTTTTGATTTTGGAATTTGCCAATAAATTTAAAAGCTCTTGGTTCTATTGGAGCTTACCCACACCCAGTTTGCATGCAGACAATGCCAAATATTTCAACATCTCACTTAACAGCTTTTGGCCATAGATTGTAAAGCCAGATATTTAGCTTCATTGGTGACATCAGAGAAGGGAGGGTTCCTTTCCTTGTTAGATTATATTATTATTATTAATTATTATTCTTTTAGTTGAACCCCAAGATCCAGTAACCAGAGCCTGGTACAAGAGACAAACAATCAGAATTAAAGAACAGCATGCCTCTCAGCACATTCTGAGCTTAGGAATCTGTTTTCACTACAAGAACTGATCAGTCCTTTCACAAAAAGGTCAGAACCTGATTAGCTTTCTTCGTTTCCACAACCTAGGTGAGGAAAGACACTTTTCTGTTGCTATTTCAATGTGCTAATAATGAGATGTAAATAATCATCCGACCCAAAGAGTAATGTAATTATTAATTGTTAATCTAGAATAGTTAACCATCAACAAAAACAGTTTAACTAAATAGTTCAACTGCTTTTTATAAAGTAGTTGTAATACATGAAAAGTGGCTGAACCATGGGTTTAATTACTGAACGCAGCATAGATATTGGGTAAATTGGGGTCTCAATTCCTGCCATACTTGCCAATGGAATCACCTTGGTTAAAATTATGTAGAAAACACACTCTGTTTGCACCTATAGTAATTGCTTCCAATAAATGATTCTGTGAACAGGAACTGCCCCATTTGATTTCCCCTCTTGTGCAGGGGGGTAGAAGAGGCTGAACTAGATGACTTTTGGTTCCTTCATAACTGCGATTCATTGCAAGGTTTTTCCCTCCTTCCATGGTTTTGTGCCAGCGGAATGCAGTTAAATTTAAGCTGTCAATGAATCATATCTAAGTGAATAGCCCAAGCGAGCTCTACAGCAGAGACTTAAGGACACCCTGTTCCCAATAATGGGTTGTTGCTTTTTTAAAAGACACTTATAAAGATTTTACAATATTTTGACAAGACATAACAGAGTAAACATGTTTGTGGCCAATATTCTTCATATGAATTTGGATATACTAAAACTGCATCAACAAAGCAAACTGTGTAAATAACTTTTCTGGGTACAGATATATTCATTATAAAGGCAGATAAATTAATGAGCAGAAATGGGGTTGTGTACATATGTTGATGTACTGCAAACCGTTTGTTCACAAACTAAAGTATCAAACCAAGATCATATGGTGGCATGGTTTGTTGCGACATCTGAATCAGGCCTTTAAGTCTCTTAATTTAACAAATTACAGCACTGAATACAATGACAGATGATCCATTGTGACAAGGCCAGATTAATTTTCGAGTTTACCATGTTATAATATGCAGGTTCATCATGAAGCATATGGAATTCCAACAGAAAATGCTCAGCATCACTGAGCTTTTCCTCATGTCGGTTTTAGATACTTGTTTTGCTTAGAAGTTGCTTGGATTAGCAAAGTTGTGGCTAGGAATGTGCAAATCTGTCAGTTATGGTTTCTCATTTTTCTAGTCTTAAATTGAGTTCTCCACATTCCCACATCAGTTTTCTTTTAAGAGTCTTCATGAATATTATTCAGCATTATAGGGCAAATTTGAAAGCAATTTTCACCCGTGAATATTTGGATACTATGTTCACTAATATATCTGAGGTCCTTCTTTGTGTGCCCCCTCCATGGAAGGTGCAGAGGCTGGCAACACAAGATCGGGCCTTTTCAGTGGTGGCTCCCTGCATGTGGAATGCTTTCCCCCAGGGAGGCATGTGTAGCTCCACCTTTATCTCTTTTTAGGTGCTAAAGGCTTATTTTTACCTGGGCTTTTGGCCCTCAATTTGAAGGGTGGTACTTTTTTAGTGGAAGAGGGATGTGGGTGGCGCTGTGGGTTAAACCACAGAGCCTAGGGCTTGCCGATCAGAAGGTCGGTGGTTCGAATTCCCGCGACGGTGTGAGCTCCCATTGCTCGGTCCCTGCTTCTGCCAACCTAGCAGTTTGAAAGCACGTCAAAGTGCAAGTAGATAAATAGGTACCGCTGCAGCGGGAAGGGTAAACGGTGTTTCCGTGCGCTGCTCTGGTTCGCCAGAAGCGGCTTAGTCATGCTGGCCACGACCTGGAAGCTGTACACCGGCTCCCTCGGCCAATAAAGCGAGATGAGCGCCACAACCCCAGAGTCGATCACGACTGGACCTAATGGTCAGGGGTCCCTTTTCCTTTACCTTACTTTTTTAGTGGAGTGGGATCTGTAAGACCTGCCTTTTATCTATATAGCTGTGTTTTTAGATTTTTATTGGATGCTTTTAGCTGGCTTCCAGGTTGCTTTGGGACACTTTTTGAAAAAAGTGACTAACAAATGATAGACAGATGCACTTTTTGCACCCTATACCTATTACTGTATATGAATTTTTGTACTCATTAATTCATTGCAGAATTCAGAGAAGTTTGAATCTTGAATGATGGCTGAGTGTTTGGTTCACACACTACTTCAGGAAGTGCCGATTCAGCAGAGAAACCTTTAAATGTGAACTGAATTGAATTTCTCTCTGCTGCCCCGGTGCAGGGGAAAGGGACTTGATTGTGCCACACTCATATTGTAGCAGGTGTACGAAATACCCTAGCAATACAGAAAGGGGGCAGTTTCAGAAAGCTTCAGAAATAATGCAATTGGCTAAGCATGAGGAGATAGTCCATTTCTTAATAAAGATGTGTTGTGATGATTTTTTTTAAAGTTCAAAAAATCACAATGGGTGTGTCAAAGTTAGAATCAATTTGCAATTTTTCCCCAAGGTGGTATAGCACCACCTGCTGCTTAAACGATATTATAGCAATTCCAGTTGTGGATATTTTGGGTACAGTATTTTTGATTTTTGGAGAGTAGTAATTTGGTGAGAGGAGAGCGCAAAATATGGTCTGAAGCTCAACAACAACAAAAAACTAAGATCATGCCACTGTCCATCACCTCCTGGCAAATAGAAGGGGAAGAAATGGAGGCAGTGAGAGATTTTACTTTCTTGGGTTCCATGATCACTGCAGATGGTGACAGCAGTCATGAAATTAAAAAACACCTACTTCTTGGGAGAAAAGCAATGACAAACCTAGATAGCATCTTAAAAAGCAAAGACACCACCTTGCCGACAATGGTCCGTATAGTTAAAGCTAAGGTTTTCCCAGTAGTGATGTATGGAAGTGAGAGCTGGACCATAAAGAAGGCTGATCGCCGAAGAATTGATGCTTTTGAATTATGGTGCTGGAGGAGACTCTTGAGAGTCCCATGGACTGCAAGAAGATCAAACCTATCCATTCTGAAGGAAATCAGCTCTGAGTGCTCACTGGAAGGACAGATCCTGAAGCGGAGGCTCCCTGGAAGACTCCCTGGAAAAGATGTTGTGAAAGATTGAGGGCACAAGGAGAAGGGGACGACAGAAGACGAGATGGATGGACAGTGTTCTCGAAGCTACCAATGTGAGTCTGACCAAACTGCGGGAGGCAGTGGAAGACGAGTGCCTGGCGTGCTCTGGTCCATGGGGTCATGAAGAGTCAGACACGACTAAACAACAACAATTTGGAGAGAGGAAGAGGGCTTTTAAAGGGTGCTCCCCACTGTGCATAGGGTTCCTGGAATCGTGTAAGTGAGGAGTCATCTGTACATAGTGGGAATACATCACGTTTCTTTACAATTTATGTATCGTATTGTTATGAGTTGTGGGGGATAGGCTGTATGCTTTAGCCCCCTTCTAATTCCTGGATACAGATGGATTCAATTCCTGGAATAGCCAGGCTAGCTTCCTGGTGAGCTAAAGACCCTCTAAGTGTAACAAAGTAACAAAGGAAGTAGCTCTGTGCCAGAAAACAAATGGGTGAGCCCCCCTCCCTCATCTCGCTGGTACCGGTAGTTCACAAGATAAAGGCCAGAGCGGAGAGTTGAGTTATTTGAGCTGGGGGACAGAGCTATGCCTTATTTCTGCTTGAATCCAAGGCTATGGCTATGGGAGAAGCAAGAGTCTCTTGGAGTGTTAATGCTGTGAACCTCTCCATCGCAGGCTCAGGTTGTATCTGTGTGTAAATAAACCATATATCCTAAAGACATCACAGTCTCCACTGTGCCTCCATTCCCAAGGAAACATGAACCCCTGGGTAAGTGCCTGGAACCCCTGGGATTTTGCACTGTTTGGAGATTGGGGTGGCAGGCAACAGTATCTTTAGTTGCTTTTCGCACTGTTTTTTAAACCTGCTTTTGTTGCTCTCACTGGTATGATTTAAATCACCTTAAGGTGTATGTGAAAGGCGATTCCCAAATAAAGCAATAAATAAATGTAAACAAAAAGGATCCAATCTAGATGTAAGCCTCTTTCAACATAGGAGGCGGAAACTTTATTTCCGACAGTCAGGTTCCTCCTGCACATGAAAAGCACATTCTCACGTGTTTCGCCTGCACATCGCCGTACTTTGCAGGATCCCTTCCTTTGCATGATGGCCACCAACGTGGATAAAAGAGGATTAGGCAACTTCATGGAGGAGAGGGGCTATCAATAGCTACCAGCCACGATGGCTATTGCTCTGCCTCCACAGTCGGAAGCCGCAATGTTTCTGAATTCCGCTTCCCCAACTCCGCTCCGCGAGGCGCACCTTCCTGCGCTATTGCATGCGCCACATAGCAATCCCGTGTCCGGGTTTTCCACCCAGCCGCGTTAGCTCCGGATCCCCTCTCGGAGCTGTTGTCTCTCTCTCGCTGAGCGATCCGCATTCCGGGTTTCTCCGCCCGCCCCGCCGGCCCCGCCCCGCGGCTCCGGTTTCAGCCGCTGCTACAGGGACCCCCAAGATGGAAACGCAGGGGCTGCCTGCCGCGGTGGAGGCGGCCCGGGCCGAGCCCGGCACCCAACAACATGGCGGCAGCGACGCCGCGGCCGTTGGAGAGGGGGCTTCCTCCTCAGGGCCCGTCCGCCGACCCCCTCAGCCGCGGGACTCGGGGGCAGGAGCGGCGGCGGGAGCCTGGGGCCTGGACGTGACATTCCCGGTGCTGCTGCTCCTGGAGGGCAAGAAGCCGCCGGAACCGCCTCAGCAGCAGCCGCCGCCATTGCCGCCTCCTCCCCCTCTTCCTCCGCCGCCCGCCCCTCAGCAGCCTCCGCAGGGACCTTCCGCGAGCAGCGCCTTCGCCCTGCCGCCCTCGGGCCCCGGGCAGCCGCACGACAGCGACGCTCTGCTGCTGGTGCTCAACTTGGTGCGGGGAGGAGCCTCCGGAAGCCCCTCGCAGGAACCCGCCAGCACGACGACGCAGCCGCCCCCGCCGCCTCTGCGAGAGGAGAAGCCGGGCGACGGCGGGGGTCAAGGTGCACTCGAGGCCGAGGCTTCTGGGCCCGTGGCTGAGGGGAGCAGACAGGCGGTGGCGGAGGAGGAAGACCCCGGCGCCGGCTCCTCGTTCTCGGGCACGCTCACCATCAACAACCAGAGCCTGCTGGTGCGCTTCGAGAACGGGCTGCTCAGCCTCGGCGGGCCCGCGCAGCCGCCTCCGCCTCCCGCGCCGCTCCTTCCTCCTCAGGCGCCGCTGCGCTCCTCAGGCGGTGCCGACGAGGCCTCGGGAGGAGGCCCGTCTCGGACTCCCGCGCCTTATTCTTGCCCCGAGCCCCGCTGCGGAGAGGCCTTCTCCCGCAAGCAGCTGCTGCGACTACACCGCCTGTCCGCGCACGGAGGCGGCGGCGGCGGCGCTGCTGCTGTTACGGCGCAGGATGGCGGCGGCGGAGGAGGAGGAGCGGGAGAAGAAGCGGCGGCGGCGGGGGGCTCCGGGCGGGCGGCGCGGCCCTTCTGCTGCCCGGTCCCCGGCTGCTCTTGGGCCTTCGCCACGGCCTACAAGCTGCGGCGCCACCTGCACTCGCACGACAAGCTGCGGCCTTTCGCCTGCTCGGCGCCCGGCTGCTCGAAGCGCTTCACCACCATCTACAACCTGCGGGCGCACGGCCGGGCCCACGAGCAGGAGGCGACGCACAAGTGCGAGGCGTGCGGGCAGCGCTTCCCCAGCGCCGCCCGCCTCGGCGCTCACCAACGGAGGAGCCACCTGGAGCCCGACCGGCCTTACCGCTGCGAGTATCCAGGTGAGCCACCGGCAGCTCTGACTCCCCCTTTTCTCATTTTACAAAGGCCAACGAGTCTTGGGTTTGGACTTGCAGCACCCCCGGATTGCTGGCTGCATCCATTGCACATTTAAAGCGCACGAATTCCATCAGAGAATCCTTGGAAACGAGCTTCCAGTTACCAGTTCCAGCACCCTGAACAAACTGCGGTTCTCAGGATTCTTTGGGGAGAAGTCGTGCACTTTAAATATGCAGTGTGGATTTGTTTTGCACAGTGGAAAAAGCGGAAGAGAGTTGAATCTTATGCTCAGTAGCCCCTTGCAGTAATAATCTCTCTTAAAAAAAAATACTTTGCCCTGCGCTCTTCATTAGGTGTTTTCATTAGGTGGGATAGACTAGAGATAGTGATAAGACCCGAAATTACTCAGTGAGCTTTGCAGGTAAGTGAGGGTTTGAATCCAAGCCAGAACATCCAGAATGCTGTAGGGTCATTCCAATTATGTGGAGTGCCTTATTTGAGTTGATATAGCAACCAGGGAATTTCGTTGTTCCCGTGAGGGGACAATGACAATAAAGATCTATTCTATTCTATTCTTTTATTTTTTTTTAACCTCATGTCATCCAGTTTTAATATTTTGTACACTTTAAAAAAAATTAAAATGTTAGCTATAAACTTAGTTTTGATCATTCAACAAGTGTACAGAATATTTAAAAAAATTGGATGAGGTAAAAAAATTGGATCACTTGATATGGAATGACCCTGTAGTGGGGTTCAATATAAGGGCACTGTAATATTTAGACTTGTGCGTAACTTTCAACATTCTGTTTCCAAGAGAGAAGCACAGAAGGCAGACATGAAGGCCTTCATCTGTTGTTTGTTTTCTGCAGTTGGTACTCTGAGATACAGTGGACGCTCGGGTTGTGAACATGATCCGTGCGGGAGGCGCGTTCGCAACCCGCAGCGTCCGTAACCCACAGCGCCGCGTTTGCACACGCGCTGGTTGCAATTTGGCGCTTCTGCGCATGCACGAAGTGCCGAACCCGGAAGTAACCCGTTACAGTACTTCCAGGTTCGGCGCGTTCGTATCCCGCAGCGAACGCAACCCGAGGTATGACTGTAATCTACTTTAGATTAGCTATCATGTACATTGTCTCTGTACATTTGAATTCTCATAATAAAGTACCCGTAAACTTTCACCGATTACCATGCTGGAATGCTACAATATTAGATTTGGAAAATAAAGGTTGGAAAAACAACAAGAAAATTTGCACTCCAGTTTAGAAGAAAGAGAAATTGCAGAGTGATGTATAAGAATGGCAGTGTGCTAGTGAAAAGGAGATGCAATAAACTAACTTCAGCTGTGCCATTATACTGCAGTACATTGCTGTATTGGAAATAAACTTAGTCCAGAGCAATTTCCCAGAAAGGCCTTCATAGTTTAAGGAGGTATTTACTTACTTACTTACTTACTTACTTACTTACTTACTTACTTACTGTTATTTAATGGGGTTGTAGACCACTTTTCAAGCAATCCCCCCATAGTACTTAGAAATGATATGTCAACATAATATATACCGGTACAGTAAGATACAACATTAAAACAATTTAAATGATATTATTATTACCATGAACTTTTCTAGATCATAGTAATAATAATATTCTAGTTCATGGTAATAACCAATTGTTTTGTTTTCCACTAAAACAGTTTGGTTCTTCCTTCTTTCTCTAGGTTGTGAGAGGACCTTCATAACAGTGAGTGCATTATTTTCTCATAATCGAATCCACTTCAGGGAACAAGAACTGTTCTCCTGCTCCTTTCCTGGTTGCAACAAGCAGTATGACAAAGCCTGCCGACTGAAAATCCACATGAGAAGTCACACAGGTGTGAAGCTAGGGCATTAGTTAAAGTTGGTATGTCATTAATAGATAAACGGATTATGTTGAATTGAAATGTGTCCCTGATTCTTAGATGGAGTTGTGGTACTAAGGAATAAACACAGTTTTGTGTGTGGGTTCCCCTACCCCAATCTATTTGATTTACTTGAATCCTGGTGTTGTTCTGTTGTCCTTGTGTGCACTGCTAGCTTGATATCTTGAGTAGCATGTTAACGTCTACTTAAATAAAACCAGCAAATCTGAGCTTAAGTGAGTGGGAGGTGGAAGCAAATAGAACTTAATGTTTAATTGATTGATAAAAGTAAGGCTTCCTTGGATTTGGTAAACTTGAAATAGTATTTTCAGATTTATAGGGAGAGTGTCCTTTAAACAACTGTGTGTATCGCTTGCCTGGGGTCAGCAGCATTTTGAGCAATGTAAGCTATATGCATGACTTGCTCTGAATCGTCTGGTGTTGAACCACTAGCTAACTCAAGAGAGGAATCAGGCAGAAGGGTCAGTGGTTGGGTGAGAATGTTTCTTCTTATTTATTTTAAAATTTAATGAACTGGTTTTAGCTAAGGTTCCCTAAGTAGCTCATAAGCTGCACAAAACAGAACAATTAAATCAGTAGTAAACATAAAATTATTAGACTTCCTGAATAACATGTGAGTGTGAGCAGTTGTGGGTTTTTTTTATCAGAAATGTTGGGTAATTACATTTGGTTTTTTAAAAAAATATTTTTGCTTTTGCTTTCCTCCAGGTGAAAGACCTTTCATCTGTGACTCTGAAGGTTGTGGCTGGTCTTTCACTAGCATGTCCAAGCTATTAAGGCACAAAAGGTAAATTACCTGACTGTACATGGCTGTTTAGGGGTCCTCAAAGAACTTGCACTTTAAACTTTTTCATTGGGGGAAATAACAAGTCGGGAGGGTGCGCAAAGCGAAAGAGATGAATACAAGAAGATAAATAAGTTTTGCTTCCCATGGGAAAGGCTTATGCATTTTATCTGGAAGATTATTTTTGGTGCTGTTGGGCCCCAACCAGCATGGCCCCTCTGGCTGGGGTTGATCTGAGTTGTAGTCTAAAACAGCTGAAGGGTACCAGATTGTGGAATTCTGGTCTTAAGTGTTCCAAGTACAGTATAGCAATATGCACATGTTCAGCTAAAATGATTAGGATCCAACCTATAATCATTGACACCTGTGCCCTTAGTATTTTATATTGAATTTATTTAATTCTTATTGTAGGAAACATGAAGATGACAGAAGGTTTACATGTTCTGTAGAAGGCTGTGGAAAATCCTTCACAAGAGCCGAACACTTGAAAGGCCATAGTATAACTCATCTTGGCACAAAGCCATTTGAATGTCCAGTAGAAGGTATTATTTGTATATGTGCTGTTGTATGCTTGTGTTTATCTCCTTTGCTCCTAGTCATGCAGAGAGGGTTAAATTAGAGAAGATGGCAGCTGCTCTATGCATCAGGTTTGAATTGTTGCTAAATCGTACAATGGGGAGAAAAGCATGTCCATAGCACAGCATGGATAGGAGAAACCCTCCAAAACTACTTTTTAAAAATGTGTTTTTTGTATTGTTCTGGCACTTTTGGATACCCTATACATGCTTGTTTGTGACATGTTTTCCACACTAACAGCCTATGTCTGCTGAGAAGTAAGTCCCATAGTGGAACTTATTCCCAAGTACTGTAGTGAGTATAGGATTGCAGTCTAAATGGATTTTCTATATTATATTACTTTGTATTAATAACATTTCCACATTTTTTATGACAATACATACAAAAAAATCATGACACAGATAATTTTGTGGAATGGGAATCCTGATAATTGCCTTTGGCATCCAAATGAAAAGAGGATATAAATTAAAAATGTAAATTAAGGGACAGTATCTAAACTTTGATATCTTATTTCAGGTTGTTGTGCAAAGTTCTCGGCACGTAGTAGTCTGTATATTCACTCCAAAAAACACCTTCAGGATGTGGACTCACTGAAGACACGTTGTCCTGTATCCAGCTGTAATAAATTGTTCACTTCCAAGCATAGTATGAAAACACACATGGTCAAGCAACACAATTTTAGTGCAGGTATGGCCTGTTGACTGACTGCTTGGCAGTAAGTCATAGCTGGTATGTGTTATATCTATAATATCTTTATTTTTGGTATTGAAACAGTGGTTATTTTATAAAGCCCAATAAGTTGTGGTTTCAAATGCTTTTTTCCTTAGTCCTTGCCATTTAATTACTAAGGGGTGTTGTATCCTTTTAAAAGGAGGGCATTAATTTATAATAGTATTTCCTAACTTATAGCAGGAGCAGTGACTGAGTGATACTGGTATCAACTTGTGATTTTCTCAGACATTGATCTCATCCTTCCAGACACTTTATGATCAATTCCATATAACTAGTGGCTTGTTTGCCACTGAAAATTGCTTCTGTATGATAGAAGCTCTACATGGTTGTGAGAACTGCATGAATTCGTTTCCTATGTGACTTAGCCAAACTGAGTGGTAAGTAATTGTGCCAGAATCTGGGGAAATGCAGCATGTACCTCTCAGTCTGCATAACATACAGGAAACTGATTCAAGCCATTCTCATAGCATGTGGCACCCTAACCACATGAAAATTGACCTTGAACAGCAGCCATGCCACTGTGTGTGCATATGAGGGAGGCAGGGTTTGAAAATGATCCGAAAGGACAGACTAGAATAGTGACAAGCAGAAATAGGGTCCTAGCTAACATTGGCTTCTGCAAGGTGAGAAGGATGTTGGCTGAAGTGATTTAGACAGCAGGATGTTCGGAGGAATGGCAGGGCAGCCAAGTTGGAAGTAGAGGCAGCAGGTGGGGTTCATTCTTGGCCTTTGATTCCCATGTTCCATGGGCACGGTGGTACTAACATGCTAAATCTTTGTTTCAGATCTCTTAAATCAGATGGAAACTATCAGTTCCCTCACGCCTAGCAGCGAACTTGCCAGTTCAGGACAAAGTGACCTCAGCAATGTAGACCTTGTGTCCCTTTTTTCCAGTGTTTCTGGAAACACCTCTGGAATTTCAACAGACATGGCTCTGATAAACTCTGGAATTCTCACGATAGATGTTGCCTCCGTGGGCTCCACGCTTGGAGGCAATCTTTCTGTTGGTAGCAGTTCTCTTGGTCAGACAGTTGACCCACTGATTTTGGTGGCTAGCAGTGACATTCCACACAGCCTGGACAGCTCTCTTCTGCTGGGAACCACTGCCACAGTTTTACAGCAAAGCACTTTAAATTTGGATGATGTACAGACTGTGAATGCAGAAGCCTTAGGCTCCCTAGCATCGTTGTCCACAAGGAGTTCCAGTCAAGACCTGCATGGTTTGACTTCCAGTAATAACCTGTCAGTAGACGCAGCCACTTTAACCCCTTCAAGCAGCCTTGGTGGAAACAATGCATCTGAATTACTGGCTCCAAGTAAAGCAGAGCAAACTTTACTTCCTAGCCTGGATGTTGTGGGACAGCAAGAAGGCAGTAAAGTGGTGACTCAGTTTGTGTTCTCCAACCCTCCAGGAAGTTACAGTGCACAGAAAGAAACTGATCTGAGCACGGTGACTGGCAGCTCCTTTCTGGTATGCAGTAGCTCTCAATAACTGTAGTTTTCATTAGTATCTTAGCTTTGAGGATATTATATTGCCGTATATGAGCCATCCTTTCTACCAGATCAAATGGGTTTGTGGAATGTCTGCCACGAACGAAGTCGTCGTATATTTTGTACAACGTAAGTGGTATAAGTTGTGGTTGCCTGTGAAAGTATTAAACCCAGTTACACATTCTACATCATATTTGGAGGAAAGTTTGCTTTTTATTTTCCCAGCTGGAGCTTATTGCTATTAACCTCTCTTCCCAAGTTGTTGTAAGTACTCAAAAGTGAGTGATGGTTGACTTTGGAACTGACTAAATAAAAAGGAGTGCCCTGTTCGCTGCTTATAGAACAAGGAAAATGGACTGCAATATCTTGAAGAGTTCCTTCTCTTCTGATCCTTGCCTTTATTATTATTATTATTATTATTACAGTGGTGCCTCGCAAGACGAAATTAATTCGTTCTGCGAGTTTTGTCGTCTTGCGAGTTTTTTCGTCTTGCGAAGCACGGTCCTGCGAAACACTAGATGGCGCTGTTTCCCATAGGAATGCATTGAAGCGCGGTTTCCCATAGGAATGCATTGGGAACTCGCAAGACGTTTTCGTCTTGCGAAGCAAGCCCATAGGGAAATTCGTCTTGTGAAGCGACTCCAAAAACGAAAAACTCTGTCGTCTTGCGAGTTTTTCGTCTTGTGAGGCATTCGTCTTGCGGGGTACCACTGTATTATTATCATTATCCCACATGCAGCTAAAATAGGGTTTCTGATTGGCAGTTGAATTAAGCACTCATGTTAGTTTGAGGAAGACAGAGGACCATAGCCTTGAGCTGCATTTCCAAAACGTGTTTCGGTGGTAGTCTTCTTAATATAGTACTTCCAATCCCCTGCGAGTCAGATAAATGGGTGACCTCAATATTGAATGTCCCTATGCTTGCATCACTAGCCCATTAAACTGTTAAGCTGATTAGCATAGAAAAAATTCAAACCATGCAGGGAGACTTCTAGGGATCTATTCAGTGATGTTTGGAAAAGCATATGGTCTAAAATGTGAACCTAAAAATCCTAAGAATCCTGTTGTATTGGTGACATGCAAAAACCTTCTTCTCTCATTAGGAGAGTGGTGGGTCTGCAAGAACAGATTATCGAGCCATTCAGCTTGCAAAGAAAAGAAAACAGAAAGAAAATGGGAATGACATAGGTGAGTATATAATTGTTCCAGCACAGGATACAATTTACCGAGTGAAATTGTTTTGAAGACTTGTGTGCGTGCCTGGTACAAGCCATCATAGATTACTAAGGTAGTATCATGTTTAGTTTGGGGCTATTCTGGTGATTAGAGCCTCACTTCTTAGAAGACTTGCTCAAATTGGGGTAGTTTTGCTATGTTCTAGTAGTGGGTATGCTCTGCAGCACACATGGATGATAGAACACTGAAGTACGATGAAATGTTGCTTAATGAAGCTCTTTCCGTTTCTTAAATGTTTGCTTTTGTATGAAATGGTAATTGTAAAATACCCTTATCACCCAATCCTAACCATGTTTACTAATCCTCCCTCGGGCATGCACACATTGATTATAATCACATCTGCTTTGACCTTGATGCTGCCTGTGAAGCAGTTTCTGTTGCTTTATCTAGGACACCGAGTGGTCCAGTTCTGTTGGATGGTTTTTTCAGTTATTGTGACTTAAGGATGTAAACATGGTGTTCAGAGAAATTTGGTCAACCTCTTGTGTGCTCAGTCCATGCTGTTCATTAGTGATATGTTTGGAGAAGTGAAGTAACTGGGTGGGTCTAGGAGGTAATTAATGTATTTGAAGAGGGTCTGTTCCCACCACCTTTGAAGTGGACAGTGGTGAAACTGCTCCTTAAGATGGAGACCTTAAGGTCTGGTGAATCATATTAATTTTTATTGTTCCTCCTGCTGCTCCAGAAAAGGCAAGGAACTACATTAACAGCTTTTATAGTTCATCTTCCAGTGGTTGGTCACTCTTTCAGTTTAAGTCTTTGCCTCACCTGAGACAGAGGTGTACTTACCTTTATCTCTCTCTATTGGATTCTTGGCCTTACCCCCTTCTACTGTTACACCTATGTGTTTGTGGTCCAGTTTCTCTTGGACGCATCTTTGTCACTAGAGGCCCAAGTTGCTTCAGTCATGGAATGCCTATCACCATTTTAAATAAATGCAACTTACTTGTGCATAGTTAGGAATTCAGAGCTATTTATGATATGACAATGAGCAGAGAGATAAAAACGCAGTTGACTTGCCCTCCTTGCTTCCAGTACTTATCTGAAATTAATCTTTCACTAGTAGGAAAAAGAGAAATGGTGGTTGTTCTCCTATCCCTCAATAAAGCTTGCTGTCTCCAGAGTGCATGTATACATGCCAGATCGATCTTTGATGAGGCATAAGCAGGGGTAGCTGAAAGTCTGTATTACCTATTCCCTTATTTAATGGCTCATCTAAAGCCTGTAATGTGATATTGGGCTGGATGGACCAATTCTCTGACTGTATAAAGCGGGGAGACCTTCCAGCATGTCTGGCCTCCTTATTTGGTGCACCTTACAACCTGACTTTTTATGCTTATAGCAAGATTGATATATAAAGTGTGTGTAATCTCATGTACCTGAGAAATTGTTGCAACTTAGTCTCACCACTCACCATGCTTTGATTAGGACTAGTTCTTTAGTTCTTTTGTGCGTGAATGGACTGGTGATCCTTCAGAAGCTATAGCTCACTGAAAGGGAGGTAACTTTCTCCAATTTCCCACTGTTCCCTCACTGTTTTGGAGTATATGGAGGATAGAGACTGGTTCCTGAAGATGGCATTGTAGGAAATCCCCTTTTTTCTATGAGGCAGTGTTAGAAACTGAGATATGAAAGCTAGGAGCTAAATAACACCTTAAACCTAGGTTATAGGCACTAGAACGGAATGTCTAGGCACACTTTTTTATAACAAGAATACAAAGCTGAAAAAGAAAGAACTGCAGCTAAAATACTATGTTCATTTTTCACATGATCTAGTTATTTTCGTGCCCACCCCCCTAATATTCTTACGAGGGTCTCTTCTCCAGTCTTCAGAGAGTAGCTGGAAGTGGGGAGGCAGAAAAAAGTCCTCCTTTCCTTCCACACTGCAATTTTCTTAAATCTTAGGCGCAGTGCTGCACCCAGAGCTCAGAAACTGCTTGCACTAATGAAATTCCCTGTCGCAAAATGCACCCAGAACAATGGGAGTTTCGAACACTGCTATGAGGTACAGGATTCTGTGAGCTGAATTCCACTAACGGGATATCAGGATTCAGCTCCATGTTCTTATATGCCATGTGTAATATTACCTACTACCTAATTACCTACTTTCTTTGGTGAGAAGCATATATTGTTATATTAAAAGCTTTTTTGAAATACATTATTTAAAAGTACATATGTTCAATTCCTTGGAACATGACTTTGTATTGCACACGTCAATTACTTTATTTCAGGAAGCCCTAACTCTGGCATAAGAAAAGGCAAAAGTGATAAAGTTAGTTCTTCTAACCATGGGAATCGGTCTTGCAATAGTGTTTTGCCAAATGGAAACTTAACAGTAAGAGATTCCTCAGCTGGCACACAGTTTGTTCAAATCCAGCTACTTCAGGTAAGAATTCACTACCTGACTTTATTTACACACTTCATTTTTAAATTATGTATTTAGGAATGTACACTGTACATCTACTTTTATACAACGGGTAAGTGGTTCTTGGTGTGCATGATGATCCATTATATAGTTCAGATGCAACATCCCCGGAGGGTGTTTAGAAAATAACTTGCAAAGTATCCTGACTTGTTTTTAGGAGGTAATTTAATTACTGTTTGATTTTATACCAATGTTATATATTTTATGTTAGCCGCCCTGAGCCCAGTCTTGGCCAGGGAAGGCGGGATACAAATAAAAGTTTATTATTATTAAACTCAACCTTTCAGCTCTCTTCTCTACCCATCACATGATAACCCCTTCCCTCGCTTGTTTACTGAAAACGAAAACTGTTGAAATATATATGTGAAATGGATTTGGAATATGTTAAAACAAAACAGTAAATGGGCAGCAACACATTCAAACAAACGGTGGTGAAGTCAGGGTGGAGGGGGGAAGATGAACTGGTATACAGTAGACTGGCATGTCCCAGGTGAAGTGACCCCTTTGTCTAAAACAAGTGTAACCAATTTGCGAATGGCGATTAATTAAAAACAGGTTTGATGTGCACTGGATAAGTCATTTTATAGAAAGTGGTATTGGAAGAGGTTTTAGTCCGGGAAGAGACAGCTTGAAAGAATTAAAATGCTCACTCTTTATTTGTATTTATGGAGTCTGATTGAGGCTTACAGCCTAATCCTCATATGCTTTTCCTACTACGCAAATCCCATTTAATTCAGTAGGAGTACCTACAAGTATGCCAGCTGTATCCAGTTGGTGTCTGATGACAGAAGGTTCTTTGGTCCAGCTGAGCCTCCAGTCAGCATAAAGGGTAACAGGGCCATCTTCAGTGGTTCTTTCTCCCCCTGTAGCTCTCTTGTCTCCCCCATACTGTGCTCTGGAGGGTTGGGCCCTTTGGAACAGCATGGGAAGTGGTGGTGTAGGGAGGGGGAGGTACCTGAAGATTCCCTTAATCCTTGTTCTGCTGTCTGAAAACTCCACTGCGTCAAAAAGCCTTCCTTTAGCAAAGGGATACCATTTAGATCAGTACATGGTTGTATAAAGTACTCTCATTTTTGCATTTAGTATATGCAGAGGATGGTGTCCATGGAAGAATAAGCTAGATGAATATTACCTTTTAATAACTGTCTGCTTGGAAGTCGAATGGAATCTGTTCCGGAAATCTGTTTGACTTCCAAAACGTCCGGAAACCAAGGTGCGACTTCCAATTGGCTGCAGGAAGCTCCTGCAGCCAGTTGGAAGCCATGGAAGCCACCTCAGACGTTCAGGTTCCAAAGAGTGTTCACAAACCAGAACACTCACTTCCGAGTTTGCGCTGTTCGGGAGCCAAAACATTTGAGTCGCAAGGCGTTTGTCAACCAAGGTATGACTGTAAATAGTTTCCAGTCCATAATTGGGTGGCAGCATGATTTATATATTTATATATTTCATAGAAATGATTAAGATTTCTACTTTCAGGATGGAGAGCCTTAAAAATGCATAGCTAATTAGACATGTTGCCACTTTCAAATGTTTCCATGTGTTTATAGCAGATTAGGTTGCCATTGGGATTTTTCTGTGGCTAGAAACTGATCTTGCCTCCTTTCTCTTTAGGATGATTCCCCAGGAGAGGGAGATTTGCCATTTCAGCTCAGTTCTCAGTCGTCTTCTTCACATTCTCAGCTGACGGTAGACTTGCCTGTTCATATCCTTCAGGTACAACCCCTTTTGTGTTTTAAAGTTGGACACCAACACAAATTCCGGTTGCCCTGCGTCATACAAAAATGCCTTTTCTGTATGCTTTTTTTGCTTGTTTAAAATTTGATGGATAAATGGTAAAAGACCAAAAGCAGACTGTAGAAGAGTGGTTTTTTTAAATCATCCAGTGCGTGTGTGATCTTCCCAGAGATGGAATTTGGAAGCTTATTAAATTAGCCATATATAGCTGTGAACCTTGGAAATTGGAATGCCTATGTCACTGTGTGGATTTTTTTCTTCTGCTTTTGTACAGGAGCCACACAACTCTACCGAAGAGGATGCCAGTTCTGATAATTCTCAGTTTACAGGAAGTACCATTAACCTACAAGACCTTGAATGATTGTGCTAGGGACAGAAACATTCAAGTACAGCATCTGGAGAAACAGAAGCTTGTTCCTACTTCTGAAGGGAAAAAATAGGAGTGGGCACACATCAGTGCTACTTGGTGGCTTGCTTGATGGTTATCGTGCAATGGAAACCTGTTCAGTAAATTTTATTTGATAAGGCTTTGGAGATCTTGGTATGTTCTGTCTTGTGGTCAGAAAAATGTGATTATGGAAGCATTATTTAGATTATGCAGTGGATGTTTTGAAACCCTATCTTAGAATGGAAATGCTGTGATTATACTCCATACTGTTGTCTTCAAGGACAGTGCTGCAATATCAAGTTACACTTGGCAGTGTAAAACCCATACACATAATTAGTGTCCCTAGTTGAATATTGGACTTGAGTGGAGGAAGAGCAGTTAAGGCCATTGAAGTGTTTATTATCAAACTGTTTTCTCTGATAGCATTGAATACAATTTTAAGGAAATAATTGCAGAATGATAATACAGTTCTTGGGGATAGCAGAAGTTGAACCATATAGTTCCTTGCTCCTTCCATCCCTGATATGGTGCAGTATACACTTTCTACCTTTTAGGAAGCTGCCTAGCAGATGCTAATTCTTACCCCTTGAATATGTTTACAGTAATACAAAACAGTATTGCCAATTCCTGTGAAGTTGCCACTTTCATTATGTATAGCCCAGTCCCATGCATGTTTTCTTGGAAATAAATTTATTCCCAAGTTAATGTGCATAGGATTGCACTCTTGGTCCATGTGCCATTTACACAGACTATATACTTGAGCAAAGAGCTTCCAGCTAGTGTCATAGGATGTAAGACTCAGGTGAGTTACTGACCCAGAAGGAAAGTGCATATTTAATTTAAATAGGAGCCTGCCTTTTTTACCTTAGTTGATAGGAAAATAGTTCTGTAGACCTTTAAAAAGCAAAATGTCAAGATTTCAGTTGAGCATAGAATATAAGAACTTGGTGTTCAACAACAAACATCAAGGCTGGAATTTTAAACATACTTTTCATGATGTGCCACAAGGCTGTAAAATTATATATATATATCTACAGTATATATAGGACTTTGTTTAAAAGCCGCGTGTATGTATGAATTTTTATTCCTGCAGTGTGAGCGTGCATATGCAGTTCTATTTTTTACAAAGTATGATATCCTGCAGATGAACACATGTGACTGACCTTGTGTATATTTATTTGAAGTCATAGGATGCACTAATAAGAGGGTAGCTAGCTGAAAAGCATGAGTGGTGGTGGTAAGAAACAGAGTTCCCCATATGCCTCTGAAGCTCATGCACAATTTGGAATGGACTAATTCTGCAGCCACCCAGACTTACCTGGCAGCAATGGCAATGAGGTGAGCTGGTCCAATGGCCTCTGATGGTAGCATTCTGGATACCAAGATTTCTGTCATCCTTTCAGATGATTTTCCTGGTACTTCCCTAATGCCTGGACATATGTTGCTTGGACCTATTCTTGCTCCATAGCATGTAATCAAGAGCACAACATGACTAGAATGGCCCTGGAAATGATTTTCTGATATTATTGGACCATGCATCGCTTCTTCTATAAGCTCATTCCAAATTAGGATTTGGAGGGGGCTTGCCCATAAGTAATTAGAAATGTACTGATTCCTGTGCCTTTTTACTTCCATTCCCTGAAAAATTTAAGACATTTTTATACTGGTTATACATCACTTCAGATTTAATTTATGGGTATTTTTGGAATATTCTTAACTAGTTTATTTCTTAATTGTCAGTGGTGTAACTTACCTGATTACCACCTTGCCCTGTTATACTAAGTTCACTAAATGAAGAACTATAGTTAATTTTTGCTTCCTTTAGATCAGGATGGGGAACCATGGGGCCAAATACTGCCTTCCCTGCCTGCCTCTTTCTCTGGCCCTTGGGACTGGCTCCAGGCCACATTCCTCACCAGCCCTCCTTGAGTCTTTGCACGGCTGGAATGTATCCTTGAACTCTGACAGTGCCTGTTGCTTGCCTGGGTGGATGATCGAGAGGAGCAGGCTGTATTCAGCTAAGTTTTACTCCAAGAAGCAGCACTGACATGACCTTAAGTCATGTCATGTCTATTAATTTCAATGGATCTGCTGTGAGTACTCATAGTGTGTGGAAACTGGCTTACTGTACAAAGGTGAAATGAACATTCATTCCCCCAGCTACTTTTGCCTCTGACTCCACTCACGGCTGGCAGGTGGCACTTAGCAGCTTGCCCAGAAGAGACTATAGTTTTCCACCACTGCCTTTGATGAACCGAGTAAAGAAACTGCTAACTCAATTCAACCTTTCTTTATTTCACTAAAGTTCAGTTTAATAGAAACTAAAACTTGTGAGTGGTCTGCAGATTTATGACTGCTTAAAAGAGTATTGGAGGCTCCCCCCCCAAAAAAACCCATGTCACCTCAAATTCTTTATTCTGCGGGGTTGGTTCATACACTTCATTTTGGCAGTGATCCTCACAGGTAACTTGGGCTGCTCTGTGATGAGGCCTTTTCATCTCGTGTTCTTTCTACTCCCTCATCCCTTTCTTGAGCAAGAAGAATTCCTCTACAGCTTTTTACATAGAGGGCCTGGTAAGCAGTCACCTTGGATGCAGGGAGGGTGGGGACAGCACACCCATCACAGCCTAGGTAAGGGTATGAACTGGGCCCATCAAAACGTGGTGCTTCTGTTTTGCAGAGTTATGAATAAGTCACATGTGGGTTGTTTTTTTCCTGAGACTTGTAAACATGTCTACTTTTTAAAAATAATTTACTTGGCTTTGTAAATTCCTACAGTGGAATTTGTAGTAAACATTGAAGGGTAAGGACTTAAAGGTCAACATCAGATTTATTCTGCCTAAGTCCATTGCTGGCAGTGGACATCTAAAGAACTGGTAAGAAAAAGGAACTAATAAAAAAACCTAATGTCCAGTTTCTCCATTTCAGTTGTTTTTTGTTGTTTCCAATCAGGATGCTGCTTAACTGCAAGAGAAGCAAAGTTTCTAATTTTGGAGACTTGAAATCTAAATAGCAGAAATCCTTTCATTTTTGTATCTCCAGGACTCAAGACTGAAATCAAAGCATCGGACTACTTGTTCTTGCTCACCATGGTGGCCTATTAAGATTTTAAAAAAACAGTTTTATTTACAAAAAGGCAAAACTGAATTGTCCAACTAAAAGCAGTGTACAAGCTGAGTTGTAATCTGTCCTGGATTACTGGGGGCTGTACATGTAACCAGAATGAGGAAATGGGATGAAAGTAGTGAACAAATTACTGATAAAGTGTACTAACTACCAAAACATTTCTCCACCGTTTCTTACAGTTTTGGGGCTGTTAAGTAAAGTAGTAGAGTAGCTCTTCCTTTTCCTTGTCTATGAGTCCTTGATCCTCATCTTCCTTCTCTTTGAAGGCAGGAGGCTCAGACCGGAATATCAACCTTCTTCCAGACTAAAAGACACATTAAAGACAGGCATCAGAAGAACTCTTAGTAATTTTCATGTGTGGTGTGCAAATGGCGATATTTAAAACTATACCGAACTCATAAGCTCTAAGTGTACTTTTTAAAAAAACATTTAAAAAGTACATCTGCAAAAGCAGAGCCAACTGCATTATTTGCTTTTTCTTTGCAGAAGAAAAAGATGAACCACTACCAGTGTGGTTTCTTCCTATGGTTCTCTGAAAGAGCAGAAACACAAAAGGGCTAACGCATGTAGCAGCTCTAGAAAGGATGCGCAGCTGCACCTTTATCCTTGGGGTGGCTAACCTGTGGCCCCACAAATGTTGGTGGACTCCAACTCCTACCAGCACTAGCTAGTATGATGAACGGGCAGGGATGATCTGAGTTGTAGTCCAGCAACATTTGCAGGATGCTGCATTGTCTTAATTCTACGTTGCCGTCTCCCAGAGTATGTGGTGCTACTACCTCCTAACTACCCGATAACCCTCTGTAGAATGGTTCATTATCTTGTTAGCACTTTGCTGCAAATTAAGATGCTTCTGCTATTCTTGAGTGCACCTGATTTAGAAGGCATGCAAAAGGGAGGAGGTCTGGCACTAACAGTGCTATCAGAAGTTATCTTTGAGGTAGCAACTCTTGCAAGAGAAAGTTGACAAAATTGTCCTCATGCTACAACCACATCTTTTGTAACGGAAAGCACACTCAGTAACAAAGAAAGGGCAAGATAGGAACTCAGAGCACTACAGTGGGTTCTTTGAATTTGTTGCTGCCATAATGGCACCATTCAGCCATATGCCCAAGCTGGTTTGGCGCTACACCACCTTACAGCCATGGTTTATTGGGGGAGGGGGGTTGCCCAATCGGCGTGTCCAACTTTGCATTCCCATTACTCTGGCTCAAGAGGCAGCTTCTCATGAAAGCGCCTTACAAAACACAACGGCAGATGGAAAGTGAAAGGTGAGACTGCTCTAAGTGGATGCGATAAGCTGCTGCTTTTTTCAACCTCAAAGATCCTACTGTTCTTAAAACCGCACAGGGTTTTCAACTAGCACATCACACGGTGATTCAGTGAGCATTGTATACTTTTGACTTCTGGAGTTTTCAACAAAGACCCCCAAAAGCTCCTGTGTAAGCTTAGCAGTAATGGCGTAAGATGATAGGTCTCTAAAGGATTAATAACTGATAAAGGAGCAGGCAGCAGAGAGAAGCTGTAAGTGCACAGCAGGTTCCCACAGACATTTTTGCAGCCTAGGCCCCAGTAAATGGCTGAGGTGCTAAGAGAAGATAACCCCCTGTCTGCTACCAGGTGCTTAAAAAAACAACAACTGGAGGGAGGACAAACATTCGGTCACCTTATAAAAACAGTAAGATCAGTCAATCATCAGCTGTTCCCAGAACATTTCTATGAAACTCACCATTCCCCCCCCCCTTTTGGCTCCCAAATTGCTAAAACCCGCTTTGCCTGGTCAGTACAGCTTGTTCTGCATTACAAAGTAAAATAAGTAACTCCCAATCAAGCAGAATTCTATTGTTCATCTAGTAATCTTCACAAATACAGGAGCTCTCTGAATATGGAGGCAGAGCGTAGTCAGAATTGTAGAGTTGGCAGGGACCCAAGGGTCATCTAGTCCAACCCCCTGCAATGCAGGAATCACACGGCTAGTAGCCATCAATAGCCCTCTCCAATAATTTGTCTCACCCTAGTCCAGGGGAAGGAGGGAAGATACAGACAAAACTAGAATCTTTGACAGACTTATCATTTGGCTCGGGCTCCACCTACTGCTGCCCTCTCACCATCACTACCACTGCTGTTTGAGTCCATCCCAGGCACATGCAATTGTAATCTCTGTATTTTACAAGCTCCTTGAAAGGAAGTGGGATAGCCCAGAGCGGAGATGTCCAAGGGCTTTCTCAGGCTGTTCCACCACCCTGTGCAACAACCCACGCTTTTTTCGGCAAGCCTAAAGAAAACCTATTGAATTGCTGAGTGCTCGACCTCTTAGTAAGGTTAAGTGCACTTGTAGCAAGTGAAGCTGCCCATCAAGAAGTTTCTTTGGGCACACATCCCTTGTTCTTCTGAGCAATGGGTAGATGTAGGCAGTGTTTCAGTAAAAGCCCTGTCCTTTTTAATAGCCACCATTTTGGTGGAACTGGGTTTACAGAAGGACACAGAGCAGAAAGGTTTGTGCGTCTGTTGCAATTCTGAAATCAAGGAAGTACACAAGGTGCAGTTGTCTGGAATTGCTGGATTTACCTTTCTCTTAACATCAGCTTGTGCTCTTGCCAGTGCACGCTGCAGCCTCTCTTCCTGCAATAGCCTCTGCTGCCTTATCTTTTCTTCTCTCATCCTGGCAAAACAAATGAAGCAGATTAAGGGCTAGAAGTACACGTCATGTAAGCCAACTTTATCTAATTAGATTTATGTTAAGTTGAATTAGCACAAGGACTGGGACTCAGGCTTTTCCATGCCAAGTGCTTCCATGTACACACAAGGTAAAGGAAAAGGGACCCCTGACCATTAGGTCCAGTCGTGACCAACTCGGGGGTTGCGGCGCTCATCCTGCTTTATTGGCCGAGGGAGCAGGCATACAGCTTCCAGGTCATGTGGCCAGCATGATAATAATAATAATGCCGCCGCCACCATCCTCTATTCTCCTGTTCTGAACAAAGAACAAAGAGCTTCTCTCTCGAGTGAGCATGGTGATGAGGTGCCCATTTCCCCTCGGTAGTGATGGTGCTGTCTCTCTTCTTTAAATGGGGTGGCTGTTTTGTATGATGCCTTGGCAGCCATTTTGTGGCTGGTGCCCACAGTACTTTCCTCCCCCAAGCTCCAAATGTGCCCTCTGCCCCTTTCCCCACAGAAGTGGGCAGCCCCTGTCAGACCTCATCCTTCGCTCCTTCTCCTTGGCCTTCTCGGCTTGTTCTATCTTGGCTGGAGGGACCCTCTCCAGGCACTCGAGTAAGTCGTCCAGCTGGTGCTCGATCACAGTCAGCATCTGCAGGGTTCCCAGGTTTGCCTCGTTTTCCCCAATGCAGCGGCGGTAGACTTCCAGCACCTTTCGATGCAAGCTCACCAACATTTTGTCCTGCGGGCAGGAGTCAGTATTAACCTCCACGCACCTGGGACTGGAACTACCACATTCCTTCCGCAGCAATTCCACTGGAGTAACACTTCCCAGTATTATTCCCCCCACACCAGAGAAAAAGGTGTCAAGCTCCCATCAGGGACGATCTCCAGGCACATGTTATCTGTCCTCCTGGCCAAGGTTGTTTAGTCATCGATTTAATTCAGATACATACCTGAACGTCAGCTTTGTATTCTCCAAAGGAAAAGACTCGGGATTTGAGTTCGAGGTCTGCTGCGGTCTCCTCCTCTTTGACAATGTTGGCTTGAAGAGTGACTGTAAGCAGCTTCAGTTGTTCTATCTCACGGTCCCTGGTCCAGAAGAAAACGTTTTTTAAAAAAAATAAATAAAGGAGTTTGGATACGTTTTATTTTCAGACCGTGGTGCTAATCATGTGCAACCATTGCAGGCAGGTTAACTATGAAACCTCACCTAGATTCAGCTTCCTAGCAAACAGGTATTAGATAATCTGGATTCTTTTGGCACGGGGAAATGACGTCTCTATTATGCAAGCATGTGAATCCTAATACAGTACAAGGTCCTCATGAGATGAATGCAGATCCCGATTTAGGTTTGACGAGGCCCTAAGCTACTGAAGGTAATAGGGCCCTTTATATGTCCAGCTGTCCTTTGTCAACAACAAATTGTCACTGTCTTTTGTGTTGAATATATGCTATATGGTAATTTATGGACCTAATAGGTATCCAAAGGCATTTGCATATGTTGCCATGCAACCAGTCCATGCAGAATGTAGGCACCCTATATATAGAAATGAGCAAACCAGTGATATTTTAGGGAGCAGGCGGGGCCCATTACTTACATCATAGGAGCCTACACAACACAAAACACTGTTGCTGTATGTAGGTTTTATTTTGTTGTTTTTTTAATCTTATATTTTGGAAATGTACATCAAGGTTTTTTTCCCTTTTATTTTTTGGGGGGCCCCCAAGAGAGTGGGGCCCTAAGCTATAGCTTGTTTAGCTTATACATAAATCCGGCACTGGATGAATGAATGTTGCGTGGATTCTGTCATAGAGAAACATCCCCTTCTCCACAGTTTAATGGGGAAACTGGTCATATGCCTTATGAAATGTCTCTTTTTCCAGTCTACGCTTCTCAGAATATGATATAAATTGGAAACCACTCACGATGCAAAAGCATCTACGTATTGTGCAAATTCACTGTGGGCAGCGTCCTTTCATCACTTACATTTTATTCCGCGTATTAGCCAAGGTATGCCGAAGTTCATCGAGCGTTTCCTCTGTCTCCTGAGAATTCTGAATTAGGGACAAGTTCTGTTCTTCCAACTCAGTGAACAGATTCAGCAGTTGGTGTGGATCTGTGAAGTACAACACCGGCTCCTGCAAAGGAAAGTGTTAGCATCAAGGAGTCCTTTCTGTTACGCACACAGGAGAATATGCACGGCAGGAGAGATGAGTGTATTGATACCTTGATACTATACGGTTAACTACAGCATGCATGTTCTCCTTTGCTGCAAATAAAATGTGTATCCCAATACACCTTTGATATATTGAGGAGTTACACCATGGGTAGGCAAACTAAGGCCCGGGGGCTAGAATTGGCCCAATCACCTTCTAAATCCGGCCCGTGGACGGTCCAGGAATCAGCATGTTTTTACATGAGTAGAATGTGTCCTTTTATTTAAAATGCATCTCTGGGTTATTTGTGGGGCATAGGAATTCGTTCATTTTTTTTTTTCTTCAAAATATAGTCCGGCCCACCACAAGGTCTGAGGGACAGTGGACTGGCCCCCTGCTGAAAAAGTTTGCTGACCCCTGAGTTACACTGATGCCTTCAATTGCCCCTCTCATGCTTCGGTCTGATGCCTAAGAGCAGGCTTGGGCCCTAGTCTTGCATTGCTATTATCTTATTGTAACCTACCCTGGCAGGAGTTAGTATGGTTTCTTTGTAAAGGTAAAGGTAAAGGGACCCCTGACCATTAGGTCCAGTCCCGGATGACTCTGGGGTTGAGGCGCTCATCGCCATTTACTGGCCGAGGGAGCCGGTGTACAGCTTCCGGGTGATGTGGTGAGCATGACTAAGCCGCTTGTGGCGAACCAGAGCAGCGCACGGAAACGCCGATTACCTTCCCGCCGGAGCCGTACCTATTTATCTACTTGCAATTTGTGCTTTCAAACTGCTAGGTTGGCAGGAACAGGGACCCAGCAACAGGAGCTCACCTCGCCGCAGGGATTCGAACCGCCGACCTTCTGATCGGCAAGCCTTAGGCTCTGTGGTTTAACCCACAGCGCGTGATGGGCTAAAAGGGAGGATCAAATGAGAAACTGACCAGCTGACTGGATATCCTTTTAAAATAGGCGGAGCCCATTTCTCACACTGCTGCTTTTGTGCCAGGGTCATGGGAAGGCAGCTGAAGGATAGTTAAGGAATGTTAATGCCAGTGGTGTCTAACCCACATGCAGACCCCTCAAGTGTCCCAATTTAATTGGGACACCCTGAATTAACAGAAGCTGCCCCGGCTTCTGATACCAATCCGGGATGCTCCAATTTCCCCAGAGGCCACTCCAGGCTGCACTGTGTCTCTCAATGTGGTGCGGGCTGCATCTCCCGATACGGCATGGGGGTAGGTAGGGCGACCTTCCTGGAGGCTGCACCAGGCCATGCTGCGTCTCATGAGCAGGAAGCCGAAGACAGCAAAGGTAAGAGAGGAGAGGGAAGGAGGGGGCAAGCGAGTGAGCAAGGAAGGGATCAGTGGCAGGGAGGGGCGAATGACGGATATGGGGATGGGGGCGGGGAGATGCTCCGAATTTTTGCCACAAAATGTTGGAGGGTATGCATGTGGATATGAAGACACCAATTAGCCTCGCCAGCATATTGCAACACTATACAGTGGTACCTCGAGTTACAAACTTCAGGTTACAAACTCCGCTAACCTGGAAGAGTCACCTCGAGTTGAGAACTTTGCCCCAGGATGAGAACGGAAATCATGTACCAGCGGCGCAGTGGCAGCAAGAGGTGTGGGAATGTTTTGTGATGCAGGAGAGGATATATTGTTTAAGATATCCTATCCCAACTTGTGTTTACAAGTTCATCAATATCAGCAGAGTTTTACATTCCCCTTTAAAACACACACACAGCGGAATGCTTGCTCAGACTCGCTAGAGTCTCTAAAGTAGATCTATTGTCCTGGTATTTCCCCTTTTATCCCTCTCAAAATAAGACACTACACAGTCTTCTATAAAAGCATATAGAGGTGTTTACTTACATAAAGCATCTGTTCACAATTGGATCCCAGAAGGCAGACTTAAACTTAGTAAAAGTTAGATGTACTCAGGGCACTGTCCCATAGGGGAAAACAGCTCCTTTGTCCTCTCTTGGCCTGAAAGCCAAGAGAGCATCTTAGCATGTTGCTTGTTTGAGCGCGTTGTCCGAAAGAGAGAGAGAGATGGAGTCTGGCCTCAGTGGTTTTGTGTTACCTGCCCACAGGTGAGGCCACACTCACCTCCAGTTATACAGGGGAAGTCCATCCCAGCCCAGAATGAACAGGAAGTTCCGGCTGGTGGACTAAGACCCTCATTGTGTCCACTCTAGCAATGTTGTGTTTGACTGCTCTGTGTTTACATCCCACAAGAGGCACCATTAGCAAAAGCACACCTCTGGTTAAGAACAGTTTCAGGTTAAGAACGGACCTCCAGAACGAATTAAGTTTGTAACTAGAGGTACCACTGGACTAGAGGTCCGTTCTTAACCTGAAACTGTTCTTAACCTGAAGTACCACTTTAGCTAATGGGGCCTCCCGCTGCGCGATTTCTGTTCTCATTCTGAGGTAAAGTTCTTAACCCGAGGTACTATTTCTGGGTTAGCGGAGTCTGTAACCTGAAGCGTCTGTAACCCGAGGTACCACTGTGTAAGAAAGGAGCCCCAGATGTCATAGAGCTGGAAAAGCTTCCACCCAGAAGCTCAGACCCTGAAACTCACACCTGAGATGCCTCACCTGGGCTGCAAGAGGCTATGTCCATTGTTGTCCAAGGGACTCCTAGCAACCACAGGGGTCTTGCTTGGTAACCTTATGCTTTACTGTGCTTAACTCTTTACCAAGTAATACAAACTGTAGTATGATGCATTATTTAGCCTTGTTAGGCTTTATTTAGCTCAAGGACAAAATAGTTCAGGGATCTAATTAATTTACACTACAATCCTACGCTCACTTACTTACCTGTGAGTAAGTCCAACTGAGCTTAATGAGACTTACTTTTGAGTAAGCCAAACGAACCACACGCAGCAAACCCCCATTTCGTAGATCAAAAGGAATACGTTAAATATGTTGGATTCAAGGTTACTAACCTCATCGTCATCGTCATCATCAGACGGAGTATCTGGAGTATCTCTTCCTCCTGTGATGCTCCTGCAAAGGTTATTTCTAAGTTAGATGCTTGCACAAAGTGACTATAACAATGGATAACTTGAGATTTAAAAATACAATAGAAATCAGTTTCTAGCCCTGCCCCTTTCAAGAGCTTGTGGCAAGAGATAACAGTGGAAAATAAAGCACACAATGAAAACAAAATACAGTGGTACCTCCAGTTGCGGGCGGGATCCGTTCCAGAGGTCCGGCCGCATCCCGAAGTTTTCGCACCCGGAGAGACCGCTTCTGAGCATGCATGCACGGCAGTAGAGCACTTCTGTGCATGCACGTGGCGCGTAGAGCGCTTCTGCGCATGCGCAAGCGGCAAAACCCAGAAAAATACTTCCGGGCTTGTCGCTTTCGCAACCCGAAGTTTACGTTACCCGACGGTAACGTAAGCCGAGGTTCTACTGTGTTGCAATTAACTGCAAGCCTATACTAGCTTACTCAAAAGTAAGTCTCATTAAGTTCAATTAGACTTACTGTACAGGTGAGTGTAGGATTGTAAATTGGTTAGATCCCTTAGCTATTTTGTCACTACCCTTCTCAAGCTAAAATGTGGATGTAACACCAGCAGATTTTATTACAGAAGTTCTCTTTTTTCCTGTGTGCCACTTTTTACCAACCTCATCACTTCACCAAGAGTTGCCAACCTGGCGCCTCTGGCCAGGGCCTCCAGACTGAGCTTTATTTTTTTAATTATTTTTTTTTAAAAAGTAAGTCACAGGCATGATTGTATGTGAGCCAATGATGTTGCCTTTATAATTCCTTCCCCTTTTGCACTTACGATTTTTTGGCAAGCTGGGATCTGAGGTTCTGCCTAGAAGACACCTGGCTGAGTCTCATAGAGTCCCTTCTACCAAAAAGTTGGCTTTGAGTCCTGGAGGAGCTCAAATCTGTTGCAGACAGGTCAAAACTGGAATGCTTTGGCATTGTTCGGCTTTTCCTCCTTTGCTGCCAATCCCGGCCTGAGCAGGAGAAGGGAAAATGCTCCTTAAGTTATACAGACAAATACATTTCATGCAATTGAACTCAATGGGGATTCATTCTGAGTAGAGGTGTATACAGTGGTACCTCTACTTACGACGATAATGCGTTCCAACGCGATTTTCGTAAGTAGAAAAAATTCGTAAGTAGAATCCCCATAGGAATGCATTGGGGGGGAAAATTCGTAAGTCGAAAAATCCGGGTCAAAAATTCGTAAGTCGAAAAAATCCTATTAAAAGCGGCCGCGACGTCTTTTCGTAAGCAGAAAAAATTCGGATGCGGCGGCCATTTTGTTTTACCGGAAGTCACTCGTAACTTGAAAAAAACGTAAGTAGAGTTACTCGTAAGTAGAGGTACCACTGTACATATTTTAACCCTACAGTTCACAGGACTTTCTTACAGGTAGGTGAGCCTAATGGTGTGTCATGAGAGAGCTTTTATGTAGGTAAAGGTAAAGGACCCCTTGATGGTTAAGTCCAGTCAAAGGTGACTATGGGGTTGCGGCGCTCATCTCGCTTCAGGCCGAGGGAGCTGGTGTTTGTCCACAGACAGCTTTCCGGGTCATGTGGCCAGCACGACTAAACCGCTTCTGGTGCAATTGAACACTGTGACGGAAACCAGAGCGCACGGAAATGCTGTTTACTTTCCTGCCGCAGTGGTACCTATTTATCTACTTGCACTGGCATGCTTCTGAACTGCTAGGTTGGCAGGAGCTGGGACAGAGCAATGTGAGCTCACCCTGTCACAAGGATTCAAACCGCCGACCTTCCGATCGGAAGCCCAAGAGGCTCAGTGGTTTAGACAGAGGTTTAGACTGAAACTAGTAAAGGAGAGTCGATTTGGTATTCAGGCGCAGGCAGTTTCACAGTCTGGATGCCACAACTGGTGAGGCCCTGGCAGGGCTGGTGTGTACATTGAACAACAGGGTCCCTGTCTGACCATATAAGGATAGCAGACTAGCAAAGGGTGGCCTTGTGGACAGGAGAGCTGCTTCCACGTCCTTAATCAACCATGAATCATTTCTGCAATTCTCTGCAGAAAAAGCTGGGGGAAAGCACCATGGAAGTCAGCAGCAATATCCTGACAATACTGGGCTCTAACAAAAGGCCTTCAGACAGCTAAAATGCAGCATTTAGCATTTAATTAGAAAAGCAAACGTTACCAATTTAAAACTGCCAGCATAAAATAAGAACCCCCTCAAAGAAAAGCAGAGATCATTTTCCTTATTCCCCAATTCCTTTATGCTAATCTGTCATAAACAACCATAAAATGGGAGGTGCACATGTGTTTACAAACAATGGACAGGCCTTTGCTGGGAGCTCTTACTTTTGGAAAGTGCGAAATCTTTGTCAGGCACAATTTTCACCACTTTCTCTTTCTCCTTCATTCGCTTTCTTTCATAATCCTCCCGCCACTCTTTGGGGGACAGCTGGAAGAGGAAGTCCCTGAATACCACGTACTCCTGCATAGTGTCTTCAAACCTGGCAATCTCGCTAGAGGAGGAGGAGAAGTTCAGTCAGGTTCCAGTCACTGTGAACAGTCATTTAACCTTCTCACCCCTTGCTTTTTCCTGTAAGACTAATTGCAGTCGTTAACAGTCATCAACAGGTTTACCACAGCTATCAGCCAATCACCCATTCCCACCACCCTTCTGAGTAATACCCCTCCCCACCCTCTCACTATATATCAGGGTCTGGTGACTTCTATTTCAGTGTATCTGAAGAAGTGTGCATGCACACGAAAGCTCATACCAAGAACAAACTTAGTTGGTCTCTAAGGTGCTACTGGAAGGAATTTTTTTTATTTTATATTTTATTTGCAGTCTTCTCTGCCCAGAGGCAGGGGCGGAGGAAGGGAGGTGTGAGGGGCTGTTCGCCCCGGGTGTCACCACTGAGGGGGGTGACAAAATGTCGGGCGGCACTCACTGTCGGGCCTGCAGTGCGCCAGAGCCACACGTCTCTCCTGGGAGTGTCGTGGTGGTTTGGGCGCCCGCAGGCTCTGCGCTGCCCAAACGGTCCACCCTCCGCCTCCCCCTCAGCCAGAGGCGTAGCAAGCCCAGGTGGTACCCGGGGCGGAATTTTTTTTGTCACCCCCCCACACTTTAATTTTTAAAAAATAAAAAAATAAAATAAAAAGTGTCACCCCCCTCTGATGGTGCCACTTTGCGAGGTGTGGGGTTTTTGTGTGTGTGTGTCTATTATCTCTTTTTTTCAATAAAGTTAAAATAAAAAAATAATAAAAAAATAATAATATAAAAAAATAAAAAGTGTCACCCCCCTCTGATGGTGCCACTTTGTGAGGTGTGGGGTTTTGTGTGTGTGTGTGTGTCTATTATCTCTTTTTTTTCAATAAAGTTAAAATAAAAAATAATAATAAAATGATAAAAAATAAAAAAATAAAAAAATAAAAAGTGTCACCCCTCTCTGATGGTGCCACTTTGTGAGGTGTGGGGGGTTGTGTGTGTGTGTGTGTGTGTGTGTCTATTATCTCTTTTTTTTCAATGAAGTTAAAATAAAAAATAATAATAATAAAATGATAAAAATTAAAAAAAAAATTAAAAAAATTAAAAAGTGTCACCCCCCTCTGATGGTGCCACTTTGTGAGGTGTGGGGGGGTTGTGTGTGTGTCTATTATCTCTTTTTTTCAATGAAGTTAAAATTTAAAAAAAAAAAAATTAATTAATTTTTTTAAATTTTTTTTATTTTTAAAAGTGTCACACCCCTCTGGGGTGGAACCCGGGGCGGCCCGCCCCCCCGTTGCTACGCCCCTGCCCTCAGCTGTAGGGTGCCTGAGTGGGAGGCGGCAGGCAGACTCCTTGCCAACCCTGCGGAGTGTCCCGCCGCAGCTTGCCCCGCCCCCACGGCCGACTGGCCCTGCTACTGGGCGCAGGGCATGCCCCAGTACCCAATCAGCTTGCTCCACTGCTGCCCAGAGGAAAAGCTTCCAGGGTTGGACCATTTCAACCCATGTATTTTCTCTCTTGGCAGAGGCAAAGCCACAGAGGGGGCTGCTTCATTTCAGCAACTACTAAACTTTCTACCTCAAAAGAAAACTGTTACATCACACGGATGCTGTTTTCCCAACAGGGAAAGCTGTGGAACAGCCAGAGTTGGACCTCCCGCGTATAAATGTGGGGGAACAAACCGCTCCCTAAATCAGGATTTTCAGATTAATCAAATTATTGTCTGCCTCGTGTCATGTCAAAAATTGATTTCTCACAGATGTGGAACGTGTATTATGTGGTACATATGTGGTACCAGTTCCACAGACTGAAGTGGTTGAGAGGGCAAGGCGATCGCACAGGTAAGATGGTCCCCAAGTATCATGGGTTTTGTACATAATAGTAACACCTCAGCCTGGTAGCAAATCAGCAACCAGTGCGGATCTCTTTGCAGGATTGGAGAAATAGCCTCTGGAGTATTACAAAAAATTACTATAACTGACAACAATTCCAAATATTTCCCAAACAATTCTGACCTTTGGATGTTCATCATTTGCGCAGTCAGTTCTCGGATCTCAAGGATCTTTTCCAGCTTGGCTTTGGTTTCCTTTTCGGCACTAAGAAGGAGGCATCAAAACAACAGTTACCTGGAGAACAGCAACGGGGTGAAGCAGCAGTGGGATGGAGGCATGGTCCTCAAAAGCACTAAAGGCCCTTCTCCCTGAAAAGCCAGATGCAGCTGCTCAGAGAGAGAGAGACAGACAGACAGACAGAGAAGCTTCTTCCAGCTTCCTTGCCTCCGTGTCCTCCCAGCTCAGCCTTGTCCATACAGGGCTCTTCTGCATGGCAGCCTTATCTAGACTCGGCACTGCTCATGTATATAAGTTTGCAGTTGCATCTTCAGAATGCCACCCCATATTCTCCATTTAATCCAGATTTAGTTCCCACAGGAAATCTGATAAACGGGGGTTGTAAATCTGGATTTAATTGTGGGGTAGGGTGGGAATGGGGTGGCATTTGGATGAGAATGCTGTCATGTGGACACTGTGAAAAACTTGCAGGCATGAGCAGCACTGAGTCCATAATAAACTTGTGCTGCCTTTGAGTGTGCAGTCATTGGCAGGATATGTGGGACCTTTTAAAATTCCCCCCATATGCACCTTTCTGGGCATCTTCGGTCTTGATCTGGAGTTTAGTCCCTGGTTTTTGGTCTCTTGTTTCCATTTAAAAATAGTTTATTTGCCACAGCATATATTTCAAACATTCTTATGATCTTAAAAACCATAAAACAACACACCATGTGCTCCAATCTCATTGGAAGGAAGGAATACATGATATCTGCAACGATTTGAAAGGTTAAAATGTATACTTCAAGTATTCCAAACTACGGTATGTTACCCACCCCAAACACTACTCTCCCCCATGCGCCTCACTACCTGTGTGTTCAATAAAATTGTCCCCTACTGTGTAGGAGTTATCGTTTTTCTTTTGGCCTCTTGCTACCTGCAGTTTTTCCATGTTAGCTTTTCCAACAAAGCTGTCTGTGAGACAGTTTCATACCACTTATCCATGGTCAACATTGCAACGTTTTCCATGTTCTGGCCATGGCCAGTAAATGGGTTATAAGCTATCTACAGTGGTACCTCGGGTTAAGTGCGCTTCAGGTTAAGTACGCTTCAGGTTAAGAACTCTGCTAAGAACAGAAATCGTGCTCTGGCGGCGCAGCGGCAGCAGGAGGCCCCATTAGCTAAAGTGGTGCTTCAGGTTAAGAACAGTTTCAGGTTAAGAACGGACCTCCGGAACGAATTAAGTACTTAACCCGAGGTACCACTGTATTTCTAATTCTTGGTGAGTCCTGACTGTACAAATTAAGCAATGCCAGTCCTGGAGACATAGGAACTGTCTGTCTTGTAATCAAATATATCTCTGCAAAGACATTTCCCCAGAATTTTTCTATTTTTGAACACTCCCACTACATATTTCTGTATGTCCCAATAGTGGGACGCCCTCTCCAACACATAGGAAAGCTGCTGGGTTTTATACAAGCTAGACATCTAGGTGTTAAATACCAGCCATGTGCGATTTTGAGGGCTCTTTCGCTTGTCAATGCCGGAATAGATTTAAAAGGGGCTTTGATCCACAGTCCATTCCATGAGTCTTCCTCAATTTCTAAATCCCAATTTGATTCCCACCATTCTCTCATATTATTCTGGGGAGGGAAACACTGGGGGTATATTGGAAAACTAATATATGTATATCTAATGTGATAGTATGGAGTCCAAATTCCAGCATTACATTTTCAAGGCCTGTGCAGAATTCCTATCATTCTCCTTCAGGAACTCATCAAACATGGCGGCATCCTTCTCAAGGTCTTCCTCAGCTTTTTCCAGCTTTGCTTCTTCTTCAATGGCCAAGTTTTCCAGCTTCTGGATCTCATCTTTCTTTACCGTTACAGCATACTGGAATTTAGGCCAAACAGAAGAGAAAAATTACTGGCCCACAGTGGAGACTTGCTGAATTTTGTTTGTTACGATTCTTGACTCAGCTCAGCAACCCTTTAAAGTCACGTATGAAAAGAAATGCAATGCAAAAAGATTGCATGATTCCCCTAAAGTCGTGTAGGGAGTCCAAAGTCTATACCCCACGTCTACTGAGTCCCAATCAAATACATTTTCTTCAAGGTAAAATAATTGCTTCCTAGAGCTGGATCAATTCTGTCTGTGGCATGCAAGGAGAGGTCATAGGGGACAGCAGATAATGGCATAGGATAGGGTTCAAAACACCACTTAGGCATGAAGCTCACTGGGTGACTTTGGTCAGTCACCATCTCTTAGCCTAACCTTCCTCACAGGGTTGTTGTGAGGATGAAATGGGAAGGAGGAAGAACCATATACACCCCCTTGAGATCATTGGAAGATAAAGGCAGCATATCCGTGCAAAATAAATAAAGACAGGAAGGAAAGACAGGAACAGGCAGGCGCCAGGGCCTCAGGAGACCAGCAGCAACCACAATTGATGCCTGCCTTAAGTCCCTCTTAAATACTTCTTGTTGGAGCTCTGACCAGCACCAGGTGCCTGGGAGCTGCCATTTTAATTTCCCACAATGCTCCTGACATGATAGGGGTCTCCATTCTTATTTCCCACAATTCCCCTGGCATATCAGGGATCAGCACTGTTATTTCCCACAGTGCTCCAGTGTGTTGCTATGTGGGATATTTAAAGGACAGCTTCCAGTTACCTAGTGCTGATCAGACCATGGGCTAATTTAGGGTTACCATATTTCAAACAGTGAAAACCCGGACAGAAAACTTGTTGAGCTTTTCTGGCAAATTTGCAAGAGGAGGCAGGGGCATAGGAAGGGAGGGGCAGACTCCCCAGGGTGGGGGAGGCCTGTCTCGTAGACCCGCAGATCATCAGAGATTTGTCAGCTTGCATCAAGGTGCAAGTGGCAAGGATGCTGGGTCCTAGAGCACAGCACGGCTGGCACTCTCCGAAGTCACTCTCACAAGCCGGAGATATCTGTTTCATAAAATAATTAGATTTGGACAATAAACAGACATAGTTTGGATCGAAGAAGACTGAGAAAAAATCTGCAGAATTTCACAGTCCCTGGTGTTTAAGCTCGAACTTCAAAGAGATTCTCATCATGGTGTTTGGATTTACGGAGGTGATTGGTACATTTCTTCTTCTTCTTCTCTATACCTATAATTGTTTTTCTATGCCAAGCCTCATTAAGAAACCTTTTTTTAAAAAATGGAGTACAGATGGACTTCTATTTATAATTAAGTATTCAGCTGTGCAGCTTTACTTGGACTTGATAAAAGAAGAAACAAGATGGTGCTTGTTAGTATGACGCAGCACGGAAAAATGAGAATTCCTCCCTTTTTCGAGGGAAGTGGGAAATATTTGCTAGTTGACTTTATAATGACTTGAGATAACAATTTGGGACAACATACAGTGCATCTGTTTGCAGAATTTCTTCATAATAAGCGAGAGAGAAGGGTAAGTGGATGTCTAGAAATCCCCCTTCTAGGGCCCAGAGTGGGGGGTTGTGTGGTCTCCAGGAAAGCTGATCAATCGCCAAATGATTTACATCTGTGGAATACAGTTCATTTACATTGCAATATTGCAAACAGTATGCTTAACAACTTAACATTGGGAACCTATCGTGAACAGTAACAATTTAACAACGGGAGTTGCTGCGTCATTAAACTTCAAACGACAGGCTTGGACAACAGCCAGGACTGGAAGATTGGAATGAAGTCAGGAAACGCTGCGCTGGCAAATTGACAGTTGAAAAAATATATATACACAAATAAAACTGTACCCGATGGATGAAAGGATATATGATCTCTAACATGATTGAGAATCGCACAGCCAGGGACGGGGAACTTTAAAGCATTAAGATCGGAATGTAGAAAATATGAGAACAACAAGAAGGAGGCAGAAATGAAAATATTGGAGATATACTTCAGAGGTCCAGAGTATGGGAAGCCCAAAAAAATAATAATTAATAATTTGGATTGTAATTTGGCTGTTTTATTTTATTTTATTTATTTTTAATTGGATTATGATTTGATGGATTTGTTAATTGGATGTTCTTATTGGGAAACTATTACACACACACACACACTGTAACCTGCCCTTCCTCCTCCAAAGATGTATGTAGTCTCCCTCCGTTATACCTTCACAACGTTCTAAAGTTGGAACCAATGGCCTGTCCAGGTCCCCTCACTGAGCGCCATGACTGAGCAGGCACCTGAAGCCAGCTGTCCCGAGCCAAGCCCATTGCTGCCCTCCACTGGCTCGGAATCAAATTCCACCCAAGCTGAAGCCATATACCTGCAGCAAGAACATCTGCCGTTTCTGATTGATGTAGTCGTGCATGGTCTCTCTTTCGACGACCTGGTCTAGAAAAAGAAAGAAAGGGAGGAGGGAGAGAGACAATTGTGCAAACTAGAGATAGAACAAGCAGCTGCGAAGCGAAGGCAGACCATGTGCAAAAAGCTGTGTTCAGAGAGTTTCAAGAATCAGTATCAATTCCCCAAGAAGTTGAGATGTACTTGCAACTAAGAGTCTACAACCAGCTACATCAGGGGTGGAGGAACTCAGGCTCTGGCCTCTAGATTTGGCCTTTGACTTTCCCAAGGCTACACCCCTCACTGGCGCAGCTTCACAACCTCCGTGAGCATTTTTGCCTAGTTGGGAATACGCCCTTGAACTCTGAACCTGTTTCTTTCTTTTCTGGATAGAGGATAGAGAGGGCTGTGGATAAGTATCCATTTAAATCAGCTTGCTGCGTAAAGATTAAAGCAGGCATCCCCAACCTGCGGCCCTCCAAATGTTTTGGACTACAATTCCCATCATCCCTGACCACTGGTCCTGTTAGCTAGGGATCATGGGAGTTGTAGGCCAAAACATCTGGAGGTTGGGGATGCCTGGATTAAACATACATTCAGCATTCTGCCTGCTTTGACATCTAGCCCTGCCCACCCTCATGCGGCCCCCCAAAGGTTGCCCAGAAAGGAATGTGGCCCTCGGAATTAAAACAAAGGTTCCTCACCCCTGAGCTTCACAGATATTTCCCCCATAGAGCGTCTGCCCCCTAACCCACTGTTGGTTTTCTCTCTGTGGAGGCAGAGATGCAGGTGCCCACAATTCTCAATGGGGAAAAAGCTGGAAGGGAAAGGGTCAAGCACATGTGTGTACGCACGCCCACAACCCGGGGGCACTCCTTTACTCAAGACTGCAACATCCTATGGCTGCTTTCGGTTTGAAAAATGAAACATACTGGAGAAACATGCACGCAATTACACAACATGGGTTGTTTTTGCCTGAGGTCTTTTGTTACTGGAGATGTGTCAGCAACTGAGCCTGGAGGCTGAAGCAGTGTGTGTTCTGTCACTCAAACTGTCGTCAGTCTCTTGGTTGTGTCCTGATCTGGACGCTTTCTGTAAAGATCCCTACCTTTAGTGACTGCTATCTTCCAAGAGATGCTTTCTCGAAGAGCTTTGAGGCGCTCTGCTTCTGCAGCCAACTCTTTGTCTTCAGCTTCCTCTTCCATTTGGATTTCTTTCTTGAACCCAGATTGTTTGACACCTTGCAGGGTGGAGCAGGTCATCTTCTCGTGAACCTTCAAAGTCTTCCTTCGCTCTCGCTCCTAAGGGTAAAAAAAGGGGGTAGGCTTATAGCTCCATCCAGTTTTCAGTAACCTCCAAGATTGCGTCGAATATATATATGAATATATATGAATGGGTAGTGGCCAATGGTGACCAACTAGGGGGACAGGTATGAATGGACCCTCTGCAGAAATCAGATCTGACTGCCCATCCTCTAACAGCCAATGCCTATTTTGGTTAGGAATGTCCAGACAGCAAATTTGATTAGGAATTGTAGGTACCGAGATTCCAAAGGTGCAGAAAAGACTCTTTATGTATGCAACAACTGCCTCACAGATGCTGTTAGCCCAGAGATGGAAAGAAGATACGAGTCCCTACCAGAGAAGAATGGCAAATTAAGCTGTTGGTGTATGACGAAATGGCAAAACTGACTGGAAAGCTCAGGAACCAAGAAGACAAAAGCTTCAAGAAAGAATAGGAAAGATTTATAATTTATCTAAGAGACCACTGTAAACAAATGAAACATTAGCAGGATTTTAACACCACTCGTAATGTACCAAAGACTTTGAATAATATGGATAGACCTAAAATATGGATGATGAAATAATAAAGGTAAAGGGACCCCTGACCATTAGGTCCAGTCGTGGACGACTCTGGGGTTGCGGCGCTCATCTCGCTTTACTGGCCGAGGGAGCCGGTGTACAGCTTCCAGGTCATGTGGCCAGCATGACTAAGCCGCTTCTGGCAAACCAGAGCAGCGCACGGAAACACCATTTACCCTTCCCGCTGCAGCGGTACCTATTTATCTACTTGCACTTTGATGTGCTTTCGAGCTGCTAGGTTGGCAGGAGCAGGGACCGAGCAACGGGAGCTCACCCCGTCGCGGGGATTCGAACCGCCGACCTTCTGATCGACAAGCCCTAGGCTCTGTGGTTTAACCCACAGCACCACCCTCGCCCCGTGTGAAATAATACACAGTTGTAAATGATGACAATAGGACCCATGGACGGGATGTTGGGAAGTCTGGAGATTAATAGAAATCTCTAAATCTGAGTATGTATTTGATACTGTACTTGCAAAGTCATAGGGACGTAGGAAGCTGTCTTATAATGAGCCAGAATATTGTCAGCACTGAATGGCAGCAGCTCGCCAGGGTCTTTTCTAGTCCTACCTGGAGATTCTGGGGGTCGAACCTTGAGATCTTTTGCATCCAAGATACTGAGCCACAGTCCATCTCCTAAAGTCATCCAGCAAGCCCAAGGATGATCTCAGAACTCAGAGCTGAGCTTCTAGTCCCAAGATCAGCACTTCAGGCTACCTAAGTGCTGGTGACTTCCAGATTCGGAAACAGCCCTCTCCCATCGTTTCTCCCCAACATATTGGGTATTCTGAGGTATACTGCTTTTGAACATGGAGGTTCTACTTGGCTTTCGTGGCTAACTGATGAGAGATTTACCCTTGATGAATTCAGCTAATGCCCTTTTTAAAAGTACTTTAAATGAGTGGCTATCACTACATTTTAGGACACCATATTCTGGAATCTAATTTTGTACTGCACAGAGAGGTACTTTATTTTATCTTCCCTAAAAAAAGAAAAGAATTTGATCAATTGGGTTGCTCTTCTCTGTATTTTTATGAGCACTTTTTATTTATAACATTTGTTTCCAGCTCACTTTCCAAGGAGCACAGAGCCTCATTTTTGAGATTTCCCTGGATATATGCAAAATTGTAGCATGTGAACGCATTGTTCCCACAACTTGCTTCCTGACCCTATGATCTACAATTGTGTTAATTAAATTTAATTTTTTTAAAAATGTATTGCTTTGCTCCTTGCTGCCCTGGGCAAGACAGAAATTTAATGAGCAATAACAATAATGCTACGCTGCTTGTGGTCAAGAAAGATTTCCTCCAGGAACCTCCTGTGATTGGTACATACCGCTTTTGCCTTTTCCTTCTGCCTGTCTCGCAGCAAGAAGATATCAGTATCTGAAGGGATTTTAAACGGGTTCTTGTCTAACGGAAAGTCTGTGGCAGGACCAGAGTCTGCAAGAAACAGGAAGTTATAAGCGCGCGCGGGGAAGGGGGGGGGCAAAAAAGTTTGCATGATGCTAATTGGTGATCTGCATGTGTGGAACAGCCATCACAGATGGATGGCACCCCAACACCTGAAAGATTCTGTATTTAATTACAATGCTGCAATGTTTAGCTGATCGATTGCTTGGATGAAACCAATTTAAACACAGCAACATTTGATGGAGTAGAACTGCATACACCCCCAATTAACAAAGCAGCAGATTTTATTTTAAAATGGCAACTTAAAAAAATATACGAATATCAGGTAGTAAGAACCACCTGAGAAGAGGCTTCCCTCCCCCTTCTCTCACATACAGCATTCTAATATTTGTATTTTATATGCATGTAGCATATAAAAACAAAGTATTTCCACCCCTTCACAAGCATTGTTTCTCCCAATCTGATGAAGATTAATCTTTTTTATAAACAAAAAACAAAAAAACAAAAACACCCCAAAATTATTAATAGTTCTTCAGTTTGGGCAACTGAGTATTGTTCTTGTTTTGCTTCATATTTGCTGCAAAGCTGGTGCCTAAGCTTTCTTTGCAGGCCAGAATGAGATTGAGCCTGACCGTCCTCAAGTCCAGTGCAATTCAGGATCACATCAGACATGCTGATGGAGATGCATTAGGGCAGACATGTCCTAGGCATCGATCAGGATCAACAGGATTTCTGTCGATTGCGATGTGGCCAGGCAGCCTCTGCTCCTCCCTCATAGCCAGGGCTCAGCTGCGGGAGGGAACGAGCTGCGCCTCCGCTTCTATGGTCCCATGAGCCGGTGGGCTGAATGGGGCTTGTGAGGTGGCTGCAGGAGGGAGAGACTTCATCATCGAGAGCCAGTGTGGTGTAGTGGTTAAGAGTGGTAGACTCATAATCTGGTGAACCGGGTTCGCGTCTCCGCTCCTCCACATGCAGCTGCTGGGTTAGACTAGACCTTGGGCTAGTCACACTTCTTTGAAGTCTCTCAGCCCCACTCACCTCACAGAGTGTTTGTTGTGGGGGAGGAAGGGAAAGGAGAATGTTAGCCGCTTTGAGACTCCTTTGGGTCATAGCTGTCAACCCTCCCTTTTTTTGCGGGAAACTCCCTTATTCCAATGCCGTTTCCCGCTGCTATCCCGGATTGTTGATATCCCTTAAATTTCCCGGATTTCAAAGGAAGCAGCTCCTCTCCCTCCCTGGCGGCCAGGGAGGCTCCTCAGCTGCATTGCTCGGCTGCCAATAAGGAGTCTGAGACCGACTGGGGGCGGAGCTTGCATGCCTTGTGCAGCCAGACCCTCATGCCCAACCAGACAGCCTGCCTGCCTGCCGTCTACGCGCTCGCTCTTTCGCTCACCCATTTGTGCGCAGCCTCTGGAGCGCAGGGTGGCGAGGCTACTTGGTGCCATTGCACCGCCCACGCGGCATCCCTTATTTTCAAATCCGAAAGTTGGGAAAAATCCATTATTTTCAAATCCGAAAGTTGACAGCTATGCTTCGGGTAGTGGTAAAGCGGGATATCAAATCCAAACTCTTCTTCTTCTTCTTTATCATCATCATTTTATTTGTATGCCGCCTTTCCATAGTTGGACCATGCTCAAGGCGGCTCACAAAATGTACATAATTACAAACATAAGAAAAGTCCTAAACAATAAATAAAACATATCAAAAAGTAGACAGCCAAATGGAAACAATGTCCACATAAATCGTAAGATCTAAGACCAAAGATACAAAAATAATATCAATGTTCAACAGCCTCTGCTTTTGTAGCTGGAGTCAGTCAGCACTCCGCCCTCCCAGGCCAGACTTTTGCCTTCACGTGCAGTCCTGTGAGCTCTGGAGCACGCGCCTCTCTCACTTCACTCTGCTAAGGAGGCCGTCCTCAGCTGGGCGGCCCTTGCTGGGTGCTGCAGGGCCGCACTTGTGTGGCGGGGAGAGGGTGCAGCGTTCCCCCTTGAGAGCAATGAAAATTGGGGTGCGGGGTGCCGATGTTCTGCATTCAGGATGAGGCTGGATAAAAGGAGATCGCCTTTCCTTCCTCCTCCATACAGAGCGACCTGTGGCTGTCGCCTCCATTTGGGCAATACATAGAAGGTGATGGAATCAACTGTGAATCCGTGCTAATAAAAGAAAGGGTTTTTTTCCTGGCCACCAACACCTTACCGCTCGCCCCTAATGACAATGGGAGAGTGTGGTAGATCACGGCCAGTTTTTAATGCTGAATACTAGATCGCAGCCTACTTGAGGTTGGACATACCTGCATTAGGGTATCTCCACCTTCACTCTCCAGGCTGCTTCCAGACTCCATTTTGCAGATGGGATTCAGGTTGTGTAATCAAAGGTCACACTCACACCATGCATTTAAAGCACTGTGGTGTTGCTTTAAATGGCCATGGCTTCCTGCAAAGAACTCTGGGAGCTGTAGTTTGTTAAGGGTGCTAAGGGTTCTTAAAGGTAAAGGGACCCCTGACCATTAGGTCCAGTCGTGTCCGACTCTGGGGTTGCGGCGCTCATCTCGCTTTATTGGCCGAGGAAGCCGGCATACAGCTTCCGGGTCATGTGGCCAGCCTGACTAAGCCACTTCTGGCGAACCAGAGCAGCGCACGGAAACACCGTTTACCTTCCCGCCAGAGCGGTTCCTATTTATCTACTTGCACTTTGATGTGCTTTTGAACTGCTAGGTGGGCAGGAGCTGGGACCAAGCAACAAGAGCTCACCCCGTCGCAGGGATTTGAACCGCCGACCTTCTGATCAGCAAGCCCTAGGTTCTATGGTTTAACCCACAGCACCACCTGGGTTCTTAGTAGACCCTTATGTCCACCTCCCAGAGCTACAGTTCCCAGAGTTCCCTGGGATAAAAGGTGGAAGGGGAGCTACACCAGCTTGAACAACTTAAGAGGAAAACCGGAACATATATGCAATTATAAAACAGAAATAATAAAAATCTGCAAGACTGTCTTACCTAGTTTTGATGATTCACCTGACTGAACTGAGGGAATTGTAAACACATCCCCAACTTGCCGAGATGCCACCCTTTCTCCTGGAACAATAAAAATCAATCCCACTCTTAGTCATGGATATCTCAGGAGTTGGAAAAAAAGACTTGAGGTTTCAGGAAGGGAGGCTGTGGGGGGTAATGCTTCAGATTTTGGAACTAATGCTCAAGTGATAGGATCTGTACTATGAGGACTGTGCAGATCAGAAGTGGCCAACCAAGTCCCTGTGGGCTTTATTTAGTGCCCCAGATTTCCAGCTTTCTTTCTGTTCCTTCCCTTTTTTAAAGTAAGCCTTGATAGAACCTTATATACAAGGCAAAATGTACAGACATATTTAAAAAAAAATCCCACAAATGTCTACGTCCTGTATTCTCCAGAAGCTCCTCAGCTAACGACATGAGTTTTCAAACCAAACGTGCCAAGCCAATTAACTAAAATGGTGAGAAAGAAAGAGAAAACTTACTGTAAGTTGCTTCAGAGCTCTCTGCATTCAGAGATGTATCTGAACGAGCAAAAGAGACTGCAGACATGTTGGCGACGTTCTGCCTTAATAAAACACAGGGTAAGGTTTACACTGGGCGTTGGCTTCCCCAAAACCGTATGCTGCGTTCACTTCCTAGAACATAAGCAGAAAAACAGAACTGATGCAGCAGGTGAGTGGGGAAGAGCCAACTGCACCTATGTTGCTCAGTCTCTGTAGGAAGAGAAAATAAAATTGATATATAAATATTCAGAGGGACAAGTAAAAACTCCTACTGAGGCTGTGTGCACACTATACATTTAAAGTTTATTCAAAGCACATTTTCCCACATCAAAGAATGCTGGCCACTGCAGCTTACCTCTCAGAGAATTGCAATTCCAAGCAGCCTTTAAAAATATAAAGCGGTCTAGAAATGAAATGAACAACAACAACCCTTTACAAACTTTAGTGCCCAGTTTTTTGAGGGAGAAAATGTTTTTTAATGTGCTTTAAAGGTACATAACTTACACAAGGGCACTTCCAGACAATCTGCTTATTGAGCATTCACCCCAATTTATTTGCAGGGAGATTAAATAGCATTGGCTATTTAAGGAGCATTCATTCGGATGAGTTTGTGGGGAAGTTAGATGGCATTGCGTGGAAGCATGTATTATCCCTCATATTTCTGTGCATTTCCTCATCGCTTCTCTTATTTCAGTATGTGTGATCTTTTGGGGAAGAGGGTTTGTTGCTCAAGACCTCCCAAACAACTACAATTGTGCAGCCTGAATTTGCAAATATGTGATTGAATCCCACCCGAAAATAGTGAATGTCTGGAAGCACCCAAAAACATTAATCACAAAAAGCCTGAATAATCGTTTTAGACATCTTAATGGCAAGCTTAAAAGGGCCTGCTGCACTGCATCAGAGATTTGGTTTCAAAGGTTAGGTAGGGGCCATGGGTGGTCATGTTCATTAGGCAGTGATTCCCCAGCCTTGTTGAAGGGACCACCACATAGTCAGTTGTGCCATCAGAGCCAAAGTCCAGGGCCCCACTCAACTGAATGAACAGGAGGACCCCAAAATTTTGCGATTGAGGGAAAAGTTTCTCCATTAAGAAGTTTCGCCATCTCAAAGAAGCAGAGAAAGTACATATGAGAGGATTTTCCCTCCCAAATACCATATTTTCCGGCATATAAGACGACTGGGCGTATAAGACGACCCCCAACTTTTCCAGTTAAAATATAGAGTTTGGGATATACTCGCCATATAAGAAATACGACCCGGCGTATAAGACAACCCCCGACTTTTGAGAAGATTTTCCTGGGTTAAAAAGTAGTCATACACAGGAAAATACTGTATGTAAAATTTCAATTTGTTTCAGCTGAGGCAATTATTCTTCCTGGCGATTAATTATTATTACAATATGCAAATATTTAGTTTATACAAGCACTTCCAATGAAACATCCTTCTTAATGAAAAATCACATGCAAAAAGCCTCCGTACTTCTTTCAATACTACAGTATGAACAATGCCCTTAACTTCTGTTTGTTTGCGATGCACTTATTAAGTTGTGGGAAAGATAGACGAGGGACACAGCTCTTTTAGATCAACAGCTCTTTATTACAGCAGTTAGAACTGCTCCTTGTGTCACACACAACAGAGTAGCTGGATGCTTTATATAATACTAAGTAACTTGTAACAGTAACAAATTCCAACTAACTAACCAATCAGTGAACGGCAGCTCTCAATCCTTCATTTGCATACTGGTGGCCCTGACTGAGAACTGCAGCCAGTCTTAATACATAACAGCACTCATGGGCCTAGCCAGGATTTTTGTTGGGGGGGCGGACGGACAGAACTTTGTTGGGGTGCATAACCGACATAATTGGTCAGTTAGACAAGCATTTCTATTGTTTTACTTGATCCAAGGGGGCAGCTGCCCCCCCGGCTACGCCCATGAATGCATTATGCACTGTTTTATATTGCACTGATATTTGTGTACCGAAAGTGAAATAAAATATTATGGGGGTGAAACTTGCATACTCACACAGCAACAGGTCTTATCTTTTCAAGCTATTTGAATTGATTCAAATTAAGTCAGAGAAATGGAACAAAGTTCCTGATGAAATGTGCATAAAGTCTTTGCAGGACCTGAACCACAAGTAAATCACTACATCTGATAGAACCAATCCTATAATTGTGGGATATTCTTAATTTCAAGACTAGCTTTGCATATTATAATATTTTGAGGTCATTCTTTAAGATAATAACTACTTAACGAACAGTAGCATTGTGAGATTTCATGCAGCACACAATCCAAATTAGGTTTACAGGGAAGGAAGTCCCACTGTGTTCAATGGGATACGCTGCATGATCTTTGTTTACACAGAAATAAACCCACTGGTTCAATGGGGCATGTGATCATAGAAACTGCCTTATGCTGAGTGAGAAAATTGATCCAGCTAGTTCAGCATTGTTGACAGTGACTGGCAGCAGCTCTCTAGGTTTTCAGACGAGGGATATTCGCGGAGGATAGGATTGGGGATTTTCTACAAGTAAAGGATTTAATCTACCATTGAGCTACAGCCTTTCCCCACAAATGTCACTTAGGGCAGTGACCCCATGAAAATGTTCATAGGGTGCAGCTTTTCTTGCAAGTTAAGTCCGTATACAGCTGCAGCCTGCTAACTTTTTTTTAAAAAAGCAAACTAATTCTATTTAACCAGTTGTAGAGAGATTAAATATGTTTATTCAGTATAGCCTGCTCTTTCCCAAAAGCTGAGCCCATGTAAAAATCTTAAGAAATGAAATAGATTGCATTGCCTTCTAAATGCCAAACTGACAAACGTCAAGAGCAACCTGAACCCCCAAGGTCTTTAATTTCTCCCTCCCTCAGAAAGGTTACACACACAAAACATAAACATTAAAATATCGGTGCTTTGAATGAGCATATTGTCCTTAAAAGTACAAATATATAAATCAGCTGTCAAGAGCAAAAACAGCAACTGGGCTGAGAAAACACTGGAAATATTTTTAAACCCCCTGACGGGAATTTAAGAGGCAGATGAATGACCATAGATGTAAATATTTTGGAAGGGAAACTTATTCCACAGGCAGCTGGATCTTCAACTTTAAATATTTGCGGGTGTGTGTGTGTAATGCTACCGCTGAGTAAAGTCCACAAGAATTTAGTTTCTTTTGAGGATATGGTACGCTTCCACGAAAGTCACAGTAATTCTCCCCTAAAAAACATCCATTTAGCCTGTCGATTTCCTGCTTTCAGACAACTCAGAGACCTGTCTCTTACCAATGCATATAAGGTTTAACAAAGCACATAGCTCACCCTGAATTCTCAGTTGCGACTGGAGGAAAAACAACAACACCGTAAGTGAAAAATACAAGGAAGGAAAACAAAGTTCAGATTTGCCCCATTTAAACGCTTCATTTAACTGCAAGCAAGAATCCTCGGCGTCTGGAAAGCCCCTTTGGCCACCTGCGTTCAAGCGCAGCTGCAGTTCTGCACCAGAGACACGATTTGGTGTCTCGACGTTCTGCCTTTGCCATTGTTCTCCTCTATTGTTTACGTCGCCAAGGCAACCATTCTCTCCCGTTGCCGGGAGATGCTGACGTCATAAAAGGAAGAAGCGCCACGTCATTCCGGAGGGATGGGCGGCCAACCTGGGTAGGGGACTGCGGAGAGGGGCGCAGCAGTGGAGAGGCAGGCTTTCCTTGCTTCGAATTGTAACAGCCCCGTTTTTTGTTATAATAATAAGCTGGTAATACTAGAACTCGGTCTCTCTGTGTGTGATTCAGTGAGGGGCGGTAGACGCAGGCTAGACAAAACAAAGCTACCTTTTTACGCAATAGGTAGTAACCTGTGAAACGGGGCTCCAGAAGATGCAGTGAGTGCCGGATTTACCTACAGTATAAGCTAAACAATCTATAGCTTAGGGCCCCACTCTCTTGGGGGCCCCAAAAAAATTTAAAGGAAAAAAATGGGTGTACATTTCCAAAATATAAGATAAAAAAGAAATAAAATAAAACCTACATACAGCAACAGTGTTTTGGCCCCGCCTGCTAGCCTGCTCCCTAAAATATCACTGGTTTGCTCATTTCTATACATAGGGTGCCTACATTCTGCATGTGCAAATGGCTTTAGATACCCTATTAGGTCCATAAATTACCATATAGCATATATTCAACACAAAAAACTGTGACAATTTGTTGTTGACAAAGGACAGCTGGACATATAAATGTCCCCATTACCTTCAGTAGCTTAGGGCCTCATCAAACCTAAATCCGGCCCTGAGTGAGGGCCAGTAGCCCACAGCGCAAAGCAAATCATTTCTAGGGAGAAGTAAATTCTCTTGAACTCGGTGGGGCTACACACAAGCCTGAGAAAACAGCAACAGAAAAAGAATGAAACATTCCGAATGGGAGCAAAAGTCGATGACTTGTAACTACAGGTTGTTGACTGCAGTCTCTATACGGCTGGCACAAGACATTTTGGCACCTGAGGCAAACCCCAAAATGGCATCCCCCTCCCTGCCAGGAAATAAGGGGTGAGGGAAGACCTACATCCGGAACAAGGGGGGGGGGGAGAAAGAACATGGGAATTTGCTGCTGTGGAGGGTCAGGGCCCCAGTCTGGAGCAGCAGCACAACAGGTAGCATAGGGGAACTGCAGGGAGATGGGAGAAAAATGCTATCCTGTCCTGATGCTCCACTGGGAGCCTCCACTTAATTCTGGTTCCCTTTAGCCAGTGATGGGCTAGTAGGATCCAAGCCAATAACACTAGGTGTTGCACATTAAAAAGTTGTTTGTTTGCTTTTAAAAGAGGGTCAGGTGCTATTGCTCTGATGATACCTGGTAAAGGCCTGGAGGGAGTGGGTGGCACTGTGGTCTAAACCACTGAGCCTCTTGGGCTTGCTGATCGGAAGGTCGGTGGTTCAAATCCACGCGACAGGGTGAGCTCCTGTTGCTCTGTCCCAGCTCCTGCCAACCTAGCAGTTCGAAAGCACACCAGTACAAGCAGATAAATAGGTACAGTTGCGGCGGGAAGGTAAACAGTGTTTCCGTGCGCTCTGGCACTCATCACGGTCCTCCATGACAGTTTAGTCATGTTGGCCACATGAAAAGCTGTGTGTGGACAAACACTGGCTCCTTCGGCCTGAAACGAGATGGGTGCTGCACCCCATAGTCGCCTTTGACTGAACTTAACTATCTAGGGATCCTTTACCTTTACAGGCCTGAAATAAATGGCACAGAGAAAGGGCTCAAGTTCAAGGCAGTAATTGTGAGCCGTATTCAGTGGTGCAGCAGACACCCATGCACATGTTGGCGATGACTTTCCTGTCCCTTCCAGCCTCTCTCCTGTGTGCTGTCAAATTCAGCTTTGGGGGGTTGGGGAACTCTCTTGAACAAATTTGGGGTGTGAGTGAGGAGAGGTAACAGAAGTCTGGCTGTGCTTCTAGAGAGCTGGATACAGCTCTGTGTATTTGAAGCCCCAAGTCCTTGTTATTTATTCCCAGCCCCGCATTCCTCCCCCTTCATATTGCGGAGGCTGGTGCCTGAGCTTTTCAAAACAGCGCTTCCTGTCATATGCCAATAATGTTCCAGATGATTTTGTGGACCCTGCAGAAGCTCGGTATGGGTATAAAATAAATAGCACAATTTGTTCTTTGAAGAATCAAAACAAAACTCTAAACTTCCATTTAGTTGTCACAGAGGCGTCGCTTCCTGTAATTGCTGGTTACTCAGATACTGGAGCCAGCAAACTGTGAAACGAGTGAATGGAACAAGCAAGGAGAGAAAGGAGGCTGATTGTGGAACTCTGAAAACAACAACACACCAAACATCTGTTTAGGCTGCACAGAAGTCCCGTGGCATTCATCAGGGAGAATTAAAGAAATTCATCCAAGTGCACATACATCACTACTTTGTCATGGTGAGGGTTTCCAGTGCAGAAATAACAATAAAAAATAATGATCCTATAAATGTAGGAAATGCTTTAAAATATGTTTAAACTCAAGAGGACTAGGAATTGAAAAATAATAATATAAAGCTGCAGTTCCTGATAGACGATGGAAGCTCTGAAAAACAACGTGCGACGAACCTCCCCTCAAGCTTCACGCTTCACCCCTTTGAACTGTTACTAAGTGTATTTTATCACTGAGGTGTTCTGGGTTATAATTCCTTTTCACCCCACCTTTATCCTTTGAGGTCCGTCTGAGTTGTCAATCCCTTTTTATTGTAACCTGGGATATCTTAATAACAGGGGTTTCTTTAGTCCAGCTGCCGTGACCGCAGTAGATATATGTATTCACAATGCTCTGGGCTCCTGGGGTTAACCTGCCTCTCAGCTTGCAGTATTGGGGCCTCTGTCCCTTCAGATCCCTCACTGCGTCGGTTAGCTAACTCCTTTAGCAACTGTGTAGCTTTACCAAGGCCACTACCCTCTTGCCCCTCTTTGAGAGAAACCTGCAGGTGTGTTTTGTCTCTTCCCTGAGTTCCTTTCCTCATACGCATTCATATATCACTGGACCCAACCATAAACGACGATAACTCCTTGGCTCAACGAAAACAAGTTTTTATTCTTTACATAACATAACTTTTCAGATCTTTATTAGTTCATCTGCTTAGTTTCCAACCATAAGCATAAACACTTTGTTTAACAAACTGATCTTCATCCTATCCTATCCTACCTATCCTACCCACCACTATCCTGGTCCCACTCCCTCTTCTTCCAGTCACCACTCCCTCCCTCCCTCTTCTCCTCTCACCAATGGCTGCTCCCTCCTTTTAAAGGGTGGAATGTCCCGCCTCCCCCGAGTGAGCTGCCACTCAAACTTTGAACATTAACTCTTTAAGAGAATCCCTTAACTTAGGGCAGGTTTGCCACACAACGCCAACACAATATTGTTATGGGTTTGGGGCTGGATCTAAATGACCCCCAGGCTCCCTTCTCATCCAGTGATTCTTGTGTGTTTAAGACAAGACTGCTAAAATGGCCAAACTGGTCACATGGTTAGCCTGATAGATTCTCTTCTGTTAGGAAGATTATTGATGGACTGCATCCATGGCCAGGAAATGTCTGAATGGGATGCCCCTTTGCTCTCCATCCTAAGGAATGCGCTAATTTGGTCCATAGAAGATATGAACAAAGAAGGCAGTTGGTAGCTACCACTTGAGACAGTTTGAGAACAAGGTCAGAACTGTAGGATTTCATGGGAGCTCTGAAGGAGGCGCTGCGTGCCGCCTCTGAAACATAATGGGGTAGCACTATTTGTTGGAACGGGTTTAAACTGTGAAACCTCCAGGTATGCTATATATGTATAAATAAACCATATATCACAACATGGGAATAAATCTTCAGTGACCTCAGTCCTTTGATAGAGCAATAAAGTCTGAAATATCTTTAAGGGTCAAATTAGGAATGTTTATTTAAATAAAGATTTACCCCCAATGTGTGCATAAGGCAGGGGCCAGGGCAATATTGAAGGGTGGGCAAGCAAACTGGCCAAATGTGCACATATTTATAACATCAGATAAGCTTAACAAAAATATAATAAATGCATAAAAACCATAGGAAAACACTGGTGATGTGGGTGTATCTCATACTGACACCTGATCCTTCAGACAGCTTCATCATCTTCAAAAATAATATCTCACCTTTCCTCTTGAAGGAGGCCAGGGCAGCAAACAAACAAAACAAAACAATTTTTAAAAATTCTAAAAACAATTCTAGTATAGATGCAGACTAAGAAAGATGCCCACTTAAAAGTTTTGTTGGAAGAGAAAAGTCTCTGGTAGGCACCAAAAAAGATGCCTGTCCTTGGTTCAAAGTCATTTTCTGGCAGCTTCCTAAACTTTGTTCCTGAAATGTCAATAGGGGTGTGTGATACAGGAAGAGACCTTGCTGTTTTGTTGCGGAAACCTCCGTCAGTGGATTTCAGAAAAGCTGTTCCACCTCTAACAAGTGCACTGCCCAAATCTGCCACGGGATGTCATCTGATGTTGAGATGTAGTCTCTTCTTTGCAGAGAGAGGGAGAGAGAGAAGGAGAGAGATGAGGAAAGAGAGAGGCGGAGAGGATAATAGCTCGGTGTTTTGTTTGGTATGTGTGTGTGTGGACATTGAAAGATTTAGATCAGGGTGACTAAGTTGTTGCGCTCCCATTATTGCTGGACTACAGCTCCCATAATTCCCTACCATTCGCCATGCTGGCTGGGGCTGAAGGAGTTGGGAGTCCAGCCGCCTGTGGAGGGCCACAGGTTAGTTACCCTGGATTGAGTTTCTGCATGATGAGGCAGCTCTATATTCAATTATTGGTTTAGAAAACGTCTTAATAGCTTTGTATTAAAAAGAATCTCAATACAATGCAATATCATCATCAGATAAAAACTCTTTCACTAACTTTCTACTGTTCCAAAATGAACAGTGACCAAGTCAGGTGGAAGAAAAACGATGGGAAGGCCTGCTGGAATAATAATAATAAAAATACATTCAACAGGCACCAGAATCCCGAAGGCTTGTGTGGTATCTGCTGGGACAGCATTCAGTAACACTTGTGCTGCTACATCAGGGGTCGGCAACCTTTAAGACAAAAAGAGCCACTTGGACCCATTTCCGAAGGAAAAAAAAACCTGGGAGCCGCTTTTCGCGCCCTAGGCGAGGGGGCGGGGCCATGTGACGTCATTGTGCATGACGTACGGTGCCCCGCCCCCTGCCGCCCCGCCCCGCTGCGATTTAGGCAATCGTCCATCAGGAGCCTCCTGCGAGATGGCAGCACGTCTGCCAGCGCTGGCCCAGCTCAAATACAGCTGCACGGGCTTTGTCTGGGGCTCAATGCCTCCTCTCCACACACACACACACACACACACCAGCTTTTGTGTGCGCGCTGCACGGGCTTTGTCTGGGGCTCGCTGCCTCCTCTCCACACACACACACACACACACACATACACACCAGCTTTTGTGTGCGCGCTGCACGGGCTTTGTCTGGGGCTCGCTGCCTCCTCTCCACACACACACACACACACACACACACCAGCTTTTGTGTGCGCGCTGCACGGGCTTTGTCTGGGGCTCGCTGCCTCCTCTCCACACACACACACACCAGCTTTTGTGTGCGCACTGCACGGGCTTTGTCTGGGGCTCGCTGCCTCCTCTCCACACACACACACACACACCAGCTTTTGTGTGCGCGCGCGTTTCGCTCTCCCTCCCTCCGGCCCTAGACAGGCAGCGAGTGAGCGCAGCATGATAATGAGCTCTGTCAATTGCCCAGCCGGGAAGCGGGAGGAGGAGGAGGCACTGCTCTCGCTCTCGGGCTCCGCGCTCGGCTCTGGTTTGCCGTCAACGCGCCCGTCGCAGCTCGCCAACTTCTCTTTCTCTCTGCAGCTCGCTCTCCCGCCGCCCCCCCCCGACTACACACACCGACGCGACGGGAGGGAAAGGGGAGCGGGAGAAGACACGCCACCCCGGAGCCGTGGCAAAGGTGTAAAAGAGCCACATGCGGCTCCGGAGCCGCGGGTTGCAGACCCCTGTGCTACATGAAAGGTCCTGCTTCATGTCACCACAGAGAAGTTGTATGCTGCCCTGCTAGAAGCATCCTTCCTGCTGATATACTTAGTCATGTAGGGAGTCCCTCACAGGCTTTTGACTTCTGGTCCGTGGGGAAGGGCCATAGCTCAGTGTGAGAGCATCTGCCCTGCAAGCAGAAGGTTGCAGGTTCGATCCCCGGCATCGGCAAGTAAAGGTGGGAGAGATTCCTGCCTGAAATCCTAGAGAGCCGCTGCTCACTATTGTCTAAACCAGGTATGGCCAAACTCAGTCCTCCAGATGTTTTGGGACTACAACTCCCATCATCCCAAGCTAACAGGACCAGTGGTCAGGGATGATGGGAATTGTAGTCCCCAAACAGCTGGAGGGCCAGGTTTGGCCATGCCTAGACTTTAAACCAACTGGCAGTGGCTCTCCAGCATTCCAGCATTGATGCTTGTAGGAAACCCACAAGCAGGATCTGAGCACAAGAGTCCTGAATGAGGACAAAATTTGGTGCACCCCCCCCCTTAAATATTTCTCATTTTCACAATAATTCCTTTTGGTACAATGGCTTTCTTGTGGACCTTCTCAGTAGGTACCCTTATAAATATAGGTTTTATTATTTTGTGTCCCCTCAGTGGGGTAAGTGCCGGCAAGGCCCTAAATCTGGCACTGCATTACTGCCTCTGGCAGTGGATAACAGTGCACAGCGATCATGGCTACCGGTATTAGGGACGGAATGGAGTGTTCTGGAAAAGGGCATGTCTGGCTAAAAAAAAAATCTGTTCAGGAGCACTCCACAAAGCAGCTGCTTGTTGCAAACCCCGCTTGTAGACCTGGAATAGAACAGAACTCCTCTACTCTCTTTTCTGTGTATAGAACAGCCACTAAGCTGGTAGGGTAGAGAGTGTGAGCTTGAGATGGTTGTCAGTGAATTACCACATCTGTTCCAATGAACACTCTGGGTGTTTATTTTCTTCCAGCCATTTTTCAGCAGTGAAAAATAAACAGAGAGAGAGCTGGGCTGAAAGGGCTACTAACTGCACGCTCCTATACTTGATTGTCCTCTCTCGAGGTTACACAGGGCATTTTGACTCTTGTGTGGTTCAGGCCAGGCCAGGCTATTCTGGGCTGTAACCTAATTTACAGAATATTGGGGAGCTAAATGGACAAGGATGCTGCTGGACACAGCTGTGAGCAGCCCAGGCTCCTGACTGCACTGAGTCCGCCTAAGAGTGTACTCTTCGTAAGCTTCAAGGGGGTTCAGTGAGGCTAGGCCAGGGCTGCTTTGCTGCTTCTTATTCCTTAGGCTGAATTTGACAAGTGCTGACAAGATGCTGGACAGGATGGGCCATTGCCCTGATCCAGCAAGGCATCATCATCATCATCATCATCATCATCATCATCATCATCATCATCATCGAAGTTAAACCCCCACTACCGTGTTAATTAAATGTTTCCCTCTTGCAGCTTCATCTCTTTTTATAGTTCTCTGTTTGGTATGGTTGGGGAAATACAAATGAAATGTCCCATTATCCATCAACTCCTACTTCCCACAAGAAAATGGTGCTTTAATTATTAGCCCCCTCCATTATTTATTTCCTTTGTAGCAAAGGGTGCTTTCCCATTATTATTATTTTTAAAAGGAAATGGGTCTTCCCCTTCCTGATTGACACCTGGAAGTAACATAGAGGTGTGGTGCCGTTAATCACTCATCCCAGCTGAAGTGAACAGAAAGACTAAAAGAGGCAGAACTGGTAAGTTTTGTAAAAGTACAGTAGCCCTTGAAAGCCTCAAAAGCACATTACCACGCCACAATGGGAAGGCTGGTGCTGCAATCACGTTTCCTTTGCTTTTGGAAGAAAGGTCACACAAATCAGCTAAAACAAAGCAAAACACAGAAAGGCAATGATTTGGCAATGTTTTCTGAATTCTCAGTAGAAAGTGAGAAAACAAAATATAGAAGTTCCAGGGGAAAGGGCTAGGGTTAAAGCAACACTAGTTGGAAGTGGGCAACACTCACCACTCTGAATAAATATTTTACTCTTGTTTATATTTCTGCTCAGTGTAGTGTTGGGACACCTATCTGTTGAATTGCTGGATCTTCTGCTTTTCCTTTGTAATAACATTCCCCTTCTGTCTATTAAGATACACATAAAGTTGGAAAAAGCTAGGTGAGCATAATATTCCATGCATCCGATGCAAAGGGTTTTGACCTACAAATCCTGATGCAACAATACATTTATTAGTTTTTATAGGTTCCACTGAACTATGGGTTTTTTAAAATTGTTTTGTGGAACCCTCAGTGTTCTGTAGATGTGATGAAACAAGAAAAAAACCTCTGCTATCTTGTATGCTCATAGCAGCTTCATGAAGATAATACGTGCTGAATTATCTCTCCTTGCCATAGGTCAAGATTCTTGCATCCAGTGATGTTAGGATGTGTGGAAACTTAAGAAATCTATGAACACTAATACTGTAAAAATGGTTTTAAAAAATGAAATGTTTTACTACTTATTTCTGTAAAGAGATCATAGGGGCCAACTCCTAGGGATTGAGGGGTCTTCGCCCCCCCAATAAAATATTTGAGGGCCCCCCCCAGCAGTGGTGGAGGAAGGAGGCGTGCTGGACTGCCCCGGGTGCCATCTCTAAGGGGGGTGACAAGAAGGCACTCTGCAGGGGGCTTGCCCCGCCACTCCTGGGTGCGGCGGCATGAGCCGCTGCCATCATGCTGCCGCCACGTGCGGAGGATTCTGCTGCCATCTGTACGGCGTTCGAGCTGCGCCATTGGCAAACCTCATATTTTAGTCAAGTTGGCACCCTGAAAGAAACTTACCCTTTAATTTGTTCCGTTTAATTCTGTTCTTTCTTAATTCCTTGTAGGCTCATTGCTGGAATTCCTTGTAAGCTCATTGCTGGAATGAGTAAAATAATTAAAGTGGTAAATATAAGGGCAGTATGTCTGTGCAGTGAAATATGGAATGCTGGGAAAACATTGATTCCTAATTTCTTAGCCATGTGGGAAGCTGAGTTAGAGAAGCTCCATTTAAGAGGCACCATTTAGGGGTTGTGGGAGGGGGCCTTTGCACCCCACCTTCAGATTTCATGATTAGATTATTTTTCAGGAGCATCTATATACAGTATTTTCCTGCGTATAAGACTACTTTTTAACCCAGGAAAATCTTCTCAAAAGTCGGGGGTCGTCTTATACGCCGGGTCGTATTTCTTATACGGTGAGTATATCCCAAACTCTATATTTTAACTGGAAAAGTTGGGGGTCGTCTTATACGCCCAGTCGTCTTATATGCCGGAAAATACGGTAATTAACTTGCCAGCTCTGCAAGAGCCAGTGTGGTGTAGTGGTTAAGAGCGGTAGACTCGTAATCTGGGGAACCAGGTTCGCGTCTCCGCTCCTCCACATGCAGCTGCTGGGTGACCTTGGGCTAGTCACACTTCTCTGAAGTCTCTCAGCCCCACTCACCTCACAGAGTGTTTGTTGTGGGGGAGGAAGTGAAAGGAGAATGTTAGCCGCTTTGAGACTCCTTCGGGTAGTGATAAAGTGGGATATCAAATCCAAACTCTTCTTCTTCTTCTTCTGCACTCAATTACCCTCCATGTTCAAATATTTGCAGGTGCTAATATTTATCTCCTTGCAGGATAGTGTCATCTGCTGATTTCGGCAGATCAGGGTGGTGCGAGAGGCACAGGAACAGCCTATGCTGGTTCTTTGGGTCATTTGGTCAGGAATAAGTGGGGTGTTTTATTCTGTTTCTTTACACAGACATCTAAGCAGCCAAAAACCTTGATTTGATCTGAAGTAATATTTAGTGGGAAGGATCCATCTCCATGGCCAATTGTTTGAACTCCTCAAGGCCACACCTGCTTAGAAGTACAGAGTTCCAGGATGTCAGCAAACCCTGAAGGCTGTTTTCCAGAAAAAACGGCCTCTTGTGTCAATATTGCATTTAGCGTTGCTCTGCCTGAGTTTTCCCTATCTGCAGCTTGTACAGCAGGTCATCGCCCCGGATAGTGATAAGAGGAATAATTGCTACCGGAGAAGGTTTTGCCACTATAACTTTAATCTCTCCTCCCTTCTCATTTGTGGTTTAATAATTCTTATACCTATAAGGACAATATGCTTGCTTTCTTCTTTGCCTCTCAGCACTACAGCAGCTCGCTGACAGACTAGTCCTCAATATATCCCAAACATGGTTGCACTAAATCCTACCTACTATTATCCAGCGCTTCCTGGTTGGGAACAGGTGATTTTAAAAATAGCCATCCTATATTTGAGGGGAGCATCTCCCTCCGCAACCCATGTTGGGGCGTGACTTACAACTCTATTCATTAGGATTGTGGTGGCAAATGCAGATTAATTTTTAAAAAACCGCAACTAGGATTGATGGTGGACCGCTAGGCATCACCACAGAAAATTTACATGTCCATGAACTTGTGTGCTGCTTATGAACATGAGAAGGGTCTTGGTGGATCATAACAAAGGCTAGTCCAGCATCCTGCTTTCACAGAGGCCCGTGGGAAGCCAACAAACAGGACATGAGCACAATAGCTCTCTCCTGCTATTGTCCCTCAGTGATTGATATTCAGAAGCACACTGCCTCTGATTCTGGAGGACTTTTTCCCCAGACAGAACTTGCCGGAACTCAGTTCTGACACCTCTCAGGTGGGCGCCATTGCCATTCTAAGAGAATGAGGGAGATGTTCATGGGGAGTTCCAGCACCTCTTTGTCAAGAAAAATAGCACCGAATAAGGGTGTGCAGCAGATTTCAATGACTCCCAACCCAATGTGGAGTGCTTGGTGGGATCCTCAGCTTGTCTGAGGCAAAGCGGGATCTGCACCTGAGGTGCCTTCAGTCAAAATGGGGACCCGCTGAAGTATCTCATGGTGCCTTGGCGACTCAGGTGCCAAAAAATCCCTCCAGGCAAGAGTCTGCGGAAAGCTAAGCTACTGTATTTCATCTTACCGTTTAAGGAAACTGCGAGGGGAAGAAGGGAAGGAGAAGGGAAATAGAACAAATGCCAGAGTACCCCTGAGGGAGAGCTTTGTTATGGCTGACAGGTCATGGCTATAATTAAACACCAGGGGAGATTTAAGGGAATCCCTTTTCCAACCATTCCAGCAGTAGAAGTTGCTCTTGTAGGAAAACTACTACATGGACCCTTCTGAATTCACCCCAGCAGGAGGGTGTACTAGGCTTGCAAATTTCATAAAGCTCCACCAAAGAATAAAGTTATAGATTGTTCCCTTTTTAAACCAAACAATATATTTTAAAGGGGTCCAGCATAAGAACCCCTGGACCTATCTGCCTGTAATTTGTCTACTCTGGAAGAGGTTACCATGCCCACAAATTTTACCTACTTCTGCCAAAAGGGGGAAAAATAGGTGTTTTGATTTCCCCATAATAATGAATGGGATGGGGAAATGAAGCTGTGTTTTCCTTCCAAAGCGGATTTGACCTTGGGGCCCAAGCCAAATCAGGCAGCCTTGTGAAGCAAACAGGCAGTGCTTCAGACTGAAGCAGCAATTTGGGGTCTTTACTGAATCTTGTGGTTAGTGCACGCCCCTGATCTAGACACAATCATTTCTACTGGCCATTGCAGGTAACTGAGTAAAATTGCCCCTGATTATATGGCAGAGTCTCCCATTCTTCTTTCCTTTGTCATAAAATGGGCACTCGGAATGTCAGGGAGAAACTGGATCTATTGACAGGGAGCTGGTGGTGGTTTGACAACTGAAATAAATCTGTGGATGCTTCCAACCCTATTAACACTGAGCTCATGTGTATTCAGTATCAAAGTTAATATGCACACCTGAATATCTTACGCGTATTGGAATGAAGAACAACTACCCCTACGGAGCTGAACGTATTGAGAAGCTCACATATTTCAGCTCATTCATTCTAATGCTTGGAAATAACAGACTCAGATTGGGTTTCAGAAAAGCCACACAGGTGCAAGCTCCAAAATTCAGAGGTGTTGTTGAGTCACATGCAAGACTGCAATAGGCTGCTGTTGGAATATCTTCAGCAAAATCCACGTGCAAGAGGGTATTCTTTTAAGGCATCTGTAAATGGACTTGGGCCTGAAAACGACTTCCTGCCCAATAATGTCACCTCGTTCTAAAAAGTGTGCACACACATACCTCCAACTTTCCTCCTGACACAATATTGTTTGTAAAGCAATCAGCTCGGCTTTCTGTGAGCTTGAGAGAAGTTCTGGGCAGAGGGCCAGAGCATGTGTCCTTCCCCAGATGCATTCAATTAAGCAGATGCCTTTAACCTGGGCTAATGCACCTGCCCCTCCACCAGCACTGACTCTGAAGTGTTTTCTTGTTGTACTTGATGTATAATCTATAGAAAGTGCAAACAGTTTTAGCTGACATCTGATAAGCCTATAAATAGAATGGCGGCACCTGCTGTAGTCCTGCAGCTCTACCGACTACATCCAAATGTCCTTAAAGCGTTAGACTTTGCTTAGGGATGGGATGCCGCAAAAAAATCCCCAGTTTTGTCTAGTCTGATATTCAGTTCTGCAATGTCGTCCTTCAACACAGTACCCAAACATGGATGCCTGGGAGCTGGGAACTGGGTCTTCACTGACTTCTACCACTCTGTGGAATCTGGGTTTGCCCTTGGGCAACTGGGCACCAAGCAAGTTCCTTATATTTAGTCAATATGTTGATTTTGAAAAAGAAACGCTGTTGTTATCAAACTGTCATGGAACCATTTCAAGGAGAGGATGCAGAGTTGTGCCACTGCCGTCGTCCTGCAGCCACCAACCCAGTAACTTATTAGAAGTTGAGAAAAAGTATAACTTGGAGCAGAGATGGGGAAGCTGCTGCCCTCCAGATGTTATTGGACTCCCTCTCCCATCAGTCCTGGCTGATGGGTGACAGGTAGAGATGGGTGAATATGATAACTTCGGTGCAAATTTTTCTTTTTTAAGGTCCTCGTGAAAATGCACCAGCACTTTAGAGCAAATCTCTCCCAATACACACTTTTTGTGTGCATTTCCCCCTAATATGGACATTTTTTTTGCAAAGTAATTTCCCCTAATAAAATGCCTTTTGTGTGCAGTTTCCACGAATCTGTGCATTCTTACTCTAGTATGTGTATATTTGCTCACATCGCTTGGCTGGAGAACTACAGTTAAGGCAGCAGAGAGCATTGTTGGCTGCTCGCTCTCCACCTTAGAGCAGATTTATGCCATGAGGTGCCACAGAAAGGCACTGGACATAGTGAAAGATCCATCGCATCCTGGTCACCGTCTCTTTGAACTTTTGCCATCGGGACGGAGATACAGGACAATGACAACAAGAACAAGCCGTCTTAGAAACAGCTTCTTCTCCAGAGCGATCGCGGCCTTGAATGGGAAGCCTGGACTTTGAAGTCATCTAATCTTACCTGTTATGTTTTATCATTGTATGGTTTTAATCAGTGTGTATGGTTTTAATCAGTGTTTTTGTAGTTGTTTTGTCTTTGCGTGGAGTGCCCTATCTGGGTGGATGGAGCAGCCAAGTAATTTCGTTGTCCCCGAAGGGGACAATGACAATAAAATATATTCTATTCTATTCTATTCTATTCTATTCTATTCTATTCTATTCTACAGGTTGGTCCATGGCTACCAGCTCTGCCCTCCACAATTGAAAGTGCAGTGCTTCTGAATACCAGTTGCTGGAAACCACAGGAGGGGAAGCTGCTCTTGTACTTGAATCCTGCCTTCTGGTTTCCCATAGGCATCTGGCTTGCCACTGTGTGAACAGGATACTGTAGAGATGGGCCATTGGCTTGATCTAAACTAAAAAGCCCCAAACATTGCACCTCTTCTTCATCGGGGAGCCGCTCCATCCCCTTGATCTTTTAGTTGCCCCGTTCAGAACATTTTCCAGCCTGGAAGCAATTTTCCCTTTTGACCACAGGTTTTCTGACCTCTGCTGCTGAAAGAATCTACCAGGGACAGCTAACAATGCAAGCAGATATGATTCCTTTGGCAAAGCGATCTGGACCGCACGTGCTGCCATTTGGTAACCGATTAACCATGCTGCCTGGATCGAAGCGCCTTTATGGGATTTCTGTCATTCAGTGACAGCAACGGAGAGCTTGCCAGGGAAGCTGTGGTCTCTGCTGGTGTTGAAATGACATATGCGGAGGAGATTGCAGGTTTTGACGTCATCCCAATAGAAAAAACACTCGGGTGTTTGTCCAAAGTGGGGATTGCAGGCAGATGTCTTAAAACAACAGAGATGTTTTGCAAGAGTGGGGGAATAAGGCCTTCTCTGCAAGGCTGTTGAGAGCTGAACTGAATTACTGCAAGGTGTGCCTCTACATATACAGTATGTCATTTACTTTTGAGGTGCCAGACTGAGGGTTTCCGTCATCTATTCTAGGCCTTGTTATCAGGGGGCCGAATGGGATTTCCAAGCCCATAAAACCAGGTGCATAGCATTAACTTGCACTATGCAAAAGTGCATGCAATTGTAGTTACATTTCTCCTTTCAAGCAAGTGAAAGTTGATTAATAACCTGCCTGGATAGCTCTGTTATTTCAATCTTGCCTAATAGTCAAGGGACCTGCCTGCAATCTTCCTTGTGGACCCAGAGCAGAGAGTTTTCCTATCAGAAGGATGCTGGAGCCTGCAAACTCCTTAGCACATTGGAAAGAGATTCTGCAAGTCAATCTCCGAAAATCATTTGAGCGCCCTAGACAAAAACCAGACCGTAACTTCCAAGCCCTTCCTTCGAAGGTGATACATATATGGAGTCACGTCATTATATCTTCACAACAGCCTTATGAGGTAGATTAGGCAGAAGGATTTGTTTCGTTTCTTCCTAGATACATAAAAATGTAAAGCTGTAATCCTGCACTGGAAGATTTGGAGAGGGGATGGTGACTTCATAACTGGGCAGAAGGTGAAAAGGATTTGTAATAGCTGCAATGTGTGGGTGGAGGAAGATGCAGAGGTTGCCTTGGGGGTGATTTCTGTGCAAGGGGAATTGTAAAAAGAAAAGAAAAAAAAGGGGGAGAGACATAGACGTGGGTAGAAGGTGAAAACTGGGGTGCAAAGCAGGGCTGAAGAATAGATGAGAGAAGTGGCATCAGCAATGGGACTGGGAAGGTGAAAAGCAAATTTAGTAGTTCCATGGGGTGGGAATAGAGTTAGTGTGGGGGGAATGACAGGGGTTGGTGTTCTTTGTTGTTGTTCAGTCGTTCAGTCATGTCCGACTCTTCGTGACCCCATGGACCAGAGCACGCCAGGCACGCCTATCCTTCACTGCCTCTCGCAGTTTGGCCAAACTCATGTTAGTAGCTTCGAGAACACTGTCCAACCATCTCATCCTCTGTTGTCCCCTTCTCCTTGTGCCCTCAATCTTTCCCAACATCAGGGTCTTTTCTAGGGAGTCTTCTCTTCTCATGAGGTGGCCAAAGTACTGGAGCCTCAACTTCAGGATCTATCATTCTAGTGAGCACTCAGGGCTGATTTCCTTAAGAATGGATAGGTTTGATCTTCTTGCAGTCCATGGGACTCTCAAGAGTCTCCTCCAGCATCATAATTCAAAAGCATCAATTCTTCGGCGATCAGCCTTCTTTATGGTCCAGCTCTCACTTCCGTACATTACTACTGGGAAAACCATAGCTTTAACTATACGGACCTTTGTCGGCAAGGTGATGTCTTTGCTTTTTAAGATGCTGTCTAGGTTTGTCATTGCTTTTCTCCCAAGAAGCAGGCATCTTCTAATTTCGTGACTGCTGTCACCATCTGCAGTGATCATGGAACCCAATCATGTTCCATGATCATGGTGAGCTACTAATATTGAAATAATTACAGACTGCATTTTCACTTCAAGAACCCCTGTGGTGTAGTGCTTAGAGTGTCGGGACTAGGATCTGGGTGAACATGGTAAAAAAAAAAACATTGGCCATGAAGCTCACTTGGGGGCCACTCCCTGCCTCTCAGACTCACCTACCTCGCAAGGTTGTTGTGGGGATTAAAGGAGGAGGAGGAGAGCCATGTATGCCACCTCAAACTCCTTGGAGAAAAAGGTGGGATGCAAATGAAATAAATAAATTCATATAAATACAGCAAGGCAGTATGCAGCATACGAAATTACAGTAACATCAACATTAGTAAAAATTAGCTGGTGAAAAGAAAGCAACTAGACCTGCCTGAATAGCACAGTTTTCAGGTGACGACAAAGGGAAGGCAGCTAATGCAAATGCTGCGAAATATAAGCAATGCCATAAAAACACAATAAAATAGGAAGTCTGAAACATAAAGACAATGCTGGAGACCTCTAGGCCGATCCCTGGTGAAGTCTCTCTCCTGCCCCCTCGTGGATGGAGAGGAGAGCATCCCAGTGTTTTAGAAACAATTGAAGTCCCTTTCAGTCATTCTTTTCCCCTGCAGTTATTATATGAAGGTGGGGATGAAGCCCCTGGTCTTATTCCCACCACTTTGCACTGGAGGCTGAACTTGTGCAGCAGAGAGCCTTCTCAGCTCACATAGTAAGCAGGCTCCCTGTGTGATTTAGAGCTGTGATCTTCCAGGCCTCATTGCATGAGCTTTGAATACTTGAAGGGGGGTGGCATGGCAACAAGTAGGAAGGAGGTTGTGCCCTACGTAGCCCCATGGCGCAGGGGGGAGCACTCCGAGCACCCATTCACTGCTGCAATGTGCCAGCAAAAACAGCAGGTGCTTCCATGGGAAGTGGTTACTTTAAAACTGCCAAGCCAATAACAGCATTAATTATTATTATTATTATTATTGATTTTTTTTAAAAAAAGATTATATTCCTTTATATGATATGAAATATCAGAGTGATTTTCAATAATGTGTGGTCGAAGAAAAGGTGGCCACCCCTAAGCCCAGACCTCAGACTATTTCCCCACTTTGCAATGTGCATCCCTGCCCCTAGATCAGTGGGAAGCACAGACCCTTTGCTTGCAATGGCCCAGGGATGGGGGAAGGATGAATCAAACCAAAACCAACACAATCAGCATTTGCCTTGATGCCTCAGGCTTGACCAGCAGAGGGCCCCTGATCACACAGTTGCAGCCCGGGTGAATTCCAGTCATTTCAATTGAGAGGGGAAAAAGCAAGCAAGCCAGAGAAGCACTTGCAGCTCATATTAAAAATGTCTTGGCTGAAAGGAGAGCCAATGTCCCCTAAGTTTGGGAAGCCAACAGATTTGCTTTCAAATAGAGGTCCCCTTTCAGTTTTTTTAAAAATGCTTCAGTTTTCCCCTCCGATTTTGCTCCTCAAATGATGCATGAACTTGCTCCAAATCTGGTGCTGGTTTCTACTTCACCATCCCCTCCAGCCTTCAGGCATACTTTTGTGTGCCTTTCTTTGCATGTTTGTTTGATTTCAATCTTTTAATTGAAAAGCTGTTCCAAGGAGGGAGGAGGTGGCTTCATGACTGACACAAGAGTCAACCAATCAGTGCAGTTTTCATCCTCATTGGCTCCAAATGGATAGAAAGCCGGCTTTGATCTGGGCGAAGATTTTACACCTGCTCCAAATGCAGAGAGCGTTCTTTGGTAGCAAGTTGACTGCATATCTGATGTGAGAGACAAGGAAAGGGAATGTGCCACTTACCTTATTTTACTGTCCTAGGTGGCTTAGGGACTTTGTTGTCCCCCTTCAATATTGTAAGCAAAAGTGAAATCCAGCTCCTTCAAAACTGGCACAGACAGATGCTGTCATTGAGCTGTCAGCCACATCCTCAAGATCCCTATACTGGGGTGAAGAACCTGCAGTTGTCTAGGTGTGCTTAGACTTTCAACTCCTATCAGCCCAAACAGTATAGCTGATGGTCAGGGATGATTGGAGTTGTACCGGTAGTCTAGCAACATTTGGAGGGGCCCATATTGCCCATTGCTGCCATGTGGTCCGTGTACAATCTCTTCCCCACCCCCCTTCCCACCACAATCCAAGATGCACATGTGTCTTGAGGCAGAGGTGCATCCAGTGTTGCGAGCTGGTATTGTTAGACTGGTTGATTGCCAAATTGCATAAGCGGTGTCCAAGTGAAAGCATAACAGCCAGGTTACCTGAATGCCCTCGAGAAACCTTGGGCAGCTGCCGATTTTTCTACCTTGTGCTGCAGCACGGCAGCAGAGGATAAACACGTTCTTTGTGTCAATAGTTCAGTAGCATTAAGAGGACTTGGAGTTCTTATCTGTTCAAGGACTGCAAATGAATGCGGTCAAAACAGCCCATCTGCCTACGTACAAATGGGATGTAAACCCTAGAAGCTCCTAGCTTTGAAATATATGTGTCACTGTGCTGAATCAAAGTGGGCTACCGGAGGAAGGCTATTCCTTCTGGAGATATGAATTAGAGCCCATAGGAAAGGTGTTTTGTGGTTATTTTTCTTCTTCTTCTCTCTCTCTCTCTTTATTTAAAGGCCAGGAGGTGCTTCTTGAATTACAGGCTTAACTGGAAGAAGACATTGAATGCTTTCACTTGGCCAGCTGTCCACCCACCTGTCTCACACACATCTTGGCCTGACTGCCAAGGGACCCTGGAAGAGGGTCATTTTTGCTTCCTGTGAGTTCCTGACACCAGGGGCTAAAAGAAATATCTTAATTTTTTAAGTACAACAATGTGGCTGTTGTTTGCTCCTTGCATTTAGCATGAATAGTGGTTTCTTTATAATAATAATAATAATAATAATAATAATAATAATAATAATAATTTATTATTTATACCCCACCCATCTGGCTGGGTTTCCCCAGCCACACTGGGCCCTTCCAACCGAATATTAAAAACAATACAGCATCAAACATTAAAAACTTCCCTAAACAGGGCCACCTTCAGTTGTCTTTTAAAAGTAAAATAGTTGCTTATTGCACTGACATCTGCTGGAAGGGCATTCCACAGGGCGGGTGCCAATACCAAGAAGGCCCTCTGCCTGGTTCCCTGTAACCTCACTTCTTGCAGTGAGGGAACTGCCAGAAGGCCCTCGGCGCTGGATCTCAGTGTCCGGGCTGGACGATGGGGGTGGAGATGCTCCTTCAGGTATACAGGACCTGTATTATTAAAAAATAATATTAATAATATTAAACATATTGCAAGTATGAACCACTGTGATATCTACAGATGAAGGGTGGTATTCAAATTTAATAAAAATAATAAACAAACAAACAAATAAATAAGCAAGCAGCACAATTAAATAGTTAGCGGGATCAAAGTAGTTGTAAAAGGGATCTTTTAACCCTTTCTATCCCTGTTGTATGGGATGCGGGTGGCGCTGTGGTCTAAACCACAGAGCCTAGGGCTTGCCAATCAGAAGGTCGGTGGTTCGAATCCCCGCAACGGGGTGAGCTCCCGTTGTTCGGTCCCTGCTCCTGCCCATCTAGAAGTTCGAAAGCACATCAAAGTGCAAGTAGATAAATAGGTACCACTCCGGCGGGAAGGTAAATTGTGTTTCTGTGCGCTGCTCTGGTTCACCAGAAGCGGCTTAGTCATGCTGGCCACATGACCCAGAAGCTGTATGCTGGCTCCCTCGGCCAGTAAAGCGAGATGAGCGCCGCAACCCCAGAGTCGTTCGTGACTGGACTTAACAGTCAGGGGTCCCTTTACCTTTTTATCCCTGTTGTAGTACCAAGGGAAAATCCCTTCTTTGAAGCTAAAACAGCCCATTTGTATCTTCACCCAGAGTGTCCAAACAAATGCCAATTGGAAGCCCAAAGCAATACATGAGTGCAATATTCCTCACATGGAATTCAGTGGCATAAATAATGTCCCTGATACCAGAAGTAACATAGAACCACTGTGACTAGAAGCCATTCATTTCCTCATTCTCCATGAATTCGTCCAATCCCATTTTAAAGCCATTGTAGCTTCAGATAAAGGAATTTTCTTAGGGCTGCAGGAGAAGAGGCAAGGGTTAAATTGCCTGCTCTGAGTCTATAAAAGATCTGTTCTCTCCAGGTGCAAATGCTATTTGCAGTTTTGCATGCTAATTTGAAAAGACACATTTGGTCAGAGTTAGTTTGGCCTATGGTTACAGTGTTACACACTTGGAGCCACTATCATAGTGGCTGTTTTAAATCATGTTGTTTGTTTATTTAATAAATGCATTTATTAGGGGTGTGCAGCAACTATGAGATTTGCCTTGTATCTGCAGCATAGGGAAACAGCCCAATCTGCTTTGGATCTGCTCCGTGTTGCTCAGTTTGTGCATTTTTCTTGTCTAAATCCGGCTGCCCCTTTCCGTACTTCTGTGCATGTTCATTCAAAATGGTAACTTCAATTACTTTCATGAATCACAAATGTCGTTTTGAAATGAGTTTGAATGGAGATTTCCCCTGCGAATGTGTTCTGGCGCTGATAGTGTGTTGCAAACCAGCTGCATCCATATCTCCTAGCTTTGGCAGCTCATGTAAGATGATTTCCCAAAGAGCACGTGAGTTGCCAGTTTGAAAGAGAAACTGTTATCTTCATTGGCTATCCTTGAAATACCACCCAGACTTGAAATACTGTATAAGCTGTTTCAATGTATTAATTTATCGCTTGCAACGGTATATCTCCCTTCAATGATGGAGGGAACAGCAGCTGGGAAGTTCACACAGCATGTGTTGAGATGCCCTCCCTCAACTGACACCCCTAATATTTATCTGTCGCTTAAATTCCCACCCACCCCTGTGCTTTTCGTATTGAATAAATTCATCAGCCAGATCCTTGGTCCGTTCCGCAGAATTGCCACTGACTTTGAAGGCACATTTGCTTGAATAAGGGTGGTGTCATCAGGAGGGGTGGGGCAAGGGGAGGGGAAACCACTGAATGCTTGTCTTGTCAGCCCACACCACCCCAAGTCAGGCTTCAGATGCACAAACCATCCTGGACTCTACATTCATCCTCTGAGGTCCTTCTTCATGTGCCTCCTCCATGTGAGATCCGGAGGGTGGCAACATGAGAATGGGCCTTCTCTGTAGTAACTCCCCATTTGTGGGCTGCTATCCCCAGGGAGATTTGCTTGGCACCTTCCTTATATAATTTTGGGCGCCAGGTGAAAACGTCCCTCTTCAACCAGGCCTTTGGCTGATTAATACAGTTGTACCTTGGTTGATGAACGCCTTGCGACTCGAATGTTCTGGCTCCTGAACACTGCAAACCCGGAAGTGAGTTTTCTAGTTTACGAACGTTCTTTGGAACCCGAACGTCCGGGGCGGCTTCTGCGGCTTCTGATTGGCTGCAGGAGCTTCCTGCAGCCAATCGGAAGCCGCGCCTTGGTTTCCGAACGTTTTGGAAGTCAAACAGACTTCCGGAACGGATTCTGTTCGACTTCCAAGGTATTCTACAGCCTTTTAAATGTGTCTGTGGGAAGCAGGGGTTATTGGTTTGCTGTTTGGTTTTACTTATTTGCTTGTTTTTATCCAGGGCTTTTTTCCCAGCCGGAACGTACTGGAACTCAGTTCCGGCACTTTTCAGGTGGGCGCCATTGCCATTATAAGAGAACAACGGAAGCATTTGTGGTGAGTTCTGGCACCTCTTTTTCTACAAAAACAGCACTGTTTTTATCCTGTGTTTTGTTCGGTGAACCACCCTGAGATCTTATGAGGAAGGGAAGGATATAAATCTAATAAATAAAATAAATGCAGGTGAAACAACATTGAGTCTTGGTAGGTTGAAGGGAGGACAATATTTTACTTTATTCATCTATTCGTAATTAGATAACCTGCTTTGCAGAGGGAAACCTGAGGCCCTTCAGATACCTCTGGACCACAGTTGTCATAATCCCTAACTGCTGGCCATGCTGCCTGGGGCTGACAAATCTGGAAGTCCCCCAGCCCTGCTCTGAAGGTGGTATACAGCAGAAAAGCACCAATAACTACAAAACAGCAGCTTTTAAAGTAAATCAAAACCTGAATAATATAGCAAAATAATGCATCGGATATGACATTTGGGTGGTGGAAATGCCACCAGCCAAACCAAAAGCCCCCTGCAATAACCACATTTTCTGATGGCACCTAAAAGCTACCCTGGAGGCAGGATCTGAGTGGATCTCTTGGGGCAGAGAGCTCCATATCCTGGGTAGCACTTCTGGAAAATGCTCTCCATTGCATCTCTCCCAATGTCTGGGGAGGTGAAGAAATGAATGGAAGACCCTTCCCGGATGTCCTGAAGGTGTGGCCAGTTTCATCGGTCAGGAGAAGGTCCTTCGAATAACAGAACCGTGGCAGTTTTTAAGGCTTTATTTCTAAGTTTGTTTCTGACAGGGTGGCAGACTGCACTGCAAGTTAGGATTGTGAGTAACAGGGGGAGAAGGAAACAGGAAATTCCATAGTTCAGACTGTAACCCAATGGAGAAGAGATTGGCTAAAAGGAAGAAGAAAAAGAGTTAGGAAACACATGACTTAAGGTTCCTGTCCTTTTTTCTTTCTTTTTTGACACAGGTGATTCACAAGAAGTGAATCATCAAGTGCAATTTCCTTTGCTGGGTTTGCAATGTGCACCAGGCTGCTTGGTGTTTTGTCTCTACTGGCAAGTCCAGTGCAGGCACTCGAGAAAGAGGAAAGATCACGGGACAAACTGTACATTTTCAATGAGGGACAAACTGATGTAAGATGATGCTGAGCTAGTGCTGTTCCTTACACGGTGCAGATCCTGATGCCTCAGGCATATCCATCTGCTGACTGCGTGCATTGCTGTACACCAGTGCATATCAAGGGCAGGAAACTCACTGGTTTGAATCAATCCATTGGACCAACTAGCTCAGCATTGTCTGCAAGTCTTTCCTAGACCGTTCCAGAAATGTCAGGAATTGAACTTAGGTATTTTTGCATGCATATGCAGTAAACATATATATATATTGCTATGAGTTTGTGGGTGCCAGTCTCCCCTAAATTCCTTGGTCTAGTATGTGTTAGAATTTACTCAGTGCTCTGAGTGTTAACCTGGGTGCCAGACAATGAACTTCTGGATTCAGCAAGGGTTAAAATATAAGCCAGGACAGTTTCCTAATGAGGTAATCACCTGGGAGATGAGCCATTAAAAAGACAAAGGAAAGGTGAAGAGCCATTAGGAAAGCCAAGGAGAAGGGGCTCTGTGCCAGAGGGCAAATGGATGGGGCCCCTCCTCAAGCTCTGAGATAGTTTGAAGACAAAGGTAGAGTTTTGAAGTAGAATTTTGTATGGCCTTATGATGAACTTCAGATAAGATGATGATGGCAATTGATACCGGTAATACTCTTGTTGTACACAGGCTTTTCTGGTCAGAGTTTACACGGTACACTTGACTGAAAAAATGAGCTATAGAGAACAATGTTTCAAAGAAGAACAAGTTATTTGCCTCCCATTAGGATTATGGATGGATCCAGTTATTCTGCAAAGGACAGACACTTGAAGTGTTACTTTTGTAATGATTTCTTATAATTTAGGAGGAGTTTCTTTTCTAAATTATTATTATTATATGCAAACTTAATGGAAAATCCAGGGCAACAGAGTTACTTGCCAAGTTGGATGTTCCCTTTCCCCTTACCTCAACATGCCTAGTGAATAGCACGATCTGCCTCAGTAACATAGAAGTCTTCCCCGAATCACCCCAATTCACCAGATCTGATGAACGCTTCTGGTCATGGTTAAGAATATGGGCCAGTGGAAGAAAGAATATGGAAGTATGGGCCAGTGTGTCTGGCTGTTAACCAGAAGGTTGGTTGTTTCAACCCACCCAGGGTTGTCTGTGGCAGGATTCCTGCATTGCAGAAGGTTGGACTAGATGACCCCTGGGGTCCCTTTCCAGTTCTACAATTCTATGATTCTACGAGTCTAAGTAAGCACCACTGAAATCAATAGGAACTGCTGCTTTGTTTCGGATTAATGTGTAAGAAAAACATTTTAGGAACTTACAATGCACTCACTCTAAGACCATCTAAAAATGATAGAACCTAAATAAGGGCCAAACTCTGTGCTATTTAAAAACTCCTAGTTTGCCATTGCATCCATCCCCCCCTTAAAATACTAGCCATATGGAGTGATCAGGGCCATGGTGTACAGGGAGGTGGGTGTTATCCCCTCCAACACACCATCACTGCGCTCTCAATGGGAATCACATAACCCAGAGGCTGCCATTTGCAGGGTGGGCGGAGCTTCAAGGAGGCAATTTTAATTTGGATAATTGCAGCATGGAGGAAGGAGTCAACCCAATTCTCTGTGCTGTGGTCCAGATCCACCTCACCCCAACTTTTATTTTAAAGGAAAAATGCACCCCCTTTCAGTGGCAGACTACGCGTTTCGAATGTATGATTCTCCCCTAAGGGTGCTGTCCTGCACCAACTTACTAGTGAGTAAGCGCTATGGAACGGAATGAGATCTACAGCTGAGAAAGCAAGCTCAGGCCTCCACTGCACAAGGAATGTACCTCTGATGGAAGATGCACTGGATAGACACACCTAACTTTTGCTGGTTTAGGGGACTAAATCTTTAAAACAATAGTGGATGACACCATAAGATTAAGTATGGACTGTGTGAGCATTGCACCATTTCTTAACCTCTGCCCCACCACACACCCATTTCCCGGATCACTGTGCATTATGACAGTCTTAAAGTCATATCTGTGTCCTGCATTTTGGCATGTGTGCTTCCCTTGATCACACTGAAATGCTTTCATTCAGGCTGTGGCCCATTTTGTTTGAAATCACCCAGCATGATTTAATCTTGCACTCCCCTTGCATCATGTCCAAATGGCAGCATCTGAGAGCACTTCGCCCAGACAAGGGATCAGGCTACCTTAAAATGGGTACAGCAGGGCAATTACTCTACTAGTGGACACAAGGTCAATTCTCTTGAGTAAGCAGCAAAAAACAAAACCCAAGTCTATTATTTTTGAAGTGTGTGTGTGTGTATAATGCAACCTTTAGAATTTCAAATGAGCATGCTTTTTCCAACATTATGTTTCATCTAGGGGTGATATGGAGGTTACTAACCCAAAGAAAATGACTGTGAAGAAGTCAAGGTGAATCAAAAACCAAAAGGAGAAAGCACTGAGTTTTAACAAAGGAAAAACTACCTGTAGAGGTCTTCATAACAGTGAAGTATGGTCACCCATCCTGGAAGCGGCCTCCTGCTGAGTTAGACCACTCATCCTTCTAGCTCAGTAGTTTTATGAGGGTTTTTTTTGGGGGGTAGGCTGTATAATATAATACCTGTATAATACCTGAGACCTCCTTCTAATTCCCTGATCTAGCACAGATTCAATTGCTGGAATAGCCAGACCAGCCAGGAAGGGGCTCTGGGCCAGAGGGCAAATGGGTGGGCCTCCCTACTTGCTCAGTTAGAAAGACAAAGGCCAGAGTGGAGTGATCTGAGCTAGAAAATGGGTTCAAAAGTGGCAGGCTGGAAAAGGTGGAAGGGAGAGCCCATGGCTGAGATCTGTTTGTATCCAAGCCTGCAGCTAGGGGAGAAACAAGACCCACTCTGGAAGTTTATGCTGCAAACCCCTCCATCGTAGACTCAGGCTGCATATACCTACATGCAAATAAACCATACTGTATATCATAAAGACACCACAGTCTCTGCTGCCCTTCATTCCAAGGAGACCGGAACCCTGCTAAGTGCCTGGAATCTTGCACCCCTCGGAGACTGGGGGCTGCAACAGGATTATCTAGCTGGGGCTCCTCCAGCAGGTGCGGGGATCACTCCCAGCTTTACTTGGAGACATCAGGGATCGAACCTGGGAGGGGGCAGATGCTACAGCCCTTCCCTAAAACAAGACCAATTCAAATGCCAAACTATTGTCAGGAGCAGGTAGGTAGCCGTGTTGGTCTGTCATAGTCAAAACAAACAAACAAAAAAAATTCCTTCCAGTAGTCTCAGTCTAAGGTGCTACTGGAAGGAATTTTTTTATTTTTTATTTTGTTTTTATTGTCAGGAGGACATTTGTCCCCTGGCGGGTGTTTCTTCCAAGTTTGAACAGCCTTCTAAATATACGCCTGAGGGATTTCTACCTCGCCTTCACATGATCTTCTTTGTCATGGCTCAGAGAGAGTAAGCAGAGGGGAGCCGAAGCCAAACATTCCTGCCTGGGCTTTGATACAAAAATGGACCTCGCGGTGGGGAGGGGAGGGTGGAGGGAGGGGAGAGGAGCCGGGGGGGGGGGGACCAGGCAGAGCGAGCATACCAGATACTTCCATTGACGACAAAACCTCAGGCCCGCCCCTTGCCTTTCCCTCAGCCAATGAGGGGGCCACTTTGGGTCGAGCCTCCTTCAAGCCTTCCCCTGCCTTTTACTGTGATAACCTCCCTGGCAGTCATGTGATGGGGATATAGTACTACGCGAGGAGAGGAAGGACACATCACCGGCCGGGTTGCTGGCCGCCCATCGGGACCCTGTTTGCCTGCGGGCGATTCTCAAGGACGCCGCTTGCCACCCAGCCCATCATCTCCTTGGAGGGAGAAATGTGGGGGGTTTAATCCATCCTCGTTTTATTTTTTGCTTCTCTCTCTCCTCCCATCTCCTTTTTTTTTAAAAAAAAGAATTAAATGTCAAGAGGAGCTGCTGCCTACTGGGATCTTTTTGCAGTTTAAATTGTGGGGGGTGCGCTGTCCCCCTCCTCACGCTCACCCTCGGGGGCTGACCGAATAAGTTCAGGTAAGAAGCAAATGACACGATTGTGACCCATAATAAGGGGTTGGAGGGGGGGTGCACGATGCGGGACGGGAGGGGGGGGAGAAGGAAAATAGGACGGGGGGGGGGGCAAACCTCAGTGGAATAAAACGAAGAAGCCGCCAGTTTCTAGTCAAGGGACCCGGCAGCATGCTTGCCTTATTCTGCGCGTGCAGGAAACGCTAAGCGAGAAGGCGATCGGTCGGCGGCGGCTCTAGCCTGGCGGATCAATGTTAGAGGGCCGCCGGATCGAAGGATCGATTAGCTGGCTTGGCCGCCGGGGCGACTTGCGCGCAGAATTCGAGGAATGTGGACGGAAGGGAGGCGAGGCGAGTCCTCTTTGCGGCAGCAAATGGAGGCAGGACGGGGTGCCTGGGCGCGTGTGCGCGCCTTCAGGTGTTTACAGTGAGAGGGAGAGAGGGCAGAGGCTCCTGTTCCGGATCCTGGCCGTGAAGGGCGAGAGATCCTCGCCTGGCTGTGCGGATCCCGATCTCCGCTCCTGGCGCTGGAGAGAGAGAGGCGCGGGCGAGGCGGCGCTCGTCCCCACCATATGCGAAGGCTGGCTGAGGAGTTTCATCAGCAAGGCAACATGCCTTCGCGGCCAGCGCTTTCCCTTTAATAAGAAATAAACGTGCAGGTACTTCCCCGCTTCCTCTCTTAGCCCACGGGGTGCATTTCGCTTGCCACACTGGAAAAGATCCGGTTACTGATCCTTCCTCCTGTACTGTTAGGGATACCCTCCCTTTCGCTTGACTCCTTCCAGCAGGTTGTTTTTTAAAAGTGACTCTGGTTTGTTTCAAAGCTTCACTCCTGGTTTTCTCTCTGGACCCCCTCCCGCTCCCCCAGGGGGTGAAAGTGAAACGCAAATGCATGGCTATGGGACAAATGGATGGGCGCTGCAGATGGCGGTGGCTTCGGAGTTTATGGTAACGTGGAGCGCCTAGACAGGGCAAGACAGCTGTGGTTGCGGTGTTAAGTCGAGAACAGGGCAGAGATGACGAAATAAGCAGGAGGCTGTCTTTATACGTGCAGCTAATTTGTGTCGTGCGGTATGGTAGGGCAGCAGCTTCCGAGCTGCAAAGAACCTTTCCTTTGATGAAGGATTCTGTGCGATTCCAAAGCTTGCACAGTCTGACATGAATATTGGTAATTGAATCAAGAAAAGATGCCACATTTTCTCACTGGGAAGCAAATCATGCAACCTGACAGCTGGAAGGGACTCCATGTCCTATAGTCAGTCCCAAATCCTGCCTTAGGAGTAGGCAAAGTTGGAGCAACTGTATCCCAACACATACCTATTGAGTACCCCTCCCTGCACACCCTTCCTAGGAAGTCCAGGACTGTTTCCCACATGGAACTTCTCCATGGGGGAGTGCAGGGCATGGGTATGTGAGACCACTGTATGCCGTCATGTGAGAAAGTCATGGGTTCATTTGGGCCACATGTCCATGGCGTGGCTTTCAAGCAGATGGCAAAAAAGACACGTTGACTTTTAGCACATGATGGTGAATCGAAAAACTTCCCTAGTTTTGCCTGAGGCACATGTGGGTAACCCAGGGGCCACATGATGTGACCCTGGAAAGCTTTCAGCACTACCTGATGTGCATGACCAAGCTGCTCCCACTGCCACCCCCCCCAAAAAAAAACCCCTGCCACAAATTGCTTGAGAGAGTGAGTGTGATGTGCAGGGAGGCACATGGGGAGCATTATAAAATCATAGAATTGTTGAGTAGGAAGGGACCCATGAGGGTCATCTAGTCCAACCCCCTGCAATGCGGGAATCTTTTGCCCAACGTGGGGCTCAAACCCACAACCCTGAGATTCCGAGTCTCTTGCTCTTACCAGTGGAGCTGTCCAGTTTGAAACATGCATCCTCCTCATGCTCCTCCCCAGCCTGCCAAACAGCTGTTTGGGTGACTGGAGGAGAGCATGACTCTAATGGGGACGAACTGCTGTTCCCGAACTGCTGTCAGAATTAGGAAATGTTTCCCCTTCACTTGCAACGTCCTGCCAACCTCTTTATAACAGTGCGACTCAGTGGCAGGGCATGTGCTTTGCAACCCGAAGGCCCCAGCTGCAATCCCTGGCATTTTCAGGTGGGAATGGGAACACCCCCCTCTCTGAAAACCCTGGAGAGCTGCTGCCAGTCTGTGCGGCCAATGCTGAGCTAGATGAACTTGGAATACAAGGCAGCTTCCTATGTTCTCAACTTGAGGGTGTGAGATATTTGAAATATTGGAGAGAGAGAGAGAGAGAGAGAGAGAGAGAGAGAGAGAGAGAGAGAGGCAGGCAGAAGTTCTGCGGCACACAGCACGGTTCTGTTTACTGGTTTCCCTGAGCAACTTTTGAGTGGCTTGTGAGGATGTAATGTTGGGGAAGCAACCTCCTGCAGCAGCAACAGGAGGAGGCAGCTGTGCGCTTTGCTCTGCTATGGCTGTTATGGTAATGCTGAAAGAAAGGAGAGAGAGAGAGAGAGAGATGGTTGCAGGGTTACTGTCGGTCATTGCAAACTTCAGAGGCCAAAGGGAGGGAGAACTCCACCAGTCACAGTGTGTTCAGTCAGCCTCTTTAATACCCAGCCTTGTGAAGCTGAGGTTGGGTTAAACACACTCGGCTATTTAGAGGAAGCAAAAACACACACACACACACACACACACACCCCACTCCGCGCACTAAAACCACAGCCTGGTTCTTGAAGGGATATGAAATGTATCCCTTCTCCCTTTCTGTTCCGCCCCCCCCCCTCCCATGCTTAGTGCAATGAATCCCGGAGCTTTTATCCATTCACCTCTTGACAGATTAGCACAGACAGGCTTGGGACTCCATGTGTGTGTGACCAGCATGAATGTCAAAGCGGAATGTACACAATCCAGAGCCCGGGATTAAAGTCTTTGGCCATTATTGCTGTAAACAAAGTCTGTCCTCCTCTGGAAAACAAAGGAGAATGGATGCGTTTTAAATCCAGTTGACTTTTGGCGAGAAAGGGGATTTCTTGCCCCCCCCCCCTCCTCCCACCACTGTGTGTGTAAATATGGCTAACCAAACCATGTTTTGATCTCATATACTGGAGCACCTTCCTCTCCTTTATTATCAGGGATCTTGACGTACTACAAGGATACCAGCCTATAGATAGGTCATGTATTCTTAATGTCTAATTCCGAATAGAGGGAATCAGGAGAAGGGAAGAGGTCCCAGAGAGAGAGAGAGAGAGAGAGAGAGAGAGAGAGAGAGAGAGAGCACTCAGCTGGTAGAGCATGTGGCTCTTAATCTCAGGGTTATGGGTTCGAGTCCTACGTTGGGCAAAAGATTCCTGTATTGCAGGGGGTTGGACTAGATGATCCTTGTGGTCCCTTCCAACTCTAAAGTTCTATGATTCTTTGGTGGACAGTAAGGTGAGATAAAGGTGCTGGGAGGGTTTCCCATGGAGAGAAAGGAAATACTTTTAACCTTTGTGTGTGTGCAAGGAACTATTTCTTATATCCAGCTATCTCAGAGTAGCTCCATTGGAATTAATGGACCTACGTTAGCCATATCCATCAAATCAATTTGCAGATGTGCTCCTGGTTTTGTTTGTTTTGGGGTTTGTTTGTTTTTTAAACCTTTCCAGCCATGAGATCTAGAAACTTGCCCTTTGTTTTAAAATGATATTTGGTGCTGGCCGGAATCGAGAAGCTGCCCTTGGCACTCTGTGTGGCTGCAACCGTGTGCAGTGAGAGCAGACCCTGAATTAATATACTGAAGTTGTTGCTGTGCGCTGCCCAATGCGCCTTTTCTCTTAAGCATTTAACTGGCACCACCAAGCAGTCATGTGCTATGCAGGCTGGAGGCTCCTTAATCAGGAAACCTTTCTTGCCGCATTTAACAGCAAGCGTATTTTTAAACCAGCCTGACGGCAGATGACAGTAAAGGATGACGACAACACTGATGATGATTAGATGCTATATGCATCTCCTTCATCCCTTTTTTCTGACCCAGGGCACACAGCAGAGCGTACGATGGGACTGTAAACATACCTCTTTTGCTGCCAGATTGTCAGCTAGGCTTAAAAACAACCCAATCTGTAGTCTGGGAAGTTAGATTTGGAGGAACAATAACAACAAAAAGACTTTGGCTCAAAGCTCTGCTCAGCTGTGAAGTTCTGTGGGTGGTTTGAGGCATACCCAGTGTCTTTTTTTAAGAAACAAAAGGTGCCGGTACTCACCATGAAGTTGCTATAGTAACTGCCACACTTTTAACATTGGGTGTGTGTGTGTGAAGGTGCCGGTACTGCTTTTACTTGAGTACCCCCAGAACATGTCAATATTTCTCAGACAAACCTACCTTTCAGGGGCACTGTGAGGATGGAATGGGATAACCTCATGTTTGCTGCCCTGAGCTGACGGGAATAAGACTGGGATACAAATCGAGGAATTAAAACTGGCTCATCATTCGCAGTTGCTGCAACTCTTCTATCCTGTTGCATTTCTTCAACTGCTGGTAGCCCAGTCCTCGTCCATTCTGCACTTTGATCTGTAGGCTTTTTCTCAAGGGCGTAAAATCCTACAGAGCATTACAATAGCTGCTTAGCTGCTAATAAAATACGTTATCAAAGGCAAGATTATTTCTAGAGGGTCTGTGTTTGGAAAGATTCCTAAGAGGTCCACTCTGTCCTTGTGTCATAGATGAACACATGTGTCTATACACACATGCTTGCCCCTGTGTGCCTGCTCAACGAGGAATCTGTAGGATCTCAGCCATCCAGGTTCAACAGCGGAAGAGAGCATTGGCTCTTACTATAAGGTTACCAGATTTTTTCAATGAATCCAGGGACACTTTTCAACTTCAATGGATTTTGTATGGGGGCTGATTTGTAAATCCAGGGACTGTCCCTGGGAAACGGGGACATCTGGTAACCTTATTTACTGCCATGCAAGTGCAGGGGTTTGTCTCTCCAGAAGGAAACTGGTAGCCTCCTCATTTGCATATTTCCACCCAAATGTTTGCATCTTGGTCATGCTGCTCCAAATAACCCTATTTTCCAGGGATGGAAATCATTTAGAGAAGCCGTCCCAGTTCTGATCTGATCCTAGAATGGCCCGCTTTTCCTTAGGATGTCTTGAGAGATCTACATTGGCTCCCAGTATGTTTCCAAGCACAATTCAAAGTGTTGGTGCTGACCTTTAAAGCCCTAGACGGCCTCAGCCCAGTATACCTGAAGGAGCATCTCCACCCCCACCGTTCAGCCCGGACACTGAGATCCAGCGCCGAGGGCCTTCTGGCAGTTCCCTCATTGCGAGAAGTGAGGTTACAGGGAACCAGGCAGAGGGCCTTCTCGGTAGTGGCACCCGCCCTGTGGAACGTCCTCCTATCAGGTGTCAAGGAAATAAGCAACTATCTTACTTTTAAAAGATATCTGAAGGCAGCCCTGTTTAGGGAAGTTTTTAATGTTTAATGCTGTATTGTGTTTTTAATATTCGGTTGGGAGCTGCCCAGAGCGGCTGGGGAATAAATAATAAATTATTATTATAAATTATTATAGTATTATTTTCATTGGAGAAATGTTGGAGGGTATGGCGTTATCTGACCCCTGAGCTGTCTGAAGGCAATCCTGTATAGGGAAGGTTTTTTTTAATGCTTAATGTTTTATTATATTTTTATATATGTTGGAAGCTGCCCAGAGTGGCTGGGGGCAACCCAGTAAGACGTGTGGGGTATAAATAGTAAAATTATCATTATGGAATGGGACGTCCCTATTTTCATCGGCGAAATGTTGGAGGGTATGTATATACAGAGCATGTATAAGAAGGCAGAGGAAGAATTGAGACTGGGATGTGGTCTAAGCGCGTAGATCACAGGTATCCTACAGGCCATGTGGTATGATAATAGACCCTTTTGTGCATGCAGAGCTGCACACATAGGTCCCCTCCATGTGAGGGAAAATCCTCACGTAGAAGAGCCCTGTGGATGTTCACCTGTGCACGGATATTAGGGCCCAGTTGGAGGGAAGAGGAGCTAGCAATGCAGTACCCTTAGATCACAAGGGATGGAGGGAGTTAGGTCTACCTCCCTACAGTCAAGCACAAGCTGGGACTTGAGTTCCCTTGGTGGGAACAAATCCAGCACTGGTCCACACTGGCTTCTTGACTTGGCACTCTCCCTATACAGAAGCAATGACATTTACATGAAAAGTAATTCTGCTGTTTCTTGGCATTCCGCTGACCTGATGCAAGGACTTTCTTGAAGGCGCATTGATGATGTCCCAATGGGGCTTGTGCATTCCATCAGCAGGTATCCCTCTGTGCAATCGGCTGTAGTAGGGAGAACATAGGTTTATGGGATTACGTTGCATCAAAGAGAGGAGATGCTGGCAACCCTAGAAAGTAGCTGTCAGCAGATCCACAGCTGTTTAAAAGGCACCAAATTGGATTACACTGTTAGCAGCAACATCTCTCTGCTCCCCAGTCGTCCTCTAATGTTCCCTGGAGTGACAAGCAGCTCAAGTTTTGCATAGCTTTCTGCATTCTCCTCTGAATGCTTACTCTGAAATACATGCAGTACATTTGCTGCCCTTTTAATATTTAGCTGGTGACCTAAACAGGCAACTGTTGTTCCCAGAACAAGGCAGCTCTGAAAGATCAGTAGCAAGAAAGCAATATTGTGAGGATATTGCGGGGGTTTGGAGAGCTACTGGTGTACTGTGGAAGAGTCGATGTGCTTCACCCCAGAGCTGACTGCATTTCAGTTGCGGGGGGGGGGGGGCACCTTATAAAAATACACAATAAGAACAAGAACAAACCAAACCCTAGCAACAACCCCCACAAAACCTATTCATGGATAAACCGTTGAAAGTGGGCAGGCCTCAGTAAATGAAAATACAGCTATGTATTTTCCCCATGGCTCTAACATTACTATTACATACATCTTTAAGAATCTCCAAAAGGGGGGAAAAAGAAGGATTTGGTCATTAGCAGGCAAGTGATGAATCCAGCATGTTCCTCCAATACCCAGAATTCCCTTTGGCTCCAGTGACAGCTCTGACAGGGCAAGGAAAGTGGTATAAGTCCTCACATCTGCCTACTGACCTCTGTGCCTTCAGGGTTTCACCCTTCTGCCTCCTGTTGGCATTTCTTCTTTCACCGAAGGAGAGAGCACTGATTTGCGCCATATGGATATGGGAATGTAAGATGAATAGCAGCTGGCCCTGCGCTAGAAAGCATTCTCGTCATCTGCCGACTCTCATGTCATTCCTCCCCCTCCCTCCTCCCCCACCCCAGAACCTGATTCAAGGACCCTGCATTCTGATGAAATCACGGAGATTAACATTGCCCTTATCACCGCTAGAAATGCTAGCTCCTGAGCTGACAAGGACAATTCGAAACAGCGTTGGCTGACGGTTGGTTCTCCAGATGTGGTTGGCCTGCCAGCATGGCCAATGGTCAGGGATGCTGTGGGAGCTGTAGTCTAGCAACATATGGAGGGCTACAAATCAGCCATTCGTGGTTTAAAATGTGCTCTGAAGGTGCAATCCTATACGTACCTGTTCAGCACTAAGCCCTACAGCAGGGGTGGCCAACTCCCAAGAGACTGCGATCTACTCACAGAGTTAAAAACTGACAGTGATCTAACCCCTTTTTTGGGGTTCGGGTCAAAGTTGTTGAGTTTTTTCAGGGAGGAGGTAAAATGTTGAGCTTTTTTTAGGGGAGTCACAGTTGTTCAGCTTCTTTGGGGGGAGCCAATGATCTACCAGTGATCTACCGCAGATGTCCAGTGATCTACCAGTAGATCACGATCTACCTGTTGGACATGCCTGCCCTACAGCATTTGCTCCCAGGATTTGCAAACCTGATAGTTTCTGCCTGTTTTTCTACCTATTTGCCTGTCCATTCCATTCATCTCCGCTCCACTTCCTGTATGTATGCCATGCACACTTTCCTTCTAAAGTGCTGCTTTTTCCTGGCCCTCTGCGTAGCAACCTGGATACAGTGCTGTTTTCTGCACTTTGGTCCTAGTCCAGCACAGAGTTAGGTAAGATTTCAGTCCATTTGCATGAATGGGCATAAGCATGGAAGTCTAAAGGAGAGTGGTGCAAGCCCAATACCCTGGGACACATTGTAGGCCCTTGCCAGGAAATACTAGGGAGGCCACGTGTCCTACGGAGGACAGCCCTCTGTTGAAGGCGCCCAAGTCAAGTTTAAAGATAAAGAACCCATCAGAAGGAAGAGCAGGAAGAGCCTTGAAGTTGCCCGTCAACAGGGAACACCTGGGCAGCAGGCTGAGCAGGCAAACAGGCCACCTTCCCCACTGTAGTAAAAGGTACTGTATTTCTACTTAAATTATAGTACAATGGTTTATTACTTTGTATTATCATTATCAACTTTATTTCAGCTTTAAGCTCATAACACAAGACGACACAAGAACAGCAGTTACACTCACACAGTTGAATTTAAAATTATTGGCAATAAAATTAGAGGTAATCAAGACTTAATAAGTATACAAGATAGTGTAAATATTAATTCAAAACAATTTCAATTTCCAAGTTTATTACTTTGTATCTATGCATATAAATTGAATTCGTGCAGATTTTATGCAAATCAAATGCATGCCCTCCTTTGGTGAGGCATAGACTGCCATTTGAGAGTTAAGGCCAGAGCACCCCCAGCATGCATTCCCTGCATTTTTGGAGACATGTGTTTCCATTTCCCCCCTCCCTCCTGCATGCCATCTGCAGCACACCCCAGTGGAACTAGTGAACTGTGCCTATCTGCTCGGAAGCAAGTGCCATTAGCTTCAGTGGGGGGCTCCCTCCCTGGTAAGGTTGCAGCTTTGGACTGTGACCAGACTGGGGCAGGATTCATTAATGTATCTCTGCTTTGAAATGCTTTGTCCCACCACGTGGCACCCGGATGCCTGCAGAGCAGCTAATGAAGATCATATTAAAATGCCTAGCGCTGCATTTCGATGCGTTTCCCTCCAAACTAGCTTTGATTCAGAACGAGAAAAAGAACAAGCTGGCAGCTTGCTGGGGAGCATCTCTGGGGAGGAGATTCTATAAGGAGGATGCTATTACTCAGAAGACCTTCCTTACGCCAGAAAGCATGGCGCTCAGAGCAGGGTGTCTTCCAAAGATCTGAACATACTGAACTGGTGTGTACACTCACTTGCGTATGCTGGCAAAGTTCCCTTAGCACATCATAGATTAAGACAATCCCTTGTGTGAACTTTGCCCAGCAGGATGGGCGGGGTATAAATAAATAAATTATTATTATTATTATTATTATTTATATCCCTGGTTGATTAATCACCTGCTTGCTGACTGATTTGATCTATTCATTGACGGTGTATTACCAATACTTCTATCAGGGAATGAGGAGGATGATATTACTCATCCTTCCTTATGCCCATTATCAGGGTTATTCCCCTTTCCCCACACTATTAAAGGGAGTGTGAGATTATAATTTAACAAGGAAATGCCATATTTTGTATTCCCCCCCATCCCTATTACACACATACAGGTATACCACAGCCTGAATAAACACATGCATGCTCACCTTTCCCTACCAGTTAATCAACTAAAGCTTTAGTTGATTAATCTATCAAACGGATTAAACCTGCAGTCCTGTACCTGGGTGCAAATCCCATTTGATTCAGTGAAACTCACTTATCAGTAGACATGAACAGGGTTAAACTATAAACCTGGAGCAGTACAAGGGAGAAAACTCTGAAGGTTCAGATCTGATCTGCAGCATCCTTAGGCAATTAACCTGTGTAGGTGAAGAATCCCCTTTACTATTCAAAGTACCGTATTTTCCCGTGTATAAGACGCCCCCATGTATAAGACGCCCCCTATTTTCGAGGACTCCAAATTAAGAAAACACCCCTCAGCACTACCCGTGTATAAGACGAGCCCCAATTTTAAACCTATTTTTTTTTGTTTAAAAAACCTAGTCTTATACACGGAAAAAATGCGGTAATTATTATGCAAAAAGAGGTGAAGATGCATTGTGGAATGGATAAATTACCATACCCTGAGAGGGTCAAAGCTATTTCTTGTGAACTGAACCAACACAATGGATTAAAAAATAAATAAATCACCCTACATGCATTACTTAACTACTTATATGTGTGAATGATCACTGTTAATAAAATATAATTATTACCTCCTGTCCTTTTTTGGGGCATTACCTTTCCTTCTGATCTCACAGTATACCATTCTGCTGCAACCACATATGTATCTAGAACTCAGCATAGCACTTAATGATAGTCGCCCACGACAGCTTATGTCATAATAACTTTGTTAGCCTTCCTCTTTTTTTGCACCGTGAAGCCTAACCTTTGATTGAACTTCCTCCCGTTCAGCACATGTGAACATTTCCTAAGTGTTGTCATTTGACAAGAAGAGATGACTGGCGTTTGTGTGTAAACTAGGAAAGTGTGCAGTTTGGGAAGCCAACAAACGCTTTTTTTGCTTCAGGCCTCGCCATCCACGTCCCCAGCCTTGCATCAGTCAGGAAGCTGCTTTTCAAAGAAATGTACTTTCGCTTGTTCAGGCTTCCTGTGGAATGTCAGTGGGCTGGTGCTGATGGAAGATGTGTGCAAAATCCATCTTTTGCCATCTCAGCTGCGCGGTGCGTGCTTGGGATTTTATTTCTTTGAGCAGAACAAGGCAGAGATGAGGCGAGTTAAAAGATGCAGAAAAAGCACGGATTGTACAGGGAATAGTAAGCATCTTTTGCCTACCTACATTGGCTCCCAGTACGTTTCCGAGCACAATTCAAAGTGTTGGTGCTGACCTTTAAAGCCCTAAATGGCTTCGGTCCAGTATACCTGAAGGAGCGTCTCCACCCCCATCATTCTGCCCGGACACTGAGGTCCAGTGCCGAGGGCCTTCTGGCGGTTCCCTCACTACGAGAAGCCAAGTTACAAGGAACCAGGCAGAGGGCCTTCTCGGTAGTGGCACCCGCCCTGTGGAACGCCCTCCCTTCAGATGTCAAAGAGAACAACAACTATCAGACCTTTAGAAGACATCTGAAGGCAGCCCTGTTTGGGGAGGCTTTTAATGTTTAATAGTTTATTGTATTTTAATGTTCCTTTGGAAGCCGCCCAGAGTGGCTGGGAAGACCCAGCCAGATGGGCGGGGTATAAATAATAAATTATTATTATTATTATTATTATTATTATTATTATTATTATTATTACCCCTGGACAATATCAACAACAGTTTGTGGCAAAGTGGCTGCAGCTGCAATAGCAGACGAGCATGCTAGAAATGACTTTGCAAAAGGTGTGTTTGAGATCTCCTTTGTTTTCCATTGCCCCTTCTCATGCTCTCATGATCACTCTCTTTCTTCCAAACCCAGGTTTTCTATTTCTGCATTTATGTTGCCACCTTTTCCTCCAAGAGGTTCTCCCTCTTCTCATTTTATCCCCACAATAACCCTGTGAGGTAGGATAGGTTTGAGAGGCAGTGACTGGCCCAAGACTACCCAGTGAACTTCATGGCCAAGTGGGGCTTTGAACCCTGATCTCCCAGGTCATAGTCCAACACTCTAACCACTACACCAGCACTGGCTCTGAAAGGATCTGCCACCACAATTCATATACAGTGGTACCTTGGGTTAAGTACGCTTCAGGTTAAGTACGCTGCAGATTAAGAACTCCGCTATGAACGGCAATTGTGCTCTGGCGGTGCAGAAGAAGAAGAGTTTGGATTTGATATCCCGCTTTATCACTACCCTAAGGAGTCCCAAAGCGGCTAACATTCTCCTTTCCCTTCCTCCCCCACAACAAACACTCTGTGAGGTGAGTGGGGCTGAGAGACTTCAAAGAAGTGTGACTAGTCCAAGGTCACCCAGCAGCTGCATGTGGAGGAGCGGAGACGTGAACCCGGTTCACCAGATTACGAGTCTACCGCTCTTAACCACTACACCACACTGGCTCCACTACACCACACTGCAGCGGCAGCAGGAGGTCCCATTAGCTAAAGTGGTGCTTCAGGTTAAGAACGGACCTCCAGAACGAATTAAGTACTTAACCCGAGGCACCACTGTACTCTCCCCCAAGGCAAAGTAGGTTTGCCTTGACCGGAAGAGCAAATAATTGTCTGCCCGAAACTATATCTTTTTCCTTTCACAACAGAGAGCACAAGCTTTGGGTGTTTTGCTGTGAGAGTTTTGCTTGGGGCAGCTAGATCGAGCGGGAAAGGCCTGTGGAATGATTCCCGCCCCCTTCACCCAGATGCGCTTCCGTAGGAAATTCACTCCCAGGCCTTCCTGAGGCTAAGTGAGTTGATGGTGCTTGTCAGGAACATGGCACAATGGGGCTGGTCATAAGGCTTTGAAATCCAAAGCCAGAATTGAGATGCTAATTCTGATGGGAGTCTTCCAAATTTAGAAGCTGTCACATGGTTCAGTTCATCCCAAGGCAGTGCTTAAAATGATAGGCAGGAGGAGAATATGCTGGAGAGAAGTTTTTACGCTGGACTTGTGGGCATGCAGACGGGAGCTGAAATTTGCTAGTAATCTTTTTTTGAGGGGTGGGGAACGGCCCCCTCTTTGCCAAGGTATGGCGATTAAATAACCCGGCTTGGTTCAAGCCTGTATCAAGAGCAGCGCAACAGATAATGGCAGTAGAAAATTTGAATCATTAACCCGGAGAGGAAAATCCTCACTGTCAAAGTCTAGCCAATATTTTTAGCTCCTGCCGCCCCAAGCTTTGCATTACGCTGATTAGCCTATATTTGTATATGTGAGAAAGTTAAAAATAAAGCCAGTGGAAAGCGGCAACCCAGTAATAAACACTCTACTTGATATGGAGGTTTGGGAATGGTAAAAGTTTCAACAGTTCTCCTCCCTCGGCCTCGTTCCCGGCTCTCTCTAGCCTTTAGCATTGGCTGCAAGATCCACGGCTAAGGAAAAGGACATTGAAGGACATATTTCTCCTCACCAGCAACCCTTTGGAAATAAGCAGGCTGCTGTAATTCTCCAGAACGCATAGTTGTGAAATGGCGTTTCAGAGAGAATTCTTTTGCAAGCTTGTGGTGCAATCTTGGAAAAAGAGCGCTCAAGAAATCCTCTTGGGTGATAACAGGCAATATCAAAACATGTAGCAACATGAGCACGCAGCAAGGATTGTGGGCCAGGCTGGGTGAAAGCTTTGTAGTTTTAGTGCATTGAGATGAATGATTAAACCTGACTTCTGACTCTCGGTGTTTGTGTTTCCCATATCCAGGCTTTCGCTCTGTTGGTACATGCTGGTGGGAGACCTATAAAGAGATTATCCCGGGATGGTGGATCACTTGCTTCCTGCGGATGAGTCCTTCTCATCTGCAAGGCCTCTTCTCGGATACTTTGGGGACATGGCAGCAATCGGCAGGTCGTACCACATGCTGCCGTCCCCCTTGTCGGAAGATGACAGCGACTCTTCGAGTTTTTGCTCTTGTTCCAGTCCCGATTCCCAGGTCCTTAGCTCAAGCTGCGGGAGCTCGTCAAGTGCCGAGAGCCAGGACAGCATCTTGGACTACTTGTTGTCTCAGGCATCCTTGGGGAATGGCCATGCCTCTTGGTGGGACAAAAGGAGACTTCAGCCTATTGTGAAGGAGGAGCATTATAGGATGCCCGAATTCACAGTGGAGATGGAGGATTCGGGACCATTTCAGCCCACCCTGGAGGAAATCGAGGAGTTTCTGGAAGAGAACATGGAGACAGAGCTCAAGGAAGGACCGAAAAGTGAGACCAAAGACATGAGAGCTTGTGGCCAGATAACTGTGGCTTCCATGCAGCCCAAAGATCATATGGTACCCAGTATTAGTTTAAAAGATAGCAAAAGCGAACAGTCAAGCAGCACGATGGATGCATCAAATGGAGCCATGTCCCTCGACGGGGGGATCCCAGTCATGCTCCAAATCCAACCAGTGCAAGTTAAGCAAGCACCCAACGCGAGCCCTAGTTCACAGGGACCGGCGCAAGAGAACATTAAAATTGCACAGCTCCTGGTCAACATCCAAGGGCAAACGTTTGCACTTGTGCCACAGCTTGTCCCGTCGTCCAACTTGAACTCCTCCTCCAAATTTGTCCGCATAGCCCCAGTTCCAATCGCTGCAAAACCAATTGGGCCTGGAGGTACGATCCAGGGGCAAACGGGGGTCATCATGGGTCAAAAGTTTCAAAAGAACCCTGCGGCAGAACTCATTAAAATGCACAAATGTACTTTCCCCGGATGTACCAAGATGTACACTAAAAGCAGCCACTTGAAAGCCCACCTGAGGAGGCACACGGGGGAGAAGCCCTTTGCGTGTACGTGGCCCGGTTGCGGATGGAGGTCAGTATTGGGATGTGGTGGCAGTCTGGGTCTCATAATACTGACATTTGTTCCATGTTATTTGCCAGCCGGCGATTTTGAACCAAATTAATTGAAGGATGTGCCTTCTTCTCTAGTACCTGGCGATCATTAGAATTTAAGCACGTTCTCTCAAAATGAGACGACGCTAGGAACACCTGCGAATCAAATGGCACAACTTCTTGGGGCTTTAGTGGCAGAAAAGGTTTTGTTTTTCAACAAGAAACAGTTGTCATCTCAGCTCATAAAAGAGAGATTGGACTTGTCAGAACAGGCATTGCGAGCTGCACACGATGGGCTTGGTTGCGATGCATTTCCCGCAATCAGCACCAAAGGAAAGGATAGGTGCCAAGAAGAGTTCAGTGGTGAAGCACAGGATTTGAATGCAAAAAAGTCTCAGACTCAATCCTGGGCCTCTCCAGTTAAATGGTTGGGTGGCAGGTGAGATGACAGTACTAGGCTAGATGGGCAAAGTATTTTGACAGCTTCATATGTTCCTATAATTACAGATAGTGGAAAAAGAGGGGGGATTATCAATTATATATCCATATTCACTGTTTTTAAGTGAATGCATACAATCAGACCCATGGAAATCTCTGCTTTCTGAATGGCTTGACACTCCTTCTGACTGAATCAACCCAAATTCCACAAGACTTTGCAAATCTGGTCTGCTAAATGTCTGTTGACCTGCATCTCATCCGTGTGCTGAGCATCTTTGTTGCGCTGCCACCCCTGCGCTTGTGAGGCGATGCCAAATGCCATCTTGCAGTGGGTGGTGCTTACTACATGTTGCAGTTGGGCATGGATACTTGAGGGCGAAATAGGCATGCTTCTCTTCAGGATGGGGAAGGCTTAGTCCAAATGCCTCCAAACCCTCTGTTTTACGCAGGCTGTAAGAGAGACTAGACAGACGAATCACTGTGTAATTGCTGTGGTTTTCCTACGGCGTAGGATCCAATGTTGGTCATGCCTGGAGGCATGAGATTCTCGGCTGGACATTTGGCTTGACTCAGTATTTATGTTCTTCAATTTCCATATTTGTGACACTTCCCTAGGTTGATTGCCCTATGCCTGCAAGGAACGACTCATAACATTTCTCACCCGTGGTTTTTAGGGAAATAGTTGATTATTAACTACGCAGTTGGCCTCCCGTCCTGATGGCTTCCTGTCATGGCATTTAGAATATTTGCTCTCTCTAACAGTGAACCCTAATGCAAATATTTTTGTGGAAAATTTTGTTTCTGTGAGCGGGGGATGTGAGGAAATTATGACAAATGTTCAGATTTTTAAAAAAATGCTGGTGAAGGAAAATGATTTTGGTATTCTGTAGCCAATGGACCTGAAATGCCAGCAAGCCTATCTGAGGACTCTCAGTGACTCTCCAGTCCTCTTTGCTTTTCCATCCTTTCTTCTGAGGATGTATTTTATGAAAGCCACAAATGGACGTCATTTTCCTAACTTCAAGGGAAGTGAGCATGGATAGCATGAGCAAAAGATGTCAAGAGGGCAATGGGTGAAACTGTCACAAGTCATAGAGAAGAGCCTGAAATCAACAATTTTTAAAATTTATTTTTAGTATGCTTTTGGACAGGGTTTCCCAAACTTGGGTCTCCAGCTGTTTTCAGACTACAACTCCCATCATCCCTAGTTAGCAGGATAAGTAGTCAGGTATGATGGGAATTGTAGTCCAAAAACCACTGGAGACCCAAGTTGGATAAACTCTGCTTTAGGGAATGGGTGGGGGAACCTTTGGCCTCCAAATGTTGTACTGCAGCTCCCATAAGCCTTGAGCTGGGGCTGATGGGAGTTGTAGCTCAGCAACACCCAGAGAGCCCAAAGTTTCCCACCCCCACTTTACAGAAAGTGAGGAACCCTTTTCAGCCTGAGGGCCACATTCCCTTCTTGGCCACTGTTCGGAGGCCACATGCAAGTGTTGGGTGAGTCTGGAAGCAAATTGGGTGGAGCAACAAATGCAAATGTTACCTTTGTGCAGTAGGTGAGTTTCTACACCCGCTTACACAGCACAATCTATCCTCCGTCCAGACAAGCAAGGAGCATTGACAGAATTCAAGGATAGTTTCCAGCCATGCAAAAGCACCCATAAGAAGATGGGCCAGCAATGGCTTGTGGCTAGGGCAGGATGTGTGGCCTGAGGGCTAGAGAGAGAGGCCTGGAGTGCCCAACCCTTAAACAGAGTAAGAACTAATATCTAAGTTAACTTCTTTATGAGGTTCAGCTTTGTGGAATGTCGCAAAGTTCAGAAAATGGCAGCTGTACATTTATCACAGGAGAGAGAGCAGTGGAAATGTCCCAGGCGATATGTTGCATTACAGTAGTACCTCGGGTTAAGAACTTAATTCGTTCTGGAGGTCCGTTCTTAACCTGAAACTGTTCTTAACGTAAGGTACCACTTTAGCTAATGGGGCCTCCCCCTGCCGCTGCGCGATTTCTGTTCTCATCCTGAAGCAAAGTTCTCAACCCAAGGTACTATTTCTGGGTCTCTAACCTGAAGTGTCTGTAACCTGAAGCGTCTGTAATCTGAGGTACCACTGTACTGGGATGGGGAATGTGCTTGCATTTATGACTGCCTGCGTCCTTGTGAGTAACAGCTGACTAACATGAGTGATGTACACCAGCCATGGATGATTGTCCACCAGAGGTTTGATAGACCTCTCATGTTTTTGCTGCCTCTGCAAAAAGCAGGGGAAGGGACAGCATGCACCTTGCAGGCCACAGTGTACAGCTGTGATCTGCTTTGGTGCATCGTGAGTTGTGTAGGCCTGGTACTGTGGCATCCTGGGTCTAAGTGCTGTGGAGAACAATAACATACGTCACCAGAGGTCTTCCCCTTTCTTTACTCGAGAAACTACACATCCTGCAGACCCTTACGCCCTTTAATCTTTTTGGGTGGGAGCTATTATTTTGAGGCAGTGCCTATGTTAACTGCATCAGCCGATATGTACATTTGACAGCTCTGGCACATGGTCAGTATGAGGAGGAGACTTATGGAAGACAGCAGATCAACAGATCAGTGGCACATTGCAGGCAGGCAAGATTATTCAAGGAGATGGCAGAGTACGGCCACTGCAGGGTGTGGATTGCGTGTAAAGGGCAGAGCTTGGGTGGAACATAGCTTTCAGAGAGTCTTGAGGGCCCAGGGTTTCCCACCCCACATTTGCAATGGGTATTTGTTATTAAAAGGAAGGAAGAGGCAGCTGCCCATTTTTCAAGGAGTTTGCTTCTTCCAGTATACCTCTCTAGGATTAGTCCAGGATTTCAGTGCACACTTATGTGGTGTTTTTGGCCATCAAAGTGAGATTGGCAAGTAGCTGGAGCTAACTGAGCCCAGAATTGCACAGCTTCCCTTTTATCAGCAGAGAATGTTTACTTTCCAGAAGTTCAGAGAGAGCTGGGACCTCACATGACTTGTGTGTGCCGAGTACACCTGGGGCTTCTGTTCTTTTCCATTTTTCTTTATCGCCCCATATTGAACACACAGGCCCAAGTATTTGAACACTTCTGGTATTTTTCCTTTAGTTGTTTTCTTTTCCTCTTTGTGTAGGATTCCTTTTTCCAAACAGATGCATTTCAGGTGTTTGTTTGTTTAAAAAACCCTGCATCAAGAGCAATTAAAGAAAATTACCCTGGTCTGTGTAAATGGAAACACAATACTTAGGATCAAAGAACTGTAGAGTTGGAAGGGACCGGAAGGGCCTAAAGCATCCATGACAGATGGCCTCTGCTTAAAAACTTCCAAGAAAGGAGAGACCACAACCTCCTGAGGGAGTCCGTTCTGCTGTTGAGCAGCTCCTACTGTCAGAAGTTTTTTTTCTTGAAGTTTGGTCAGAATTTCCTTTCTTATAACTTAGCTATGGACAGCACTATAGCTGCTCCTTCTTTTAGATGAGGCAGTGAGATTAAAAACAAAATGTCATGTTGCTGAATAGCTTCCCTCAGAAGGGAACCTGGGTGTTCAAAATGCACCAGGAAATCCGATGTGTCCGTATTCTAATACATCGACTACAGATGGGCTTCTCCATTTCTCCATTCTTCTGTTGCAGGGGTAGTCAGTGTTGTGCCTTCCAGATGTTCTTTGACACCATTTCCCATCAGCCCCAGTCAGCCTGGCCAGTGCTCAGGGAAGTTGGGAGCTGGAGTCTTACAATGCCTGGAGCCACCATGTTGGCTACCCCATTCTGCTGTGTAGTATCACCCTCCTTCTGTCTGTAGTATGATGGCTGCAGCAACAGCAATGACTTTGCTCCACAGGCTGTTATCTAACCACAGTTGCTCGTTTTACAGTAGTGCATTACTACTGTAGTACAGTGGTACCTCTGGTTGCGAATGGGATCCGTTCCAGAGGCCCGTTCGTAACCTGAAGTGCACGCAACCTGAAACGTTGGGTCTGCGCATGTCTGCGATGTGATTCGGCGCTTTTGCGCATGCGTGTGACGTCATTTGACGCATCTGTGCATGCATGAACCGCCGAACCCGGAAGTAACCCATTCCGGTACTTCCAGGTTCGACGGGTTCGTAACCCGTGTCGAACGCAACACACAGCGTTTGCAACACGAGGTTCGACTGTATAACATCAAAACACATTTAAAGTAGGCAAGGCAGAATCAAACGGATCTTTCTCTGCTCCTGCTCCATGGGGAAGGACCAAACCTCAGTAGAGTCAAGTAGATGCTGAAGGTGCCAAGTTTAGTGCCTGGCACCTCCAGTAAAGATGCATCAGGTGATGGGGAAGGTCTGTGTCTTGGAAACCCGGAGAGAGTCGCTGCTAGGCAGACAATGCCAAACTGGTAGGATAAATATATGGTCTGACCTGATGGAAGGCAGCTGATATGTTGCTGTAGTAGCTACTGCTGGAAGCAGGGAAGAGCATAGCCACATCATGCGATGTGTGTGGGTGTTACACAGCAAGGTTGAAAACTCTCTGGGACTGGGGTTTGGATAAAGTAACACCTAGGCCAGCTGTGACTTTGTTTCCTTACATTTATAGCCTGCCTTTCTTCCATCATGGAACCCAAGGCAGCATACATGAGGTAGGGCCATAGCTCAGTAGCAGAGCATCTGCTTTGCATGCAGAAGGTCCCAGGTTCAATCCCCGGCATCTCCAGGTCTTGCCTGAAACCCTGGATATCTTCTGCCAGTCAAGAGTAGATAATACTGAGCTAGGCAGAACATTGGTCTGACTCAAAATAAGGCAGCTTCCTATATTTACAGCCAGACCAGTTTCGCTTCACCAGGGCAGTAGCCTCCCTTGCCTTCAGACCATAACCTGGGACCATTTATTGTCTTTGTTACTGTTGTACCATTATGAGAGCCTACAAAATAAATAACCTGTTGTGTAAAGCAATCAAACAAGCCCTGCAGGCAAATGACAAATATCTCCCATTGGAACGGACGCTTTCCCACTATTGCACTGCATCTCCTCTATGAATGCAGTTGAAGGTGTTTATTTGCTTGTTTCTTTTATTTAACAAAATTTATATACCACATGACTGTAAGAAAACCTCTTATGCAGTTTACAAAAAATATAAAATAAAACATTCAAATTATCATTAAAAACAATTTAAAACCGGCATTTAAAAATATTATATTAATGCAGCATGTGGTTAGCAAGAGCTGAGTGTTACCAGAACTTGGGATGAAGCAATGGGCGAACACAAAATGTAAGTGAGCTGTGGACTTATAATTTGGAAAGCCATCAATACACTTAATGGCTGGACCACCATAATTAACTCAGAAATGCATTTTTCATTCAAAAATCCAATTTGGAATCTGCTGCGGTTCACATAGTTGAACTCAGATTTCATGCTGAATTCAGATATCCAATTCCTGGGTTGGTATCTGACCTATGAAATCGATATTTGACCCCCCCATCTTTGATATTTTAGGATGTGCGATACCTGAAATTCTATATATCAGTCCTTGGAACTTGAAACATACCAGCTTTTCCTTCAGAATAGCATTCCTTTGTGTGTATATAAATCTGATAAGTAAATAAAAATAAAATAATGTTTGTCAATCAAGGTGCTATAATTCAAGGGTGGGGAACGATAATAGTTTTAACTGAGAAGCATTTGAACCTGGGTCCTCAGATGCTGTCGAACTACAACTCCCATCATCTTTGACCATTGGCTAACCTGACTTGGGATGCTGGGAGGTGTAGTCTAACAAATGCCTGGGGATTTGAGGTTGAAGAATACTGATGTAGGGTATATGGAGACACAGTGATGCCTATTGACTACTTCCTGTACCCTTTCTTTTATGCAAGGCATTCAGCACAGCTGCACTGGAAAGCAGACGCAGTCCATTAGCTGCAGTCTGCACACTTCTAAAGCACCCGCCATCACATAAGAAAATGTGGACGGGTTTTTGAAAAACAAGGAAGCTGGACTAGCGGTGCATAATATGAGGATGCTAAAGAATACTGCAGTTGACTGACACAAAGCAAATTGTGTCTCTTGGTGTGCCTTACCGTAATAAAAAAATAAAAAGGTGTGGGGGTATCTGTCGAGTAAAGAATATATATGTCGTATGAAGCACATTTCCACATGTGAATAATGTGCAGCACTCCCTCCTCCTACAGTTCCAGAGGGTGCTCCCCTCCAAGTCAAGGTGCATAGTATCCGAGGCACTTGAGACAGAAAACCCACAAGTATCTCTCCCTGGGACTAAAGGCACAACATCCAATTAAATAACTAACAAATTGCTGTCCTTCCATGACACCCCCCAAACCACTTCACTCTGCCAGCAACCCTCCATTGAAGCATGCTTAAACCCCACTGAAGCACTTTTTTAAAACCCAGATTTTCTGAGCAATTAACATATGGGAAAAGATCTCCCCCTTCCTCACTTTCCGGGCTCAGCTAATTGCTGTGAGACCCAGGGAGCTTGCTACCATGATTCCAGGATCTATCACGTGTCCTGCTTGTTTGGCCCGAGAACCACCTGTGATTGAATCGAACTCTTTAAGGACATGTGACATCATTCCGTGTGCACCATGACATGAAGGCCAGCCAGAATGAGCAAACAAAAGTTGGTAAGGCTAGTGTGTGGCGATTGCAAGGGATTCTACGTGCTTCACATGTTCACCTTTCAAGTCTTTTCTTTTGTATAAACTCGCAGGGAGCAGGGAGTTTATTTCTGCTGGTATAGTAAGCTGATCTTTCCAAGCAAGCCGGGCAACAGCATAGCAACATTGTTACCTGATCAACTGCAGGGTTTAGTCATGAGGTAAAGAATATTCTTATCATATTAACTCACGCTGCTTTCCATGGCTCAGATAGCACATATCTTTGAGGTGCTCATGCATCTGCCCCTGATTTTGCTAATAATAAAAACTCATCCCAATGGACTCAGTGTGTGTGTGTGTGTGTGTGTGTGTGTACGCAGAAATAAATCCAAGCATCACACAATGATGGCACAGGAATTTGGCACACCTGCATTGCTCTTGAGAATTTTTTTGAGAATTTTTTGTGTGTGTGCTTAAAAACAAAACAAAATGCATTCACCTAAACACAGCAATCTACGTACAGTGGTACCTTGGGTTAAGTACGCTTCAGGTTAAATACGCTTCAGGTTAAGAACTCCGCTAAGAACAGAAATCGTGCTCTGGCAGCGCAGCGGCAGCAGGAGGTCCCATTAGCTAAAGTGGTGCTTCAGGTTAAGTACGCTTCAGGTTAAGAACGGACCTCCGGAACGAATTAAGTACTTAACCCAAGGTACCACTGTACTATCTTTTCAGGCAAACACATTTTACAGATTTCCTTTCTCTTCCAGTTTGCATTTAGTAAATGACTGCGGCTTCATTCATTTACTACAAGCAAACAGCTGACAGCACTTCTTAGGAATTCTTTTCAGTGCCAGCCTTTGCTACTGTTCCAGCTGACACCCACTTCGTGACACCATCTTTTGAAAGGGGCAGTAGTGTCAGTTGTGCATCCTGAACACCTGGAGTTTTCAGAGGAGTTTCAGCACTACTTGGAGCTAGAAATCAGCCTTGTCCTGCCTTGCAACTCTCAGTATTCATCTCAGTATTGACAGTATTTAGGGTTTTTTCTTTTCTCTTCCCCTTTCCTGATGTTAGGCAGGAGCTGCCTAAGGCATAAGCTCAGAGAGTTTTCTTGCTAGCTGAGGGTCTCTCTCTCCCCCTTCTCCACAATCTGACTGAGCCTTGTTGTGTTTAAAATGGCGTTGTTCTGTGCCTTCCGATGTGAGAGGAACATTTGTATGAGGCAGTGTCACTCTCTTCCTCCTTTGAAATCAGTGCCAGTGGATGTGAAATGGTGGCCGACATCTGTCTCTGTGCCGCTAGTAGTTCATGGATAATGACTTTGTCCCAATGTATTGGAGAATTTCCCACATGTTCCCACCATTTTGGGGACAGGTCTGGTAGAGCATGTGGGAAATAGCTTGATGTCAAATGTGATTGATTGATTGATTGATTGATTCATTCATTCATTCCTCTCTGTTGAATTTGCTTGACAAAGGTGTTTGGCAAATGAGACCTTTCTTCTTCAGCAGGCAATTGAAGGGGAACTTTTCAGTTTTTACGATTAATTTTAATCAGTCCTACCCATTGCATGCTTTTTAATTTTTATGTACACCACTTAGAAACATTGGTAATTAACTGGTCTACACATAGCTTAAACAAATGACTCAGTAAGAGATGCTTGACAGTGGAACAGACTACCTCGGAATGCTGTGGACTCACCTTCACTGGAAGTTTTTTAACAGAGGTTGGATGGCCATCTGTCAGGGATTCTTTAGCTGTGATCCCTGTCAATCAGCTGTCAGGGCTTGCAAAGCATCATGCACTGTGCATCATGCATCATACCCTGATGATCACTGGGGTTTCTGTACACAGTGCAATGGAAAAACAGATCACAGAGTGTAATTGTGATGCCAGGTGACTGACAAGGGGGCAGCCCCGGCCCATAGGGGAGTGGTTTATGGGCACATGATACTGTTACCTTGATAAAGGTAGGGTGCATTGAGTCTGCTCAGTGACTCGATGGGAGACTGCCCAGGAAATCCATGTATATCATGTTGAGTTCCATGATGGAAGAAAGGCAGTGTATCTACTAAAATAAATAAAATTTTTAGGGATTACAGGATAGAAAGTACCTTGGTTAAGCTTTTGTGGGAGAACTATACCATATGGACAAAGATTTCAAAAGGGGATTTACAGCTGCCATCTGTGAGAAATTCTCCATTTTGTTCTGTTGAAACTGGATGAAATCCAGGAGATCTTGTCGTAATAAGAGAATAACCTGAGGTATTTGGAGAAATGGTTGGAATTGCTGCACAACGGCGTCCAGCCCTCCTATTCATGTATATGTTTGTTTTGCATGCAATTTCGTTTTGTCTGCTTATAAACCACTTTTTGTCCTCTTTTCATTGTGTGACTTCGCCCTTTGGTTTTTCATGCATTGATGACAACCAAAGACAACAACCTACTGATAACCCTCCCCCCCCCCTTACTGACTTTCAGGTTTTCACGATCAGATGAACTATCCCGGCACAGGCGCTCGCATTCTGGAGTGAAGCCGTACCAGTGCCCCGTGTGCGAGAAGAAATTTGCTCGGAGCGACCATTTGTCCAAACACGTCAAAGTCCACCGGTTTCCTAGAAGCAGCCGCTCGATGCGCTCAGTGAACTGAGGGGTGTGTGTGTGTGTGTGTCTTACTTGCTCCTTTCCACCCCTTCACCCAAGAACAGGAACTGGCAGAACTTTGTTCGGTATCCTCCTCACGATAATTTATTTGTCTCCCTGTAACAGCTGATGCCATGACTTCACACACATCTATTTTTTTTAAAAGAAAAAGAAAAAAAACCCACCCACCACCTTTACCTTATTTCTTTTCCTTTCCTTTGCTGCTGCTTCTTCCTTTTGAAATTACAGTGTTTTATTTTTAGCTGTTTTCTCCTGCACCATGATAATTTATGGGCTACTTGCTGCTAGTTAATTATAGTTCTGGCATTCCTGAAGGCTTTGCTCATGTACAGGGCTATTCGTTGTGAGGGGTAATTTTTTATTTTTATTTTAAAAAGCATTATTATTAAGTTGGCCTATTTGTCCAGTTTGGAAACAGCAAATTCCTTTTGAAATTAAAACAATGCCTTTTTTGGCAAGGTTGGGGTGGGGTGGCAGGCTTATATATTTTGTTGAGGTGATGGTGTTCCTTAGCTAGGAATTTGGAGAGGCCTGGTAGTCCTGTCAGGGCAGAGGCCTTTGATGACTAAGGCCCACTCAGCAGTAGAAGCATGGAGAATAAGGCCATCAGTGACTATTAGCCATGGCGGCCATGTTCCATCTCCGTTGTTGGAGGTAACACTTGCCTCCAAATACCAGGTTTTGGGACTCGCAGGTTGGGAGAGTGCTTTTGCACTCTGGTCCTCCTTGAGGGTTTCCCACAGGCATCTGGTTGGCCACTGTGAGAACAGGATGCTGAACTAGATGGGCCTTGGGCCTCATCCCGCAGGGCTCTTCTTATGAGCAGGAAGGCCCTCAAATGCAGCACATATTTTGAAGCCATACACACTGCCACCTAAAGAGGGATGCCTCATGTGACTGTTAGGTCCAGAGTCCAAAATGATCTAGCTGCCCCACTGTAGAGGTTATCAAATGAGGAAGGGCAAAAGGAGCATATTGGGTGTATTATGTGTGTATTTGTGTTTCTGTGTGGGAAATTGCAAACCAGCTGGTATTTCATGGCTCTTCAGGAGAGCCGCACCATATCCTGTCAGTTGCCAGAATTGTGGCCTGAAAAACTCATAAGGTCCAGATCCTTCCTAGTTCTGTACACAGTCTGCTGGAGTCTTGTCAGGGCCTGTTCTCATAAGCCACCAAATTAATTCTCCCTGGTTCCTTTCCAGGCTGACAAGAGTCCTCCATGTTATCTCCTATTCCACCAGTGTGTATTGGCTCCACACCCTGCCCCTCCTGAGGTCAGTATTTTTGAAATAAAAAAGCTGGCAACCAAAGGAGGAAGAAACAAAAGGATAAAATGTGGAATGTATGTCCTTTGCCCAATCATCCAGATTACTAAAACACACCAGTCTCTTTTAGACATTCAGTTCATGGATGATAAATATGCATAGGGTGAGGTGCCTCTCAGGAACAGACTCTGTCTGCCCCCCCGGCCATCTTTGGGAGCAGTTCTTGACTGCTGCTTCATAGGTCTCAAAGTCACAGTCCAGCCAGAATCCAAAGCAGGCTTATGGTACAATAGCTGATCGGTGTGTTTGTGTGTGAGTGTGGCTGGTGTTAAGGCAGAGCGTTGAATGTTGGCTTCCTATGGAGCCCAAAATATAGCCGGGCCAATGTGCTCTATAAAAGATTTTTCATTGGAGAGGAGTGATGCTCATAGGCCTGTAGAAATGATGCTTGCTCTTTGGCAAAGATTCATAGTCCGGTGATCATGATGTGGGAGGACTGGATGTAAGAGTGAGACCTTGTTTTTGGCGCTTCTTGGGCCACCGCGTTTTCACCATGCATACAGCCTGCATCACGTACCATTCCTGCAGGAGCCTAAGGTACCTCCTGCCAAAAGTTACAACCTCCTCCTCACGTGGCTTTTGATGGGCACAGAAGTAACTGGGATGGCTCTTTGCATCAGACGGATGCGTGAAGAAATGCTGGACTCATCCCACACACCCCACCCCCGTTTACAGCATGGAATGAAATCCTTATTCCCCGCCCCCTGCCCCCAGTCACTGGGGAGGGAGGACTTAAAAGACTTATTGAATGTTTTGCGAAAGCACTTTTTTTGAGCTGTAGGAGGCAGGCGGCCCCCAAATGTGGAGTATCCTCATGGGCTGCTATTCAGAGAGCAATGCAACTGGCGCACCGTGCATTTTAGCCAGCTGGTGCAGTAGCTGTCTCAAGGGCTAAGCAACAACAACAACAAAAGGGAATCCGTACATACATATATATATCAATATATATATACTTATAATGTAATGCTGGCAGCAAAATTATTGTGTTAGGAAACATTTTCCCCTGCACCCCCTCTTTCCCCTTTTCTTTATGTACTCAGCTGATCGTAGGAAGCTTTCTAGCAAAATAGAATCTGGTAATTAGAGAATATTTGTTTAAAGTAAAATACAGTTGAGCGTGTTGCATCTCTTCTCCGATCATAGACAGTGCCTGTGTCCGTCAGCACAACTGAGCAAACGTTAGCCGTGACTCAACCCCTCTGAAAGCAATGGGACGGGATTAGTAGCTCCTACTTGAAAACCCATTGGTTTCAATGGGACTTGGTTAACTTCTGTAGGATTAAGCCTTGTCTGTCTTGTCAACTTTTTTGTTAGCCAAACGGGAAATAAAACACTGCAATTCTAGCGTTCGTACCAGGTCAAAATGCAGACCACGTCGCCATGTTCGAGCAAGAGCTCCACTCACTACTTTCGTCTAGGAATGCATTCCTTTTGTCGTCTTAGAAACAAGTATAAACAAATCTTTCTTCTATTGACTGGTTTTTATCTCACATCCTATGAATGTATGTAAATAAAACTGTACATATTGCATATCTATATAAAATATCTTTTAATAACGTATGAGAAAATTGTGTAAATTTGAAACAAAAGAATATCTTTAAAGCCAGTGTACATAAGTTACAATCCTGTATATTTTTTTCCTTTTGTTCTTCATAAAATATATTTACTTTGACAATAAAAAGAAAATTGAAATTTTACAAGTGATGTGATGCGCTTTTCTTGGTTTTTACAATCATATTCTTCAGGAGTTCATGGAGCCCCTGGGCAGTGTGGATGGGAAAGAAAAGTAATGTCTAGCATTTCGAAACATAGGAAGCTGCCTTATACTGAGTCAGGCTGCTAACTTAGATGACGCAAAATCCAGAGAGAAAAGAAATCCTGATTACACTTTACTGAGAAAATTGAACAATAACAGAGAGGTTTTGTCTTTCTTACTTCAGGCCTTGTGCATAGCAGGGAGACATACAACCAAACATACAGAGGAAAAATCCCTCAGGACCACACAGCCAATCAGAGCATGTGCAACCTTGGTAAACATGTCACTCCGCATGGCTGCTAAGTAACACCTCCACCCACTCCCCTCTTGGCTAGTTGACTTTAACATTAAACAAAATTAACCATTAATTTGCACACAGAATGATCTTTGCTGTTTCACTTCTGGCACAGGCCATTGGTCCATCTTATTTCTCACTGGCTGCAGCTTTTTTGGGTTTCAGACAGGGAACTTTCCCAGCCATACCTGGAGATGCCAGTGATTGACCTTCTGCATGCTAAGCACCCTTTGAGTGTGCTGGTATGACCACTGGCTAGCACTGGCATTTGCATAGAAAGCAAAACTATGACAATACAAGGTAGACAAGCGTAAGGTGATGCATGTCAGGACTAAGCTTCCCATGTCCAGGAAATCATCTGGGAGACAAGCCATTAAGACTACAAAGGGTCAAAGGAACTCGGTGTGAGATGGCATATGGTTGGACCCCCTCCCTCAGCTCAGAGTTAGAAGATAAAATTGGAGCTTAGCTTAGAGAGGTGATGCAACTGAGTGATGCGACTGAGAAGCAAAGCAGCAGGCAGCACCACATTGGATCTCTGCTGGAATCCTAGGCTGCGCCTATGGAGGAAGCAAGATGCTCTTGGGGTATTGACACTGTAAACCCCACCATCGTATGCTCAGGTTGTAAATATGTGCAAATAAACCATGTCTCATAAAGACACAGCAGTCTCCATTGTGCCTCATTTCCAGAAGGAAACACAAAGCCTGGGTAAGCGTCTAGAACCCCTGGAATCTCGTACCACTCAGAGATTGGGGTGGCATGCAACAATAATATCCTGAGCATATCAACGTAGCGATGTCTCGAGAAGAAGGAGACATCTTTGTACAAATTGACTCCGACAGCAGTTGCCTATTTCATCAAACATCATTTTTCTAAAAAATATAATAATAATAATAATAATTTAATTTTCTACCCTGTCTATCTGGCTGGGTTTCCCCAGCCACTCTGGGAGGCTTTCATTAAAAACAGAATAAACAGAACATTAAAAACATGATAAAACATCAAACATTAAAACTTCCCTAAACAGGGCTGCCTTCAGGTGTCTTCTAAAAGTCAGATAGTTGTTTATTTCCTTGACTTCTGGTGGGAGGGTGTTCCACAGGGCGGGCGCCACTACAGAGAAGGCCCTCTCCCTGGTTCCCTGTAGCTTCACTTCTCACAGGGTGGGAACCGCCAGAAGGCCCTTGGCACTGGACTTCAGTGTCTGGGCTGAACAATGGGGGTGGAGACGCTCCTTCATGTATACAGGACCGAGGCCATTTAGGGCTTTAAAGGTCAGCACCAACACTTTGAATTCTACTCGGAAACGTACTGGGAACCAATGCAGGTCTTTCAGGACCAGTGTTATATGGTCTCGGTGGCCACTCCCAGTCACCAGTCTAGCTGCCGCATTCTGGATTAGTTGCAGTTTCCGGGTCATAAAAAATGCTATCCTTACTCTATGACCCATGCCTTGACTAGCAACACACACACACACACACACACACACACACACACACACACACACGAATAGGATGCCAATCAAATGCCAACAACATTCCTGTTCCTGCTTAAATGTTGCTAATGAGCCTTTCCGATCTTTCCAGTGATGCAGCTTTTAAAAAAAAAAAAAAAAAAATTAGGTAATTTCCTGGGGAACCTATCAGGGCATATTGAAACCATTGGAAGGGAAGAAAGTGGATCTTGCCCCCCCTTTTAAGCCACCTTTCTTGGGAATGCCTGTCCTTCCTCCCTCAAATTCCATGCAGGGTCAATAGTAGAAAGGACACTGTGGGACTGCTTCTCCTCCTCCTAACATATTGCTATATGTTTAATCCAGGCAAACAGGTTACTTGAGAACAAAGTGAACTAGAAAAGGGGCAAGGTTAATGATTACTCTGACCCTTTGCTGTGTTATGTAAGCTGAAGCCTTGGTGTTTTATAAGACCTCAGCAAGCTGACAGAGGTACACTTGTTGTATGTTAAGTGAGGAAATGGTTCATGATATAAAAGTCGTGACCAAGACTAAAACTGCAGCCCCTAGTGCATTTGCTAGGAAGTCAGTTGAATGTTGTGGGCCTGAGAATTAACATAAATAAGGGTTGGGGAGTGTGGAGTGGCTTTGGGGCATTAGATTAGGAGCAAAGGGGTGACAGCCTTGCTGGGTTTTCCAACGGCAGTTTCAAAGAAGGAAGGACCGTTGGGTGGTAGGTGGCATACACCCTCCCAACACAAGTGGGAGACCACATCTCCTCCCAGACACAGTCCTGCCCCTCCCTTTCAAGTTCTCAAAAAGTTCTCAAAAACCCCTGTCCCTCATCTCTCAAGTGGTTAAGACTATGCCGCTCCATACACCAACCTGGGAATAAGTCCACTGATCTCAGTGGAACTTACCTGAATAGAACTTACCTTGCACTGAACAGATGCTTGAAAGAGGTTTATGCTGTGCTGGCTTGAATGCTTTTGGGAGCACTTTTTGCCACAATTGTTTAAAAAACAACAACAAAACAACAACAAAACACAATTTGAAACTTTGGTCCACTTAATTTTTTGAAAAAAAATGGCACCTGTTTGGGAATCATTTTCTGTGTTTGCCTTTGTGAATGTGCCATGGAGACAAGTAACCATTCTAAAATAACATTCTTTTAGCATTTTTTAAAATTATTATTCTTGTCCCATTCCACCACTACCACCCTGCCCTTGAGGGCAGACTAAGAACCAGGGCTGATCCATGGCATTTTGCTGCCTGAGGCAAAGGTCAAGATGGCGTCCCCTCTCATTCCACCGTCAGAAGCTGACTAGGCTGGCAACTGAATCTCCCTTTAATAGCGGTAATGGGACACAAGTGCAAAAGACTAGCTCAGGGCAGACACAGCTCTGTACTTCCAACCTTACGCTGCTGTTCTTCCCCTGGAAATTGCCACCTGAGGATACTGCCTCATTCTGCCTGATAGGGCTGGTTTTTTCTTCTTCTCACAATGACTTCTCAGTTTAAAGTACTGGAAAACATTATACCCACTGCAGCTTGTTATCCAGCGTGCTGTAAAAATGACATATATTAACAGCTCAATCCTATGTTTGTTTACTCAGATGTGAGTCCCATTGTGCTCAATGAGGCTTACTTTTCAATAATGGTGTCTAGGATTGCAGCCTAATCACACTGCAATGAACGAGAGCAAACTAGGCAACATCCTTTTGACACACATGGATTTCATGCTGCTCACTCTTCCTACGGAACATAACAAACACCTCACAGAACATTCTGAGCTTCCTGGACATCCATAGAGCTGAGCACTACAGCTGCACAGTGTCTTTCTTTTGGGAAAAAAAATTCTCATTGGTTTCCACACAGTGAAACAACAACAACCCCCAAACTTCAAGCACCTTGTTTGTCAGCACCCACTGCCTCCATTGTCTTCAGCCGCAGCTTGGCTGAGGCCCTGGAGCGTAATTACAATATCAGGGGATTGTGCCAAATGGACGCCAGGCATTTAATCAACCATCCCGTAGCAAATGTAAGAGGGACATAAACACCAGGGCTTGGCTGCTTTCAAATTGGCACTTATTCAGGATTCTATAAATGGCAGCCAGGTAGTCGCCTCGTTTTCTCTCCTGCTCTCTCTCTCTTTCTCTCTCTCTCTTTCTCTGATGAGTGTGATTTTTCCATGGACAGCATGTCCCAGGCCTTACTGAGCGGAAAACAGAGAGATGGTCCCTGGTGGCCGCCTGGGGGGAGGGGAGCAAAGTGTTTTGCAAATATTATTATGCCAAGGGATGACAAACACAGGTCCACCAGTTGAGACTGAAGAGTGGGTCTGTGCTGGTTGGAAAGAGAAAAGACCCAGCAGCTGGGAGAGGTGCCAACCCCCTGTCGTTTACAAGCTGAGAGCGCACACAGTTGGATCTGTATGTGCTCTGGACCAAAATAACCCTCTCCGCCCAGTATAAATCTGGGCTCCCTATAAATCATGCAAATTAATTGCCTTTGCATCCCGGGGCTTCCTTCTTTGCATAATTTGCTCTGCAGCTATATGGGATCCATTGATAAGAACGGGAGGTTTGGGGGTAAAGTAAGTGGGGACGGGAGTCAGGAAGAAATGGAAGCCCGGCACCCATGGGAGAGCAGGGAGCCATGAATGCAAGAAACATGCAGAGGGTTTTTAACCCTCATTCTCTGGCCGCTGGGTGTTTGGCCCATTATGGCTTCTGGTGTGAGGAACCCAATACCGCAGCATGGATGGGGTGCCCCCTCTCCTGCTCCCACCCAATCCCTCCATGAAAGCCACATTTCCCTCAAGGTCATTAGCAGCGCCCCTTCATTCTCATTCCAAACTGTGAGCAAGCTTAGGTACATGTGAAGGTTCTTGCTCACATTCCTCACACCCTTTGGGCACTTGCAGACAACCTGTTTCTTGAGCATTGTTATGTACTGAGTTGAATAGGATCCAAAGTGCAGCAGTCTGATTGGTCCTAGAACAATAGGATTCAGAATGCAGCAGTCTGATGGGTCCTAGAACAATAGGATTCAGAATGCAGCAGTCTGATGGGTCCTAGAACAATAGGATTCAGAATGCAGCAGTCTGATTGGTCCTAGAACAATAGGACCAAGAATGCAGCAGTCTGATTGGTCCGCAGGAGCCACCCAATCCAGCTCCAGGTGGAAGTGAATCCACAACCTGATTGGACTACAGGAGTATCCTGGAATTAGCCAATCACGTGGGGCCCATTGTGTAAATAATGTATATAAAGCAGATGTTCTGGGGGAACATTCATTCCTTGCTACTATGAGCTGAATAAAGAGCATGAAATCCACACTCGACTCCGAGTATATTTCACTGGCAACGAAGGTGGGATCCCGCTGAGTTGACCGCCACACACAGCACCGCAGCACCGCCACCAGCCGCACCGCTGCCTCGCACCGTGTATCCAGGCTTCAGCTCCGGGACCCAAGGAACTCAGTACATAACAAGCATCCATCCTGATTTGCTTGCAGGGAGATTAGATGTCAACAGCTATTTCAGGAGCACCCATTCTGATTTGCTTCTGGTTTGAAGCAAGTGTTCTCCCACACTGTCCGGGGCAGTTCCCTGTCGCTTCCCTGAATGCAAGAAGCCTGATCTTTCAGGGGAAGTGGGGTTGTTTGTGTTATGGCGCCAACAGGATGGCGTGCCAAAGCCAGGTATCAGTACCGGGGTCAAGAGAAGCCGAAGTCAGGAGCAGTCCGAGACAGGAACCAGCTGAAGTCAGGTACACAGGAGCAGGATGAGCAGGCACAACCATGTGCTTCAGCACAGCAGTTACAGGTGCTAGTGAGGGAAGCAGCCGGCCTTCCTTAAGTAGCCAGCTCATCACCACGCCTTTACGAGCTGCAACTGCCTCCAATTGCTCCCTCCGTTTCTCAGCTCTACAGCTGAGATGGGAGGGGGGAGGGGGCCCTCCGGCTCCTCTCCTCACAAGGGCCTGATTCTGGCTCAACTTCTTCCTCCTCCTGTTCTGGCCTTCCCTCTTCCCCATCTGCTTCTTCCTCCTCTGAGGAGTGTCGCCACCAGTCTTCTTCAGGTAAGAATCTCTCCATTCCTCTGGACTCTTGGTTGTGTGCTTCGCCTAGGGGGGCTTGCCACCACTCCTGCTCATCTGGTGCAACCCTGACAGTTTGCACACGACCTCCTAATCAACTAGAATTGCACAACCTGAATTTGCTGGTATGAGATTGAATCCCACCTAGAAACAGTGATGTTAAACCTAAGTTCCTCGATTTCTTTTGCTGAAGAAGTCCTGCAATCTTCACCAGTGACTTGGAACTGCAGCTGGGGAGGAATTCTCTTGCACTTAGGGTTTTCCACAGGCATCTGGTTGGCCATTGTGAGAACAGGATGCTGGACTAAATGGGCCATGGGCCTGATCAATTAAGCTCTTATGTTCTTATGCTATAAGAGGCAGAGAAAGAAGGTGCTTCTAGATGGGGGGCTAATTACCAGCCTTAGCTGCTGCTGCTGCTGCTTCCTTGGCGATCACACATAGCCCAGTAAGATTCTCTTCCATAAACACGGTTTTAACAGTGAGTTCATAAGTGACTGTGGAGACCAATTCTGGATCCACACATCCTTCCACAGTAGGGACATAGGTTTCTGGGCGGGAGTTTAAAATAAACTCAGCGGGATCCCATCCTCGTCACCAGTGAAATATACTCAAGAGTCGAGTGTGGATTTCATGGGCCCCACGTGATTGGCTAATTCCAGGATACTCCTGTAGGCCAATCCGGTTGCGGCTTCACTCCCACCTGGAGCTGGATTGGGTGGCTCCTGCGGACCAATCAGACTGCTGCATTCTGGATCCTATTGTTCTAGGACCAATCAGACTGCTGCATTCTGGATCCTATTGTTCTAGGACCAATCAGACTGCTGCATTCTGGATCCTATTGTTCTAGGACCAATCAGACTGCTGCATTCTGGATCCTATTGTTCTAGGACCAATCAGACTGCTGCATTCTGGATCCTATTGTTCTAGGACCAATCAGACTGCTGCATTCTGGATCCTATTGTTCTAGGACCAATCAGACTGCTGCATTCTGGATCCTATTGTTCTAGGACCAATCAGACTGCTGCATTCTGGATCCTATTGTTCTAGGACCAATCAGACTGCTGCATTCTGGATCCTATTGTTCTAGGACCAATCAGACTGCTGCATTCTGGATCCTATTGTTCTAGGACCAATCAGACTGCTGCATTCTGGATCCTATTGTTCTAGGACCAATCAGACTGCTGCATTCTGGATCCTATTGTTCTAGGACCAATCAGACTGCTGCATTCTGGATCCTATTGTTCTAGGACCAATCAGACTGCTGCATTCTGGATCCTATTGTTCTAGGACCAATCAGACTGCTGCATTCTGGATCCTATTGTTCTAGGACCAATCAGACTGCTGCATTCTGGATCCTATTGTTCTAGGACCAATCAGACTGCTGCATTCTGGATCCTATTGTTCTAGGACCAATCAGACTGCTGCATTCTGGATCCTATTGTTCTAGGACCAATCAGACTGCTGCATTCTGGATCCTATTGTTCTAGGACCAATCAGACTGCTGCATTCTGGATCCTATTGTTCTAGGACCAATCAGACTGCTGCATTCTGGATCCTATTGTTCTAGGACCAATCAGACTGCTGCATTCTGGATCCTATTGTTCTAGGACCAATCAGGCTGCTGCATTTTGGATCCTATTCAACTCAGTACATAACAGAGTTGATCACAGTGAGGGTTTGCCAAACATGCCTTCCTCTTAGCGTGTTTCTCCCTTGCGTCCTGAGTTTGAGCATCTTCAAGACCCATGACACCTTTGGTAAAGGCTGTTCTCCAATTGGAGCGCTCGCAGGCCAGTGTTTCTCAGTTGTCGGTGTTTATACTACAACCAACCTTAGCAATCAGGGTTCACAATGCACAAAACAGAAGCATGTGCTTTTGGGAACAGGGGACAATATACGTTTCCATTTCAAAAAAAAAAAAATACTGAGGTCTTGTTCAAGAGTGATGCCGTTTACCTGACTACAGCTTGCACAAGAGTGATAAAAAAGTCTTGCAAAAAGTCGCTTGTCAATTTTGTTTTTTTAAAAAACCAGTGTATGTGCTGTGCTTAGAAACCAGCTTCTCCTAACTGGGTTGTCAAAATTCGAATACCCCTTCAGCATGCACCAATTGCTGGAAACAAGTGTGCTCGATGGTTTGGGTCAGCAGCAACAAAATTGGCCAGATTGTGCCCAGGTGAGGAGCAAATGTAGGGGTGTGATATGAGATGCCACCCACCAAAATGCCACCCACACTTGTTAAAAATCTACCCACCCGAAGACAATGTCTTCGAGTGGGTAGATTTTACCCACCCAGGTGGGTAGATTTAACCCACCCGGCAGTAACTGCCGATGTAAAACAGGCTATTTTTAGTTATCAGATTTCCCGCAGTAAAGAGAAATTCAGATTAACTGTTACAAAAAGAAGTACTGTGGGTTATTTGATGACAATGATGCCATGGGGATGCCACACTTACATGCCTGGGCAGTATCTATTCTATAACCAACTCCCCATCTCAACGCAACCATATAGACTGAGGCGATCCAACAAACTACCTTTCCCCATACTTTGTAGGTACTACCTACTCAGGGAGTTATCTGAAGCCATGACTAGAACTTTAAAATCACATGTTTCACCATGTCAAATCCTATGCAAGGTACCAGACCTCAAGCTTGCATATTGAAATTGGAGACATGTGCCAATATAGGGACTGTGTACCAGACAGGAACTTCCTGTGGTGGGCCCTCAACTGGGCGAGGAACTTGGTTGCTTGTAGGAATTGCCCATGTGGTGAGGAGGATTTGACCATGTCTCTGTTGACTCAGGTTTTTGTTTGTTTGCAGGTGTGTGGTGGAGTTCTTTAGACAATGTGACCACATTCCAGTGTGGTTTTATGCCTGCCCCATTCTGTGTGGTCACCTGTGTTCAGAGGCGTACCCAGGATCAAAACTGGGGGGGGGGGGCAAGCCATGGTCGTTCAGGTTTGCTTTGAACGGACGCTGATCATTTTTGCTTCTAGGGGGGGCAGCTGCCTTCTAGGGGGGGCAGATGCCCCCCTACCCCCCTGGGTACACCCATGCCTGTGTTCATGAACCCTGCCTCCCTCAAACACTGTATAAAACAAGACTGGGTTATTGATTTCCTTTAAATCCTTTTGTTTTATCTAGTTCTTTATATGGTTTCTCTATCTAGCTTTGGAGTGCAAATCTTGTTCATTTTTTTAAAAAGAAGAAATGACGGACACTGTAATATGTCTGCATTCTGTGCTCAGGAGATGCAGCCCAAACCATTTTAGGTAGACTGGATGTGTGTAGAACCATCACCCGAAGGCTAAAATGTCAGGTGGCACAGGAGATGGATAAGGCAAGTTTTGATCACCTGGACAAGCTCTTATAGTTCACTCATCCTTCCTTTTAGTCTGCCAATCATTTCCAGCCTACTGTCTTTGCATAACTGGAAACTCTCAAAAACACATCTTTAGAATAGAAGCAGTGGTCATTCATTCACTACATCTAGTGACTGAAACTGTCACCCATTAATATAGGATGCTGTGTTTGAATAGGGTTGGCTTCCTATTTCTGGAAGCTAGTTGTAAAGTGGTCCTCATTTGGTCTGTTCCTGTTCATTTAGTCATTCATTAATTTTTTTCCAGACCTCTGGAATTAAACAGGGTATGTTAAAATGCTCAACATTCTGTCCTTTTAGTTTGAAGGGTTCTGTTTTTCAGCAGGTTTATTGGATCACTGAATCGCTGAGGGGCAAAATTTAACTTAGAGCCAATAAACCTATTTAGGCAGAGTATTGCCCTGTTTGGGAACTGGGATGGATTTCTGGTTTTCTGTTCCATCTGTTTCACAGTTCTCAAGTTAAAAGTCCTTTCCATTTCTGTAGCATGGAGTGTTGCAAACTCTCTGGGAATAGGTCCACTAAATTATGTATAAAAGGTATATAGGCATGTATATAAGTATATAAAAATCTGCTTAGCTTCAGCAGAGTAGTGGCCTCATGTGCTGTCAGGCCATGGGTGGCATTGTGGCATAAACCTCTTGGGCTTGCCAATCAGAAGGTCAACAGTTTGAATCCTAGCGATGGGGTGAGCTCCAATTGCTCTGTCTCAGCTCCTGCCAACCTAGCAGTTCGAAAGCACACCAGTCCAAGTAGATAAATAGGTACCGCTGCGGCAGGAAGGTAAATGGCATTTCCATGTGCTCTGGCACTTGTCAGGGTCCTCCATGTGCCAGAAGTGGTTTAGTCATGCTGGCCACATGTCCCGGAAAGCTGTCTGTAGACAATCACCTCAGCTTGAAAAGCGAGATGAGCGCCGCACCCCATAGTTGCCTTTGATTGAACTTAACCGTTTAGGGGTCAACAGCTAGAGGGCAGCACATAAGTTACCCCATCTGTTCCAGTCTTCTGCAAATGTCCTGGTGATGAGCTGTGTAGCAGAAAACACTGGGATTTATCCAGATATTTTGCACCTCTGCGTTCTTGGAATCATCACTGCTAAATTTGGATGCTTTAGTCCCTCTTCTTTAATAGTCCCCCCCCCCAACATTCCTATTGAGACTAATGTCTGCTATTATAATACAATGTAGCTCTGGTTTGTTAACAGGAATAATGTTCAGTCCATTAGAACCAATTGTTTTGTCTGTAAATTACAGGTTTTTCACAGGAAAGTACGCATTTATCATTTTCAAGGAAAGATTCTGGGGCATTGCTTTATGTGACACGATCGTTTAGAAACGCACAATTTAAATCGATTTACTAGTGTGGCATTTTTGCAGCTTGATTATGGCTGAGCTCCAAAAATATCACCTGTGCATGCATGCGTGGAGTGAATGTTCCTTCTGGAGCTTTTTTACACTACAGAAAGTAACCCGGTTGTGGTAAGCTGCTGTTCAGTTTTGAAAGAAACTTGTCTCAATATCTGTAGGGTTCCAGGTTGTCATTTAATGGTTCACAATGGGTCTTGCAGACTTGTCCTCTTGTTTGATGTGCTTCTCAGTTCCCGCTTCTCTGATGACTTCCCATTTCTCTATCCAGGCCTGTGAATATTTCAGCTGGATGGGATCTACGGCAATGCCTAGTAACATAGCTATTTCACATAGTGTTTGTGAATAGAACAATGTTCCCATTTGTGTGTCTACTACAATCCTCTGTGGAGACTCTGTGAAGACTATAAGCTCCCTTTTGCAATGGTTCATGCTGCAATTGCACAAACTCAATTTCACCTTTCTAGGCTGCTACACCAATACAATATCTGTGGCATTTTTTTGATATGTGTAATATTACACAGATCTTATTTTTTGTCTTCCATAGCAGATTGCAGGATTCGACTGTAAGGCTTAAAGATTGCAGTTGGTCAACAGAGATTTGTGAAAAGCAAATTATGTGCAATTAACCTACTTTCTTTCTTCAGTGGGATAAATGGATTAATGGTTGAAGAGAATGTTGGGGATATAACAAGACCAAAACAATACCCTATGTACCGGTAAACTAGATAGAACAACCTGAATAATAATAATAATAATACAATTTTGATTAATATTTTTTTAAGGAAAGAGGAGAGGTACTGAGTAGGGGTCAAAAGGGGTCTTTTGAGGGATCAGTGCTGCTGAAACTGCCATGCCTGAAACACAGAGGTTTGGGACCGATCCTGCATTTAATCAACCTAATACTAGAATATTCAACTTTTTCATGCAGTGTGTAACTAAATAATGGAATTTTATTCCACCAGATGGCTGCTAAATAACCAGCCTCCCTCCTTTCAAGACAGCTTTGCTGTGGATTTTGGGGGGCCCTTTTTTCCTTTGCAGAGAGTGAGAGGGAAAACTGAGATTTTGTGTGAGTTTATGGTTTTGACATTGCACTGCTTAGCGCTCGTGCGAGTGTGACTTCTCCTTGTCAGTGAAATTCAGCTGGCAGGCATTTCACTGGAAGCAACTTTGGGAAGCAGAACCTCGATCTGAATTGGGATCTGGTGTGTTTGCTGCATTTGAAGTCCAGTTTGAACAACTTTTCCGCTCCAAAGGGGCCTGCAGAGTGCAGCAGCTTGCCAGTTGGTCATGAGTTTCTTAGTATAAATAATAAAGCATGTGTTTATTTATTAGTTTATTTATTGATCTGGCAAACTGCCCAGTAAACAAGGCAGATGGTGGCTCTGTGTGATTTAAGAATTAAAGCAATAACCCAAAGGCTGTATGAGAACTGAAAATTCAGGTAGAGTTTCAATTCCGCTTTCATTATGCTCAGAGAAAGGCCTTGTGGAACATCTTACTTAATGCATTTGTCACATTTTCATCTCACCTTGTTCTCCAAGGAGATCAAGGTGGTGAACATGGTTGTCCCTCTCCTTGTTTATAATCCCCACAACACCCCTGTGAAGTTGGTTAGGCTGAGAGGCAGTGACTGGCTCAAGATCATGCAGTGAGCTTCATGGCTGGGTGGGAATTTGAACTCTGGCTTCCTAGATCCTACTCCAGCAGTCTAACCAGTACACTGGCTCTCTTTCATATGTTCCAAAGGAGCCACCGGACTGGCAATGGATTCAATGCTTATGTGTAGTGCTGAATTTTGTGTGGGAGGGGAACCACCAAAGGCTTTCAGTGAGTGAGAACATCATCTACTTTCAGTGGTGGCCATCCAAGATTGTGAGAAAGCTCCTCCCCCACCCCATAAAGGCACCACGGTAATGACTATACCCTTTGGCTTCTGATACCCAGAGGTATACAGCTTCTAAAGAGGGGCCTTCCATTTTTAACTTTTATGGCTAATGCTCACTGCTAGGCCTATCCTGTGTAAATGTGCCCAATCTTCCTTTAAAAGTCTTCACTTTCTCTAGGCTAGGGAAATGACTCTGTGCTAGTTCTTCCCCCCCCCCAAATTATATTTATTGGGTTTTAAAACATATAAAACAAAACAAAAAACCTTAACATCGTACATAATAGACAATACAAAATACAAAATACACACACATCATAATTTCCCTTTCATTATGTCTAATCATGTTGGAGTGACTTCCTCTCATCTTCCCTACTGCGTTTCATTATCAATCATCTTTAGTAATTTTTTGACATCTTTAAATATTATTTGTTATTATCACTTTTATACTTTTCTTATATTCGTCTTAACCTAAAATCATAAATCTATATTACTTAAACCTATTTTTCTATTCTGTAAGCTGTCATTTCTTCCAACTTTTTTCAGTCTTTAAATCTTACAATGGTTCTTTAAATATACTTTAAATTTCTTCCAATCTTTTTCCACCGTCTCCTCCCTCTGGTTGCGTAGTTTCCCGGTCAGTTCGGTGAGTTCCATATAGTCCATCATTTTCAGACTCTGTGCTAGTTCTCTAGCAAAAGATGCTGTTTCGGCTGTCAAGGTATAAATAATAAAATTCTTCTTCTTCTTCTTCTTCTTCTTCTTCTTCTTCTTCTTCTGGACCTCATGCTTTATAAATATGGAAACAAGGCTGAGAGACAGCAGCTTGTTTGGAGCCACTCTGTGAACATGTGGCTGGTCTGAGCTATCAACCTGTGTCTCTCACATTTCATCTCTGCTCTACCAATGGCTCCTAGCCTTGGTGGTTACGGAACCTCAGAGGCAATATACTACTACTGAATACCACTCTCTGGGTTAACAGTGGTGGAGGACTATTGCCTTCATCTGCTTAAAGACTTCTCTAATACTAATACTAATACTATATAATTTATACCCTGTCCATGTGGCTGGGTTTCCCCAGCCACTCTCAAAGGCAAGTGTTGGTCCACTGTGGGGAACAGGAAGCATGATAGGCCTTTAGTATGATCCAGTGGGCCTCTTCTTATAAGAACATAAGAACCTGTGCTTTTAACATACTATTCATTACTCTGTTCTGGTACCAAGGGAACCCAAAATATTATGTGCCCATTTGAAAAGTGGGCAGGGTTGACTTAAGTTTTTCTTATGAAAAGCCATCATCTATTTTCTCCTCATGAAGAGCGATGGCTGGTGCCCTTGGCACCATGAAGCACAGGGCACCAGACAACCCTCCGTCTCTTTCCAAACATGTGTGGTGTTGTGAGGCAACCCAGCCTGCAGTTCAGCATAACAGGCGTGAGTCCGCCCAACTGGAAAGAGATCCACTGTGTAGCAACCTCCAGATTTTTCCACCTTGGGGCTCGAGCCCAGACATCACCCTGACAACTTCCAATAACATAAATAAAAGCAACTTCCAGACGAGAGATGTATGTAATGCTTTGTTTTGTTGGCTGTTGGGCTTATTTGGCTGAAATCCCCTATGCAGATTGGCTTGCTTCAATAGCATAATAGTAATAATGACAGCAAGCCATGCGGACCATTTAAATCCTCTTTCACCTCAAAAGATACAGGAACACTGGTGCCAAAAAGGCTAATGATCACCCCTCTCTGGAGAGCAATTTGGGGAAGGGGGAACCGCAGCTCTGAGCCATCCTGCATAGCACTCACACTAACTACTGTATCCAGAGGAATTGGCCATATTTTTCTATGAGTTACACAGAATCTCTTGCATGTCCAATTGTTCATCTACCAATCTTGACAATTGCCAATCGCAGAGGGAATGTGCCCAGTGTAATTAGGGGTGTGTGTCCACTTTATCTCCTTGACCCTGGCTCTCTGTGTAGCATCAGGTTGGCTTCAAGGACATGCTTGTACCATCCAGGAGCCTGAAGGCTAATGTGGTCACTGTCACATGTGGCTCAGTAACATCTAGGCTGGATTACGGCAATGTGCTGCCTTGTCAAGACATGGTGATAGGTTGCTCTGTGGCTTGTAAGAGTAGGTGCAAGCAGATCAGTTAGGTCTAGGGCAGTAGGTGTTGTTGTTTAGTCATTTAGTCATATCCGACTCTTTGTGACCCCATGGACCAGAGCACGCCAGTTAGGGCAGTTAGGCGCTGTAAAATAATATGAATAATATCATATGAAGTGTCTCTGAGGGAGGTGCAGAGGGTGGCAACATGGGACTGGGCCTTTTCAGTAGTAGTTTCCCATTTATGGGATGTTCTCCCTGCAAAATGTTTCTTTTCAGCCAAGCTTTGGGCCTTTAACTTGGAGAGTCTTGACTATTGTGTTCTCTAGTGGGTAGGATGTGTTAGGCCACCTTCTGTGTAGGCAACTGGTCATTTTCTGGGACACTGGACTACTTATCCACAGTGCCTCCATCTTGCCAAGGTTCAACCGCAGCTTGTTTTTCCTCATCCATTTCACCACTGCATCCAGGCAGTGGCCCAGGGATTGTACAGTACAGTCTCCTGATTCAGATGTTATGGAGAAATAGAGCCAAGTGTCATCCAAATACCCGTGGTACTTTACTAATGACCACTCCTAATGGCTTGATGTAGATATTAAATAGCACTGGATATATCATGTAGATATTAAATAGCAGAGCCGCCAGGGGGGCCCAGCCCACAGAGAAGCAGGGAGGGGCTGGCTTTGAACCATCCTGGCCCTTGCCTGGTCCGTTCTCCCAGCCAGCAAGTGTGTGTGCTTTACACTGCAGCAGTTGTTTGACCTGTGGAATATCTGGCTGCAAGTCAGAGTGTTTGTTCTCCTCGTCGTGTGGGTTAGGCTTTGATTGCTGTCTGAGTGAATGCAACTGGGGTAGGAGTTTGGTCCAGGGTCTGCTTTATACAGTGGACACTCGGGTTACGGACGTAATCCGTGACGGAGGCACGTCTGCAACCCGCAGCATTCGTATCACGCAGCGCTGCGTCTACACACATGCGTGACGCAATTCGGCACTTCTGCACAAGCGCGAAGCACGATCTAGCGCTTCTGCACATGTGCGAGCACTGACACCTGGAAGTAACCTGTTCCGGTACTTCCAGGTTCGGCGCGGAGCGCATCCCGAACAGACATAACCCTTAGCGTTCGTAACATGAGATATGACTGTCTTTGTTTTTTGTTTGCATGAGATTGTAAGTCTCTTTGAGTTTACTTTTACAACCAAAAACAACAACTAATAATAAGAATGCAATTCACATGTATTGCTCCATCCACTCTTGACTCTTGTCCTGCTCCCCGCTGGCAGGTGCCCCCAGAATGTTACCCAGAAGGGGATGTAGCTCTTAGACTGAAATGATTCCTCATCACCGACGTACAGAATTCACACATAGCTTCATGTGGCCACATAGGAGCCAACTCCTAGGGGCCAAGGCCCCTTCAGCTCCCCAGACATTGTCTGCACATTGTCATCCAACTGGTGTGCATGGACTGTGTCTTGTGATCATTTATGTAGGATGGGGCTGACTTAGGCCCCCCCATATTTTATTCAAGTTGGCACCCTTGTTTGGCTACTAGCTTTGACTGTTTTTAAAGAATTACACACATTCCTGGAGGGAGTATCTGTCAATGGCTATTAGCTATAGTATGTAAATGGACGCAATGTAAATGGATGTAAAAGGGATGTGGGTGCTGCTGTGGTCTAAACCACAGAATCTACGGCTTGCCGATCAGAAGGTTGGCGGTTCGAATCCCCGCAACGGGGTGAGCTCCCGTTGCTTGGTCCCAGCTCCTGCCCACCTAGCAGTTCAAAAGCACGTCAAAGTGCAAGTAGATAAATAGGTACCGCTCCGGCGGGAAGGTAAATAGCATTTCCGTGCGCTGCTCTGGTTCGCCAAAAGCGGCTTAGTCATGCTGGCCACATGACCAGGAAGCTGTCTGCAGACAAATGCTGGCTCCCTCGGCCTATAGAGCAAGATGAGCGCCGCAACCCCAGAGTCGTCCGCGACTGGACCTAACGGTCAGGGGTAACTTTACCTTTATGTAAATGGAATGCCCACTTACTTCTGCGATACTCTGCTGCTGATAACCAAATCAAACGAGAGGGAATAGCTTTCTTCTTGGCTGTGAGTGTCTTGGGTTTAAGCATCAGTTCTTGAAAATCTCCAAGTTTAAATCCAGGGTAGGGGAGGAACCACCACTGTATTTTAAGAACATTTTTGTGGTTCCTTTTTTTGTACCTTATAATTATAGCAATTTCAACAGCACGGGTCAAATAGTTGCCCTATGCTTGTTTGTTTTCAAGCAAAGGGTTTTTTTTTGCTTTTGGAATGTATACCTCGTACACTCACCCACTTAATTGTTCATAACCATTTCCCTGGGGAAACTGTTCCCCTCTCTGTGTGCTTTGAAGCACACTTTGAAAACTTATTTAATAGTTGGAAAAGCCTTTTATGATTTGATTTTTTTTAAAAAAAGAAACAACCCAAAACCAAAACAATTTTGTATATACAGTGGTGCCTCGGGTTAAGTACTTAATTCATTCCGGAGGTCCATTCTTAACCTCCGTGTTGAGTACGTTCAGGTTGTGTACTCCGCAAACCCGGAAGTGCAACACAGAGCACGGATGCTTCTGCACATGTCTACGCGGTCAGCGCATGCGCAGAAGCATTCTGCTCAGTTCATGCATGCGCAGAAGCGCGATATTGCGCTTTTGCACATGTGCAAAAGTGCCGCCCGGGTTGTGCACTGTTTGGGATGCAAATGGCACCCTGGAACGAATTGAGTGCGCAACCAGGGGTATCACTGTATTATTATTATTATTATTATTATTATTATTATTATTATTATTAAAGGAAAAAACAACAGTCATTAGTGGTGAATCCAGCACTATTCTCTGAACTAATGTTGCTTCCAGATGACCTGTTTATTGAGAACCCGTTCTGATTCGTTTGCTGAGATGACATTGCATTTCCTTGTCCCTTTCCTTCTAGCAAAAAGTCTGATCTTCTGGGGAAGTAGGTTTGTTGCGCAAGGGCTCCAAATCACCTTTAATTGCACAACCTGTATTTCCCTGTATTACAGTTTATTCCCGCCCGAAAATTGTGATAGTCCAAAGGTGCTTTAGGTACCACTGTGTCCAGTGTGGCTTATTCTCTAGTAAAATCATATTCAGGCATCATACCCATGTGTAAAATGAGCATGGAAGCAGGGAGAATGAGGAAGAGAATCCCCTCCACCCTCCAGAAGTTGGAGGATGACAGGGTCAGTGATAGCTAAATCAGGACGAATGCTCAGTAAACAGTTTGCCTGGAAGTGCTCAGGGTCCAGGACAGAGCGAGTGGACATTTGATCTAGCTCATAAAAGCAGCTCCCACATTCCTAGAGGTATTGCAGGGATTCTGCTCTAACCAGGCAGTCTTGCGACAGGCATTCTGAAACTAGGACTATATGAAGGTCCTGCTGGATCAGGCCAGTGGCCCATCTAGTCCAGCATACTGTTGTCACGGCCGACAACCAGATGCCTGTGAGAAGCCTGCAAGTGAGAAACGAGCGTACCAGCACTCTCCCCAGCAACTGGCATTCAGAGACACCCACACTTCCTCTTGTCCTGCTGCTCTTCCTCGGGAGGAAACTGCTCTTTAGTGTTCAATCAGAGCAAACAGCAATTTGGGTTTTCTCCAGATCGACGTATCCTCCAGTTTAGCACTAAACAGTGGGTTTTTCATGGGAAAGGAGCAGGGAAGGGGGGAACCACTTGGACCCATGCCTAAGCAGCGTGGGTCAAGCGGAAAACCTCTCAGACCCATGCTTTCTAGACACGGGAAAAGCAGAAGTGTGGACGAGCTCATTCTGTGCCCTTCTTACTGCTTCTGACCCTCTTCTGCATGCAAATGGTGCAAATTCAGCAGCTGGGAAATCAACTCAGTGGGGTTGTTGTTATTATTTGAGCATTTATGATCTGCTCTTCATTGCACATTTTCATTGAATATTCTGTTGCGCGTTGCAACGAAAAGAGGGCCCTGGGGTTGGGAGCTAGTTGTGGCCAGCCCAGAGGTGCTCAGAATTCAGAGCCCTCTCTGCCTGCAGCAGATAGGGAAGCCCTTAGCACCTCTGAGGCCATGTCATATGAATGACACTCTGGCTTGCCTCCTGCTCCTGCAAGCTCACATGTCGTCTTTCCAACCCATCTAAAAATAAGTGAATAAATCAGTCTAATGAGACAGCGGGTTTAAGTATCCCTCCATCTGCCTTAAATAAATGCCGTATACCGCTACGATCTCAGAAGAGCAAGGATCTGTTCCTTGTGGAGGTATAAAAAGAACAAACACATGGCAGGGCACTGAGTGCAGTGGTTGAAGTGCAAAGTTTCAGCAGTAAACATATTTTGTGTTTGCTGAGCGAGGGTTGCTTTCAAAATGCAGAGGGAGGTAGAAGCAGGCGCTAAGACTCCGCTGCTGCTTCTGGTGTTAAGTTGGAGATAGGGATGGAGGAGACCTCTGATTCAGCACTCATTTAAAGTTGAACCTATCAAATTTGCACCTCCCAGCTACCCTTCGAAATTTGCACATAGCCGAATTTTGCGTTGCAGTTGTCTGAGTAACCAGTGTTTACAAAAATGCATCCATTAGAGGGAAGTGTGATTAGAAATGAAGATTTTAGTGAAACCGTCATACAAAAAATGAATTATATTGGGGAAAATGTGTACACTAGTTATAACTAAAGATTTAAAAAAATGATGTGTTTATCGGGGCCAATTCACACTAAAATGTGGATGGAGGAGTTGTGAGAAATTTCTGCATCCACTGGAGCTAACAAAACCTGTCAAAATGTCTGCAAGAAAAGATGGCTGCACTTGGCTACACATCTTCTGTTACTCTAAAAAATAAAACAAGACTCTACAGCTGAGGTCATGTTCTTGTTTTTGCTTCTAGTCTGCATGTCTGAGGCATTGCTGAACAGGAGACCAAGGTATAAAGAGCAAAGAGTAAGTCATTTCCAGCGAACAATTCCACATCTGTGTTTCACCTGTAAAACATTTAGGATTCTCAGAACTTTTAAATGCAGTCATTCACATCAGAACATGGGTGATAAATAATGGCTTTTTACCAGTTATAGCTAGTTTTATTTGTGAACATAGTTTTTTTAAAACCCTCTATATTTAGCGCTTCTTCGGAATGGAGAGGCACGAAACTCTTGGCATTTCTCTCCTTTTTCTTTCTTTTAAAAAAATGGGTTCCAGGAATGGATATCTTTGTAAACAGTGGGCTATTTTGTGGTTCTTCCAAAAAGCACCACTGATTATTTTATACTTCCTATATGAAATAGTCTTAACTAGATGAAGATATGAAATTTGGAAGTCCTGGCTATGTCCTTTAAAAAACAACAACACCCAAGTAAACAGAGTTTTAGCGCTGGGAAGAAGGGTGGTCTCATAACTATCAGCTAAACATTTCTTCCTAGTTTTATGAGAAAAGGAAGAGCCAACAGCTGATAAGGGCACACCTGTTTGTCAGGCTGCTAAGTTGAACGTGTTGGATGTGCAGTGCTAAAATGAGAACCATGGACAGGGCATGAGGAGAGTAACACAATAGCAGAAGGAAGATCTCTCTTTTCTTTCTTGATTTGAAACTGATGGGCATTGGCAGCAGACTGCCTAAAAATGCTTGACTGAACTGTTAGGTTGCAACAGGCATACTTCCCAACCCTCCTTCTTTAAGTGGGGACACCGGACTTAAAAGGCACATCTTCGTCATTCCCACTGAGAAAGCTGGCTTTTGCCTTTGCTCTGGTCTGTTTACTCAGCAGTGTAAGCTAAATTGCACCAAGCTGAGTCTCACAGCCTTGCTTCTCCACAAATAATTTTGCATTGTAGATTGTTTGTAGACTAATTCAAATAGTTCTGCTTTATCTGAGTTGATAGAAAGCTGCCTTTTATAACCTTACTATCAGGAACCCTCTGTGAACATCCACAGTACTGACCCTTAGGTAGCACTGCCACCAGCCTGTATATAATCCAATCCAATCCAGATCTTTATTATGGCCATAGACCAGCATGGCCTGTTTATACCCTCGGCCAATAAAGCGAGATGAGCGCCGCAACCCCAGAGTTGTCCGCAACTGGACATAACGGTCAGGGGTCCCTTTACCTTTTTTAATGAGTTGCTTGTCTCCAAGGGTAGCCCTATGCAGTACACATTGCAGTAGTCTAAATGTGAAGTTTGAGTGCTCTCTGGAAGGACAGATCCTGAAGCTGAGGCTCCAATACTTTGGCCACCTCATGACAAGAGAAGACTCCCTGGAAAAGACCCTGATGTAGGGAAAGATTGAGGGCACAAGGAGAAGGGGACGACAGAGGACGAGATGGTTGGACAGTGTTCTCGAAGCCACCAACATGAGTCTGACCAAACTGTGGGAGGCAGTGGAAGACAGGAGTGCCTGGTGTGCTCTGGTCCATGGGGCCACAAAGTGTCGGACACGACTGAACGACTAAACAACAACAACAAAATGTGAAGTTACTTGAGATCATGAACCAGTGTCACAAGACCATTTCAGCCCCTGGTGAACCAGCTGTACGTGGAAACAGGCCTTGCCACTGAGGCCTCCTGGGTCTCCAGTGACGAGTGATGTTAAATTCTCGAGTATAATATTTTGGAGAATATTCTCAATTAATGAGGTGTGTACATTTAAAGCAGCTGTGTAGACGACACAGAATTTACAGTTTGTGGAGAATGTTCTCTGGAGAATTTGCTAGCAGAGAATATTCTCCAGATAATATTCTCACCTCACATCACTACCAGTGACAATGCTAGAGCAAGGAGCACCCATAAACTACTAACCTCCTCCTTCAGAGGAGGAAACTACAAAACCTAACATGAGAATAACCCACTATCTTGTTTTGTGAGGACCCAGCTTCACACGCAAATAGACCTAATGGTCAAGGTGTGGTATGGGGCCTAGCCCTCAGCTTGACAATACCGTGGAGTGACATCTCCACAGATGTTGTGCTGACTAAGAGATGGTCTTTGACAAGAAAGCAGGCAACCACTCAGCATATGTGTGGAGGCTTACAAAACACACCCTTCAAAATGGCGCCAACCACCTTCATGTATCTCTTATTGAGGGTTAGATTCCTACGTGACACTGCAGTGTGCAAGCATGGGTTGGCCCTGTGCGGCTGACCCTGATTTTGTATGGGGAGAAGTTTGGATTTCTACATGGCATTGCAATGAGGCTGCAACTGCCTCCAAATGATAACCCTGAGGATCAGGAGATGAAAGGTCTTTCGGTTCTTGAGTAAGTAAACAAGCCCAGGATGAACCTATACCCTTTCCTGTCAGCTACCTTGCCATGTACGGCACATTGTTGGAGCTGTATGCATGATAAAGTTAGTGACAGCGCTATGGGAGCTGTTGAGATAGATCATGTATCAGTGGTTACAGTGCTGCTAGTAGTGTCCCTAACTGTTTATCATGCATATAGCTCTAGCAATGCACACCATATGGTTCTGGAAGCATCAGCAATGCCCTTTTGCTGAGCAGGATCTGCAGGTAATCAACAGATCCTGAGAAGATGTGAGGCCTCCATAGAAGATAAGGAAGGGATTATCTTTCTTCATATAGCTGTCATTCCCAAATCCCTCACAGAAATGCTCCTAAGATAGAACATTATGAAATCCCCGGCTTGCGCTATAGGGCATAGCTGTCCTAATTCTCACGTTTCATTTTTTATTGCATAACAGTCCATTATGGCTATTTTTTGCACCTTGCCATGCTGTATCTGGTTACTGTCACAGAGAAGATACCTGAGTAGTATAGTCAGCGGTTAGTCATTCATATAAAAATTCCTATGGTCATGTTTTCCACAGCTCTTTCCAAAGTGGTTCCACCAAGCAATTGATAACTAAATGAATCTGGACTCTCTCTCTCCCTATTTTTTTTTTAAAGCAAACAGAAGATTGAAGTTAACGTTTAACTTTTGGTCATTTCAACTCTGATAGCTTTGGCATTGATGTTGATCATTTAATGCGTGCGCCCTTGTGTCGCTACAGCAACCGCAGCCCTGGAAGACCTTGACGTTCAGTCAGCGAAAAATAATAAAGTTAATTTGTTTAGGCCTCGGCCGATAAGGGTCTACGCTCAGAGTCAATTGTTCTGGCAAACAAGAGCCTGAGCTATCAGAAATGTACTAGATGTTTTAATGCAACTGTTGCACAATATCACCTCCTAGGCTCACCAGAGGCCCAAGCGGCATGCAAACAAACAAAACTATATGCTAACTTGCATGTTTGATGTAAAAAAAAAAAAAGTAAGAATACTTGCCAAGTGACTTAGCATTTGTGATATCGTTATGCAACAAAGCGCAATTGTTGGTTCACCGGCAGCATCTGAAGCAGCCACGGGGGCAATCTGTGTTGAAGTTGATGGACTCCAACGCCAATCACCCCTAACCATCAGCCATTTTGGCTGAGGCTGATGGGAACTGAAGTCCAACCATATCTGGAGGGCCACCCTTGCTCTAAAGTACCAGGGTATATATCCAGTCTTATGTATACTGTCAATGATACTAATGGATATGCCTACTGTGTGGAACAGGCTACATTTCAGATAAAAGATTTATTCAAAATACGGCCTCTAACTTAGCACACTGAGGAAATCCACAGCCACACAGTGGTACCTCGCGTTAAGTACGCTTCAGGTTAAGAACTCCGCTAAGAACAGAAATTGTGCTCTGGCGGTGCAGCGGCAGCAGGAGGTCCCATTAGCTAAAGTGGTGCTTCAGGTTAAGTACGCTTCAGGTTAAGAACGGACCTCCGGAACGAATTAAGTACTTAACCCGAGGTACCACTGTATTTGCAATGCAATGCAAAGCACAGAAGATAGTGAATTATCTATCAAAGAACAATGAACAGCAGCTTGCTTTAAAAAGATATAGTTATAATTGATTAAAAACAACAACCCTGAAGAGGAGAGGTCAGTTTCTGATAAACGAAATATGAAAACACATATTTTTCCACCCAGACTTTTTTTTGTCATTTAAATCAGGGAGTCTTTGGAACTCTCTGCCCTGGTAATTTCATTTGGACCCTTCTTTGGTGATATCCTGCTGCCACATGAATATGTTGTTGTTGCTGCTGCTATTGCTGCCATTTGACCTGAATGCTGTTTGATATTATCTGGCTACCACCCACCGACACCCATTCCATTTTGATTACCGGTATATGCTTTTATCTGTCACTCTGCCAGTTATAAATAAAAAGACTGACTAATTATGTGCAAAATTATATGCAAAAAAAAGCCACATAAAAGAGTCAAGCCCCATGCTGTGCCATATTTCTGCTGCGTAATTTTAGAAGAACGTTAATAGAAGTGGGTGGTATTCAGCAGAGGTTTACTCAGAGGGGACCCACTGAAATTAATGGTCATTAATTTTGATGGGTCTACTTTGAGTTAAACCTAATTGGCTACCACCCTATGTATTCATTTTGCATTTATCTGTTTATGTGCTGTTTGCTCTAGGAAACCTGGAGAATATTATGTGTCAGTGTGCATATAATATTAAATATACAATAATGCAGGTCATAATGCATGCAATATGCAAGAGAACTCACTTCTGTTTGAGATGGAGAGGGATTGGAATTGGGGGGAAATCTAGGTGGATAAGTCTGACTATGAGATTTAAGATGAGCTCCTTGGAAGCATTAGGAGACCCTAGGTTCTGTGAAGATTTGACAGCTCAGCCTTGACTTTGAGGCATATCTATTAAATAGTGTTAAACAGCCGGTGCAACAGCATGTCAACTTCTGCAGTGATTAGACTTCTCCTTCAGACAGGTGTTTACACATATTTACACATATTACTCCATCAATACCCAAGTCGTTTAGCCAGGCACTAATCACATGAGTGATTGTGTTATGATTACGAGCGATAAGACTGGGAGGAATGCAGCAGTAACAGTTACAAACCTATTGCAAAGAATAAGAAATAGCTGCTGTCTGTAAACATTTGCCGAATAGCAAATTAAGCGACCGCTCTCCTCTCCCTCCCCACCAGTCAGCGGCATTTTGTGAACATCTTGTTGGGGGTACTAGGCTGACTGTTACTCAGTGTTTCGAGTGACCCAATTCTCTTGGAAGAAGGAAAAGGAAGGCTGCCAACTTCCTGATTCAAGTGGAACAATGATCCTCAACTCTAAGAACAGCATCCAAGCCTTCTGATGGCGAATTATTTATCGGGTGACACAGAACAAAACACACTTTGTTGTCACTGTGCAAAATTCTCCATGTGTGTTGAATTAGAAGGCAACGAAAAGCTAGTTATGTGATTGTAGAAACAGGAACAATGCCTTCTCTGAAAGAATTCCATAATAGCTTCATGATTCCATAAAAGTTCTCTGCAGACCCTAAGTAGGAAGAAGATCCAAATCAGAAGGGGCTGCAGGCTGCATTTGGGTTACTTCAGGACCCAGAGAAACAATGGCAGGAGCTGAGGTATGGAGCAACTAAGGAAAAAGTAGGCTGCAGGGCGGTCTCAAGACATTTTGAGGGGAGAGAATTGGTTCAGTTTGTTCTTAAAGGCAGAGCTACCTAATTCACACTTGCTGAACCAATACGTTAATTGAAACACAACCATCCTAAATTTGCATTTCTCTGACTTTTGAAATGCAGCGCTTCAACCCAGAAATGTGAACAAAAATCTGTGTATTTGGGAAAGCTACCCTTCAAATGCCTACATTAGTGACAGTACCATATAGAAATACATTCTATGGGGGGTAATTGCTTGTATTCTAGGGAAAATTGTATACAAAAAATTGTGTATTAGGACAGATTTGGGCTAAAATGCTGGTGAATTTTCATGAGGACTTTTTTTTTTTTTGAAAAATTGCAAATGAAAGTGGAGAACTGGATGCCTTTATCTTTCTTCCCTCTTGCCTCATTCTTTAGAGATGGTAAGAAACCTGGAAAATATATCCCATTAATATCAGACAGCCATAGAGCATTTTATCCCCTTTTAACCCCAGCTAACAGAAACAGCCTCCAAAAAAATTATGCAGTCGTCCTTGGCATTCAAGAGCAACAGGAGTGCCCATCAGCAAACTGTTTATTGACTTCCACAAGGTCAACACCCGAGACAAATGCCCAATTGCCAATTTGGTCCTGGCTGCTCTCGTTTTTGAAACCTGCAGCATTTGGGGCTGGAGGTTCACCACCATGAGAAGATGTTGGCAGCATAAAGTTGAAGGAGCTTCCACGAACATTAGAAGGGTTAGATATAAACACTTTGGGATTTTATCAGTGCCAGACAGAGATGGTTCAATTACAAGAAGCTGACCAGCACTGGGGATCATTATATCATTCCCCACAAACAGGACAGACCTGCAGTTTTGTGTTCCTTAAATAGAAATGCTTCCATATAGAGAAAATCTGCAGTTGTCCATAAAAATAAACAGTGTTGCAAAAGTAATTGTCTAGCGATTGCAACTTGAATGGACATCCTGGCAATTTACCCTCTTTATTAGAGTATTTCATCAAGAAGTGGCTTGATTGCATGTTGTTCTCCCCCTGAAACACACGCCACATATAACCTCCTAGAACAGCTCCCTTTCCCTCTTCCTTTCTCCTTTTGCTTTCTGCATCGTCTTAAAGAGAAGTTGCCACATGCGTTCTTTGCCCTCACTTTCCTTGCCCTTGCACAACCCTCCTGCTAAACCAATCACATTCTCTGAACTCCCTCGCTGTTGCTGATGAAACACAGCCTTGATGACAAGCTGTGTGTCAGTATATCCTTTTGCTGCATTGACACGGCAGATAAGTCTGTTTGCAGGCTTGGATGTATGGCAACAGAGCAAGAACTCTCTGAAACAATAGGAAGACAATGGCCACAGAGCTTCCTTCAGACAGACGTTGTGCCACAGAGTGTACGTGTGGTGAAGAATAAGGCTTCAATCCTAAGCACAGGATTACTCAGTTGCAGGAAGTCCTGGTGAGCTCAGTGAAGCTTACTTCTGAGTAACATTCCTGAGGGGTCAGATTCTTCTGCATTGCAGTTTATTGTGGATTTGGTGCTGCACATGCATGGAAGGTTTTTCACAGCATCTACATGATCAACACGAATCTCTCTGTATTTTTGAATGGGATGTCCAGTTAAAAGAAGTAGGCAGGTGTATGTGAAAACAACAGAGAGAGGCAGTGAGGGAGGTTGGGGACAGAGAGAGAGAGAGAGAGAGAGAGAGAGAGAGAGAGAGAGAGAGATGGCTGAGGGAACCTTTAGATCAGGCATCGGCAACCTTGGCTCTCCAGATGTTTTGGAACTACAACTCCCATGATCCCTAGCTAAGAATCTTTCTCCTGAGAATCTTTTGTGGAATAGACAGTGCTGGATTTACGTATAAGCTAAACAAGCTATAGCTTAGGGCCCCACTCTCTTGGGGCCCCCCAAAAAAAGTAAAGGGAAAAAAAACACCTGGATGTACACCTCAAAAATATAAGATAGAAAGCAAATAAAATAAACCTACATACAGTTAGAGCTTAATAATTATTTCACTATTAATATACTTCTTCTTAATTGTATTTCACTATTAATATACTTTTTCTTAATTGTATTTCAGTTCAACAATTACTTTGATAAAATACATATTTTGTTATGTGCAAATGGCTTTAGATACCTATTAGGTCCATAAATTACCATATAGCATATATTCAACACAAAAAACCAGCAACAATTTGTTGTTGACAAAGGACAGCTGGACATATAAAGGGCCCCATTACCTCCAGTAATTTAGGGCCTCATCAAACCTAAATCTGGCCCTGGGAATAGATATTTTCGTGTCTCCATGTATGCACTTCTTGTTTTGCTTCTTTAAACAGAGCAAACATTACAGAACTGCTCCCTCAAGCAAAGGAAACCAAGTACCATTGCACTCAGAGCTTCTCATCAAATGTGTTAACCCTCAAGACCACCATTATGTGTTATGTGAGGCGGGGGCAGTGAGGAAGAACATTATTTCCAAACTTCGAATATAGTGACCAGTGACTTGGACACAAAGGCAACGGCCATGGTGACAAGGCCTCTCAACTCTTATGTCAACTAAGCTGGAGAGTATCCCCCAGCCAAAATGAAGCACTAGCTTGGGCCAAATTATGTGGGAGCTTCCTCTTGTGAATTCACTGGTCTCTGGATTGGCTCCATCATCAGCACACGCTTAGCACTTCTGACATGTCCCTTTGAATCTCTGTCCATCTATGGGAGCTTCGATTACAGGGGATATTCTCCTCCTGCCTCCGCCTTGCCATTGCTGCAATGAGCGCAGCACCACACAGAAAAAGGGCTGAAGGCACATCTGTATCGGGGGTCAGGAAGGTAATGCTGAAGCTGCAACTCTTACAAAAACGAATGCAATCATTGATGACAAGGAAATTGCTCAAAAAGGTGACTAAATGGTGCTTAGAGAGCGGGGTGGGGGGGTGGGGAATCCCACTAAGGTGCAATCGGTGGCTAAGGCAGAGCATCTTGTAGTCCGTGTCTTAACACATTGTTCTTTGCTGGTATTTTGTAACTGTAGTTGCTATTGAGAAATCAATTTATTGTGCTCCAGGCAGAGTAATACCATATGTTTGGGGGGGACTGCACTCTCGAATGAACATAGAAAGTCAGTGAGGATGACAAATGGGGAAACTGTGGTTTAAACTAAGTGGCAAGAAATTTCCAATAGTTTGGCTGGCTTGCGGTGGTTGCTCATTTGGCAGCCATGACAAGAAAGCTATTCTCTAGGCCAAACCGTGTGTTACATACAGTTGTGTGTTTCTCTACCTTGACAGGATTTTTTTCCTCCACTGAAAAGCAGGCCTGGAAGCATCAGTAAAGAATAGCAGAGAGACTGCATAATCCTTTCCTACCATTTGAAGAAGAAGAAGAAGAAGAAGAAGAAGAAGAAGAAGAAGAGTTTGGATTTGATATCCCGCTTTATCACTCCCCTTCAGGAGTCTCAAAGCGGCTAACATTCTCCTTTCCCTTCCTCCCCCAGAACAAACACTCTGTAAGGTGAGTGGGGCTGAGAGACTTCAGAGAAGTGTGACTAGCCCAAGGTCACCCAGCAGCTGCATGTGGAGGAGCGGAGACGCGAACCCGGTACCCCAGATTATGAGTCTACCACTCTTAACCACTACACCACACTGGCTCTCTTACCCCTCCCCTCAGCTACTTTTCCCACCCACTGGGGAAAAGATATGGGATTCTGTATCTTTATCGCCATCGTTGAGGGGAAAGTAGCACAAAACAATGTGTGAAGTGTAGTTAGCCTTAGTCCTATAAATGGCCATGTAAGATGGCGGGTCAGAGCGGATGGGTCTAATTTAAATAAGTGTACCTCTTGCAGAAAAATATGCATGAAAAATATGAAATCAACTTCCATATAATGGTGGTTTGGGTCACATCCTGTAGTCATTAAAAGTGCGCTGTGAGAAGTGCATATATAAATCTACATAGTTGCCATTGATGCTGATGAACCCTGCTTTGCTGTTCAGCAGTGAGTTAGGTGGACTATGTGATTTTATGGCATGGAAAATTCTACAAAACTGATTTTTATTACTGGAATAATATGAGGGGAGGGGGAGGGGAAAAAACCCAATCTCCTGCCCGTTGTCATACTTTATCTGATTGCAAAATGTGTAAAACTTTTATAAAACGAATAAAGTCCAGGCTTCTGGATGAAATCCTCCTTTCTCTAATGGGTTCCCAGAAGAAGGAGGCTCTTATTTCTCTTTCTCCTTTCTCTTGTATACATTCTCAATCTTTGGTGTAAACTCCTACAGCAATAGTTAATAATTTTGCAAATTTGCAGCTTTAAATCAGACCTTTGGGTCTGTTGTCCAGATACGTGTTGCCTACCGTATCTCCACCGTTGCTTTCACATGCTGACCCACAGAACGCTTGCATAATGAAAGAGGCCAAATTCATCACTCATTGGCCTGTTTTGCTCGGCTGCGGCCGGTTTTGCATGCATATGTATAACTTGTAGTAGAACTGTAGCCACTGATGTCTCAGTAGATTCGGTCTCATGCGAATCTATCATTGTATCATTAAATTGTTCTATGGGGGCCTACGGTATTGCTCTTTTTTCTTTTTCTTTTAGAAAATGCTTTCTATGCTGATGCTTTCACAAGGGAACTGGGACATTCTAATCCAGTTAAAATTAATAGGAATTGGGCAACCAAGTTCCTTCCCTCTGAAAAAAAAAATCTCAGCAATGTACATTGATTCCTACTTAGTTCCGCCAAACAGCTCACTGTCCTGGAACAGTTGACTCAGTTCATTGAGTTGGAACCATGGCTCTCCATTGCTGTCTTGTTTGGACCCCATAATTGGTTAGAAGGATTTTCATTTTAACCAGAGCACTCAAGCAGTACACTTGCACTAATCTGCTTTTTTAAAAAATAAGATAAACCCACCCCACAACAGCACATCTTCTGTCTTCTCAATACCCTTCTCAGTACTGTATATACCATCTACTAAAGGTCAGGTAAATAAGGACAACACTGATGAAAGGGTTAAGGCCTCCACTGTGGTGTGCAGGACACCGAGGGTGAAGCAACAGAACGTCCAGGACATTGTTTTCCTAGAAAGGGGTCTCTTGGGATGAGCCCACGCTTCAGCGGCATCACGTTGGAGGCCAAAGTCATGTGACACTGGTGAACTGTGGAAGACCTGAACTGGAGCAGTGGGTGGCTGCCAGCTCTGCAAACTGTGTTAATGACCGGAAATGAAAGGTTATGATGTATAAATGTATTGTTGACTGTTTCCCAACTTTATTCAGATATATATCATAGAATCATAGAACTGCCGAGTTGGAAAGGACCCTGAGGGTCAACTAGTACAATCCCCTGCATTGCAGGAATCTCAGCTAAAGCGTCCATGACAGATGGCCATCCAACCTCTGCTTAAAAACCTCCAAGGAAGGAGAACCCACAACCTCCTGAGGGCCGCATTCCATTCCTGGTAACCACTTGGGGGTCCACATCTCACTGGTGGGTGGGGCCAGAAGCAAAGTGGGTGGTGCTAAAGACACAATTTTACCATTCTACAACAGGGCTATTACGTACACAAACGCAAGCACCCCTCTCTGTCTTCTAACCAGCCTAGCGAGAAGCATTATCCGATGCATTCCAGCCAGGAAAAAACACTTGAAGGTGCAAAGGAGGGATGGTAAGGATTCTGGCTCAGTAGAGTGTGTGGTGTAGGGGGACTCCCAAGGGCCAGATAGAGAGGTCTGGAGGTCACATCCCCCTCCCTGCCCAGGCCCGAGGTTCCCCATCCTTGCTATAAAAGTCCCCCCCCACACACACTTCCATCGTATCTTAGGAAGGAAGAACTTTTTCACTATGAGGGGCTATTTCTTGTCTTACCATTTCAGTCATACCTTTATCTATGAGTTCTATAGCAGGGGTAGGCAACCTAAGGCCCGGGGGCCAAATGCGGCCCAATCGCCTTCTAAATCCGCCCCACGGACATTCCAGGAATCAGCATGTTTTTACATGAGTAGAATGTGTCCTTTTATTTAAAATGCATCTCTGGGTTATTTGTGGGGCCTGCCTGGTGTTTTTACATGAGTAGAATGTGTGCTTTTATTTAAAATGCATCTCTGGGTTATTTGTGGGGAATAGGAATTCGTTCATTCCCCCCCCAAAAAAATATAGTCCGGCCCCCCACAAGGTCTGAGGGATGGTGGACCGGCCCACGGCTGAAAAAGGTTGCTGACCCCTGCTCTATAGCAATACAAAATGAAGAGAGGTATTGAAAAGTTTTATACTTACCTCCAGATCCACATTCATTGGTGAAACAATGAGCTGAAACAATGTGCTGAAACAATGTGCAGTATACAGTACGTGTGTTTGAAAAAAAAAACCCCTATCAGCAGCAGTATTCCTGTGGGTTGATGGTGTGTGATTTATCAGATGCAGTGGTGCACAGTTGATGGCAGCAGACATGCACACCGCATTTACACTGGTGTTGCATGGGGATGATGACACATAAAATGTGACTTGTGAAACATACACCACCAACCTCTCAAGGACACTAGAACATAATTGTTCAGGGAAGCAGCTCCACGTGACCAACTGCTTTGGTTGAAATGGTTCCCCACGTGAGTTCTGGAAATTTAATCACATGTCACTACTGATCTTCGCCATCACTGCCACTCCCATGGCAATTTGCAATGTGATTGTTACATTTTATTAAATGCATCATTTTAGTGTACTTAATTTGCATACACCTTGTAGAAAGGTGACCCAATCAAATGTCTGGAACAGACTCTTGAGGGCTGCAGCACACAGATACTCAAGATGACATTCTGCTTGACATCCTCCAAGGTCCCAGGTTTATAGACACTGCAAACTTCACTCATGACTCATTGGTAGTCACCTCTTTTGCTTCATAGATCTTAAACCTTGCTGACTCAGCCCTGTAGCCTGACAGATTCTGAACGCCTTTTCCAAATTCAGATTAAATTCTTGCACAATGCATACACACACCATTTTTTTTTTTACTAGTGGCAAATGCAATTTGATCTCTGATAAAAGAATGTGTAAGATGGTCACAGTTGCAAATTTGATCTATGGTTTCAATTCCAATACTCTGCCTATTGATCATGTTTCCTGAGTGGAATTCCACATGTTCAAATGCCTCATTAACTTTTGACAAATAATGGTCCCCTTTTCTCCTTGGGAGCCAGTGTGGTGTAGTGGTTAAGAGTGGTAGACTCGTAATCTGGGGAACCGGGTTCGCCTCTCCGCTCCTCCACATGCAGCTGCTGGGTGACCTTGGGCTAGTCACACTTCTTTGAAGTCTCTTAGCCTCACTCACCTCACAGAATGTTTGTTGTGGGGGAGGAAGGGAAAGGAGAATGTTAGCCGCTTTGAGACTCCTTCGGGTAGTGATAAAGTGGGATATCAAATCCAAACTCTTCTTCCTCTTCTTCTTCCTTAAAAACATCACTTTCTTCCTCCGCTGATGATCTTACAGTAGGATCTTTAATATTTGCTGCACCAACAACACATAAGGGCTTAGAAGAACAGGCTGTACCAAAAGCTACACACGCAAACATGCCAATACAAATTCTTAGCAGCCTCGTGAAAATGATCTCAAAGCAATTACATCTTGCAGGGCCAGCTACAGCTCAAAATACAACCATATTTTGTACACGTTTTTCCCATTATGGCCACATGCTTTCATGAACAAGTCAAACACCTGCTTGAATTGCTGCCAGTTTTCTGCTGCATTGTTTGATATCTTCAACGAGACTTGAAACACCATATAATTCTTTAAACAAACACCACATACTTTTCCAGCTTTGCTCCAGAGCCTAAATTTTGCTTTCTCAATTCAGCCTTGTTCTTGCTTTGTATACAATGCAGTCAAAGTTAAGCACTCTTAAGTCCTGTTGATTACAACGGGACATGTTTCACTCACTCCAAATCAGCTGGACTATAGAATGCTTAGCTTTGGCTCTAACATCTCCCTTCCGCCCATCAGCAACTCCTACCTTTTGCACCAGCCACTCCTGATATATGCTTGGCTTCACAAAGAAGAGATTGAAAATCTCCATGGCAACTAGATGTTTGAGTTACAAAGCTGTTTCCAAGAGTACTGACCCTTGCGCAGTGTGATCCTAAGCATTCTTACTCAGAAGAAAGTCCTTCTGAGTTCAAGGGGATTTAAGGTGCAATCGAATACTCACCAGTTTGGGAGTATGTGAAGAGGTAAGAAGAATTTAAGAAGAACCATGCTGGATCAGACCAAGGGCCCATCTAGTCCAGCATCCTGTTCTCACAGTGGCCAACCAGAGGCTCATGGGAAACCTGCAAGCACGACCCGAGCACAAGAGTCCTCTCCCCTCCTGTGGTTTCCAGCAACTAACATTTGTCTAACCCAGGGGTAGGCAACCTAAGGCCCAGGGGCCGGATGCGGCCCAATCGCCTTCTAAATCCGGCCTGCGGACAGTCCGGGAATCAGCGTGTTTTTACATGAGTAGAATGTATGCTTTTATTTAAAATGCATCTCTGGGTTATTTGTGGGGCATAGGAATTTGTTCATTTCCACCCCCAAAAAATATAGTCCGGCCCACTACATGGTCTGAGGAATGGTGGACTGGCCCCCTGCTGAAAAAGGTTGCTGACCCCTGGTCTAACCCTCTTTTAAAGCTATCTAGGTTGGTGGCTATTGTTGCTTCCCCTGGGAACAAGTTACATAATTTAACTGGGGGCTGGGGGGGGGGAAAGTACTTTCTGTTCTCTGACCTGAATCTTCCAACATTCATCCTCATTGAATGCCCACAAGACTTAGTGTTATGAAAAAGTCAGCTGTTGAAAGAGAACCTTCCCCCACCCCAGAGGTCAACTTTGACAAGGGGTGGAAACCCACACCTATCAGGCTCCTGACATCACCATGACATCAGGATATTGATATGTCAGTGCTTCCACCAACCTATCCATAGTTGGCCTTTGGGCTTGGGGAAGGCCCACCAGACCATAGTTCCCCATCCCCAATCTAGGAAAGCTGATAAACTCCAATGATTTCAATATATTGCTGTTTTTCAAAAGTATCTGACTCACACCCACTCACACTTTCACATAGAAACTCCCACAATGTATATATACTCTGTAAGAAATGGCCCTGTGCAATGTATTAGCTATCAAGAAGGGACTGGAGCATTCACTGGCATCTGACAGAGTGAAAGAATATAGCAGCACTGTTCAGAATCCTTCTCGTTCAGTACTTAACCTTGAGGGCTTAGTCCTTGAGCTGGGACAAATATGCTCAAGAGCTCTTCATTCAATAGAATCATGCTGCGACTATATGCACACACATCTCAGCACCTTTCGGTACGGGTTCTTAATTCTTTTAAGGCTTTATACATGTAAATGTGTAGGATATGATGTGCATACATGTGTGTGTGTTTCTAAATAGTTTCAAAGAATGGGGGAGGTTGAAGATGGGGGTCAGACATTTGGATCAGGAGGACAGATCTTAAGAACGCAGCCTGATGATTTTCTGATTCAGATTGTTGTGGAAATGGGATGCTATGAGCTTATGAGTGAACAGATGAGAAATGGCCAGGGAAAAGAAACAGACTGATCTGCCCATCCATCCAAGTACTCAGCCTGCTACTAACAAATGTGTTCTTCATCTGTGATAGGTAGTACTGAAGGTGGAGAGAAAGCATCTATTTAAAAAGAAATGTAACCAAAAAGAATCTAACACTTCAGCCTTTCTCCTGGCTTGTCTGTCAATGTTTAGAAAGTGTGCTTTCCATGACTGTTGTTTGAGCAATCCAAATTGACTGTGTCTTTTCCCCCATATCTTGATGCTAGCACCAACTGAGAGAATGAACTGGAGCTGCAAAAAAGTGCAGAGCGCATTCTTGGTACAGAGAAAAATAATGGTCCAGATGGGAAAGGGAGGCAATTAACCACTCCCAGATGTCCTAACTCAGCAGTGTTGCATCATCATCCATCACAACTTTATCGGCGCAATCAGCTCCAGTGATCTAGCACTGCTCTGAAGGGCAAATGTGAGCATGCCAGCAAAAGGTCTACAGTTGTATCATTGAGAGATCATACTAGCAAGGGACAAGGCATATGCAGCATAAAGCTTCCCACTGACCCTCATAGAATCACAGAATCATAGAATCATAGAGTTGGAAGAGACCACAAGGGCCATCCAGTCCAACCCCCTGCCAAGCAGGAACACCATCAAAGCATTCTTGACAGATGGCTGTCAAGCCTCTGCTTAAAGACCTCCAAAGAAGGAGACTCCACCACACTCCTTGGCAGCAAATTCCACTGTCGAACAGCTCTTACTGTTAGAAAGTTCTTCCTAATGTTTAGGTGGAATCTTCTTTCTTGTAGTTTGAATCCATTGCTCCGTGTCTGCTTCTCTGGAGCAGCAGAAAACAACCTTTCTCCCTCCTCTATATGACATCCTTTTATATATTTGAACATGGCTATCATATCACCCCTTAACCTTCTCTTCTCCAGGCTAAACATACCCAGCTCCCTAAGCCGTTCCTCATAAGGCATCGTTTCCAGGCCTTTGACCATTTTGGTTGCCCTCCTCTGGACACGTTCCAGCTTGTCAATATCCTTCTTGAACTGTGGTGCCCAGAACTGGACACAGTATTCCAGGTGAGGTCTGACCAGAGCGGAATACAGTGGTACTATTACTTCCCTTGATCTAGATGCTATACTCCTATTGATGATGCCCAGAATTGCCTTGGCTTTTTTAGCTGCTGCATCACACTCATGACTCTGTGGAGGCTAGATTCTTTGCTGCAGCATTGCTTCAGGATCGAAAGTCCACCATGGGAGGTCAAGAGTGCAGGGCTGAAGCTGTGCTAAATTCATACCAAGAGGTGTTGCACAGGGCTGGGCCCTACTATTAGACAGATAAGACAACTGCCTCAGACAGAGAGAGAGAGAGAGAGCAATGGTGAGGTGTTGGAGGAGGTATAACTGGGCGTGCTACAGGACCTGCTCTTAGGGATGGAAGGAACTGTCCATTTCAGTTCTCTCTGCTTCCCATTTTTCTAATCTTAATTTCAGTTCTGCATGTTTTGCAGCAATTTGTGGTCTTGTTTTTTCAAATAAGAAATCCTCATAAAAATGAATTAGTATTTTAGTGTGAATTTATGCTTAATAAACACATTTTTACAAGCAATTTCCCTTAATATAATGCATGGAAGTGAGAGCTGGACCATAAAGAAGGCTGATCGTTGAAGAATTGATGCTTTTGAATTATGGTGCTAGAGGAGACTCTTGAGAGTCCCATGGACTGCAAGAAGATCAAACCTATCCATTCTTAAAGAAATCAGCCCTGAGTGCTCACTGGAAGGACAGATCCTGAAGCTGAGGATCCAATACTTTGGCCACCTCATGAGAAGAGAAGACTCCCTGGAAAAGATCCTGATGTTGGGAAAGATGGAGGGCAGAAGGAGAAGGGCACGACAGAGGACGAGATGGTTGGACAGTGTTCTCAAAGCTACCAATATGAGTCTGACCAAACTGCAGGAGGCAGTGGAAGACAGGAGTGCCTGGCATGGGGTCATGAAGAGTCAGACACGACTAAACGACTAAACAACAACAATGCATTTTTGTATGCTATTTTTAATGCAAGTTTTCATATTATGTGCATTTTTTGTAAACATGGTTTCGTTGGAGAACTGCATCATAAAATTAGGGTAGCTGCAAATTTAGAAGGATGGCTGTGTTTTGGTTTGCATATTGTTTCAGAAAGTGCAAACTAGAAAGATTTGCTTTCAAATGCAATCTAAACCAGATTTCTCCCTCACCCCAAGGTTGCTCTGCAACCCTTAAACCAGCCTGCTCTCCTCAGATGCCAGTGCTGAACTGAGATTCAGGTGCCAGTGCAGTTGCCTTCTATATGTGGAACAGGAAGACCATTTTGTCCTTTGCCTCAAGCGGCAAAATATATTGGGTTAGCTCTGTAAGATGTGCAGGATATGGTTCCTTTCCTTACCTACTTGAGGACTAGTGGCATTTTGCATTGCACTGCAATCACATTGTCTGCCCATTCAACCATATATTATTGTTACAAACGTTGCCCCTGTGGCAGGGAGCTTTGCCGCATTTGCCACATAAACATGGCACAACGGCAATGCAAGAATTGTACAAGAGCTTCTGTCTAGCACTATTAATCCATAAGCTTGGTGTGCCGAGTTTTCCTTTCTTGCCCCTAAATTTCACTGTTCTCCCAGGCCTTCTCAGCTTCTCAGCCATGATTTAAAGTTTCTATAAGAAAAACATGTACACCAAATCCATGTAAGAAAAACATTATCAAGATGAAGTTACAGGAACATTAGGTGTTAATTGTTTGTTGTTATATGACTCTTGCCACCGGAGTGTAGTCTAGAAAATTTGATCCCGGTCAGTGCATTGCATACCGTAATACATTGGCAGGGCTCCCAAAACAAGAAGACCCACCCAGAATTCCTGTGGTTTCTAGGTCTTTAGCACAAACTGCCTACATGTTTTCTCCTGGAACTTGAATGGCTATAAACTCATCCCGTCAGTTATGCAATGTCTTTACATAGACTGATACTCTTTGAAAAACTGGTTGTGTATCAGCTAAGCGCTGATGTGCAAACGACCAGCAACAGCCAAATAACATGCCAGAGGTTTAGAAGAGTGCTGGAATCTAATCATTCTGTACTACATTTGTGATGGTTTACAGCAGAGGTCCCCAACCTTCTGGCACACGGGGGCCACATTAGAAGGTCCACGGCCTGAAGAGGGCCACAAGTTGAATCAAAACCTGACTTCGCATTATTGGCCTGCTAATGAAGGTCAAGAGCAGAAAGCCAAAGGTAAATGAAGAAACGTTAACCTGAACACAATCCATTTGGGAACAATATTTAAGCACTGTAAGTTCTTATCTAGGTACACAGGCTTACCTAGTCAGCGTGAGTTCTGTGTCTGTTTTCTGTTAGCCAAGGCCAGGTCAAGATTTGTGCAAATGACCAGTACAATGTGACTTGGTGACTGAATCTTTATTGGCCTGAATCAGAAAGAAAGTGGAGCATGTGGCTCTTAATCTCAGGGTTGTGGGTTTGATCCCCACGTTGGGTAGGGGGGTTGGACTAGATGATCCTCATGGTCCCTTCCAACTCCACAATTCTATTATTCTACTTGAGGTGCAGGTGAAACTGAACTGGAATTGAACCACCAAAATGTACTAGTGGGACTCCCTGGTGTGAAAACCAGGAAAAAGCAGTGCTCATATGCTGCTAAAAAGAATTGGGGATGAGGGGCCATATTGTGCCCATGCTGAAACTGTTTCACTAGCTTGTCTGGGCACAGAAGGCTCTTCCAAAGGAACTTTGTGCCTACTCCGGTGTCATTTCGACTCCATACAAAGACCTTTTCATTTTGCTGCCCTTTCTTTGTAACCTGTTTGTACCTACTGTGTTTTCACCCATTCCTCTTTCTGCCACATTTGGGTTTGATGTCGTACGTTATTGCTTTGCTTCTCGTTTTGTCAAGTGCTGTGGAACTGTCAACTGTGGAAGGACGGTTCAGATAAAATAAATAACCTTTGCAGCAGCATTGACAGAGATGTGCCTTTAAGAACATGTGTGCATACATTTCTGCAGGCATAACGAGCGGAGACACACACCATTCATTTGCAGTGCCTTGGAAAGCAATCTCTGCCTTCTGCTTTGAAGGCTCTTTCTCCTCCACCCCCTGCGCTCTCCCTCCCCCCTCTCTCTGCAAGGCATTTAGGAATGCAACTGGGTATGAAATTATGGTATATGCAAATACAAAGCAGTGTGGTGTTTGAAACCACTCCAGCATCTTTCTATGGACATCTTGTTCCCTCTCTGTTTATGTCCTTGGAGGGATCAGGTTTCCTTGTTTACAATCCATCCAAAGTAGGAACTGGAATTCCTGAAGAGCAGCAAAACAAGTGCATGTGACTTAGCTTATTTCTAGGAAAAGAGGAAGAGGTTCCAGAAAGAGAAGGCGCTGCTTCATCCTCTTCTTCCACATGATATGCCCTAATAAGAGAGCCCTTGAAACACCACCCCTGTGCAGTTTTCAAAGCCTGTTCTAGCAGAAAAGGCGTTATGTAAAATGCCCTTGTTTCTGACACGTTCTTTTGCAATGGGGGGGGGGGGAAGAGGCCTTGTTTTGCAGCAAATTCAGAGAGTGCCACGAGTCGAGGGACAACTTGTGCCATATCGTGCCAAAATGGACACATGGAGTGGCCGTTCCTACTTAGAAAAACAAGCAATGGTGTCAATATGGGGAAGGAAAGAAACCACAGAAACCGCCTGATTTCTAAGCAGTAATGCAGAATCCAGTAAAAATGTGCACCTCCTCTCTGTGCTGGGACAAGCCTGCCGTGAGTCTTGGATTTGATGCTGGCTCAAGGACATTTGTCATGGCTGCATACTGGGTTGAGGATCAAAACATATAGTGTACATATTATGTACTTAAAGCACATAGGAAACCCATTCCCCCCCCACTCAAAGAATGCTGTTCCTTAAGGGTTGCTGGGACTTGTATCTTTGTGGTGGGCAACCAGAATTCTTTGAGGGGTGAAATGTGCTTCAAATGTGCTTAAAGGTATAGTGTGTACAAAGCCAATTCTCTTGCTTGCCTGGATGCAGGATAATAATAATAATAATAATAATAATAATAATAATAATAATAATAATAATTTATTATTTGTATCCCGCCCATCTGGCTGGGTTTCCCCAGCCACTCTGGGTGGCTTTCAACAGAACATTAAAATACAGTAATCTATTCAACATTAAAAGCCTCCCTAAACAGGGCTGCCTTCAGATGTCTTCTAAAGGTATGATGTCTTCTAAAGGATGGGGAGATGGGTGGACGTAGATACCTCTAACGCAGAGTTTCCCAAACTTGGGTCTTCAGCTGTTTTTGGACTACTGTTCCCATCATCTCTGGTCCTGCTAGCCAGGGATGGTGGTTGTAGTCCAAAAACAGCTGGAGTTTGGGAAACCCTGCTGTAATGTATGAATGGCTGGCATGCAAAGGGAAAAGTCACATCCATGTTTGCACCTTCTTTTTAACCTCTGCCCCAACCCACTGCTGGTATGTGTCTTTCTGAAGTTTGCTGAGAAGGGAATGCAGCCTTCTGGTTGAGAAAGGTCCCCCTACCTTCCAAATCCAGTTGTGGGGTTCCTCCATCTCCCATCAGCCAGTATGGCCAACGGACGGGGATGATGGAAGTTGTAGCCCAGCCACATTCGGAGAGCCAAAGGTTCTACATGCCTGTTCTAGGGTCTCGAGGAGAGAAGAAGAAGAAGAAGAGTTTGGATTTGATATCCCGCTTTATCACTATCCTAAGGAGTCTCAAAGCGGCTAACATTCTCCTTTCCCTTCCTCCCCCACAACAAACACTCTGTGAAGTGAGTGGGGCTGAGAGACTTCAAAGAAGTGTGACTAGCCCAAGGTCACCCAGCAGCTGCATGTGGAGGAGCGGAGACACGAACCCGGTTCCCCAGATTACGAGTCTACCGCTCTTAACCACTACACCACACTGGCTCTTACCTGCCATGTACAACCTGATCCTTGCCCCCGGAAAGATGCCAGGGACTGAACCTGACACAACACACATGCTCTGCCATAGACTCAGGGTACCTGTGAAGAGCTTCCACTGCCTTTGCTGAGATGTTTCCATGAAGAACTCACACTTTCCTAGAACTGTAAAACTGGATGTTTAAATGTTATTGTAGGATGCAAAAACAAGTGCCTCACAATAATAAGTAAGCTTCCCCCCCCCCTCCACCAGCCAACAGAGACTATGTCAATAGACACAATGTTCTACATGATATGTAGAAACGTCAAGTGGAGCTAAAACCTACTCAGTTGTTAAGTACTGGCAGCATACTGCTTCTGAAGGATAGGCAGGGCAAACCAGGTACAATTGCAGGAATCCAAGGGTTAAAGTTCTCCAGGCACATTCCGACTCTGCAAGCTTGAGGCTGCTTATGCTTGCACAGGGAAGGCCACCCCGTTAGAGACCTGTCTCTTTGACTGTCAGTGTTTCAGGGGTCATTGATGGAGCTGCAGGAAGGGGGGAAAAGAGAGAGAATCAGCAGTAAATATGCTGTGAGCACACTGCAGCTTTATTGCTGTAAAGTGGGAACTCTCGGTGCTTCATGCTCCACTGCGCATTCTGACAGTAAGTGATTTCTGGATTATGGAGCAAGTCCAGATCCCTGAAATGTACTAAGAGGAAGGAAGTGCTCCCAATGTGGTTGTTAGAGACACTTTGTATGGATCTATCTAGGTTTCGAATGCAGGATTAATTCCCTCACACATATAAAGAATATACCAGGTATGTGTGCTAGATATGTGTGCTGGAATATAAAGAAAAGATGTGCTGGATGACTGATTTACTGTGGTGTAGACAACAACCTATTTTCACTGTATGCATGAAGGGGACTGAAACTGTGGTGAGCCAAGAGCAGGGGTGAGTGAATCTGTCAATCTTGGTTTCCTTCAGTTTCTCGTTTTACCAATCTTAAGTTCAGTTATCCACATTTCCACATTGGTCTGCAAAATTTTTAAAAAAAGAATTCATGCACTTCACAAGCATTTTAGTGAGAATTTCTCCCAATATACACATTTTAATGCATTTCCCCCTAATATATGCATCTCCCCTCAAAGTGACTCCCCCTAACAGAATGCATTTTGTACGCTGTTTTCTGTAATATACACATTTATAGGCACACATGCATTTTTCCACACATTACTTAGTGGAACAACTGCATTTTCTTCCAGAATTGGATGCTATTTGCAGGCATGGTCGCCCCTTCTGAAGGGATGATGCCTGCCAACTTTCAGAATGACAGGTGTTGTGGATCTCCCACAAAGACAGATGTTGCCATGTTGGGCTGGGTTAAACTGAAATCACTGAAGCTCCCCCGAAGTGCTTTCTGGGCACTCAGTCTGAAACCTGAGGAAGGCGCCTCTGGTAAAGTGAGTAGCAATTGGTTATGCAACTGGGAACTTACTAAAGGGATCAGGTTTATCTGGAGGCCAGGAGAAGAATCAAACCTAGAGGGGGGAGCAGAAAAAATTGTAATAAAAATATTGATAATACTGGACAGCAAGAATTCAGCGTAATGAAATCTTAGGAACCTTTAAACGGAAGAGAGGAGTTTGAAACTTCGAACAAGCCAATGAAAGCCAGGAGAGGAAAAAACAGCAACTGGAAATGAATAAAAAGTAACATGCAGCAGCCAAGGGCGTAGCAAGGGGTGTGTGGCAGGCGTGGTCCGCCCCAGGTGTCCCCACAGAGGGGGGTGACAAAATGCTGGGTGGCACTCACAGCGGGGCCTGCAGCGCACCTGAGTCACACACAGTGGCGAACAGAGCCCCTTGGCCTCCCTGAGCGGCAAATGCGGGGGCACCCCCCGGGGCGGGGTGTCGCTCCGTCCGTGCGTCGTGACATCACGACGCACGGACGGACTGCGCATGTGCGGCATTTCGCACATGCGCAGTCCGTCCGTGCTGCAGCGCGTGTGAACAGCAGCAAGGACGGGCTGCAGCAACGTGTCGCAGACCGTCCGTGCTGCTGTTTGAGCGTGGCAACCTTACAAGTTGCCGCTCGCTCGGCGGCTTGTAAGGTTGCCGCTCCGGGCAGCACAGACGGACTGCGCATGTGCGGCGGGGGCTTTACTGGGCGATGGGGGCTCAGCTTGGGAGTTGCAGGGGGCGCCGAGTGTAACCTCCTTCCAGGGTGGCACCCGGGGCGAACCGCCCCCAACGCCCCCACCCTGCTCCGCCCCTGGCTACGCGTCTCTCCATGCTGCCCCAAATGGTCCTCCCGCCGCCTCACCTTCAGCTGTATGCCGCAGGGCGCGAGTGCCGCCCCAGGCGCCAGATCGGCTTGCTCTACCACTGGCAGCAGCAGCAGGTTATTGTTTGTTGGAAAACAGAAAGGAACAAATCGATCACAGAAAAAGCTCTACACCTGAACCAAGAAAGCACAGAAGTGCTCTCCTAAATATTTGCAAAATAAAAAACCTAACTAACACAAACGGGACAGGGAGGGGGAGGAAAAACAGGAATGAAAAGAAGTGGATTAAGTATTGGTTTTAATTACTTGTTTGGGAAGTGATTGGGAAGGGTGCCAGTACCCTCCCACTCTTTTAAGTGCCTTGCTTTCCCAGGCAGCACTCACAGAATGATCACGGGGAAACCAAATGCTTTTATTTATGTCAACATCCCTCCCTCAAATCACTGTTCAGCTGGAGTTTGGCTTATTGTGTTTAGCAAGCAGCCATTGCACAAATAAAACAACAATAATAACAGGAATACTGCTACTAATTATGGTCTACATTTCTACTCCCCGACACCTAGTGAATAAATCATTTCCTGTTCCCCCCTCAAGTTTCATTACATGAATCTGTAACGCCTTAACAAGAAATTTAGATGTTCTAAAGGACACATCTCTCTCAACATTGGACAGCAAAAAACAGGTCTTTGCAAGAGACAACCTTCCCTTCTGCAATCTTAGCAATGGGTGGATGTAATTGTTTCTGAGATCGTCATAGAAAGGGCATTCAAAGAGTACATGAGTTATGTCTTCTACTGATACAGAGCTGCAGCCGCAAACTATCCTTCTTAGGAACTGCTTTCTGTTGGCCTGTCCAGTCTGCTAATGGAAGGACGTTTAGTCTTGCCTGTGTAAAGGCTATCTTCATTTTAACATTTGGTAAATCTGCCAGATATCTTGGCAGGGATGGATACAAAGGGATAAAAGAAGCATACAGTTTATGAGATTGACAGAAGTTGATCACAGCCACTTGCGATTGCGTCTCGGTGTCTCTCAGCTTTTGGAGTACTAATTCTTTAGCTCTCTCAAAACCCTGTCACAAGAAAGGTGGCAGAGAGTCCCAAGCTCATGGCAGGAAACTGCATTTCACGTTCCCACACGTTTGGAGCCATATCTTCCAAAATTGTCACGAAAGGTTCCAAATCACTGTGCTTGGAGTGGCTTTGGACTTTAGGGCATCGCTGATCCTGTTAATAGTGCAACCTAACTCAGGCATGTGACAATCTCACCCCAACCTTCCCTGCTCACCTGGTCATTCAGACTGCATACAGAGGTGATGCGCAGCTCTAGTTCTGAGTCCACCCAAATTATATTATTTATGATGAAGACAATGACGTATTTATTTTAAATGTATCAGTTTCTTGTTACCCAAAAGGTATCCGAGCGACTTACATTTAAAACAGTCATATAATTAGATCACACATTTTAGAAAACAATGTAAAACATTAACATTTCCTACAACCTATAATAGGATCTGACTCCTAGGGGTCGGGGGGGGGGCTTTGGCCCCCACAATAAAATATTTGAGGGGGCTGGGTCCCCACAAAGTTGATGGGCATTGCCATTCAAATGTTGTGTGTGCACTGCGTCATGTGATCAGTTATGTGGGGGTGGGGCTTACCAGGGCCCCCACAACATTTATTCAAGTTGGCACCCCTGGAACATATATATATATATGAAAACAGCCACCCACTATAACTGTGATAACATTCTTTGGCAACGCATTAACAACATAGCAAGGCAAACTCCACTCAGACTGTCAAAGGCCGGTGGGGGGGGGGGAGTCTTTACCTGACACTGAAAAGGCAGCAGATGAACCACACTGCAGAGGGCATTCCATAGATGGGGAGCTACAACTAAAAAGGCCCTCTCCCTTGTCATCACCCTCAAAGTCTCCCTCAGAGGAAGGCTCCAGAGAAGGGGCTCAGGTGATGATGTTGGGAGAGTCATTCCAGAAGATATCCCTGGTCAACCTGAATCCATTCAGTTTGGTTGGGTTTGCAGTCAGATCTGGTGCACAACCTTATCGACTTTAACATTATGCTGCGTAGACAGACAAGTTTAAGTGCCTTGAAAATGGCACGAGAGAGAGCTTGCTGCCCAGAGGTTTTGTTGGGATTGATAGCCTTACACCTTCCATTAATTCGCATAATCTTCTTTTGAATCCACCCAGGTTGTTGGCCTTCACTACCTCTAGTGGGAAAAATCACCATCGTTTAACTATATGTGTGAAGCATCTTTTGTCTGACCTTCTTCTTCCGATGTTCAGCTTCATGAGATGACCCCCCTAGTTCTAGTATTAAGAGAGAGGGAGGAAAACTTATCCCAATCCACATTCTCCAAATTATGCATAATCAACATATACCTCAGTCAGGTCCAACCTTTCTTGCCTTTTTGCCACAAAACTAAAAAAATGCCCCAAGTATTGTTACCTTTCCACACTGGGGACTTGCTCTATCCCACTGATCATTTGGGTTGCCCGTTTCTGAAGTGTTTCAAACTTTACAACCTCCTTTTTGAGGTGTGGTGACCATTATTGACCAGATTTGTATATCAGCATTAGGATCAGATTTATTTTCAATCCCATTGCTAATGATATATGATTTTCCTTCTTTCACAGCTGCTGCACACTGGGCAAACATTTTCATTGAGCTGGCCATCATTTGAGCACGTTCTCCTTTCTGGTCAGTCACTGCCAATTCACACCCCATTAATGTACATGTGCAGTTAGGATATTTTTGCCCAAGTGTGCATCACTTCTTACATACACTGTACATACACCCAATTTGGAGAGAAACCTTTGGAGCTCTGCACAATTGCAACTACAAGCTGCTGTGGGAATGGGGAATTTAAAAACCAGCCAATAAATAATACTCAATAGCTTAAGCACCAACTTAAAAGATTGCTGAAAGAGCAAAGTTTATGTGGCTCTCAAAGCGCAACGATGACTCCTAGGCTAATACAGAGATAATGCTTTCACTTTGTTTATCTTGGCTATTCCATGACAAACTCTGGGCCACGATCCAGCATGGTGGCTCAATGAAGGGCATGACGCGGCAGATGTGTTTTTCAGTTGCCCCGATAAGAGGTGTTGCAAGATACCAACTCTTAGCTTGGCGTTTGTCAAAGTGGCAATTGTGAAATTTCCAGAAGCGAAAAGAAAAGGCCATTTTGCAATTGCCAGTGGAACTGTCTGCAGAGCAGTAATTCTCCAAGTTCATTAACACTGGACACACAGATTCATTTGAGTCGGGGTTCATGGAAAGTTGCTTCTAAATATATCAGCTAGACGTCTAGCCCAAAGGTTGGAGCAAAGAAGACATGAGTCTCAAAAATGCTAAATTTTGGCTGTAAGGCCAAGTTCCGTCCTTGGCTAATGAGGAGTCTGGCTTAATTTTGCAAGTGTGGCAAATGATTGGATGGTGGGTATAAACAGATCATGTTAAGTTGAAAAATCGAGCAAACAGATCCAATTGGAACAGGACCAGGACCAACTGATTAATGATCAACACTGAATTGAGAATTCTTGCTCTCAATACTTTGCTGGGGCTTCAAAGCATTCTTTGTCAGCGCCTTGGGAAGCTATGGTTGCTCCGTGTTATGGATTACCTCTTTACCATTTTCTGGCATTTCATCCATGCTTTTTGGGCTCATGACAGCAGTGGGCTATATTGAATGTCTCTTTTGAATTGCATTTTTTCTTCCTTGGTCCTGAAGTAGTATGTATCTTGTCTATTGCATTTGCATTTCTGATCGCTGTACAGCATCATTCTCCAAGGCAGAATCCACATGTTCCGGGTGAAACAAAGGCGTCGTTTGGTCACATTATTTTACCAGCATTTCCATGCTATTCCGCTTGAGGTGCCAGCTGTAGGTCTGTGTGCACATCACATAGGGTCGTAATTCAGTGGAATAACATCAGCTTTGCATGCAGAAGTTCCCAGGTTCAATCCCCAGAATCTCCCGTTGGGGCTGAGAAGGATGCCATGCCTGAAACTGTAGAGACTTGATATACGGCAGCTTTCTATTTATGTTGGTGTGTCCCATACAACAGCATGATTATATAAAACCAGTTGCTGCCTTTGGGTGATATTCAACTAAATTATTGCGCTAGGATTTTCACTACTGCAATGTGATTTCCCCCCTCTCCCAAGCATGTCCCACACCACCCCCAAATCTGTTCTAGAGGGTTGGGGGAACTCCTAAAACAGATCTAGGGGGTACACAGAGTGAGGACATTCTGTTGCACAAGGAAAAATCCTGCACTGACAGAACGTTCACCTTAGTGCTATGTTAAATACAACCTTTTGCTCTGTGCCCCCGGTGCATCTGTCGCAATTCACCAGCTACCTAATGGAGGACTACCAGTATGTAATAAAACCAATATGGTTGCTGCGTCTTCATTTCGACATCTGAATGGCTTCACTTCATGGCCATCGTCGCATATTAAAATGCAATGTTGGAATGGTGTGATGACCACGAGAAGGAAGCTCACCACACGAACACCTAAATTCCGTAAAACCCATGAGTGTGGTTGGGCAGAGTGTGATGGACAGAATGTCTCTTTTGAGCTGCATTATTTTCTTCCTTGGTCTTGAAGTAGTATGTAGTTTGTCTATTGCATTTGCATCATTACCTTTTCTCTCGGGAGCTCAAGAAGGGTTCTCAGGCAATCTCCCATTCAGATTCTGAACAGAGCCAGACCCTCATAGTTTCAAAATGATTGCTGCATTGTTGATGCACAGAAAACATTTCAGAAGAAACCATAATGCATGTTATTGTTATTGTATGTAACAGCCTTGGGGTTTGCAGGGTAGTGACTGTGGAAGGCAATTCCTGCTACTAGAGTGGCCAGATGTACTGTACAGTGGTACCTCTGGTTACAAACTTAATTCGTTCCAGAGGTCCGTTCTTAACCCAAAACCGTTCTTAACCTGAGGCGCGCTTTTCACTAATGGGGCCTCCCGCTGCTGCCGTGCCGGGGCAAAGTTTGCAACCAGGAGCATCTACTTCCAGGTTAGTGGAGCTCATGATGATGATAATAATAATAATAATAATAATAATAATAATAATAATAATAATAATAATTTGTACCCCGCCCATCTGGCTGAGTTTCCCCAGCCACTCCGGGCGGCTCCCAATTGAGTGTTAAAAACAATATAGCATTAAATATTAAAACCTTCCCTAAACAGGGCTGCCTTCAGATGTCTTTTAAAAATAGGATAGCTGCTTATTTCCTTGACCTCTGCTGGAAGGGCGTTCCACAGGGCGGGCGCCACTACCGAGAAGGCCCTCTGTCTGGTTCCCTGTAACCTCACTTCTCGCAATGAGGGAACCGCCAGAAGGCCCTCGGTGCTGGATCTCAGTGTCCGGGCTGAACGATGGGGGTGGAGATGCTCCTTCAGGTATACAGGACCGATGCCGTTACTCGAAGCGTTCGTAAGGAGGACGGTACGTAACCCGAAGTTCCACTGTAAAAGGCTCGTGCACCTCTAACAATCATGCAGAAGGGGCAGGTCCTGCCAAAACATGTCTCACAGGTTTGTCAATACCTTCAGAAATTGTGAGCTACCCTAGAAATAATGATAGTGAAAAGCAACACAGAAATGGATATACATACATACATACATACATACATACACACACGCACACACACATATACATACATACGTACGTACGTACGTACATACATGCATGCATGCATGCACTCCCTCCAGTCTTATAGCTGACTGAGGATTCCACTGCACCAGCTGTTTCAGTGACAGAGCACTTACCTAATGTACGAACTTCAGTTTCACATGGACAATGAACAGTTCGATTTAAGAGGCTCCAGGGTTTCCCAGTGGCAGCCGGTCACAGAAAAGGATTGATCACGCTGCTCCTAAGCCTTCTTTAACTTAAAAAAAAAAGTATTTCTGTTCTAGAGGCGGAGTCCCTGAGGCCCTGTATAGATTATTTTGTGTTTTTGTAGCCGCAGTGTCTAGCTGAGGCGATGTGGTAAAGCATCAGCCTCAAATACTAGAATAGAGCAAAGCATTATGTTTCGGAGGACTGGGTGACCATGTCATGAGACTCGGGGATACGAGCCTTGGTTGGGAGAACTGCTGTACTTTGAGGGAGCACAACCTCTTGGGATGTAACATGGACTCCACAAGATATGAAGGCCAACCAATAACGGATTTCAAAAGAACTTGACGCAAGGGGGGGAAACAAAACAAAACAGCCTCTTGCAAGGGCTGATTCTCCTCACACGTAGAGGGATGTCTGCCACTTCACTTGAACTGGCGAGGCAGAATCCCAGAAGGCCGTTTAAAGTAACTTGCGTAAGCCCTTGGCTGCCCCACTGTAGGAATACAGGGCCCCTTCTCTGAATCTTCGCCCCAGCTGTTAAAGATTTTGGAGGAGTTATCTGTGGTTCTGTGAAACATCAGCTCAACAAGCAAATTAGGAGAATAAAGAAAGTCTGTCAGTGTGCACAAATTACTGCAACTGAGGAAGATGGAGGCAGGCTTTATTGGGCAGGCTTCGGAAGCACCAGCATGTTACAGCGCAATCCTTCCTATGTGTGTCAATTCAGATTTGAGTTCAATGGGGCCTGCTCCTGAGCAGGGATGGGAGACTTTTAACATGCAGGAAAATAAAATACATTTTAATATAAAAAAGACAAAACAATCACAACAAATAAAATTTGGATTAAACTTGAATTTCTGTGTAAGTGCACAATAAACATCTTCATTAAGGGATCTACTCAGGTAACTGCATCAAACAAACACCTGCATCAATTTTTTAATATACCCATTTTTCCTTTCATTTTTACCCCCCCCCCCATTTCAGGGTATAAAAGTAACAAAACAGAGAGCCCTGTAAAGGAGGTGTGAGCACTGACAGAATTCAGCTCATCCAAATCTGTTTAAAAGCTGGAGATGAGGACCATCCAACTTCCTGTACATTAAAACATGTCACAAAATCATATTATACCAAAATAAATTTATCTCTTTTACTTTGGCCTCTAAATACTCTCAATTTGAATGTCAGTTTTTCAAGTTCTGCAACATTCCACACCTTATTTAGCATACCAGTAATCCAGATTATCTCCTGCCAAATCCCTCCAGAAATTTGCAGCTGCAATAAGGAAGGGTTCGACTAATTTCTTGCTATACATGGTAGTGTCATCCTCTGTAAATACAACAAGGAGTGGAGAAGGTGTCACCTGGCATGCTATAAAAGTTCCAGTTTCGTGGCATACTGTATCCCCAAAGCATTTGGGCATTTCCACCATATGTGCAAGTCCATCCTGAGGGCTTGTCATCCTCTACAACACTTTGGCAAGGAACCAGGACTCATGTAAAATAGTCTGTGTGGCGTTCAGCACCACTTATGAATCAACTTTAATACGAGCTCCTTGTCTCTTGCAGAACAAACAGAACAAAATGGTTGTTTCTTATTTTTTCAATCTTAAATTCCATTCTCCACATTTCCACATCAGTTTGCAAATTCTTTTTTTGAAGAAAAATTCATCTTAGTGTGGGTTTCTCCTAATGCACACATTTTTGTTATGCAGTTTTCCCTGAGATACACATTTGTGCAAAGCATATCCCCCCCCCAACATTTCACCTTAGTATATGCATTTGCATATACACCCACAGCGCCCTCCCCCAAACAGCAACGTTCTGTCTGCAGCTTTTATTGATTACAGATGTAGGTAGGCTTTGGCTCAAGCACTGGGTATATATCCATTTTCAGCCTCCAGATGGAGGGCTGACGTTTAAGCAGGGTTGTGCAGTCGGCCTTTATCCCCCTCCAGGCTCCACCCCTCAGCTTGCCCCTGATAGGGCACATTTGAACTTCGGGATGGCGGTTGGCGGTTGGCGGTTGGCCAGGGAGGTGTTCCAACGGCTGGCTGACATGGCGAAAACAACCACAACCTTCTGACCGGGTGAGCGGCCATTTTGTACACATTACCTGGCTAGAGAACTGCATTGCAAAATCCAAAGAAGTGTGAATTTCTAAGTGTGGCTATGTTTTGGTTCACGTAGTGTGGAAAGTGCACTTTAGATAGATTTGCCGTTGAATGAGCACTGAAGTTCTCTCCCATCCCTACTCTTAAGGAAGTGTGTAAAACAGGGATTGGGAACCTGCCCCGATGTTGCAGGCCTCCAATTCTCATCATTCCAAGGCAGCATGGCCGATGGTCAGGGATGATGGGAGTTAGAGTCCAACAACGCTGGAAGGCTACAGTTTTCCCCAATCCCCAATTGCAGCTTAAATATCTCATCCGCGGCTTGATTGGCAAATGTATTGTCACGATGAGCCTCCTCAAAGTCAAAGGTTTGAGCCTTCCCAAGCATGAAGAGAGCTTCTTTGGCATCCCTCACTTTTCAGGGGTGCACAGTCAATGGAGCGGAGCGATCTCTGGATCACTGGCATGTGCTTGATGATCTCAAAGGGAGGAACCCAAGAAACTGCATGCCTATAAATCTAATGGCCCATTTTATTTCCTCTCATTGCTATTCAGGTTTATGCCAGTTTTAAATGGACTAAAACTCTCCCACCTAAAAATAAAACAATTCATAGATATATGCTTTAGAGAACAGCACACATGATGACTTTTCCTCTGCTTCCTTGATTTAAACCCAAAATGTATGATGGTACCTTGGACTACCTGGTCTGTAGCTGCAGGTGCCCCAACTGCTGGGGGTTTCATTTAATTGATAAAGCCATTTCCCGTTCCTGGGGAGATGACGTTGCGGGCTGGGAGCAAGCCCTCCCCATGCGCATGGGGCGGGATACCCCCTGTGCCATTGGATGGTCCTTGGCCACGTAATCCTTAGGCCGTCCAGTCCGGACGGTCCGGGGGCATGGAGCGGGCTATTTAAACTACCCGCAGCCGAGGATTCACCCCTGTTTTCTCCCTGCTTGGTCAGTTCTCCCACCCTCCCACCCTTAGGTTAGGCTCTTTATTTATTGACCTGGCTATGGACCTTGGTTGGCCACCTTGGTTGTCCAAGGGGCCTGCTAGGAATTTTTTCCCACTTGGCAAATTGGCACCGGCCATTTGGTTTTTCGCCTACCTAGTAGCAAATCGTCACAACTTTGTAAGGTTTGGCGGTTAGGCATTGGAGTATTAGGTTGAAGGGGAGGGGAGGTAGTGGCCATCAGCTACCCCTCCTAATTTAATGGTATTAGGTATCTGTTAAAGGAATCCGGGGGCGTGGTCTCTGTCCAAAGCCCCAGACGGGGGGTTAGGGCCATGGCACGACCCCTAGCGGTGACCCTGGGGGAGTTCCTAGTTGATGTGCATCAGCAGGGCTCCCCCTACTGGTGGTTAACCCTTCCAAGACTCCTGCAGACGGGCAGGAGTCAGATATAGTCGTGTGGTTTCCAATGCCTAAGCCAATACCACTCACATTCTGTAACCAATAAAGTTGTGGCCTTTTTCGCCCATTAACCTAAAATACTGTTTCATGTGTCTTTATTCCACTTCCCGGGAGGGTTTGGGACCTTGCCACGCAATGGATTATTACTGTTTTATGGAGGTCTTGTCAATGTCTTATTCTTAGTTTTATTCATAGTTAGATTGATAATTCTAATCTGGAAAATATTGTGTATGCAAACAAATTGGTGAATTAACCCTCCAGAGAGATTTGTCATCTTCTTTCATATCTTTCCACTCTGCATTATAATGAAACCAGCCATTAGATCCCAGTTTAGTTGGAATACAGATGAACATGACTCAGAATAAGAGGTTGTCATTCAAAATCATAAAAGCGAACTATATAGGCTACCATAAAAGAAAACTGAATAATTTTCACTTTAAAAATAAAAAAATAAAAAGAAGCAACGCTGAATGTTAGATTATTTGATTTTGTGACAAGCACTGTCTTGCCAGAGTGGTGCATGCTCTGGTTATCTCCTGCTTGGACTACTGCAATGCGCTCTACGTGGGGCTACCTTTGAAGGTGACCTGGAAACTGCAATTAAACCAGAATGCAGCAACTAGTGACTGGGAGTGGCCGCCGGGACCACATAACACCGGTCCTGAGAGATCTACATTGGCTCCCAGTACATTTCTGAGCACAATTCAAAGTGTTGGTGCTGACCTTTAAAGCCCTAAACAGCCTCGACCCAGTTTACCCGAAGGAGCGTCTCCACCCCCACCGTTCAGCCCGGACACTGAGATCCAGCGCCGAGGGCCTTCTGGCGGTTCCCTCACTGCGAGAAGCAAAGCTACAGGGAACCAGGCAGAGGGCCTTCTTGGTAGTGGCGCCCGCCCTGTGGAACGCCCTTCCAGCAGAGGGTCAAGGAAATAAACAGCTATCCTATTTTTAAAAGACACCTGAAGGCAGCCCTGTTTAGGGAAGTTTTTAATATTTAATGCTGTATTGTTTTTAACACTTGATTGGGAGCCGCCCAGAGTGGCTGGGGAAACTCAGCCAGATGGGCGGGGTACAAATAATAAATTATTATATATTCTTATTATTATCTTTCCCATCTCATGGCAGTAGGTCAATTCTGTGGTCAAGGATCTGTATGATCTGTTCCCTCCTGCCCCATGCACATGGCCTGGGCATACAGGTATGTTCTCCTAGCTATGTGACAGTTCCAACTTCCTGGGCAGAAAAGTGCCCCCAACAAAGAATGCTTAGAGGGGCTCCTCAGTCCCTCTTCCTCCTTCTGCGTCTTCCTGAGCTGTTTATCTGCTCCTCTTTTTGAAAGTAAGCTTAAATGACACAGCAGCTCTTTTATATATATCTATCTAAAAATCAAAGATCAACAACTGTGATTGCCAAATTAGATCTCTGTGCCAAGGGGTAATTGTAGTTCAAGGCACCTCTTGCTGAGATAGCAACTTCAGCTACATATCCTCTGAACAAAATGACCTAGTGTGATATTCAAATGCATGATCCAGCAGAAACCAGCAACAAAGCTCTCAAAACCCAAGAACTACATACACAAAACTAGGTGTGCTTGTAGAGCCGTTTAGCCTTGAACCTCCCTCGTATTGACATGAGTAGCACTTTTCCAAGGAGCTCTGCGTTTTAAGGAGAAAAGGTTTAATCTTTAGTGGAGATATATCAATTAAACCGTTTTCTCTCAGATCCAGGTATTCAAGCATAGGGCACCAAATCCCTTACTCGATTTGAAGCTGTAGCATTAAATCTAGGTTCAAGTGGGAAAGGTGTGGTCTCAAAAATCTGTAAGGAGCTACTGGAAATTACAACAGGACACAATGTAGGTTTAAAAGCTGTCTGGGAGATGTACGTTGGCTGTGAAACTGATGGTATAAAATATAGAAATCTGTAGAGAAATAAACCAGAAAAGTCAATTTAAAGTGTAAAGTGATGCATCTCAGGACAACCCCCTCCCCTTTATTTCACATATACAGTGGTACCTCGGGTTACAGACGCTTCAGGTTACAGACACTTCAGGTTACAGACTCTGCTAACCCAGAAATATTACCTTGCGTTAAGAACTTTGCTTCAGGATGAGAACAGAAATCGGGCAGCGGCTGCGCAGCAGCAGCGGGAGGCCAAATTAGCTAAAGTGGTGCTTCGGGTTAAGAACAGTTTCAGGTTAAGAACGGACCTCCACAACGAATTAAGTTCTTAACCCGAGGTACCACTGTATGCTCATGGGATCTGAAGTAGTGGTGACTGGCCAGGAATGAGGCCTTGAGGTCATAATGGAGAGCTCAATGAACATGTTGCCCCAGTGCATGGCAGCTATGAAAAAGGCAAACTCCAGCCTTTGGTGTTGATGCAAAACATTTTATGCTTGTTGTTGTTGTTGTTTAGTCGTTTAGTCGTGTCCGACTCTTCGTGACCCCATGGACCAGAGCACGCCAGGCACTCCTGTCTTCCACTGTCTCCCGCAGTTTGGTCAGACTCATGTTGGTAGCTACGAGTACACTGTCCAACCATCTTGTCCTCTGTCGTCCCCTTCTCCTTGTGCCCTCAATCTTTCCCAGCATCAGGGTCTTTTCCAGGGAGTCTTCTCTTCTCATGAGGTGGCCAAAGTATTGGAGCCTCAGCTTCAGGATCTGTCCTTCCAGTGAGCACTCCTATCCTTCAGAATGGATAGGATTGATCTTCTTGCAGTCTCCTCCAGCACCATAATTCAAAAGCATCAATTCTTCGGCGATTCTATGCTTAGTTATCCCAAAATGCCTTCAGTTTTTCTAACAGAAAACTGAATGTACAGTTTGGGATTCCTTCCCCCACTTAATCACACTTCCCTCAACTGTAAATTATTTAGTCATCCACATAAAGCAACATATGAAAATTGTACAGGGCAAGCCAGTCCCAATAAGTTCAATAGGAATTACTCCCAGGTAATATATAGCAGCCACCCCCAACTTGGTGCCTTCCAGATATTTTGGACTAAAACTTCTTGTTTGGACTCCAATTCCAATCATCTCCAGCTATCACAGCTGTGCTTTGGCGTAGTAGCACTAAACATCTGGAGGGCACCAGGTTGGGGAAGTGACAGTGCAGTCTTATACATGCATGTACAGAAGTAATTCCCATTACATTCAGCGGTGTTAGCCTTTTTTTAAAGTAGATCTATCACCAGCTTTTCACAATTACATAATATGGAGCTAAAGTGAGTGCTCATATTTCTTCCTCTCCAGGGATCAAGCACAGTGTACTGGGGACATAGGCAAGAAGTCAGCAGAACTGTCAAGAGTAAGTTGTGCAAGTTACTGGCATGAGTGTATGTGGCATGCGTCTTTCTAACTGGGGGAGTGCTGTTGCCTGGCAAGGTCAGAGTAATATATCCTTGGCTTGGGTGGGGGAAAGAGTCAGTTGAAAGGCCAGACCTGGTGCTGCCAGCACAGTCTCTGGAGCAGTGGGGTGAAGAAAACATCTAGAAGTTTAGATTGTGTATTAACTATGACCATTCATATCAAAGTTATGAAGAATGGATGGGCTTGTCCTGCACACTTCTGCCTTAGCATTTGTATACAGTACATGCAATAGTTTAGGGGCAGGCAGAAGATAGATCTTCATCTACAGGTAGATCTCTGGGTGACTTGAAGTAGAGGGGCAAGGATTCCTTATTCCCAGTTGTTTAACAATAGTAAACAATGAAATTATTCTCAGCACACACAAAACTACAGTGTTGAAATGAATAAAGCTTTGGCGGGTGGGTAACCAGGAGCAGATTTTGTGGACTAAGTTTCATTTACCATGGCACCAGCCTCCACTACCGAGATACAGAGATTGCACACTCATTTGATGCAACACCCCTACAGATACCCGAGTTGCTGTGACTTGCTTCTTCTTTTTCTGCTCTGCCTTCTAAAATGCTTATCTACTTATTGCTTGTTTTTAATGTAGATTTTAAAATTCCATTTCATGTTTCTAGCCAGGTTTTGAAGGCCCTTTGGTGGGGAAGTGACTTAAATATATATATATATATATATATATATATATATATATATATATATATATATGTATATATACACACAGAGGAAATGAGATAACTCAAAGGGGCATAGGTGCCGGCTCCCAGGGGCTGAGGCAGTTTCGGCCCCCCCATTTTTTTTGAGGGGGCTGGTCCCCCTCAATGTTCAGAGGGCATTTGACTCTGCCCCCTGGCTCCCCGCGATTTGGGAAGGTGTCGCCTCAATCAACTTGAGAAGATGGCGCCTCTGCAAATGGGTGCTGTGGAAGGACTGCTAGATTAATAGGAAAGGATTGAAAGTATGTTCCAGTGCAGTGTTTCTCCACGGCACCATTGGGTCCCCAGATGTTGTCAGACTACAGCTTCTACTCTTCCTGATCATTGACTAAGCTTGCTGGGGGTGATGCGAGCTGTAGTTGCCTGACCTTATTCCTGAATTCAACTCCTAATTAAAGGGTTTCCTCTCACCCCACTCCCACCAAATATTTTTTCACCTCGGCAATGCTACTTTAATACAGTTCAACTTGTGACTGTATTAAGGTATAAACCCAACATTCTCTGAGGGATCTTTTCAATGACATCATCATCAGAAGCAATATGACAGCTCATGATTCTCCCTCTCAAGCCAGCATACTGGGAATCTAAGCAGTGAGTCAGGAGCAAAATTGTCCAACACATTGGCAGTGTGCAGATGTGTGTTGCGTGTCTTCCCAACTGAGGGCCGGATATTGCAAGGAGAGGACTGAGGAACCTACCCCAGGCAGAAAATGGTGCCAGCTGAGAGGCCAATCTTGGGGCTACCGAAACCACAGTAATGGATTGTGAGAGGCAGTTGACATCTGAGTTTCTTCCCATGCTATCTCTACTCTATAGCACTGGAAAACAATATATATTTAAAACAAGGTATCACCACCTGCTTTTCATATGGATTTGGAAACATTGGCTATTATGTAAGACAGGATCCAATTCTATTTAACAGGGACAGTGATGAAACAAGCAATATGAGCCAGAAGTCCTCATTGAAAAAGTGATTATTTTTAATAGGTTAAAAGTAAAGGATATAGAAAAGATGTGGGTTTCAATTTACAACACTGACAAATTATGTCTTGCCTAGTCATAGCAATAATTTACCATCTAATTTCTAAGTTTCTAAAATTACTCTCTAGCTTTGCTCATATAAGGGCTACTACATTTTTCTATACTTCAATTTATTTGCCTTACAGGGGATATGTGAGATCCAATTAGAGCTAGTGGCAGATTCAGATAACTTCTGGCTTCTGTGTTTTCAAAGGGAAAGCTTCTGTTTGCTTCTCTGTCTGAGCAGTCTAGCTGTCTAATGCAAAGCATCCAGACAATAAAACAAACCACAGACGGTCCTTAATCTCACCATGTTTGAACATCTAACCCATAAACAAGTGTTATGTGTAAGGTTTTATTTTATTTTTTGTGTGAATATTTTTTATTAATTTTTCTGTTTTACAATTTAGAATATTCATTTAAACAACCTTAAAATGTCAATGACTTCCCTTCTTCTCTTTCCATGGTTCATTTTGCGTATCACAAAACCCTGCATATTTTACATAAACTAAACCATTCAGTATTGCATTATTACATCCATCAAAACTTGTTTACACTGTTGAATTCATCTTAATGCTGCCAACGTTTTCAACAGTACACAATTTCCCCCCATATATTCAATAAACATTTTCCAGTCTTCTTTAAATGTATGTTCTTCTTGTTCTCTTATTCTATATGTTAGGTCTGCAAGCTGTGCATATTCCATCAGTTTAAGTTGCCATTCTTCTTTAGTTGAGACCTTGCTCGTTTTCCATTTTGGGGCTAACAGAATACGGGCTGCAGTAGTGGCATACATAAATAACCTTTTTTGACACCTGGGAATTTCCGTCTGAATTTTGTGTAAGGTTTTATACCAACATTGCAAACTTTTGTTGTTCCTAGTTCAAATGTTTCATAGAGAAGGTGGGTTTTGAGAAAGAGATTGGTGACATCACATAGCTCTTCTGGGAAGAGTTCCAGGCATACAGGGCTATTATAAACTCAGTGATAGGGCATATTTTTTGCACACGGAATGTAAATCCTCATAATCTCTAGCAGAAACAGCCTCATACTGCAGTCCTGGTAAAGAATTCCACCTGAGGCTTTGCTTTGGGAAACCATCGTCAGTCACAGTGGACAGTAGTGGGCTATATAGACTCAATGGTCTGACTCAGTATAACATAAATTAGATTATAATGAGGCAGACTATTGGGCCATCTAGCTAAGCAGATGCCGTTCTTAGCTTACCTGGAGATGCTAGAGCTTGAACTTGGAAGCTTCCTTGTGGGAAACATGCTTGGCCATTGATTTATTGCTCTTCCCCTGAATAAAGTAGCTTCATATGTTCAAGAAGCAGCAAAGAAAATGGGTGGCATCATTTGAGAGCACAGGAGACTTTAGCTGAGGGTGATAATAGGAAAGGAAGTCATGGGCGTGAATGTAGACCCTGGGTAACAAACCCTCTAGATCAGAGCTTTCCAAACTGTGTGTCGTGACATGTTAGTGTGTCAGCTGCAGTGTGTAGGTATGTCACGCAAATGCTCTCCGCGTTCCTCCCAGGGCTGGAAAGGGGTTAGTTTGCTAGTGAAACTGAATTACTGTGTCGCGAAATGATGCATGTGTCACCAACATGAAAAGTTTGGAAAGCTCTGCTTTAGGTATTCTGGGCTCCAGCTTCGATCAGCCCCATGCAGCATGGCTAATGGTGAGGGATGATGGGAGGTAGAGTCCAATGACATCTGGAGGACCACAGGTTCCTCATCCCTTGCGTAGAGCCAGTCTTCAATAGGTTTGAAGATCTATGGGAAGACTTAGGTGTGGATTCCAGTGGCCATTATGCAGTAATTGGCAATATGAACAAAACCCACATCGATGTCCCAGAAGGCCATCAATGAGAGCAGAATTCATATGTAAATGTGGCAGAAGCTGTGCTTTTGAAGACAGAGTCACTGTAACCTTGATTGATCGTGACAGAAAAGAAAAACGGCCTTCATCTACTAGCAAACAAAAGTTCAGGAATCCTTGGAACTATTTGCTTAACCTTGCGTTTGAGAGAGATCTGTTGAAAGTGAAGCATTGTACACATTTCGGCAGACTGAGGTCACTTAGTTTCATTCCCACCTCTTTCTCTGCAATCCTGTTTTCAGCCATGTCACAAAGTTTCCATGTTCCATTCAGCTTGTCTGTAATAACATATTTGGGACAAGCAGTTGTTATGTGTCAAGGTAATAAAAAGCAGGTAGGCAACTAATGGAAAAAGGTCTGGATGTGGGTGGATAATCAGCCCAAGATGACACAATAATCCCTCCCCACCCTAATTTCATACAGTAATGTAGGATTTCATGCAGTAATCTATATATTGTTTGGTCTTAATGCTACCTTGCACAACTCTGTTCTTGGTGCTCTCTGCACAATTAATTTAGGGACATGACCTGTTTAAACTGGTTTTGAAGAAGATTCCCAGCTAACCCAGGCCTATGCTAGCATAATCCCTCACCCCAGATGAGCTGGAGAGACACAAGCATAAGTCCCTCACTCTGGTTCAGCTGAGACTGACCTTAAATTTATGTAATTTACACTAGTGTAAGTCCCTGGAAAGGGGCATTTCAGGTGCACAGCAGGAGTGGGATGGGGCAAGGACACACTTACACCTATTCTAAACCTTGTTCACCTCAGTCATGTGACCTAGGGCCCAATCTTCGAAATTTGGCCCCGCACTCACTAATGGCTCAGTCAGCAGTAGCCCCCCTCCAAAAGGTTCCTGAATAGAATTTGGAACAGGAGTAATCACAGGGCCAGTTCACATGGAAAGGAATCTCAGGATAAAATAAAATGGGGAGGGGAAGTTCTAGGTTTGTCATCTTTAGCTCCTTGGTGGAATTGTGAGATATAAATGCAATAAATAAATCAAGAATTGCAGCTATCAAGAAATAGTTGGGTGCTGGATTAGTTGTCACCTGTCCATTAATGGTCTGGGCCATCAATGGAAGTAAGCTTAGGAAGTGATAATATTGTCATGGAAGTATGCCACCTCAGACTTTAGTCCCATAGTCAAAACACAGTATGTGGCAGACAAGGAGAATTTGGTATAGTTCATATACTGCCTAGGCCTAGTTTTCTCTATCTTTAGGGTGGAAATGAATGCAGAAATCCCACTAAATATCAACACATGGTTTATGATGGTACCAGGATGATCTTCACTGAGCAGTCGTTTGGGAATGCAATGAGATTGTCAGGTGAAAGGTGCAGTATTATTATAACGTGAGTGATCCCTTGGAGGCTGGAATTATTACAATGCTTCCCTTATTGAGTACAAAGCCAGCATTGGGTTGCTAAACTCATAAAATTGCATGAACAGAAGTCCAAAGGGTGTGCTCATGGTCGGCTCCCACACAATGGGTCACACCTTATAGCAACCAACCATTCATTGTATGTCTTGACATTTTTCTAGTCATCATCGTCGTCACCATCTTGGCAAATGTTCCACATAATTATATTGTTGGAATCCTTACACTAACCTTGTAAGTATTATATCCCCCACTCCAGCACTGCAGATGGAGCAGTTCAGACAGGAATTGATGGCACAGGTGAGATTTATACCTGAGACTTCCTGATTCATTCATCTCTTAACCACTATACTACATCAACTTTATCAAAGAACAGTTGACATTTTTTCTTTGTTCTTTAGATATCTATGTTCTTATAAACAATTGTGCTTCTTTTGTTCATATCCCAACTTTCCTCTACAGAACTCAGGGTGGGGAACATGGGGCTTCTTCCACTCCCATTTAATTTCACCTTGTGAGATAGGGGTTGATAGAAAATGACCTGAGATTACACCATGAACTTCATGGCTGAATGGGACCTTGAGCCCAAGTCTCTCCCTGGTTTAAGGCCAAGTATTTCATCACCCAGTCTCTTAAGCTAAAACAATTCTGAACCATAAAAGCAAGAAGAACCAAACACTGGCTATCATATGTGTTCAAATATGGAGATGTTTTGAAACCTACAACAGTATGATTGAACTCTGTTTTGGATAGAGAATCTTAGAGCCAGTGTGGTGTAGTGGTTAAGAGCGGTAGACTCGTAATCTGGTGAACCGGGTTCGCGTCTCCGCTCCTCCACATGCAGCTGCTGGGTGACCTTGGGCTAGTCACACTTCTCTGAAGTCTCTCAGCCCCACTCACCTCACAGAGTGTTTGTTGTGGGGAGGAAGGAAAAGGAGATTGTGAGCCGCTTTGAGACTCCTTTGGGTAGTGATAAAGCGGGATATCACATCCAAACTCTTCTTCTTCTTCTTCTTCTTCTTCTTCTTCTTCTTCTTCTTCTTCGTGAAAAACTCAGGACATTGTATGGGGAAGTTTATTTATTTAAAATAGTTTTCTACAAAAAAGGGCAATACAACTCAAAAAACCCTTTCAAATAAGGCACATGCATTAGACTAAAATATATACAATAAAATACAGCAGAGCCACAGCAAGTCAGGCAATTTTTCAAAGGCTTGTCAGCAAAAGCCTGCATAAACAAACAGGGTTTTCAGGAGGCATTGAAAACCTAATAGAGTTGTTGTCTGCGTTTTTTCAGGGGAGAGATGATTCCACAGATTAGGCACCACAACAGAAAAGTTCTTGAGAGACAGACTCCCTCAGAAGGTGGTAGACTCTCCTTCATTGGAAGTTTTAAGGCAGAGGTTGTATAGCCATCTGTCATGGATGCTTTAGTTGAGATTCCTGCATTGTAGAGGGTTGGACTAGATGATCCTCAGGGTCCCTTCCAACACTACAGTTCTATGATTCTATGACTTCAGCAGACTGTGGCGCAACTGGGAGGGCCTCATCCTGATATCTTAATAACCATGCAGATTGAAATTTTAGTTCCAATTACATTGGCAAAATCCACATATTGGAATCAAAATCAAGCAGAACATTTGTATTGTGAAATTTTGAATTTTCAAATTGAATTTCAGAATTTCACATTCAGCTATTGTAGTCTCATGCAAAAGAATGAACATCACATTTAAGTGCAGCTTTACTGAAACTCTCAAACATGATCACGAACAACCCCCAAATGGAATATTAAGAGAGCTGCCTATAAACTACTAGGTTCCTCTATAAACTATAAATCATATGTGTAAGCAATGTCTCAAAGGCAAATAAGCCATAATTTAAAGTGAGTTTTTTTTAAAGCAACAATATAATAAAGAAATAATGTTCTACATCAGTAAAATTGTTGGAAGGGAACAATTATGCTCCTACAGCAAACCCAGAAAGTAAGAGCCAATATGATGCAGTGGAATATGTAGACCAGTGGCACCAGGGTTCAAATCCTGCTGCACTATAAAGCTCACTGGGTGTTTTGGGAGCCAATAACTATGGCTCACTTACATATCTCACACGCTGGGGCTTATTTCTTTCTTCCTACCATGCTTTTCCATTTAAAAAGACACAAAGCAACTTGCAAAAGTTAAAAACAATAACATACAACAATTCAAAAGCAACAGTACAAACAACACTAAAAGCAGAGTTTATTTTTTATTTTTAAAAAGGAGAGCATACCATTATGAGTTTGGTGGTGGTGGGGAATCAGTCTTGATGATGCCCTGAGTCCCTTCCAGTTTGGGGGATTCCGTATCTGTGGCCGGAGAATGTATAACAGCAAGCTTGCCAAACCATTGTCCAGGTAATGGCTTTGGCTGACTAGGTGAGCACCACAATTAGCATAACCAAAGAAGTTGCTCTGTGCTGCAGAACAAGTGGGTGGGCTGTAGTCCCTCCCTAAGGATGGAGAAATCACTGTCTTCTTTATGTTTTTTCTCTACTTCTAGACTTGAAAGGCCCTCAGTCACACAAGTTTGCTCTTAAAGGGAATGATTATGTGAAGAATGTAGTACGTAGCAGGCAGTGTGTTAGCTGGGGACGTGGAAGACCCATGCAGGTGAAAATGGGGATCCTCGAACCGGTCACTTCCGTTCTCCCTAATTCACATGGTATTTCTGGAAGGAGATAACTCCATGTATTGTACACCATCTTGGGCCCTGGTAGAAGAGCATCCACTTTTCCTTCCCATGCAAAGGTCTGTGGTTCCAACCCTGGCATTTGCTAGTAGCATGGTGATGCCCCCTGCTTGAGATTCTGGAAAGCCACTGCTGGCCTATATCCACAATATGGTGCTAGGCAGACCGATAGCCTGACTCAGTTTAAGGCAGCTCCCAGTGACAGGATTGAAATGTGATGTTGGTTTTGAGCTTGGAAACGTCATGGCCCCACAATAAACAAGCCGATTAGGATATAGAAGAGGCACATTCCTTTCACGCCAGTAGGCTAACAATAAAAGTGGAAGAAGGGGACCATAACATGTTACTGTGAGCACCAAACACTTTTATTCCTCTCAACTTACAGCACAGCTGCCTATCTTCAGAATCGCCACCAGGCTACGTTTAGAGCAACAGCGCCAATTTCTCCCCTACTTCAGAGCTCCAGCTGTAGTTCTCCAAGGCTGCTGAGAGTGGTTCCCAGTTTTTTGAGTGCCCAAGAAAGAGAGATTTATTGTTAAACCCCTGTGTGAACTGTAGTTCTGTAAGGGCAATAAGGTAAACAGTTGAGTTTTCGCCCCCTTTCAATATTTTAAATATATTTCTTTCTTTTTTGTCACTTCATCATAGAAAACCTCTTTTTTATGAAGGGGGCACTACAGTGGTATCTTGGTTGTTGAACTTAATCTGTTCCGGGAGTCCGTTCGACTCTCGAAACCATTCGAAAACCAAGACATGGCTTCTGATTGGCTGCAGGAGCTTCCTGCACTCAATTAGAAGCCATGGAAGCCATATGGACAATGAAATGATAGAAAACTTGCAACAGCAAACGAATATAGAAGTGGTCAAAAAAGTGAAGTATCTAGGCATCTGGCTGACGTCTAAGAATATTAATTTATATCAAGACAACTACGAGGTGGTATGGAAGAAAATAAAGAAAGATCTGGAAGTGTGGGAAAGAATGAAATTCTCATTATTGGGAAGAATCGCAGCAATAAAAATGAATGTGCTACCAAAAATGTTATTTTTATTCCAAACAATTCCGATTATCAAGGGGACAAAAATATTTAAAGAATGGCAAAAAAGAGTTTCAAGGTTCATCTGGCAGGGGAAGAAACCGAGGATTAGATTCAAATTATTAACAGAAGCTAAAGAAAGAGGAGGATTCTCGCTGCCAGACTTGAAACTATATTATGAAGCAGCTTGCCTCACTTGGTTGAAGGAATGGATGATACTTGAAAAACCAGATCTTTTGGATTTGGAAGGTCACGACAACAGATTTGGTTGGCACGCATATTTATGGTACGGCAAAACAACGATACATAAAGACTTCAGCAATCACATCTTCCGGAAATCTCTTTATGAAGTTTGGGATAGGTATAAAAACCTATTAGTAAGGAAAACACCATGGTGGTTGTCACCACTAGAAGCGACAAGTAGAAGAGAAATAAATACAAAGAAGAAATGGACGACGTATGAAACATTGCTTCAGCATGATGGAGAAAAATGGAAATTGAAACCGTTCGAGAATGTAAAAGAACTGGTTAATGACTGGTTGCAATATCATCAAATTAATGAGGTGTTTAAAAAAGATATGAAAGATAATGGATTTGGAGATGTCAGATCCAAATTCGAGGTAGAAATTTTAGGAAGCAAATATAAAACATTGTCCAAGATGTATAAAATTTTGCTGGAATGGCATCTAAAAGATGAGGAAGTGAAGTCGGTGATGATACGCTGGGCACAGGATATTGGTCATAATATTATGCTAGATGACTGGGTAAAGTTATGGAGGGAGGGTGCGAAGTTTACAGCATGTAATGCTTTGAAAGAGAATATGTTAAAAATGATGTACAGATGGTATATTACTCCGGTCAAACTAGCGAAAATGTATAAAGCTGATAATAAGTGTTGGAAATGTAAAGAAAAAGAAGGTACCTTTCTCCATATGTGGTGGGACTGTAAAAAGGTGAAAGGTTTCTGGGACATGATATGTGGCGAGATTAAGAAAATGTTGAAATATACATTTATTAAAAAACCAGAAGCCTTTCTGTTGGGAATTATAGGTACAGACATTAAAAAGCAAGACATTAAACTTTTCCAATATGCTGTGACTGCAGCAAGAATGTTGATAGCATCGAAATGGAAGCAAGAACAGATACCGACGATTGAAGAATGGACAATGAAATTATTAGACTATGCAGAAATGGACAAAATGACAGGAAGAATTCGCGAACAGCGGGACCAGAAATTCGTCAGAGACTGGACTAAATTTACTAACTATCTAAAGGAAACTACTGAACTGAATACGTTGGTAGGACTTCAAGAGGCATTGTAGAACAAGGAGGAAATACTATTGCAAATGTATGAATTTAAATTACTGAGTAATGAGTATGATATTATGCAATGGAAGATATAAGAAATATATGGTGAAATATGGTGATAAGAAAGCTAACGGAAAGGTCTGAAGGAAGTCAAGGCTGTAAAAAGCCAAAAAAATGTAAGAGGTGGAATTGTATATATGTGAATGCTAAAAATGTAAAATTATTTAAAAACGAATAAAAATATTATAAAAAAAAAAAAAAAGAAGAAGCCATGGAAGCCACGTCGGACGTTCGGCTTCCAAAAAACGTTTGCAAACCAGAACACTCACTTCCGGGCATTTGCGGCATTTGGGAGCCAAAACGTTTGAGTACAGTGGTACCTCAGGTTACAGACGCTTCAGGTTACAGGCGCTTCAGGATACAGACTCCGCAAACCCAGAAATAGTACCTTGGTTTAAGAACTTTACCTCAGGATGAGAACAGAAATCGCCCAGCGGCGGCACAGCGGCAGCGGGAAGCCCCATCAGCTAAAATGGTACCTCAGGTTAAGAATAGTTTCAGGTTAAGAACGGACCTCCAGAACGAATTAAGTTCTTAACCTGAGGTACCACTGTACTTATTAAAGCTTCTGGAAAAGCACGGCTTACCTCATGATAGGGGAAAGAGATCCTGTCACAGCCCACAATCACATGTGCATAGTAGGTGCATAGTAGTAGTTAGAGTGCTGGGCAAGGACTGGCGAGTCTTGAGTTCAAATCCCCGCTTAGCTAGGAAGCTGAGTGGGTGACCTGGGGTCAGTCAACAGTTCTCAACCGCACCTGCACTGTAGGGTTGTTGTGAGGATAGGATGGGAGAAAGAACCACATACAGAGCCAAATGCTTCTTAGATAAATAAAAAAAATATTCAGTAAAGTCAATTAGCTGGATTTCATTTGCAAATTCACAGCATTCCAGGTACAGAACATGAAACGTTCTCACCATAGTCACTGGCTTACTCCAGTCCCTAGAGGCACAGGATGATGACACTGCATTCTGCCTTTTCAGTCTTGCAGAGAAATGTTCCTACCTGGTGAAGAAGCCAAAAGCATCATCCCGTTACTTTAGTTGCGTAGGTTGGAGGCGTGGATTACGTTTCTGCCACTGGGTAGTCATGGATTTTGTATACTCTCCCTTTTTTCTTTTAAAAAGCACATTCTCTTTATAAATGAAGGCTGTTGTGCTGGCTGCCCCCCCCTCCTCTCAGCGAACTGCAGCTTGAACCAGTTATTTGTTTTCTGGAAAATATTTGTGTCACAGATAGCCATAAGGACTGGCAGAAATAACAAGCCAACGCTTCTCTTTCATGCTGCTAAGTGCCCAATAAATCCTATAAGCATGTACTGTGCTAAAACAGAGAAGCATAAATAGACTTTATTAAGGCTCAACGCTCATTTACATTTTAAAGCTGCTCTGGTAGCCAGAGCTCACATTTTATTTCCTGGAATCGTAAGTTATCCCCTGATAGGGAGGCTTCTTGGGCTACAAGCTCTTGGTATAAATGACTCAAGACTTCAAAAGTGGGCAGCTAGACAACCAAGGACATGCGATTTTTGTTACGTCAGTGTGAATCTAAAACAACAAATGGCACTCAAGACCATTCTAGCCATACGTGTCAAGATGGTTGTGGGAGGCATTATTATAGCCAAGTGGTTCATTGTAAACTTGTGACTGGAAGTGGGCACTTCTGAAATTGCAGAAGAACAGATCCTTCAAGTGTCTCTATTTTCCAGGAACAGTCCTGGATTTACAGAAGCAGTCCCAGTTTCTGATTTGATCCTGGAATGTCCTGTTTTTCCTTAGGATGTCCCTATTTTCACCAGATAACTATTGGAGGGTATGGCAGGATGTTCCTACTTTCACTGTAATTTTTTTGGAGGTTATGGAGTTATCCGACCCCTGAGCCATGTTATTAATGTTGGAAGCCACCCAGAGTGGCTGTGGCAACCCCATCAGATAGATGCGTGAGGTGAAAATAGTCTTAGTCTTCTTCTTCTTCTTCTTCTTCTTCTTCTTCTTCTTCTTCTTCTTCTTCTTCTTCTTCTTCTTCTTTTCTCCTCCTCCTCCTCCTCCTCCTCCTCACCTCCTCTTCCTTCCTTCCCTATTTTCATTGGTGAAATGTTGGAGAAGATCACGCAAATATTCACAGTTTTTGAGCCAGCTTGCTGATCTACAAGGTCTTCAACAATTGGTGTCAGTTGCTATTCCCGAGTTTAACCATGTATTGTATATACTACTCCCCACCCATCTGGTAAAGAGGCCACAGGGCCACACACACATTGCAAAAGTGTCAGTTACAGTGTGCTTTCTCTGCTGGTATCCTTGACAGGCTTTGAATGGGCCATTGAGGAAATTCCAAACTGCACCCCCATGAAGCAAATATATTTGCTCAGTTGCTGAGGTGTGTGTGTGTGTGTGTGTGTGTGTGTGCAGGCACTTTTAAACACATATACCCAATCAAAATATTGTCGAATCCGTGGTGCTTCTTTACGTCAAAGGGGTTTGTTTGTTTGTTTTCAAAATCACAGAATGTACTTTTAGACTGCTTGAAATTTACACTCTCTTTAAAAGAAAAAAAAAATCATGTTCTTTTCTTAACACACAGGCGCGTAGGGAAAGAGTGCAGTAATGAATCTGGCATGCTATCAGACTGTTGACTTTCAGCCAAATGGTGATCTCAGCTTCACTGGCTTCATTAAGGCTATTCTGGATTTGCACTGGGTGTTTTTTTTTTTGCTGAAGTCAGAATAGTAATCTCTGGCATTCAATACTTGGTCACACTGTGCTATTTTTAAATAAGATTAACAGACTTTTTACACTTTGTCCCAGTGGAATAGTAAAAGATTGCTGGGTCTTCGAGGCTTAGGTCCCTTTGGTTCAGGGTTTGAGATGCCACTTGGCCTGCTGCCTTCAAGGCTGGCATCTAGTTCCAGCCCTGGTTCCACTAGGATTGGGGAAATCTGATGATTTCGGTTTCCCTCAATTATTATTAATTATTATTATTATTATTATTGGTGTAAATCATCTCAGTGCAATTTTAAAAGGGTGAGGAACATGAAAATCGTTATGCAATTCCATGCACATTTCTCCTTTTTTAAAAAAAACAAAAAACACCATATTTTTGTATATAGTTAGGCTAGTTTACCCTTGGGATCCCTTCCAACTCTACGATTCTATTCTTTGTTCCGGTATGGTATTTTCACTTGTGTGCATTTTGGGTTTGGAGAACGACGTCGCAAAATTCGGAGATGTGCGAATTTCAGAGGAGGGTTTGCAGATTGCAGGTTCAGGTTGTGTGGATTTAAGCAGCTTTCCTTAAAATGCCAACTTTACTCCATGCACTTTCTCTGTGCTATGCGCTATCACTTCTAGCACGTCACTTCTTACCTGTGTTTTCTCTAAGCTAAAAAGCCCCAGATGCTTGTTTGAGGAGGGAGGGAGGGATCTGTGAGTGGGTGTGTAGAAACCTCTAACTTTCTCACGGCTGGAATGCAATCTTCTGCAATGGTTAAATACATTGCTCTGCCCACCACTGGCATGCAACCCCTGGAATGTTGCCCGTGGAGGAATGTGGCCTGTGGGCTGCAAATGCCACGCACATGCCCACCAACCCAGGCTTTCTATGTCATATTGCTTTCTACCTCCCTGGCAACTGTGGGGCATGTAAGATGTGGATGCAGTGATGGAATTTCCTTCCCTTGCATACTCACTGAGTCCCATCCCAAGTTCTGAAGTGTTGTGTATCCAACAGCACTTTGACTTGTTTGACTTTCCTCTTTGGGCTGATTCTGGGTAGCTGAAAGTAATCCAGTAGAAGGCTGAACACGTTCCCTTAGACCAGGCTTCCTCAACCTCGGCCCTCCAGATGTTTTGAGACTACAATTCTAATCATCCCTGACCACTGGGTCCTGCTAGCTAGGGATCATGGGAGTTGTAGGCCAAAAACATCTGGAGGGCCGAGTTTGAGGAAGCCTGCCTTAGATGATATGGGAGCTTAAAGAATAAGTGGCTGGAAGGGTTTCGTTACCTGAGTTTGCATGTAATGCACAGTTGTGTGTTCAGACCCAGAGACCTCCCCCTTAAATAAAGACACATTTGACTCAATTTTTAGTTTTGGTTTTTGGCAGAATTTAGGCCACAACTTTACAGAAAAGTGAGTGGCTGCATAGGCTCTGGTTCGACTAGCTCCCTACACCCTTGCAGGTAGCGCTGACCCAGAGCTGTATCATAGCTCAGCCAAGTGTGAACACCTGAGGCAGGTGAAAAGCCTGGGTCCAGACTCTGTTCACTCCCCAAATGCTCCCCTGGACTCAGGCACGGGCACAACCCCCTTTTGGGGGTTGACCAAACCAAGTTGAGTCCCTGGATTCCTTTAACGGAATACCCTTCACATAGGGATAGCAAGACCATTCTCCCATCCCTATCACATGAACCTATCCGCAACCTTATAAGTTGTGACTAATTGCTACGTGGCAGGTGAAACCCAAATGGCCACAGCCAATCAGCCAAGTGGGGGAAATTCCTGCCGTGCCCCTGTCCCAACGACAGGCGACTCACGGCGGCATAGCAAGGTCAATCGCAAAATGCCCTAAAATTAGGGAGAGGTGGGCGGGTGTTCCGATGCACGAGCCGAAAGATGAAGCTCTGGGACACTTGCATGGGTTTATATAAGTCCCTCGATCTGTTTAGACTGCACCCCATTGGCCAGATTACACCCAGCAATGGGGGACTATCCAGTAGACCCACCCAGAACCAGGAGGTAAGTCTCCAGGTCTCACCACAACACGTGCCCTCTTTTAGGGAGGACACGATCTACCAGTGATGGCTAACCTTGACACTCCAGATGTTTTGGGACTACAACTCCCATCATCCCTGACCACTGGTCCTGTTAGCTAGAGATGATGGGAGTTGTAGTTCCAAAACATCTGGAGTGTCAAGGTTAGCCATCACTGATCTAGACCCTCAAGTCTACCTCTGGAGCCCTAACTGCTGCTCTTCAGCATTCCTGTAGAGTCTTCCTCCTACCCAGCTGCACGGACTGAAGCTAGTTTTATAAACCTCCCAGTGCCGATCTACAAGATTTTGTCTTCATTCCGCCCTTGAGGCTGCTTCCGACCTTCAGTTTGTCAGGAAAGTTATAAAATCTTGTAATTGAATTAGTGTGTACAGAGTGAACCCACTTCCCATTCCCCACCCAATTTCACTGTTGCGTTCAGCAATGGGTTCATTGCTCATTGCTCTTGCTTATACAGCCCCAATGTGGACCATAGTTAAGGGGGGGCGGGGACAAGTTTCAGCAGAAAGGAACTATATTACCGTAATTATAAATCAGTCAAGAGGATCCCAGTGGACAAGAGTTCCAGCATTAATACTTTAAAGCCTAATGACTATATAAATCATTTTGCACAGCTGCAACAGTGAATGTTGATGCAGTTTTGTCAGAGGGGGGGAGAAGCAGGGATGAACATCTTAATCGCGTCCAGGCCCATTCCTTGTCATGACAGAGCATCTATTCATTTCCCCACTTGATGGGAAAAATCTTCCGCTTTGTCAAAGGAGCATTTTATAGAACAGCTTTGCAGAATATGTGCATGCTGGGAAGGCAGCGTTGGCCATCGATGCTTCTGTTTGCCTTTGCACATAAATTACAGCCATGCTGTAATTATTCCTCTGAAGCTAAGTATACTGTTTCAGAAAATATTTAAACAAGAGTGTGCTGCACATTTAGCTGAAAGCAATACATCTTGGAGGAGATTCAGACCTTGGTTGTGGTGCAGTAAATCCAGAGCAGCTTCATGGAACTCAGCGGAATTGATAATTTTAGATTTACGCTACTGTCAAAGATGGCTTCTGGAGCCATGTCTGTGGGAACATCAGCAATTAATCTTAGATGTTTTTAGAACTCCATATATGCTTCTTATAACAAGAAGAGGAACTTCCCGTGCTCAGTATTATTTTTACTGAAACATGAAAAAATGGGATTTGTGTCCAATATCACAGATATATATTAACTCAGACTCCCGCTTTGAATGTTGGGTAGCAGTTGATATCATGCAGGATGAGGGGGAATACGAGAAGTGTGCCATTTCAGAATTTGTTGATGTGCATTAGCAGAATAATCAAAAGCTTTTTAAATGATGTGTACGGTGTATTTTATTTTACATGCTGTTCTACACATGCCCTCTGGAATGTGCGACTTGCTGTATGTCTGTTTAGTGGTGCAGGATTTTATCATTATAATTAATGCATGAATGAAACAATTGCACCAAAACCCCCATCTTTTACTAGAGACGTCAGTTTTATTTCACAAATCTAGGATAAAACAATCTCTGCAGTGGCCAGAGAACTAGGCAAGACCTGAAAAGTCGTCCTCTGAATGAGACTCAAACAAAAGATGACATTAATTCCATTTATAAAGCACAGCTCCAGTTCCTATCAGCATTGGGTATCAACAACTGAAAACAATAGGGCAAAGCTGAAGAAGTCTCTGTAGTTGTTTTAAGCTGCTTTTAAATCTTGTGTAATCTTTGTTTTAATATCAACATTGTGTTTTGATTGTAATAACCTGCCCTGGGACCTTAGGGGAAAGGGCGGGGAATAAATGGTAGTAGTAGTAGTAGTAGCAATAATAATAATAATAATAATAATAATAATAATAATTTATTATTTATACCCAGCCCATCTGGCTGGGTTTCCCCAGCCACTCTGGGCGGCTTTCAACAGAACATTAAAATACAATAATCTATGAAACATTAAACATTAAAAACCTCCCTAAACAGGGCTGCCTTCAGATGTCTTCTAAAGGTCTGGTAGTTGTTGTTCTCTTTGACATCTGAAGGGAGGGCGTTCCACAGGGCGGGTGCCCCTACCGAGAAGGCCCTCTGCCTGGTTCCCTGTAACTTGGCTTCTCACAGCGAGGGAACCGCCAGAAGGCCCTCGGCACTGGACCTCAGTGTCCGGGCTGAACGATGGGGGTGGAGACGCTCCTTCAGGTAATAATGGTGCTACATCTGAAATCTTGGATCTTCACTAATGGTCAGATGAAAGGAGGTGGTCAGATCTATCCAGACAAATTGGAACTCTGTACAACAAGAATGACTTGCAGATTAATGTTTGGAAAAGTTAAGGGAGGTTAATTATAAAACAGCATAGCTAGCAAAAGAATGAAGTTGAAAATTATTCACAAACCAAACTCCCCACCCCACCCAAAAAAAACCCTTTGCTTTCTTTTATCCTATGTATACTGACTCCAGCTGCATATACTGAAAAATCTGTGTGGCTTTCTGGCTGAGAGGAAGAGATAACGTGGATTGCATATTTCAGCATAAAAGAACTACTTCCCGTCAGTGTCTATATTTTTTAGATAGTTGACTGTGCATCTCAGATTCTAAGGAATGAGGAAGGACATACCATAGGTTTCTTGGCAAAGACAAACATGGCCACAAAGCAAAATCAATCAATCAATCAATCAATTGAAACCCCTACTGTGTGTGTGAATGTCTTACATTAGAAAGCAGATGCTGGAAATTAAATAGGGTGCGAACTATTTAAATAGCCATCAGACCACATATCCCCTTAGGCCTGATACAGCAATCTGTTAACTACATGCATAGACTTCTGCAATTTTTATGCTTATAATAACTTGTCCAACTGAGAAGTCTACATCCTCATCCTTATGCAGCAAGAAATAGCACAGGGGAAAGGGTTTAATTTATTCCCATCATTAATGGGCATTTTTAAAGGCCCTCACCCCCCATTTTGGCAGAGGCAAATACAATTTGCAGGCCTCTCCAAAGTGCATTAAGCTTGCCAAATTCCAGGCAAATATGTTCAGCAGGTGATGTGCTGGATGCCTATAAATTTTAATTTCTTTTTTAAAATAGGAAATGCCTATAACAGGGGTAGGCAAACTAAGACCCGGGGGCTGGATGTGGCCCAATCACCTTCTCAATCCGGCCCGTGGACGGTCCAGGAATCAGCGTGCTTTTACATGAGTAGAATGTGTGCTTTTATTTAAAACACATCTCTGGGTTATTTGTGGGGCATAGAAATTCGTTCATCCCCCCAAAAAAAATATAGTCCGGCCCCCCACAAGGTCTGAGGGACAGTAGACTGGCCCCCTGCTGAAAAAGGTTGCTGACCCCTGGCCTATAATGTTATCTTTTTGGCAAAACTGGTTAAAATTTGCAGGCATAGTAGCCCCCTCCTGTGGTGACGAATTCTGCCAGAGCAGCAGTTTCCCTCCAGTGTTGAGGAGGGTAAAAAAAGGAACCATATAAACTTTTCTAGAGATTTTTGGGCAATTGGTCTGAAAGTAGCAGGTATGGGAGAGATGTCCCTAAGTAAGAAATCTGCCAAAATGATGACCAATTGATCCAGTAGGTTTCGTGCTAGGCATTTTAAAATTCGATTTGGAAGAGGAGAAACAAGAATTCACTTTCCTCCCCCAATTCAGTGGAGTATGCATAAAATCTTTCCCCCTGCATACAAGCTTGACCTGTCAGTCACAATGGAGCTCTCCCACCTCCCTCTCCTGTCCTGGCATTTGCCCCACCTTCCCCATAAAATTCCTTACAGTACTGTTCTTTGTAGACACTTGCCTATAGCTGCTTTGGTGTCCAAGTCACTGAGGCACCCAGAGGTGCTTTAGAGGTGCACCGCTTTGACCTAAGGTGCCATGCCCAGATCCTGCTTCACCTTGGAGAAGCCCATAATCCCACTTCATCTCAGGATTTGGGATTTGCTGGAAGTTGCTGTGCACCCCTAGAGCAAACTATCATCTTAGATGGCTGATACTTCAGTGTTTAAAGTTCCCTGGCCCTTTTGTAGAATTTGAGCCACAAGGATTCCTTGGTTGAAAGCCATAACAGTTAAGCAGCCTGGAACTTACTTAGATTTATATTACGGGCATGCCTGTGTTATGCTGCCCACAGCATAAACATATATTGCTTAGCAAAATCATAAATAAGGTGGCTCCATTCCGAGTGCAATTTGTGGTGTCTCAGATTGTTTTGAGACCAAGATAGTTACTCCACTGAACTATCTATCCATCTATTAGTAAAATATTTATATCCTGCCTTTCGGCCCCTCGCCTGCGTCTTTGCCAGACAATGAATGAGATCCGCAATACGTCCAGTAATAATAATAAGCAATTGCCTGTTTTGAGAAATAAAAACACACACAGGGATGACATTTTTAATGATGTCCTAGCCGCTCCTAGGTTCCAAAAAAGTAAATTTGAAAGAACTTTGTAGACACAAAATGTCTTACATTCGAGACAAATTTGTAAGTCAAGAATAAGTTCTCTTCCATGATCCTGAAGTGAGTTTTGGTCCTGCAACATTTTGAAGGCCACAGGCAGTGTTGGCAACAGGATTTCTTGGGTCTGGTAGACTGTGTGTTGATTGGGGCCCTGTGCACACACTAGCAATCTATGGGAAAGAACTGCAGTTTCTGTACGCATCTTAACTTGGATGATGTTATGGCTTTATTTGCCAATTCATTTTGCCCTTTACATTTTTGTTTTATGGATACTGTATATTAATAACAACAGCCCAGTGATGACAAGAAAACCAGCAGTGGCTGTTTGAAGGGCATGGAAAATGAGGGGAAGAGGAATATTACCATTTTTTTCCCTCAGTATAAAAGGAACCTTATTTATTTCAAAGGAGTTAGTTCTGAATAAAACACACCCAAACAAACCAATTTTGTTCCATAAATACAGCACAATGCAATCTAATAAAGGTGGAGGTAGCTACTATTACTGTGCATCTTGAATGACAGGAAAAACTGGATATAAGGAACTAAATATAAAAAGCAAATCCTCCGTCATATGTGTTAACATTTGACCTGCTTACACAATGCTGGACCCCTGCAGAAAGTGATGACCAGGCATGATAGTATGGGTCCAAGAATATTTCCCCATGCTTGACTTTCTAAATATTCTGCTTAATTAGCATTCTTCGCTGTTACGAAAGGAGCTTTATATTGTTATTGCATTTTATTTTCCCAGCCAGTAGTACAAGGGGAACATGGCGTATTTATTACCCCCATTTGCATTGAGTGAAAAGGCTTCAGTGAAGCTGCAAGAGAGCACTCACAAAATGGACTGGTTCACATGAAAGTGCTTCTACCTTCCTTTCTGTCATGAACAGGAAAAAGGTGTCAACTGGACCACAACTTAGTAAGTCATAAGCATGAGCTATAGAGGAAAATAAACAGAAGCTGTGCTGTGTACTATTGTTGTCGGTCAGGTGATCTTGCTCTTCGTGGTAACATGATAAGACCTTTTACAGTTTTGTGTTGAAGAAGGAGATGGAATAATTTTTTAATTAAAAAAAATGGAAACTGGGGCAGGGAATGCTAAGTACACATCTAAAAGTATGCAGAATGAGGTAATAGCACAGTGTGGCTGGCTTCTGAGGGAAGATATTGTTGTGAAGACTAACGCTTACATAAGATCCTCAGTTTTAGCAGATGAAATAGGAGATATTTCTGGCATAGAACAACTGTCTCTAGGTGTAAGATATATGGAAGAAAGTGATGGGAATGTACAGGAGGAATTTTTTGGGTTGGTTTCAATCTCAGACCAAACTACAGTAGGCATAGCCGGCCAAATTTCATCTGCTTGTTCTGATTTTGGACTAGATCTCTAAGCTAGTTGGACAAGGATGCAATGGTTGTGCAACTATAGGGCAGGAAGAGAAGGTGGGATTCAAGCACAAATCAGGACAATCTATCCTTAGGCAACCTTTGCCCACTGCTCATCCCATAAACTTTATCTCACTGTAAAGGGTCTGAACGGTGTAAATATGCATAATAATAATAATAATAATAATAATAATAATTCTTTTATTTGTACCCCGCCCATCTGGCCGGGTCTCCCCAGCCACTCTGGGCGGCCTACAACAGGTATAAAATACATTAAAATATCACAGGTTAAAAGCTTCCCTAAATAGGGCTGCCTTGAGGTATCTTCTAATTGTCAGATAGTTGTTCATCTCCTTAACCTCTGCTGGGAGGGCGTTCCACAGGGCGGGCGCCACTACCGAGAAGGCCCTCTGCCTGGTTCCCTGTAGCTTTGCTTCTCGCAGTGAGGGAACCGCCAGAAGGCCCTCGGGGCTGGATCTCAGTGTCCGGGCTGAATGGTGGGGGTGGAGACGCTCCTTCAGGTATACAGGACCGAGGCTGTTTAGGGCTTTAAAGGTCAGCACCAACACTTTGAATTGTGCTTGGAAACGTACTGGGAGCCAATGTAGTTCTCTCAGGACCGGTGTTATGTGGTCCCAGCGGCCACTCCCAGTCACCAGTCTAGCTGCCACATTCTGGATTAATTGCAGTTTCCGGGTCACCTTCAAAGGTAGCCCCACGTAGAGCGCATTGCAGTAGTCCATAATAGAGTTGGCACAATTAAAACCATCATTAAAAAGCTTCTGTGACAGCATCCAAAGATGGCATCTAATATCCAACATACTAATGCTATGTAGTTTGCCCACCTTTGGTCTCCACCCTGTACTCAGCTCTCACCTGTGGCCCCAAGAAGCTGTTGGCCTGTGCAGGGGCCACCTTTGGTAATATGCTGCCCTGTGTGAGGCCATTTGATGCCCTTCCCCCAGCCCTCGCAGTGCCGGCTTAAGACAGGCTTTGGGAAGACCACTCCCCTTCCCCGGGGGGTGGAGTTGTGAGCGGGCATCCGGGATTGGGTAAGCCTGGTTCATGGGAGGGGAGGTTGTTGCTTCCGCCTGCCCCTCCTCATTAAGGGTATCCCATTAAAGGGACCCGGGGGTGTGGATCCTGTTCGAAGCCTGGGTATGGGATAGGGCCATGCCACAACCCCATCAGGGACCCTGGGGGTTCTCTTAATTGATGTATATCATAGGGCTCCCCCTACCGGTGGTTGACCCTTAAGAGACTTCTTGCGGGCATGCAGGAGTCAGGATATAGTCCGGTTTCACCCACTGCTCACACCTGTAACCAATAAAGTTGTGGCCTTATTTATCCCATTAACTCAAAATATTTGTGTCCGTGTGTTTGTTATCTAAGGGGAACTTTGGGCCCCGGGGTCTCGCCACACAAAGAGGTGTGCTATTAAAATGGCCACCACGACAGCACTTTTCCAATTATAACATGCATAATTGAATGATTCTTTAGCACTTTGCTCGGGGTGAATATATGGCTATGTTCGGCAATGAGTGAAGATCAATTGTCTGGCTTTTGTTAGTTATGTGTCCGTAGAGAAAAGCTGAGGACTTATCCCAAATTTGTAGAAGAAACTAATGACCATTTTGGCCAATCCTTTTGAAGGCTCCAGTTTCCTTTAAAAAAATAATCCTCTTTGTATGATAGTTTCCTTGATGTCATGGACAGGCAAGCATGAACAAAAGAAGTCTGACTAGTTTCAGAGCTTATATCACAGCCAGGGCAAATTCTGTGTAAGATGTGTGAAACTTAGCCTTGGGTTTTAAATTTAGTTTAGAGTCCTACAGTACAGTATTGTTGTTAAACAAACAAAGTAATTTGTTAGACGTTAATCCTGAAATACATAATCCCATACAATGCAGAAAATCACCAACAGCCAAAGCCTGTCATCATGGGTGTAGTCAGTATTTTCGTGCTGGGGGGGGGGCGGCAAAATGTTGTTGAGCTTTTTTTGGGAGATTGCCCCCAAAAGTTGTTGAGCTTCTTAGGGGGGCATGACCTCAGTTAATTAAGTATTCCTAATGCTTTTCAATACTTTTTGAGGGTGGGGGGGCCCAGTTGCCTCTCCGCCTCCCCTTTGCTACACCCATGCCTGTCATTGTATTGTTCCTTTTTAGCTCATTGAGTTCAGTCGTATAAAGACTGCAAATAGTTAACAACCTGTAGTACAAACCTAGACAGCATCTTAAAAAGCAGAGAAATCACCTTGCCGACAAAGGTCCATAAAGAAGGCTGATTGCTGAAGAATTGATGCTTTTGAATTATGGTGCTGGAGGAGACTCTTGAGAGTCCCATGGACTGCAAGAAGATCAAACCTATCCATTCTTAAGGAAATCAGCCCTGAGTGCTCACTGGAAGGACAGATCCTGAAGCTGAGGCTCCAACACTTTGGCCACATCATGAGAAGAGAAGACTCCCTGGAAAAGACCCTGATGTTGGGAAAGATTGAGGGCACAGGGAGAAGGGGACGACAGAGGACAAGATGGTTGGACAGTGTTCTCGAAGCTACCAACATGAGTCTGACCAAACTGTGGGAAGCAGTGGAAGACAGGAGTGCCTGGCGTGTTCTGGTCCATGGGGTCATGAAGAGTCGGACATGACTAAATGACTAAACAACAAAGTTACAAGTCAGTCCTTGCCACACCCTGAATTATTTCTGCCGACACCCATGCTTGCTTGCAACATTAACAACTCAGCCCTATGTATGTTCACTGCTTTACTCTCAGGTACATATGCATAAAATAGCAGCTTGAATGTCTGTAATCTTTTTTTATGTACCAGAACCTGCAGATCTCTTATGAGCAAATATTTGGGTTCACATCCTCTGCAACATCCCTGGAAAAAAAATGTCAATTGAACACAGTGGGCTTACTTTTGAGGAAACAGCCACAGACTTTTCACTGTTAAGGTTTATGTGCCCTGTGGTTCACCTATAAGCTTATCTAAACTTGTTCCAATTAGTTCCAAATTAGTCATTTATAGAACACTATGTAAATTTATTTCTGCCACATCATTGACTGGTTGGGATCGTAATGTGTAATTAGAGAGATCTACTTGGAGGAGTTCCAGGTTTTACGAATGAGAAAATGATTGTTTTTGACAGAATATGGACAAACAGATGACTTATTGGATTCCACCCCCATCCCCCTTTTTGCCATCAGTCATCTTAGAGAAACTGCCAAAAGGTTGCGTTTGCCAGCATACAGTGGGAGTTATGACAGGCTATTTTAAGACTCTTTTTATATAAAGGAACAAAGCTTGTTATAGAGAACACCTATTAGCATTAGATGGAAACGGGGTATGCCAACAGCATGTGTTGGCGATAAAGACAGTTAAAGCAGTCCTTATTGTCAATTAAAAAATGCAGTCATGGTTACATCGCATCTCCTCTGTGTTCAAACACAATAAATAACATGATCTTACCTGCAAGTTAATCCAGGTTACTTAGGAGGTGACACAATCCCAACTATGCAGGGGTGGGGAACCTTTTCTGACTGGTGGGCCAGATTGTACGCTCTCCACCCCCAACAAGCCAAATTTGATAGGTGGGTAGGGCTGACCACCTGTCAATCACTTGATACAATAGTGATATCAGGTGAAGCCCCAATTGTCAGAACATCTAAGGTCAGAGTCTGGCGTCATGGAGGCAGCTCCATGCTACTCCTTAAATATCTGAAAATCATAGATTTTAAGGAGAAGCACAGGATTGCTTCCAAGAGCAGTGCTTGGAGGAATAAGCAGTTTCTGTTCAGTGGGCATGATAGGCAGACAAGAGTGTGCCTTGCTCTGGGGCAACCTAGCCAGGTGGATGAGGAATTAATAACAACAACAACAACAACAGTAACAACAACAGCAACAGCAATAATAATAATAATAAAATATGACGTCCCTATTTTCATCGGAGAAATGTTAGAGGGTATGAATTATGTCAATGTCCATTGACAATTTTATGGGAGTAAAAATTATTTTCAAATGTGTTTCTCTATTCTTTTCAGCAGCTTTGCAAACAGCAAAACAATGAAACGAAATAAGTGCTAATTGCTTCAAGCTTTCCCTCCCTTCTGGTACAATGTTTTCTTTTCGGTGGGATTTTAAAATTATTGACAGGGTTTTTACCGGTAATATATATATTCTTATATATAGTCACTTGTTGTTAGAAGGAGACTTACAAGTAATCCCGATGCCTTCTAAGAAGAAAAACAAGTTTAATTGAAAACATCCAAGGCATCTCAACCCAGATCTTTGTCTTCCTTTGTTGTCCTAAGAGAATTTTTTAGTAACTTGACTTTCTTCAGTTCCTGATGCAAAGCTTTAAGGTTTTCAGTGCAGTTCACACCACAGAAAGATTAGCGAGAAGGGGGGGGGGGGAGCAATAAAAAGAAACTGGTGCATCTGTGATAACACACCAGATCATCACAATTGACTTCCAAACATGAAATCTGTTTCCAGATTGGAAGTCTCCATATTAAAAAATCAAATGTGCAAGGAGTTCATATGGTCAGGTACGAAAAGGGTTGGGTATAATCTGCTGAAAGCCATGCAAGGGATGTAGTGACTGTCCTATGTGGAATGATGGAAAGAGCTGTGACTTCTTAGCCTACTGCAGCGGTGGAGAACCTTTGCTCCTCCAGATGTAGCTGAACTCCTATCAGCTCCTGCAAGCACAGACAATGGCCAAAGACATGATGGGAGTATTTCAGCAACACCTGGAGGACCAAAGATTATCCACCCCTGGCCTAGGTTAAGGAAACCATCACTAAGTTCTGCTCTCCAGAAACTCATTACTTGTTTCTTGGAACCCACACCTGGCTCCTTATACCTTGCCAGGTAATCCCCTGAGTCCTTTAACTAAGCAACCTGTTAGGAATGCTATGAATAGCCACAATTTCCTGCTCCCAAGGCAAAGATCACATATTCACCATTGCAATAAATCCCCGAACTGGGTTTCCAAATATTAGTGTCAGGTTAGAGTGGAGGGAGCAGTGGCTTAATCAAAGAAGATGTTGTTCAATAAGAACTTATTCTTCGCAAGAATGGGGGGGGGGTCATTGATGCAAAAAAAAAGAAAGAAAGAAAATTAAATCAATTGAATCATAAGAGTCGGAGGGCACCTGGAAGTCGTCTGTCCCAAGCTCTTGCTCATGTAACTGGCAACAATTAGTTGCAGGACGGTCTCTGTTTTCCATTGCAAAATGTAGCAGAGAATTATGCCTGCAGTGTGCAGCAATGATTTGGCTACATCTATTGGAAATCACATATCTGCTTTTCAGGATAACTATCCTAAATATATGATGCCAAAGGGATGGAGAATGGAAATAGCAGTGGACAGTTTTTGCACCTCCCTGGGACCAGCCACCACCTTGCCACTGCCTGTGTTTCCTATAATCTTGGTTCCATCTTGAAACTTTCTGGCTCTGAACCCAACTCAGAGATACAACTAGATCTGTTAAGCCCAAGCCCGTTCATTTTTGGAACCAATCCTACAAAGCTGTTCGCATCCAATTCCATGTCTACCCTCCTGAAATTCCCACATGATGCAAACATAATTTTGAAGGTGATAGTAAACAGTCCCTTTCCCAGCACTGCCTGCTTAGTCCATAGTGCCAAGCACATATTGTGCCAGAAGTATTAGTGGGTGCCACTGAAATGTTCTATATTCCAGGGGTGTTCAATGTGCTCTGGTGTGATGTGCAGCATGTTCCACTAGCTTTGGCTTGATGTTTGCTTAGTAAAGCTTGTTAGTAACAGAACTGAAAATTGGAGATTGGTGCCAAGTTCTTTATGGGGCTCAAGCTTTTCTCCAGCGTGCATTTATTTTAATGGAGTTATTGCCAATTGTAGTCCCATCCGTGAGACTAATTATGGGTTTCTTCATATGGGCCAGCTCTTCTGTAATCCTTTCCGATTTCACCCCTTGGAAAATGGTAGCAGGAGGCAACTATTTTCCGCTGGTGTGCATATTTAGTTGCATTTTTATTAGCATTCCCCAAAGAGTGGTTATCTCAGATGCAATCAGAGCCACACTCCATCAGATTAGGGGACCATATTTGAATCAATCAGCTGCCTTGGAGGAACAAAGCTATTCCTGTGCTGAAAGCAGTGTGTTAGTAGTAGTACCCCTGACTCCTTGGAACCATGATTCTCATATCTAATCTCATATACATTGTGGGGGGAATGCTACAACTTATAATACACATTTTAGGGCTGCTTAACTCTACAACAGCCCTAAGATGTTTATTATAAGTTGTGGCATTATAAGTTGTAGTAAGAGGTGATATATAGTAGTTCATAAAACTAAGCATGCAATGGAGAAAGTGGATAGACAAAAGCTTTTCTTCCTTTCTCACAGCACTAAGACTCATGAACATTCAATGAAGCTACATGTAGGAAGATTGAGGTCAGGTAAAAGTAATAATACTTCTTCACGCAGTGCATAGTTAAACTATGGGACACAGAACACAGTGATGGCCACTAACTTGGATGGCTTTAAAAGAGGATTAGACAAATTCATGGAAGATATGACTATCAATGGCTACCAGCCATGAAGGCTATACTTTGCAGTAAGGGTTCTGAATAACAGTTGCTTGTCAGTTTCCCCACAGCCATTTGGTTGGCCGCTGTGAGAATGGAGTGATGGATTGGACTGGCCATTGACCTGATCCAGCAGGCTACTATGTTCTTAGAGTTAACCTTTTCCAACATGCAAAGCACTTTTGCAAAGTTAAGTGCATGAAAATTACACATGGATCTCCAGCTGCGATGATTTAACACGATTAGAGTCAGTGCTGGACCATAAGCTACTGAGCATGTATAAATTGAATCATGAGCTGACATTGAATAGAGACATGAACAATGAGGAACAGCCACATGTTGGGCTCAGGATGGAATCGGAGGCATTGCCAGTCAAGCTCTGGAACCCAATGAGTCCAATGACAATGGAATTAGTGGCAGAGCCCAGTACTATTTATTATTATTTGTTAAATTTGTATACTGCCCTTCACCGGAAGTTCCCATATCCCAGGATTCTTTGGGGAAAGTGGTAGAAGAGTGCTTTAAGTGTCAGGGGCAGATGTGACCCCTATTTCACTAGGTATGCATAAAAGGTGTACATATGCTTGCCATGGCTTGCCTGTGCATACACTCACAGCAAACAGATATCTACCGGTATGCGACAATCCTGTTTATGTGAGACAATTCACCGGCTATTTCATATTTCTTCCTACATGGGAGCTGTTTCCAGGTAGTTAAAATGTAATGTTTAAAAGCGCCCCTCAGAATGCTATTTCTCCACCCCTGTTGAAACACCCAGAACCAGTGCTTTTTTTCTTTAAAGAAATGTTTAGGGGTACTCTCATTTTGACTGAAGAAAATCACAATTTTATAGCTGAAATAGGGAAAAATAAATACAGTAAATGGACAAAAGTACAAAGATTCACAAAATGTTTAGGCATATGTGTACCCATGTGTCTCCCCAGAAAAAAGCACTGCCCAGAACAGACCCCATTGTGAGGTTCCATTGTTTATAAACTTGTGATCTGGCAAATGAAGCTGGAAGCAACTTTTTGCAAGCTCTCCCACATTTCCACATCTATCATGGGCCATGGGCATCGCATCCTAGAATATAACCTATAACATCCCCAAATTAAAATAGACTTGTGTCTAGAGGCAACTTAATTCTCATTCTCCCACCAAATCCTGTCTCAGTTTGATAAAGTACTTGGTGTGAGTTTCCAATTGGAACGATCTTACATTCTGGAGAAGTCCCTTGCATAACTTGCAGATGGATCTGGAGATGGGGGTGATTTGTCTTCTGTAAATAAAAATGATAGAATAAAAAAGGGGGGGTCAGTGATTTCTAAACCAAACCCTGGGACTTTTTGCATCCAAAATATGTGCTCTACCGCTGAGCTATGGACCTTTCCCATTAGATAAGAGGCTGTAATGGCCACCAGCTTGGAATGGCTTAAAAGAGGATTAGACAAATTCATGGAGAACAAAGCTATCAACAGCTGCTAGTCCACAATGGCTATGTTCTCCCTCCATTGCCAGAGCCATACCCGTTGCTGGGAATCACCGGTGGGCAGAGTGTTGCTTTTGTTCATATCCAGTTTGCAGGTTTTGCACTGACTTCTGCTCAGCAACTGTGAGAGTAGGATCATAGAATCATAGAGTTGGAAGAGACCACAAGGGCCATCCAGTCCAACCCCCTGCCAAGCAGGAAACACCATCAAAGTATTCCTGACAGGTGGCTGTCAAGCCTCTGCTTAAAGACCTCCAAAGAAGGAGACTCCACCACACTCCTTGGCAGCAAATTCCACTGTCGAACAGCTCTTACTGTCAGGAAGTTCTTTCTAATGTTTAGGTGGGATCTTCTTTCTTGTAGTTGGAATCCATTGCTCCGTGTCCTCTTCTCAGGAGCAGCAGAAAACAACCAGGATGCTGGACTAGACCAACCATTGTGTTCTTCTGGCATGCCACTATAAATGCAACTCAGTTAGTTGAGCGGTAATGAAAGAGTAGCTTGAATAGCTGCTCTGCGAAGCTCTCTTGCCAAGGGATCGTCTGGGGAACCAGCCGGGAGTAACTTACACAAAGTACGGTGCAAGATAACCTGTTCAAATGTGAAAATAGGGGGTGGGATGTTTGGAGTGGGGGAAATGTATCCTGGGTATACGTCCAAATTGAATGGCAGCCCCATGGAAAGAGAAGCTGTCGTCTGGAGATGCCAGGGCTTTTGCGCCGAGCCACATTGTAAAAACTTAACCCGACAGCGAAAGAAACACGTTGCTCTTGGGTCAATTAAGACAGTTGGAACAGGGCTGGGGATACATATCTCAGTCATTTCCAAGCAATAAAACAAGGATTTGGCTTCCTTTTGTTCTTCTCAAGTGCCTGGGGAGGGAGGAGGAACCAAGACATTGCAAACCAAGACAACATCAGGCAAAGGGATAGGAAATGTGTCTTGCCTGAAAACCAGCAAGGGTTTTTGATTTATCGTGGAGTCCCTGATCACACTTCATCTCAAAAAATAGCTGGTCTGTTTTCAAAGCACCTTTTCCATTGCATGATAATTGAGCAGGATTAGGGTCTTTTGCGAACGCAAAAAAGTTCCTCCGTGAATTTAAAGCTTTGGCCCACAGAAGCTTAAGCCACCATCTCTTTCTATTAGCGTTTAACATGTCCCATGACTTTGTTCTTGAGAGAGTACTCAGTAATCAAATGTAATAATAGGATGGGGAAAACTAAAGAATATATCTGCTTCGGATTTATTTTTAACTATCCTGAAGGAGCAGGGTAAGTTACTGCCTGTTTAAAAGAAAAAATAATTATTTTGAGGGGCTTGGGGGGCCAGTTTGGAACAGAGATATCAAACCTCTTTGCATTTTTGCTTGGACTTTTGTGTATGGTTTGACCTGATCACCCCCACCCAGATCAATGAACCTCTTACAGATGCTGGATAGTCATGGTTGAATATGTTGTTTTTCAAACTTTGAGCTAAACTTGAGGTTGAAAATCAAGCCATTCCAGAGGCCAATGCCTTCCTCCAGTGGTCACTTCACATGCTAACCCAATAATCTCGTGGGATTTGGTAATATGTTTAATTATTTGCTATAGCTTCCTACACGTACTGTTCCCTTGTCTGCTTCTGATCAGTGTGTTAACTGTTGCCCATAGTTATTTTTCTAAAAGCGAAACATCAGTGATGGGTATGGTTTTCTCTTTGGGAAAGGGATATTCTGATATTTGTTGATTATGTATTTCTAAATAGCATCTAAATAATTGTTTTTAAAAGCATTTGTACTAAAGCACTATCAAACATGAAACTGCTATCAAACATGCAAAATCCTACACCTAAACTTACAAAGGTAACTTCTACAGTTAAAATCCAGCCCACGCAAAAATCTCTCAGAACTTTTTTTTTTTTTTAAATAATTTTTATTGATTTTACAATTTTATATGCACATTACATCTCGATCAGGTTTTCTTTGCCTCCCCTCTCTCACCATGGGAGGCTTGAATCATTCCCCCCCTCTCACAGAGGTATACCCGTTCTTTATGCCCCTGACCTTAGAATATTATGTCATAACTTCGCTTAGGCCTGGCCCAATTATCGGGCCAGACCAATCTTATTCCATTACATAGCATCAAAAGACTTCCCCGATTCCATACAATTGAATTCATCCTTATTCTTAATTCCCAGGTTTCTAATACATCTTCATATAAAAATTCTTCTTCTTATCCTAATACACACATCAATAATTTCATCACATTCTTCTACTTTTCTTTTACTATTAACTATTTTCCTCCTTGGCCTTATTCCCTTTTTGCCATTCTTTATTCTCCCCCCCTCCCCCGCCTTGGGGTTTCTAGCTTATATATCTCATAACTTTATCCTAGGCATAATCTTATATCGTATTTTCCTTCATACCATTATCCATTATCCTTAGCTTCAAAAACCAGAAAAGGAACCACTTTTACATATACATAATTTAATTTAAATTACCCCACTCCCACCCGCTGTGCCACCCAAATCCACCCATTCTCTTGTCTGCGAGGTTCTTCTTCCTTCCCCTTCTGCAGCCTCCTCTTCTTCCATTCTTTCTTCCTTGTTCGGCTTTGTCCAATTAAATAAACTACTTCATTTTCCTTTTTTAAGGTCTTTTTCCTGTCCAACTTGCGATTTATAATCCTTTTCTTTTTGTTCCTCTTCCTGCATTTTGTAATCCTTTTCTTTTTGTTCATCTTCCTGTTGTCAGTTCCAAATGCTGTATTTCTGTTGTTTGACCGGCTGCTAGGCCTTTTTTCCCATCGCCTCTTTCCTTCGCAGTTCTCATTGTTCTCACGGTCTGGGATTTGTTTTCCTCCTGGTACTTTTCCCACCATTGTAACATCTGGTATGCTATCCTTATTGTTTTTCTTAACTCGCCATCTTTCATTGGCTGCTTTGACAGAGTCTCTTATTTCTAGTACCACCTCCAATATTTTTTTCCAGTTCATCTCTGCCGCAGCATTCGCCATTTTTTCCAAAAGTCACAATTTCCAAAAATCACAATTTCCACTAATAGAATTTTTAAAGTCTTTTCCAAAGCTTGTTTCAAGCTAGATTCCCCCAAGACCCAGGGGATTAAAAGAGATAACTGGATACACTAATGCAAAGCTTCCTTTTTGAATTCCACTTTCACTTTGCCTTGGCTACTCAGTTCCCTGTTTCTTTGTTTCAATGGCATGGAATCGACCTCCGTGTTTAAATTCCATCCAGTCTAATTTTTGAAGTCCAAATTCCAAATTTCTACTCACAGTTTAACATTCCAATTCTTCTTTTTTGGAGAAATCGCTGCGCTCAGCAGGGTCCGGTCAGGCAGCTTCACCCGTCAGGGGGCTTTCCGATGGTAAGGGATCCTAGAGCTCTGACTCCCCGCTCTCGCTCGGCAACCCGTGCTTGGGTTTACCGGGGTGCAGGCGAGTCGTTCGAGCTGCCGCAGGATCGTCGGCCCCGGGACGCTCTTCCCGGGGGTTTTGGGGGCCGCTGCGCTGTCGCGGTCACCCCGTTTTACCCCTTTTCGGGCTGGGGAACTTCGGAGCGAAGTTCCCCCTGACCGAGCCCTCCGGCGCCGCGACCGGAAGCCCAAAAATCTCTCAGAACATTCCGGAATCAAATCAGAAACTGGGATGGCTTTCATAATTCCAGGACTGTCACTGGAAAACAGGGACGCTTTGAGGATATGCATATACAGGTGACTATTGCACTGAAGTAATGATAGCCATTCTTATGACATGAAAATGCATTGATGAGTTCCTGGTAATTCACCCCATTAAAGAATTAGACTAAAATGTCCTGCATTGGCTGTAGCTTCCAATCAGCCTTCCAAGGTACATAATAGCAAACTTCTGCACTGTCACACCTAGTCCTATGGACCAGGGGTGGGCAGAAGGTAGATCTACTTGGCAAATCACTGGATGATTTTCTGTAGACCAGTAATGATTTCTTAACAAGGCAATGACAAAATGACTCCACCTCTATTATGGAGCTGACATGAAGGAAGCTGGGAGGGGGACCAGGGCTGGATTTTTTGTGTGGAAGGACAGTTGTTCAGGTCAGTTTTGCTTCTCAAAACAAACCCCTGTGCTCAAACTTCTTTAATTCTAAGTATGCCTTTTGCACCAAGCTCCAGCTGGTATATCTAGTGTGGGGATCTAGTGTGTGTGTGGGGGGGAGATCCTGCAAGCATTAAATTTGCCCATAAAGACACCGAATAGAGTGCCAGAGAATGTCACTGTATGGCCCTCTAGCAAGCCCATGACACAGCAAAAGAAGGCAGTTCTGAGGTAAATGTTTTAAAAGCTGGTAACAAAGAGTTGACACGTTTGCCTTCAAGTTCCAACTGGGCTCACCTAGCCCAGATACTATTGTGCTTATAACCTGGATCAATAGGAACTGAACCTGTTTTGTCAGTTTCACCTGTTCTACTAAAGCAAAACAAGGTAGCTCTTCACAGGATTAAATGCATGGCATCATATTTCATTGTGTAAGTGCTGCTTTATAAGCTTATGAGTAAATTAAAGTTCATGGGTTATTAAGACAAATATTTCCACAATGTTTGGCGCAAAATAAAATTTAAAAATCGAGGTGCATTTGTTGGTTCCCACTTGTGTGAAACATCTGGATTTTTTTGAGGGAAACAAAGATGACAAAAATAAGTATGGCCAGGCGACAGGGAAAATGTATCAGGCAATGAAATTTCTCACCACGTCCCCTTGTTTAAGGAAATTGCAATGGCGATCTTATGTTCAAGCAAAGTACAAGAAAATGCACGACAATATCCACTGATGAATGCTGAAGTAGAAATTCCATTTGACAATGAAACTCACTGAAAATAAAGAAGAAAAGCAAATAAACTCCAAAATCTATCCACACAAGTCATCATCACATGAACACATAGGACAGGGTGGGTGGTGAAGGTTTAGCATTTGAGTTGAACAAATAATAAAAAATATTTCTTACAGCATAGGGACAATTTTTCTCCCAAACCACTAAATGCCCTCAATAGAAGCCCCCTTGGGAGACATCTGTACGGAGGCAACCACAATGTACTGTAGCAAAACAAGTATTCTCCTTTCGAAAGTGATACATTTTCTGTGTCTCAAGCAAGACCAACACTGATTCTCTCCGTCGTTTGATACTCCTCACATAAAGACTCTACTGAGCTGGGCTAAAGGTAAACTTGGGAACATTATGCACTGTATAGAGCATTCCCAGCATCAAGGATGGTATTTGTCAACACATTATATGGTTTTTATACTTAGTATCCCACATAGTGTGGGCTCATGGCCCGGCAGCCATGCCATTCATAGTTTTCCATTGATTCACTGTTTATCTGTGTGGTGGGGAGAGTTGGGAGAGGAGGACATGCTAAATTGGGTACAGCAAATAAAAACTTAATGGACACTGTTAGATGTAAAAGTCTGGTTTAAGTAAGTTCAACTTGGCACAGGCGTTTCAAGACGAGCCATTCACACAATGCAGGAATGTTTGCTCTCGCAAGGAACTGAATCACCTCTGCTTGCCTGCTCCTCTGATTCACATCTAAATCCAAGTAACTATTATTTTTCTGAGGAATGCACTTATGTTAACAAGTAATACGGGTAAGTATTAGCTCCCTAGCACCCTTTAAACTACCCCCATGTATTTTCAGTTACCTGTGAAGAGGGATTGACTTGGGAATTGCAAATCTGTGCGGGGAATAGGGGTCTCCTAACAACTCTCAGCACCCACAGCAAACTACAGAACCACCCAGAATTCTTTGGGGGAAGGCAAGACTGTTTAACGTGTTATCATACTGCTTTCCATTTGTGCTGTGAATGTGCCTCTAGACTAGCATTCTCCTTCCAGTAATGACCAGCCAGAAGCTTATGAGAATCGTAGAAGCAGGGCATGATGACAACAGACTTCCACTGTCATTTCTCCTCAGGATTTGCGATTCAGGGGTATAGTTCCTCTGAAATTGGCAGTTGTAAAGGCCAATAGCCATTGATACATATATCTTCCATGAGTTTGTCTAATCATTTCTAAACAACTATCTAAGGCAGTGGGCATCTTGTGGTAGTGAATGTGATAAACATATGGCAGGTGACAGAATTTTTCATTGACATATGAATTATTTGCCACTCTGAATTCCATAGGTTAGTTTTCTACATTGTATGGAACAATGCTTCCTTTTTGTCTGCACTGAATCTACTGGCAATTAATTTCATTTGGTGACCCCAAGTTAGGAAAGAGGTTAGAAAAATCTATCTGCCTGCCTCTCTCTTTCTCTTTCTCTCTGTGCATTCTCCATACTATTCATAATTTTATAAACCCTGTCCTGTCCCTCTCCTATTCCTTAGTTATCTGTTCCCCTCTAAGTTTAATTATCCCAAATGTTTTTGCCCTTCCTGGTACAGAAGCTGCTCCCAATCCCTTGTTCATTTCGGTTGTCTTCATCCCTGTTAATACATTGATGGCCGATAATACAAAGAACTATTAGGGCCAATGTTTTGCTTCTCTGTCAAAGAGTACTGGCTGTCCTGGTCTATTGGTGTTCACTTGTTGGTGTTCACTTGTGTTCTTAAATATGTAATGCATCAAATTTGTGTGACATGCCTGCACTGTTAATGGGTTCTATGAATGAAAGAAAGAAAGAAAGAGAAAGAAAGAAAGAGAAGTAAAGTAAACTGAAAATTCCCTAGAACATGCTGGAACATTAGTTTCAGATGCTGGCAGTATGTTCTCTCTCCATTACCCCCAACCCGGCATGCTTCAATTCTGCTTCACAACCGATGTCTAATTTTGCTCCACAATCGCTTTTTTTTTTCATTCTGCAGACAGATGCACAATAAATGCCTAACATTTCTGCTATTTCCTTCTCTTCTGTCTCCAATTCTACTCTTTCATACTTAACACAAAACATAATGTCTTCCAACACATGAAGTGTGCGCACACACACACACTCATGGGTATAGTATGTTTAGTCATGCAAGATGTTTCCTGTGGCAGACAGCTTATACTAATTTTACCGGTTCTCTGCTGCATGCAAGGTGCATACACTATGTTGTACGGAGTGGAGATGCTCTCGAATAAGATCATCTTTAAAACAGAGCATAGGAAGGAAAGAAGGAAGGAAGGAAGGACCTCATATCACTCCTCCAGAAGAAGTTTGGCCACATTTTGTGGTTTTCCACTATTTATAAGGCCTATTTATTTTGAAGAAAGGAAAGGTTTGTAGTGGGTGACAAGGCCTCCCAATTCCAGGTCAAAATATTGCTTACACCTGCTATAAGCTAACCCTTTGTTTCTCATACTGAACAGCTTTTCCCTCTGATGATAAACACATCTGACTCTAAAATATGTTGAGCATCTTGGATGTAATAAATCAGCCATAGCATTTTATTGCCATTTCTTAGAACTTCAGGAGACCTGTGCTGAGGAACGCCACAAGAATGGAGGCTGTTTACCATTCTTGAATGCCGAACCTCCCCCAAACTCTTGACTTGCACTCTTCCAAAAGATCTCATTGCCTTCCCGTGTCACACGAGTGGTGTGCAAGAGTTGGTTTTACTTTCAATTTTTTTAAAAAAAACCTTCAAAATCGTTTTTAGTTAAAGTTTTATCTGGCAAAAGTCCATTTGTTCTGACGTTCACTTTTCAATTCAGTGCTCACATTTGTCTTCAGGAAGTATGTTTTGCTGCCCCTGTTGATGACAGTGCTGGGAGAACCTGACTCCTGGTGGCCACCATTTTGTTTCCCCCAGAATCCCCCAGAGAAGGAAGCAGCTTCCCTTGTCACTGGTGGCACAACATAGAGGGCTGTGTATTCAATATTACACAACCCACACAGTCATTTTTTTAAGTTAATAAATAATAATAATAATAAATATTGTGCTTTTAGGAGGGGGGGCTATTGTTTTGTTTTTGTTCTAACTATTTACTTGTGCTTTTATCTTGTATTTTTATCTGGTGAACTGCCCTGAGATCTTTGTTTGAAGGGTGGCATATAAATTTAATTTTAAAAAAACAACCAATAATAATAAATGATTTCTTCTTTTCTCTCCTCCCCTCATCCTCTAGCTAATAATAATAATAATAATAATAATAATAATAATAATAATAATAATAACAATGCTTAATAATCAAATGTACACAAAGTATTCCATTGGATTAGATCTGTTGCCTGCCTTGCCATGCCACTTATTCATATAATGTTAATAGTTTTGTCAACTGCAACAGTGGAAGCACACATATTGTGCAACTTACAGCTCTTTGCTTATCTTTGGTCATCATGTTACATGCCCAATTATTTCATGAGTGTGGGAGGTGTGTGTAAACAAGGGACTTAGCAGCTCCCTGCTGTGTATTTCAATAAATGCAATGCAGAAACAGCAAGGAAATATTTGGCCAACACAGCAAATCATTTTGGCTCCTCTCAACCCCAAAAAGGCCAATTTAATCACAGAGAGGGATGAATTCTATGTTGATCGCTCTTTGTAGAAGCTTTCTTACAAACGGCTAAAAAAACCTCATCTTAAAAATGATTTTCAATGCATTTTTTCAAAGAAATTGTACAGATAAACCAAACGAAAACGAAAGCATGAATTCGAAGAAGACCACAAAAATGCAATCACTCAACTTGAACATTGTCCTTCATTAAGACAAATCTTCATAGAATCAACGATCACACAAAATCCATGCAGCAGTCAAGTCCTTCCATAAAGATCTATGCTTGCTTGAGAAATGTTGTACTGAAGAATTATTGTTTATATATGAAAGAAGCGCAAACCATCTATCAATAAACAACTCTGTGTCTGTCTTTCCGATGTCTGAATTTTTCAGTTAATTTGTTTATCAAGGCTAAATCCCATTTGCCACCAAATTGGTATAAGAAGATTATTATTTTTTCACATATGAAGACTTTCTAAATGTGCTGCCAACAGCGAAAAAGGAATGGAATGGCCTAAAGCTTAGTGATGGCGCACGTAAGTTGTGTGTGTAAGGTCACTGGCTCATTCAGGCTGGCGAGTGAGATGATCTTTGCTTGCCAGGCTAGGAAGAGTCTCTCCTTGAGATCTCAGAAAACAGCTATCACAAAGAGGTAACAATCCTGGTTGAGATGGACCAATGGTTATACTTAGTACAAGGCAGCTTCACAAGCACACTTGATTCTTGCAGCTTATGAAACTAAACAAGAGATCAAATCCTGCCCGGTTACAGCAAGTACAAATGATTCCAGCAATGTTACTTCGGACTGGTGCAGTTGAAAACCATTAGAGTGGACATTTTTTGCCCCACAAAACCTACTGATGGTTTTGGGTTGGTTTTTTGTTTTAAACCAAGCAACTTATGGAATAGTTTAAGTCTGGGGAACTTGGAGCCGAGATAAAACAGTGTGCGCACACTTGTTTTCCATGTACAATTCATTAGTACACATCCAGTGTTGAAAGTTATACGTTTAGGGAAGTTTTCCCAGGTTTTCCTTCATCAGAAGATCTTCCACGTTTTTCTGTTCCAACTTCCTGAGGCTATTAATCTGTCCCTATTGTCTTCAGTTGGCCCTGGGGTAGCTGAGCTGGAAATTATAGCGTTAGAGAGTATTCTGGTCTTGGGAACATAAAGAAGCAGCATGGAGCTCTTCCAAACACTGTCTGCTTCAAATGCAGAATGTAGTGCTAAGTAGACTAACAAAGACTTTTTGTTGCTAAAGCCTTTCAATGTACGCTTGCAGAAGGCCAGTGCTGAATACATTGTATTGTGTTCCACGAGGGTTTCCATTCTCTTATTAGAGTGCAAATCTTTTCAGATCCCCTTTCCCTGCTGCTTCCTCCTTCTCCCTTAAATGTCGCCAATATCAGTTAGATTGGATATGACAACTCAGAATGCGTATTAAGGACTACAGTATGTATCCCACAAAATACATTTTTAAACACATTCCCCCTTTCATCCAAAAGAGAAAAAAAAAGAATCCAGGGAACTGTAGTTTACCTCACGGAGCTACAATTTTCAGCACCATTAACAAACTATAGGTCTCAGGGTTCTATGGGGGGGGGGGAGAGGCATGGGCTTTTAATGTATGGCACGTATGCAGCCATTGCAGTAACACATGCGCAGTCAGGATTTGAAATGCATTAATTTTTCTTCCATTAAAAAGAGATGTACAAATGAAATAAGCATTATAAGCATATTGTTTGGGTGCTTTCAAGCATATCTCCACAGTCAGAAGCTTGCTTTTAAAATAATTGTGAGTGGCACAATTTAAAGAAACCACAGCAGAGTTAGAATCAATAGTTTTTAATGCTGATTTTATCTGCCAGTCACTATGTATTTTTATCCTGGCTGATAGCTACATAAATAAGTAGCAAGAGCAAATTAAGACTGACATGAGTTTCAATCAGGGATGATTACAGAAAGATTTGGCCCTGGATTTTGGAGTTCTGCATTTCAGGCAGGCTCTCTGGATTGGAATCTGGTGAGGCATTTTAAAGTTATTGGCTTGTTTGGTTTTTTATGCTGTGAACAACCCTGAGATCTTCAGGTGAAGGGTGGCATACAAAATGAATAAATTAAAAAATAATAATTTTAAAAGTAAAAAGTAAGAACACACCTGGGGGGGGGTAACCTGGTTTTTAAAGAAAAATGTGAAAAGGTGCAGCGCTGAAATGATGCAATGACGAAACTGTGAGATTAAACGCTTGATTTGAGATCAATGAGGGAGGTCAGAAGGAACTGCAGCCTGGAAACACCTGGTGGGTGGCTACAAGAACCCCAGTGCTGAAGACCCTCTTTCTTGCCTCGGCAGAATGAAGAATGAAGTATCATTGAAGGGACCAGCTGCCTTCCTAAGGGAGCAAGCTCCAGGAGCATTCAATCTACCTATTTCTACCCGGTTTATCATGTTAGACATCCGAGTGATGCTTGTGCACAAGAACACGTTCTTTATATATTTGTGTGCGGGGTAGGGGTGGGGGATAGGAGTGTTGGTTTAGCATACCGCAAATGAGGTATGCTAAATTAGCGTGTCCAGTTTGCATATTTATAGTGTACATAACCTTTGCAGACCGGAGACCTTCTGTGTGGTCGACATTGGAATTCTCTGTCAAAGTCTAACTGAGCAGCCCTCTTCCTCCTCCTTTCTGCTGATGCCAGGATAGATAGCTTCTTGAGGGAAAAGACCTCCCTTTGATCAACGAGTGTATATTTTGTGTGCGTGTGTGTGTGTGTGTGTGTGTGTGTGTGTGTGTGTGTAAGCTTACACCTTAGACAGGCTACATTCTCTTCCTTCCGTGCCTATGTAGGAAACCACAGAGGAATTAATAGAGGAAGGAGAGGTAAACAACACTCCAATTCATCATTCATGGAGCCTGTGGAATTGTGAAGGCTGAAGGGCTGTAATTTATTAGAAGAATGCACTAGCATAAAAAAGGGGGGATACTAGCCAATGTTGGCATCCTATTGCAATCAGGAGTTCAACAAATAGCGATGGCGTTTGGGGCTTGCTCTTCCCATAAACCCAAAGGGAATCTATTAAAATTGAAATGGAGTTTTACTGGTGTAAAGCAAATATTAATGCCATTACCCTCACCAGGATATACCATAGGTCTCTGTCTTGTGGCCTTTTTGCTTCAATCTCGCTGGGGGATGGTTCATCAGCTCCCCAGATTATGCTCATATTCTATCTGTTAAGGATAGCTTCTCTGTGAACAATTGGAACAATGGGTTGCGTGTCGAGGTCCCCAAACCACCCCTCAAATAATTCACACATCAGTCAGAATTTTAGTTTTGGTTTTTGGCATGATTTTGGCCACAACTTTATTAAAATACAAACAATGTGAGTGGTTGCTTAGGCATTGGTTAAGACTATCTGTCCCACAGGGGACAGAACTGACGACCGTCAGTAAGGGGAAAACCCTCTGGAGAGATAAAGGGAGCCGGGTGGTCTGACCCTCCCCTCTCCCCTCAGGCTCCCAGGGCTCTTGCACAGCCCTAGCCCCGACCGGGGGTTCGGACAAAAAGCATCGAGCCCCTGGATTCCTTTAACGGAATTCCCCTAACACCAGCAACAATTGGAGGGGCAGACACAATCAATCATAACCCCTCCTCCAACCAACATAATAACCAATGCCTAACCGCCAACCTTACAAGTTGTGACTATTTGCTACACAGTAGGCGAAAACCAGATGGCACCAGCCAATCAGCCAAATGGAAAAATTCCTTCCAGGCCCCTGCCCCAACAGCAGACGACCCTATGACAGGCATAGCAATGTCAACGCAGAGGCCTAAAATATAGGGAGGGAGGGCGGGTGATCAGAAGCACGCAGCCAAGAGGGGGATCACGTTGCAAACCCACCAATATATATCCGCTGGGCTGTCCATCAATAAATTGCAACATACAATTCTCCCCAACAACACCCAGGGTCCAATCACAACAGTGACCATCCATACGATCCCGCCCAGCACCAGAGGAGTGACTTGCTGGCCCCCACCGCAACACGTGCTCTCCATGAAGGAGAACACGCTATACCAAGCAGAGGGGGTGGAGGGCTGACATCTTTGCGTTCCCTCTTAAGACAAAAGTCAAAAAGAAGAGACTGAATCCTGAATTTCATGTCAAAGCCTTTTTTTAAAAAATACATAAATACATTCTTCCGGTCGTCAGAGATCTGCTCAGCTGTTCACTCTAAAACTTTATTTATAATTCATTCAGTAAATTGTGACAATCCTATTCAAAAATCCGGGATTCAGCACAGATTCACTCCCCCCCCCCCCAATAGCTTCTTTCTAGAAAGAATCAGTCTTGCTGAGCAAGTGGTAGTTTCTTTTTCTTAGTAATGTACTAATATATTGATGTACTAGCAGAGTCATCTGGAATTCGGCTGTTGGTTCACTTCCTATCCCTGCCGCTTCTCCCTCGGTTGTTCAAGACATAGCTATCTCCAGAGAAAGAGAACTTCATCACTACACAGGGGGCTCATTGTACTATCTAAGAAAGGAAATTATGTAAATAGCAAAACATGATCTGGCAAGGAGGTTGGGGGCGGGGAGAGTACAGACCTGAGATGTATACCTACTGAAATATCCATTGTGCTATGCACGTGTGGGTTTGAATCCCATCCTCGTCGCCAGTGAAATATACTCGGAGTCGAGTGTGGATTTCATGCTCTTTATTCAGCTCATAGTAGCGAGGAATGAAAGCTCCCCCAGAGCGTCTGCTTTATATACATTATTTACACAATGGGCCCCACGTGATTGGCTAATTCCAGGATACTCCTGTAGGCCAATCAGGTTGCGGATTCGCTTCCACCTGGAGCTGGATTGGGTGGCTCCTGTGGACCAATCAGACTGCTGCATTCTGGATCCTATTGTTCTAGGACCAATCAGACTGCTGCATTTTGGATCCTATTGTTCTAGGACCAATCAGACTGCTGCATTTTGGATCCTATTCAACTCAGTACACAACACCTACCCTCATGAAATGAAATATCCAGAGAAACCAATTAATAATAATAATAATAATAATAATTTATTATTTGTACCCCGCCCATCTGGCCGGGTCTCCCCAGCCACCCTGGGCGGCTTCCAGCAATTATTAAAAAACAAAACATTAAAATATCACAGATTAAAAGCTTCCCTGAACAGGGCTGCCTTCAGGTGTTTTCTAAAGGTCATGTGGTTGTTTATTGCTTTGACCTCTAATGGGAGGGCGTTCCACAGGGCGGGCGCCACCACCGAAAAGGCCCTCTGCCTGGTTCCATGTAGCTTCGCTTCTCGGAGTGAGGGAACCGCCAGAAGGCCCTCGGCGTTGGACCTCAGTGTCCGGGCTGAATGGTGGGGGTGGAGACCATTGAACAACCTTGTCCAGAAATGGGGCGAAGAGTGGCATTCCAGTACAGAACATGAAGTAAGTTCATCTGTTTTTACTGCAGCTGGATAGACAGACATGCATTCTTGCACAACTGGGCACTGGGTTCTTTTATCACACTTGTCAGGCTCATTATAGCCTTTCCCATTTCTTAACACAGTGTTCTTTCTGCACTGTCCATTGGCATTCTTGTTCTCACCAGCAAAACCCTATACGCCTTCCTCAGATCCTTCTCTAAAACCAATAGGAGCAAATTCAAAAGATACGCTGCTTTTTAGGAAGGAAGGAAGAAAGAAAAAGAAAGGAAGGAAGGAAGAAAAATAAGTAAATCAGTGGACAATGTGTGCAATTATTTCCTTGCACAACTGAGGGGAAAAAATATTTCCCAGAGGGAAAATGCTTCCCAGACCTTCTGTTTAGAGATCATCAAATTTCATAACATTCTGGGAGTCCTTAGCCATAATACAATGGATCCTTCTAATAAAGTATTGGGTTATTTTCCACCAAGATTCCAGTGGGAGCTATATTCCGTAGCAGCAATGTTAAGTGTTCAATTTGAGGATAAATTAATATCATATGGGAAGCCTGTTTTCACTTAGAACATGGAGGAATGGAAACCAGCCAGTAAGAAGTTGAAACGTCCTGTGGGGGGTATTCTGGTAACACTAAAAGGAACAGACTCATTGCATTATTTTGATTATTGCCATCACCGGTTGGTTTAGGAAAATATAAAACTCCACTATTATTGCCAGTTAAGGATAGCTTGATTCCAGCTTTTAGATTTCCATGCAAAGGGCATTTAAAATGTTTCATTTCGGATTCTGAGGATCAAGACCATGATAAATTGCACAGAGAAAAGACGTGTGGATATTTCTCAGTGTGCGGGCAATCCTAGCTCAATTGGGGTTTCATAAATTTCTTTTTACAACTTGCACAACCCCCAGTAAGGCCCCTTGGAACACAACGGAGGTTCGGGATTGTTGAGGATTGCTGAAATGTTTTATTATTATTACTTGACACTGACTGATATTTGGTGTGGCCTTCACAAAACACCCATCAGAAATGGGGACATGGACAGGAATCTGGGAGGCTACTGTGAGAACAGGATACTGGACTAGATGGGCCATTGACCTGATCCAGAAGGTTCTTCATTTGTTCTTTTCCTGCCAGCAGGACTCCCACCCACCCGCACATTCAGCACCCAGCTTAGCCCATAGCCCCAGCTTTGTATAAGTCCATAGTAAAGGTAAAGGGAACCCTGACCATTAGGTCCAGTCGCGGACAACTCTGGGGTTGCGGTGGTCATCTCGCTTTACTGGCCGAGGGAGCCGGCGTACAGCTTCCGAGTCATGTGGCCAGCATAACTAAGCCGCTTTTGGCGAACCAAAGCAGCGCACGGAAACGCCGTTTACCTTCCCGCTGCAGCGGTACCTATTTATCTACTTGCACTTTGACGTGCTTTCAAACTGCTAGGTTGGCAGGAGCTGGGACCAAGCAACGGGAGCTCACCCTGTTGCGGGGATTCGAACCGCCGACCTTCTGATCAGCAAGCCCTAGGCTCTGTGGTTTAACCCGCAGCGCCACCCGCGTCTATATAAGTCCATACAATGCAACAAAAAAATTCTGTTACAAGAAAAGGAGCGTTTGAATTTTATTGACTTTGCTTTTATTTATATACTATCAGGGAGTGCCTAGCACTGCCCGGGGGTTTTTAGAAACCAAAAAATATTGCGATTTTAAAATGGATAGTGCAACTTGTGAGCTTGGACCTCTCATGCCAAAAATCAGGTAAAGTCAATCCAAAGTCATGTTTTGGTCCACCGACTTGATTCAAAATGGCACCTGGAACCCGAACATCAATGAAGACTGCTGCCCCCACCTCAGGAACCGTCATGCCATGTTTGGTAACCATATCCTGAGAGGTGGTCAAAAATATGTCAAAAAAGGGGCAAAGTCACGTTTGGGTCCACCAACTTGAATCAAAATGATGGCTAGCATTCAAACATCAATGTAAAGTGCCACACCTGTCTTGGAAACCCTCATGCCATGTTTGGCAGTGATATCTCAAGAGGTGTCCAAACATTGAAAACAAGCAGACAAACCACTTTCCAAAATATATAGCAGATAAACTGATTGGTCATTTTTTCATTTTCTAAAAAGCTTGAAGTGAGTGCATAATAACCCTGTAAACAATGAAAAGGAATGGAATATATTTATGTTATCTTTTAAAGATGTTGTATCCGCATTTTGAGCATCAGAAGTCCTTAACTATTAACCTGGAATGGTTCATTTCAGTTCATCAAAACATAATTTTAGCATGGAAAGCAAAACTAGGACCAAAATGAAATATAGAGAAGGCAACACCCTGGGAAGATATCCACTGGAGTTACGGGAATATTCTCCAGACAATAAGAATCGTGAATTATTGGTACCCGGGCCTCAATGTGGAAAAGATGGAAAGAGAGATACACAAGTGATGGATTATTATTATTTTTTTTTTAAATTGTTTTCTCATTTTCCCACAGTGTCTTAAGGCTTTTTGGTATATTTAGCACTTATTTTCTCTTTTGTCTTCGGAAAACCTGGTTCGCCCAGGCGCCGTTAGAATAGGAACAATTCCCTCATGTTAATTCACTTTGGCACAAGAAGCCCCAAAATGAAATGCCTTTTTGTTTCACTTCTCTAAACCTGAATTGCTCACAGAGACCAGGAGTGGCAAAGGCTGACTCCAGTTAATCAGAGGCTCCTCTGTGGTTTCAAAGGCTTCTTTTCCAGATTTAGCATGCTTTCCAACATTTCCCCGTTCTCTGTTGCCGGTACAAAAATCCCTCTGCCAGGTTTGTCAGCCAGGACAAAATGCGGACAGTGGACTCCAGGCAACTTCATCCAAAATTTGCAGGTAATTATAAAGTAATAAGTAGGCAACTTCCTCCATCCTTGGGGACATTGGATTTTTACTATCACCATTCAAAGTGACTAGTGTTGCTGACACAATGAAGCCAGAAACAAAAAAATGAATGTCTTCATAATCACCAGTGGATGGTTGGTTGCAATGGATGCTTCTCAATAAACAGCCTAGCCACAGGCTTTGCAGTATACAGACTAGAAAATTCCCAGAGAAGTGAAGTCAATTGCATAGTGCTGTCATTATTCCCTAAGAGTGAGCAGTGACTACAAACTTCACCTTTTTAGCAATGTTTGGAAGCAGCCTGGTCTGCTCTGTCTTGTTGTTGTTTTTCTTCAGTTCTTAATTGGGGTTCAGACCTGTTGTGTTAAATCCAAAGTTTGGTTTCATTCTCATTATGAGGATTCAGATTCCCTCATAATGGGGCATCTAAAAACAGTTTTTTTTACATAAGTGGATGAAATGTGCAGGCATCCAGAGTTTATTAAGCCTGCCGCTATAAGGTGGACCCATACAGGGATTTTCATGCAGGGAATCTTTAAAGTTTATTTCTAAGGAAAAATTATCTTAATTCCCCACCCCACCCCTGCTAGAATTGTATGCTATTTACAGACAGCTTTCAAAATGATAGATGCAGTGCTTTTCCTGCAAACACAGGCCTTAGCATTTGGGGGTGGGTTAAATAGAAATCATGTTCCTACCTCCTAGGATTTTTTGTGGGCCATCAGTTTTAAAACTGGGGGCATGAGGGTAAGAAACCTATTGAAGTTCAAGTGATTATATTTTAATTATAGAAAACTGGCAAAGTAACTTGTTCTGTGCTGCAGAGAATGGGGAACCTGTGGCCCTATCCATGTTGTTGGACGCAAACTCTCATCAGCCAAAGCTAGCAGAGTGGCTGGGAAAACCCAGCCAGATGGGCAGGGTATAAATAATAAATTATTATTATTATTATTATTATTATTATTATTATTATTATTATTATAAAATTATTATAGCATAGCTAATGGTCAGAGATGATGGGAGTTGGAGTTCAACATATGGAGGACCACAGCTTATCTTTCACTGACATGGGCCTTTAAACAGAAAACAAAACTAGTGCAGGACTGCTTGCTCTCAATTTTTAGTTCTGTGTTTTTAAGAAATTGAACAATGTGCACTTCCCCTCTGTGCACTCAAGATCTTCCCTTTCTTGTGAAATTGACTAGAACAGAATACCTTGTACTCTAGTTAAGTTAATTTCACCACTTCAGTTACTTGAATGGGATAAGTAGAAGCAGCTGTAATTGGGGATTTGTAGTACGGCTTTCTCCCAGCAGTGTAGAGGGAACCACAACTCCATTACGTTGTACAGTCAGCAAGCTGTCACTGCCGGATCAGGGCTGACGATTTTGATTATTATGCCACTCACCTCTGGGTGGTTTACAGACCCTTACAGTTCACAACACAATCCAAAATTTAAATGAAGGTAATGATAATAATATAAATAAATATTATACATGTACATTATAAAGTAATGTAGTTAAAACACATTGTACATTAAATAATAATAGTAACATAATAATAATTTTATCTGTTTATGTTTCGTGCATTTGCTTTCCTGTACAGTTTATCGCTAATGTTGCAGGTGCCTGCCGAGGCTTCCCTCTGAAATGTTTACTGGTGGAAATGCATCCCTATCAGGGTCCTTTAAGCAGCTTCCCACTCTCCAAGCTAAATGGGCTTGTTTCTATGGTTGTTGCTGCAGTGATGTCTGAAAGCAGAGTTATAGGTAGACGGCAACATTATAAAGTGGTCTGTTTTTATTTTATTTTATTATTAAATTTGTTCACTGCCCTTCATCCAAAGATGTCAGGGCAGTTCACAGCATTAAAATGCAACATAAAAACACAAAGTACATACAGTGATCCCTCCACTTATGATTGACCCGACTTCCGTATTTTTCGAGTTACGAGGGATCAAAGCGGCCGCGCGCTTCCGAATTTTTTTGACTTCTGAAAGGAAGTCACGGCCGTTTTAGATAGGGTTTCCTCGACCTACAAAGTTTAGATAGGGTTTTTTTCGACCTACGGTTTTTTTCTCCCCAATGCATTCCTATGGGGACTCGACTTACGATTTTTTCGACATCCGACGGTCCCGTCAGAACGGATTACCTTCGTAAGTCGAGGGTCCACTGTACTAAGAACAAGAACAAGCAAAGCAAAACAATAACCCCCTACCTCTCCCACAAACACATTTAAAGGGGTATAGGGTGTTAATTTGCGCAAGGCCTGGTTAAAGAGTAACATTTTCACCTGGCACCTAAAGGTGTATAATGAAAACGCCAGGTGAGTCTCCTTGGGTAGAGCATTCCACAAATGGGGAGCCGCTGCAGAAAAGGCCCGTTCTTGTGTTGCCACCCTCCAGACCTCTTGTGGGGGGCACACCAAAAAGGGCCTCAGTGGAATTTGCACAATCCATTAGAAATGGCTTGCTGAAATCCACATGACTTCTATGTTCTTGCGGAATCCCCATTCATTTCAGTGAAGTTTCATCTTGACATAGAAATTACTTGAGTCAGAGGTCATCTTTTCTCCCATTGCAAATAGCAGGCACAGCAAGGAACTGTTCCCAATAAGATTATGGCAGGGGGGGAAGGTTAAAGCCCCATTTCCCATAGGCCATGGTCTCTCTCTCTCTCTCTCTCTCTCTCTCTCTCTCTCTCTTTCCATCCTGCTAATTGTTAACTGAAAATCAGCTACGCAAGAGCAAACTACATGAAAAATATCACGTCTAGTTTCGTCCTCAGACTGTGGGTATTTTTTCCAGTTGGGTTCTGAACTATTCCAACTTCTTCCCCTGTTTTCAATTCCCAAGACCAATAAAAAGAAACAAAATATGAAACTTGCCAGTTGTGGCAGCCAATGCAATGGATACTGGCCCTAAACCCATTTGCAGACAATTAGACACTAATGAGAAGGTGAATTTTCCAAACCTTGGAGAATTCATTTTTAAAAAAATATATAATTACTGGCTAGTGCTTCTGGAAAAGAACGTTTCTTTCTCCCAAAATGTTCAGTATCAAATTTTGCTTGTGATGATGCTTATAAGAGACAGCAGGTCCAGTGCTATAGTGAGGCAAGTAGTGACAATTGTCTCAGGCAGCAGCCATGGGGTCGGGAGCAGCAAACTGGAACCCCGTAGCATCCCCACTCATTATTGCCCAGCTTCCATTTTTGCCATCAGACACCCCCTTTCCCAGAAAGGCTGTCCTTCACCCCTCCACCTCCTCCTTGCCCCTCTCTAGCCCCAGAGGAAGGGTCAAGGGGGTTGTTCCTCAAATTGAGACATTCTGGGTGAAGTGGCAAGAAGAAAACCTGCACCACCACTGTGTTTTGACACAGTGGCTAGAAATACGGTTCAAATTTAGGGGGAAAGTTGCTGTGGCAATGGCAGCAGTGCAGGCACTCTCTCAGCCGCCTCACCCAGAATGCCTCACACTGAAGAAGGACCCCCTTTGCCGTTCCTCAGAGTGAGCTGGGGATGAAGGGGAGAAGGTGCTGGGGGCGTGTGTCTAGGCAGAATGGGGGCAGCAGCAACAGCAGCAGGGGACAAGTGGTGGAGGAGCGAGTGGACGCAGCCATGGGGGCGGGAGCAGAGAGGAAGAGATGGTGGCACAACCTCATGCCCTGGGCCTGAAGGAGAGCAAAGATCTAATAAAAACAATATGTTTTACAAATAAAACCATACCACATCTAGCATTATGTTTGCTGTAAATTTAAAAATTCAGTCTGGAAATGAACAAAGGTTTGCTTTTTTCCAAAAGGCATTCTGGAAAACCATCTCAACCCTGTGATCAGCTAGTCAATTAAATTGTTTGCAAAACGAGACACCGAAACATCCTGGCAGGGACCTAACAGGACCAGGATTTATGTCCTCATAAGTCAATGATGTCTTCGAGCCAGACAAAAATTTCAAATCCAGTGTGTGTCTTCTCTCGTGTTTTATTTCAATTATCAGCTAGGGGAAGGCGAGTGAGAACAGGATGCTGGACTAGATGGGCCATTGGCCTGATCCAGCAGCTTCTTCTCCCGTTCTTATGATTTTTCTGATATAATTAATGCATAATATTGTGTGTGTGCATTGCCTTGCAATTTGATCTGAAACACCAAGTTTGTTAAGAAATAACCACATCAATACCCAGTCCCTACATTTTAAAAAGGTTATCACAAAAGTTGCAAACATCTGTAACTCCCCAAGGGAAACAGAGATTATTGGTCAGAATAGTGAGGGCTGGAAATTGCATCCCCACCCCCCACTCTCCGCAGCCCAGCTGGCTGAAACTCTGGAGCAATGCCAAGAACGTTTTACATTTCCCCTTCACTCAGCTGCTGTTTCCAGCCTTGGTAGTCAATGTCCCCATTATATTTATTTGCTTGAAATGCTGGTTTCAGGCTTTGGCATTTACCAAAGTTGTTCTGCTTCTAATTCATTACACACACACACACACCCACACACACCGACAGACACATCCCTACTCTTCCAAATCACTGGCATGAGATCAGGAGAGAGATCAAAGTCAAGCTGGAAACTCCAGCTAGATAGGCATAAGTCAAAATGAGCTCAGGAAGTGAGCAGGATGATTGACAATTATCTCTCATTCAGGAGTTTCTGACTTCACTGGAGTCAGCCATGGATACTTTCCCTCTCAATGAGGCAGCATTTTCTAAGCGTTTTCCAGTTTAGTCCAGGAATTGGCACTTCCATGGAGACAAATGGAACATTGGCAAGAGACCATTGTCTGATTTATTTCAGTGGAATTGATCACCAATCGACCTTGTCATTTTGAGTGAAGTGAAGAAGTTTTCAGTGATTCGGTGTTAGAAGCCGGACTTCATAAATGTTGAATATAAACCATGTGAAGATCATAAAAAATATATATTTGGAACGATCAATTGAAATCAGCTATTGTGACACACTTGAGAGCATTGAACATGTCAACAACTGAGGACTTCACCATTTGTAAAATAGAAATGTCACTTGAGGCTTCTCTGAAAACGTAGGCTGTATTAGCCATCTCCCCATATAGACCACCCACCCACCTGCAGAACTGCTGCTTGTTAGTCCTTCTTCAGTCCACTACTGGTCCCAGACACCAGTTCAGCACTTCCACATCTTGACTGATGGTAGATGAGAAGGAGCGATCACACAGAGTGCCACCTGTGAACTGATGACACCTTACTCCAAATGGCCCTCTAGGTAGTAACACAACCACTAAAACAGAATCCCTCAGTCTCCAACCCAGAGAGACTATCCAGAAGATATTATGATCGATTGTATCAAAAGGCACTGAGGTATCCAGGAGAATTTGCAGGGCTACACATTCCTTGTGCTCCAAGTATAAGACAACCATCAGGGTTGAAAGAGGAACCTCTGCACTGAACCCTGACCTGAAATCTGATTGAAATGGATCTAGGTCAGTGATGGCTAACCTTGACACTCCAGATGTTTTGGGACTACAACTCCCATCATCCCTGACCACTGGTCCTGTTAGCTAGGGATGATGGGAGTTGTAGTTCCAAAACATCTGGAGTGTCAAGGTTAGCCATCACTGATCTAGGTAGATGAACAATCTCATCCAAGAGGTCATTGGATTGGATTTTTGAGGGGATTCGACTTCTGAGGGAGGGGTGTACTGATATTGCTTTAGAGTTAACCTTTCCAAAGCTTGCTGCTGAATCCATGTTTACAACACACAATACGTTTCCAGGTCTTCTCTCCAAAAAAAGAGAATAACAATCAAAATATCTCCTGAGTTTTCTGCTGCCGAAAGGAATTGGGGGGGGGGGGGGGAGGTGAGACAATACTGAGGCCAGCTTCAACTTTTGGGGACAGAGCTGCCTTGTAAAATTAGACAAGTGCTAAACATTTCAATTTTTAAAAAGCTTACTAGGTTGGAACATTCCGTGCCTCACAAACACCTAAGTTGACTTCACTATTTTGTAGGATCAGATTTGGCAAGGCTACCGAGTTGCTAACATGAACCAGGCTTCTTTGGGTGTGCTTCAAGAAACAAAATGCAGATATATTGAATTTCTTCTATGTGATAATTAGCTACTGGACATGTACTGTACATGTAACACTTATTTAAGGACAATTTCTCAATGTACTTATCCTTCTACTAAGAGTCTGGTGTCTCCATGGAGGAGAATGGGGTATGTTGGAAGACAGATTTAAAGTAACATTCCAAAGGGACTGTGGTATTTATTGCCAATCAAATCTCAGAAACAACTTCTAGACAAGTTTCAGATCCCTTAAAGTTTAACCTGCTGAAAGCAGAGAGGTTTTTTTATATATAACTATGTTCTTTTCTTTCAAAGAAAACTAGTTGTTTGTGGTTTTAAAGTCAGCACAAGAATGTGGTTCAAGCTTTTGATTTTGAGAAACGTTCAAACCACATTTAACCACGTTGCTGAATCTGGCAATGTGTCTTATTGTTCAGTTGTTTCTCTCTTGCCAACTTCAGTGATTTAGCTAGCCTATAGCAGTATGATCTTGAGCCAAGAGAAGCCTTGGGTTTGCTGAAAATAATTTCACAATCTATCAGCTTTCTTAGACAGCAGCCTGATATTATTTATAGTCTTGGAAACAATGACCTGGTGAGCCAGATTTTCTCTGCCATCCACACTGGGCTCTATTGATGAACACACACAGAGGTTGGAAAATAAAACCATACAGCCAGATTGAGGAGGTATTTACAGGTTGGTTGCAGTACCACCAAGTAAATAATTTATTGTTGTCTGATAAAAAAATTGGATTCGAAGAGAAAAAAAATCTAAATTTCAAACGGAGTTGCTGGAAGGTAAAAGCAAACTGTTAACTAAAATGTATAACCTGTTGTTAGAATGGTATACGATAGATGAAACGACGAAAGAGGTTATGATCAAGTGGGCAATAGACTTTGGGTATAACATTGATTTTGATGCGTGGTTGAAACTATGGAATGAAAATATGAAATTTACGGCATGTGTCACCTTGAAAGAAAATGTACAAAAAATGATGTATAGGTGGTTTTTAACCCCAATGAAATTAGCAAAAATGTACAGAATGAGTGATAAGCGTTGCTGGAAATGTAAGAAAGAGGAAGGAGTATTTTATCATATGTGGTGGACATGCGAAAAAATGAAGGCGTTTTGGGAATTGATATATAATGAATTAAAAAAGATGTTTAAATATACCTTCCCCAAAAAGCCAGAAGCTTTTTTGCTGGGCATAATGGGGGAGGAAATTGCTAAAAAAGATCAGAGACTGTCTATATATGCAACAATCGCGGCTAGAATATTGATAGCCCAGAGATGGAAGACGTAGGAAATACCGACGATAGAGGAGTGGCAGACGAAGATGGTGGAATATGCTGAACTTGCGAAACTGACCAGCAAGGTACGAAACCAGGACGAAGTGAAATTCCAAAGAGAATGGAGTAAATTTGTGGATTATTTAAGATTGAACCGTGGAAGTTTGAAGACACTAGCGGGACTGGAATAACCCTATGACATTGTTAAGAAGTGAAAGAAAGAAACTGCAGGGAAAAGAATGGATTAGAAAACCTGCTGACGGGAAGGAGGGAAGTCAAAGCTCGGCGGAGCAAAATGTATAAAAGATGTTTTGTTTTTTGATTTGTTAAAATTGTTTAATTGGAAAATAATTAAAAAATTTTTTTTAAAAAAGGAGAATGTGAAAGCAACAAGGAGTCCCTTACAGATCTACAGGCAGATGTAGACAATTTACATGAATATTGGAAGGCATAGCAAGATTTATGGCACTTCCAAACAACAACACCCCCACCAACAGTGGTGACAGAGATAGCACAAAACAGGAAGCAATTAACTAAAGTACTTCCTGTCGATTTAGTGTTCTTGTCACAATGGTAACATCGCCACCAGTGCCAATTCTGATAGTCCATTTGGGCTAGCCGTGGGCAGCAAAAGCATCAGCTTCCCCCCATCAACATGTGGACTGCCCATGAATGATGCTTCAGCTCACAGTTCTGCTCCCCTGCAAAATGTGATATGCAAAATAACAGCAACATCGAAAGCCCCAGTCCACAGCTTCCAGCAAATTTAGAAATTCTGGAGCAGATTTCAAGGAATAGTGATGTGTTCAAGACGGGATGTCAGGTAAGTTGGAATCGAGTCCCCAACCCTGCCTCAAATTTCGTTTCCCAATGACTTTGTGGATGGGTCTTGATCGCACTCGCAATCTGACTCATTCTATATTTAGAGTCCAGAAGGAATATTCCCAAGTTTACATTGGCCAGAATGATCCGTGGGGAGTTTTGCTGCAAGATACAGATGTAAGATACAGCTGGAACTGGATGCATGAGTCATCTGGAGCTGTTTGAGCTTTGTGCATCTTTTCACATTGCTCTTTCTCTCTCTGTTTTGTGCCACACTACAGTACAGAATGGACAGTGTTGGTTGCTCTATGGAATATAAGTAAATAGGTGGTCATGGGGGTTAACTAGATCAGTCCTGTGCACTTCATAACCCACCAAACTGTATACAGCTCACCAGCCAATTTCTCCTCCTTCGTGCCAGAGACAGCAAAAGTGAGCTCGCCAAGCCCCTTGCAAGCCACAAGGCATGACTAGCGGTCTGCATTTGGCTTGGTAAGTCTCAAGCTAAGCTAGGTGGTGTATTAGTCTTGTCCAACTCTATGACCCATGGATGATTCCCCCAGTGTAATTTGTTTATGACTATAGCTTGCATTGCTTTAACATTGGTTGCTTTTGAGCGTGAGAAAGCACGCTTGATGAAAACAAATTCTCTAGCAATATGGCTGAAAAACTGAAGGACGTTTCTTGTTCTGCTCTTCAGCTAGAACCTGATATTTGGCAAGGATGCATGTTGAACCCTGCCTTCTTGCCTTCTTGCTTCGCCAATGACTAGACAGCTGTGTTTACATATCTGCTATATGCTCATCACTTAGCACATATGGAAGACTTATGTGCAAGTCTTTGGATGCTATTATGGCTCGCATCTGAAGACACTTTGGATGACGAATGGTCAGGGTACAACATCAACTCAAGTAAACATCGCTTATGTTTTAAATGCCTCTTCATTGGGATTGTTTATTCAACATGTCTTGCTCAATCGCTTTGATAATGGAAGACTTAATAACCTGGAACCGTGAAGAACACAGAGTGTTGCAGATGGGTTTTTCCTGGAGGCAAAGAGCGACAGCGAAATGTGCATCACCACTGATCGATATCAAAAGATGCAGTAATTATAAAAGCAACAGTTTTAAGAAAAGCTTTCACACTTTGGCATGGAACCCTATTTACACACGTGGAGCTATTCTGGGAATATATGTTTTGTGTCCAGGAGAGGCAGAATGTCCCACTCTTCATATAGCTTGGTTCTAAAGAGAAAACAAGTCAGCTTGGCGGTGGGATGCGGTTTTCTAAAAAAACAAAACACAGATACGTTTGCACCATGCAGGGGCAGCCCCCAGCCCCTCCTCTAAAGCCTTGCTTTCCAGGGTTGTGCAGCAATGGCTTCCAGTGACATCTCATGGAACTCGTGTGGAAATCTCACAAGTGTTCTGCAAGATCTCACAAGATCTCACCAGAACCTGCCGCCACCACTTTTCCTCACTTCTCCAGTGGTAGGATGCTGGGGGAAGGCCACATCCCACCACTCAAGGCGGCTACCTCAGTCTGCCTCATGGACAGGCGGGTACTGGCACCACAACAACCTCACCACCCCTTGCCCTCTACCCCCCAAGTAGGCAGCAGCAACATGACCAGAGGTCATGTGAGCACTGTCTGTTCCTGCCTATGTAGCTAGACTAGAACTATGGCAGGGGGTTGGACTGGATGGCCCTTGTGGTCTCTTCCAACTCTATGATTCTATGATTCTATTTAGGGACCCCACTAGTTCTCCCATATTTAGCTCCATAAAGCCACAGTTCGCAGAGCCCCTCAACTTTCCAAAGCATTAATCCTACTCAACTCTAGCCTACCTCTGAGCAGACAACATGCTTTTTGGTCAAGCAGTACACAAGTTAAATATAGAGATGGGCTGGAAAGAACTATCCCTGTTTTTCATTCCCCCTCACAGCAGCCAAACAGCCCTGCATCATGTAAACACCACGGTGAAGCATCTGACATTTCTATTCTTCCAAACATTTCTGAAAAAAGGGACACCTTACCCATGATTAGGTCAAACCTTGCCCCTTGTGGTACATTTTGTTAGTTTATTCATGGCATGCTTGTATTATAAATACAACATTTGGTTTTCAAAAACCAACACTTTCCTCCTCATCACCGATTCTGTGGGAAAGGATCAGAGAAGTGTGGACTTCCTTAAGCAAATATTTTTTAACCTTGCTAGGCTTTCTTTCTCCAGGGGAGTTTTGTGCCTCTCCACACCCTTCCAAATTGAACCTCCTTCTCCTTCGCCTTCTGTACTTTGTGAAAATAGTGGACTACCGCTTTGGCTGAAGAAAGCCAAGCATTGGGTTAACATTTAGCACATTTGAGTAGCACAGAGATTGCTCTTCTGCGAAAGACAGGATTGTATTATGTAACAGCCGCACTGCCAAATCCTTATGCTGGCATCACTCAGCTTTCTATGCACCATTGACATGAAGACCAGGAGAGATTTGATCCAGAGACGGGATCTGAAAGAACGTCTTGTGTTTTCCCCCCTCCGCAGTCTTCGATCTTTACAAACAGAACTCTCTCTTTTTTAAAAAAAATTAAAAAGCATAAAGAAGATAGTCTTGTTTGATAAATGAGGAGGAAAATTAGTGGTTTTTCTCCCAAGTTTTGGCTGTTTATTTCTTTAAGAGCAATTGCTTAGAACAAACAGTTTCTATTTACAGTGTTTATCGCATCATCTAACTTTGCAGGAGGGATTGAGCCAGCAATGGAGTCAATGCCTGCGTGTGTTCTGGATTTCATGACAGCTCACCTTACGAGTACAGATTCCTCACATGCATAATGGCATTTTACATCTTATATACACACAGAACAGATATTAACTGTCTCACAGCAACAAGATGACTAGCCACCTTGTAAGAGCATTTAAGAACATAGGATAAAACCCAGTGACGCTAACACCCATGGGAGTTTCTCTATCGGCTTTGGGCAGTATGTAGATTCCCCCCATAATCCACTAGCTTTTTATTATTTTGCACCTATACCTAGGTCTGTCCTGATAAAGAAACAGGATGTTGACTAATATGGGGTACCACCCATACTCATACTCAAACCCAACCCATTGAAATCAAGGCCCTATACAGCTCAGGACTGGGTTACTTGAGAGACCAATGTATCCCTTATACACCCAATAGATCATTGCGGTCTGCAGCACAAAAGATCTCAGAAGCCTGGTCTGCAGAAACTCAGAGCAGGGCTTTAAATGTGGATGACCTTGTTCAGTGGAATAGCATTCCTGTTGAGATATATTATCTATACTTTCCAGAAGTCAATCTTTTTTCCCCCAACAGACTTTCCCAGCTGGCTAAATAGGTCTTTACCAAGAGCGCCCCCTTTTTAATATTTGAATCTTGTTTTAACTGTATTTGGTTTTGTGTTTTTAACTGTTATTAATTATTTGTTATGTAAATTGTATTGAGACAGTGGTTTAGAAGGCAATTAATAAATCAAGGTTAAAAACAATAAATAATAATAATAATAATAATAATAATGCAGGTAAGTCCATTAATTTCAATGCATCCACACTGAATATGTTTTAGGTGGATATTACTCATTGTTTGAAAGTCCTCAGACATGAGACAAGCAAACCTTTCAGTGCCTCACATCTGGAATGGTTTCTCTAGAAAAATTATATGAACAAAGATTTGTGTCTAAGCAAACTGCAACTTGGTTAGCATCAATAGTCAGATCAAGTTAAGGAGAGAGTTCAGATCTGATGTCCAACGAATAGGACTGGGTGGGGGAGTTGTTGCTGTTATTTCCCTGGGCTCATTTGGGAGGAAGGTCTGGATATAAATTTAATAATAAATGACACAAATATAACACAATAGCAATAGTAACTTCTCACCTTCACTGCTGGGCATCTTTGTTACAAGAACAGTTAATCCTTATGCTGGCTTCTCTTGCAGTTTTATTACACCTTAGTGCCTTTTCCAGAAAATTTTTTATTCAAGAACATATGCTGGATCAGACCAAGGTCTCTTTAATCCAGCACTCTTTTTCCAACAGTAACCAACCAGATGTATCTGAAAGCTCATAAACAGGGTATGGAGGTAATGGTCACCTCCAGTTTCTGGTAATCACAGATATATTCCTTTAAAACATGGAACTTCCAGTTAATTATACCCCTGCCCACTGTCAAAACCTCCCAAACAATTGACATATCCACCATCTGCCTAACTCCGGCCTCTTCTGAACCACATTTTGATAAATGGCTGGGGGATTAATGCAAATTTCAGCATGCATTCCTTAAATTTCAGCATGCATGGCTAGAATTCTGAAACGATTCCAAAGAATAATGACCATCTATTTGCAAAGTGTGTCAACAATCACAATGGTTTGGTGACCCTGTTCAGGCTGTTCTATTTTTTGTCTTAGCAATGGAATTTGGAACAGATCCTTCATCCACCTCTTGCTCTCCATGAACCATGGTCGTGGCCAAGCAGCAGAAAGTGAGATGGTGAGTGGAGATCAGTTCCAGTTCTGGAGCAAGATCTCACTAGGCTTGAAGATCATGCCCATCTTTTGTTTGACAGGGGCAACATTCGTACACAGACTCTCAAAGTCTGTTGGGAGCACAGCTGGTGGAGAAGGGAGGGGAAAGGAACAGTCCAGCTAACCCCCATTGTCCTAAGTGTTTTGCAACAAAGTTTCGATGTGTAGCAGATACGTCGACAGGATTCTTCCATTCTGGCTCGGAGATCGCCAAACAGTGATGGGGCTGTTCAAATGTGTTATTTCTTTGTCTTCTAAAAAATACAAATACTACGAAGGAGATGAGAGTGGATATTGGCCTGAGGCTCTGGAAGCTATCAATCTTCCGTGGTTCTATTTCCCCATGACTTCCAGGGTCTTTATTGATGGTGCTATCCTGGGCTTGGAGAAATTGAAAGGGAAAGCTATCTGAATTGGCAAGGCTTTAGTGGCAAGCAGGTTTGGCTTGGAATACCAGCACATTGGCCTCAAACTGTGCCCATTTTCCAGGCCAGGTTGTTTGCCTGGGTCTCTGTTTTGTTCTACCCTCTCTTTGGACACTCTGGTCCTGCTGAGAAAGCCAAAACTAACATAATGTTCATTTTTCACTAGGTTATGCTTGGCTGACATTTCCTGAAGGGAAGAGCCCCTTGATATTTATTGGGCAGGATGATAATAAAATTAAAATCTCATTCAATTTAGTAATTAAAATCTCACCGTATTTCCAAGATTCAATTGTGAGAAATATGTTTTTCAGTGTCTGAAGCCAGAGTGCCTAGGGTGGAGTATTGTGGAGGATTAAGTCTGCTAATATCAAGTGGAATACTGTTGCTCTATTTTTGGGAACAATTCGTGTTTCCATACATAAAAGTTTTATTGTGCAATACAAGGGGAGAAGAAGAGCTCCTACTGTATTGCTTAATGAGGCCAAGCTCTAGGATTTGGGGCGTAGTTTTAATGCAATTGTGATATGTGTAGTAAAGCTACTACAACTGCGATCAAACTAGCATCTTCTGAATCTAAGCACACCAGATGTGTGGTGTAGTGGTTAGAGTGCTGGACTAGTACCTGGGAGACCAAATATCCACTCAGTAATGAAGCTCCCTGGGTGACCTTGGGCCAGTCATTGCTTCTCAATCTAACCTACCTTACAGGGTTATTCTGGGGGTTAAATGAGGAGAAGGAGACCCATGTACCACCTTGCACTCATTGGGATATAAATGCAAAAATAAACAAATGCTGCAAAACTGGGACTTCATGAGCTGGATTCAGCTAGCAAGTCCTACTAGCAGAAGCCTGCACAAGGACTTCTGCTAGCACAATTGGGGTTTCCCCTCTCTCTTCTCCCCCTGGGCCTGCCAAATTGGATCAGGGGTTGGGAGAAGCCCCAGAACAGCACAAAGAGGGGGTGGAGGGGATCATTCCATCCGGCAAACTGAAATGCTTGCACTGATGGAACAATTGCCATAGGCCTTCATTGAATTCCTTCTGGTGTGAGCTCAGGTCCTCAGCCTTCATCTCCCAACACCACCACTTGGCTTCAGATGGCTACATTCATTTATTGATCCTTTCAAACACCCTTAAAAACAAAAGCAATGCAGTGGAATCAATCTGACAAAGAAAGGAGAGGGAGGAGGGAGGGGTTTACAATGTCATTGATTCTAACCAATCAGTGCTGTGTAGAGTCAATATCAAATGCAACCATACATAGCTGGTTTCCCATGAACCCCATTTGAGATGGAAGATGGTATAACTGAACCAAACACCACAGTTGGATCACTATTCAACCTACGTATATCTGTACATACACTGCTGCTGGTTCAATGATGCTCTTATGCTCCACTAATGCTAAGAGTAGTGATTTTTATTACTTACTAGCAGGAAAGAGACACAGAGTGATATTCATTAGGGCCAGTAAACGTGTCTGAACTGTATGATCAATGATGTAATCAGGGAGTGTAGTCAGACTCCCAAAACCTGCTAACACAGAGCAATAGTCTGTCTAGAACCAGGGAAACTTAGTCAAGGATATTATACTGAGTTGGGAGGGCAGAGTCACAGCTAGAGAGAAACATGGGATACACAATCTTGAGAACTGTCCACATTATATTCTGTGACTTTGTGAAGGACTCTGATCAAATTGGTGCTTTTAAATGTTCTTTTCATTCTGCACTGAGAAAGGGTCGGGTTGTACACCCGGGCAGATGGTGTGGTGGAAAGGCAGTACTTAAACACTGTAAAGTCCTTTGGCTATGTACAATAAAGTTGACTGATCTGCCTACCTGACCTCCTGACAGCTGAGTTGCTGGAGGGGCATGGCAGCAGGGAGGTAAGTAAGGTGCAAACATATTGGCATGAGTTCCAGACTGGCTCTGCTGGTGCATTTGCACCATAACAGCCTCCCTGCCAACAGGAGGTCAGGTAACCACCACCAGCCCACCACTGCTACAGCATCCAGTGGTTAAAGCTAGGTTTGAACCTCAGAGCCAAAGTCCAGGATCCCCCAAATGACCGTGCAGAGAGTAACTGCAAAGAGACCCAGTGTCAGCATCTGGGCTGGCATTGGCCAATGGAGCTGTCGCTGATAATTGGCACTGGAAAAGACAGCAATTGGTTGACAGCCACCAGGTGAGGCTCCCTGGAGAGGGAATTCCATCAGAGTGGCACGACCAAGAACTCCCCCTTTTTCAATGCCACCCAGTTTCCTTCAGGGCACCTAGAAGAAAATGACACGGGCAGGCTGAGAATAGAGAGGGGCAGAAATTCGGTTTTCTTCGCCTCTTCATCGGAAACTGTGTGATTTGCACTCCTCACACCAATGCAATCAAAACACAGTTATCCTCTGAAATTTGTACCTACTCAAAGTTTGCAGTGTCTACAATAATGTACACATGAAAGGGAAGCGCATGTGAAAATGTGCACTTTTGTGAAAATAACATACAAAACCAGATCCTGTTGGGGGAGGGAATTGCTTGTAAAAATGTGTGTATTTGGAAAAATCTGCACTCAAACGCTGATGGGTTTTCATGAGCATCCTCCCCACCAAATAAATAATAATTTAAAAATATGTTTCTTTCTTTGTTAAAAAATATCCCAATTGCTGTGGAAATGGGTAAAGGTAAAGGACTCCTGGACTGTTAAGTCCAGTCAAAGGTGACTATGGGGTTGCGGCGCTCATCTCGCTTTCAGGTCAAGGGACAGGTCCACAGACAGCTTTCCAGGTCATGTGGCCAGCATGACTAAACCACTTCTGGCGAAACAGAACACTGTGACAAGTGCCAGAGCACACAGAAAGGCAGTCTACCTTCCCACCACTGCAGTACCTACTTATTACTTATTTATTTATTATTGATTTTATATACTGCCATATACCCGGAGGTCTCTATTTATCTACTTTCACTGGTGTGCTTTCGAACTGCTAGGTTGGCAGAAGCTGGGACAGAGCAACGGGAGCTCACCCCGTCACACAGATTTGAACTGCCGACCTTCTGATCGGCAATCCCAAGAGGCTCAGTGGTTTAGACCACAGCACCACCCGCGTCCCTGCTGCTGTGGAAATATGGGGAACTGAATTTAAGGTTGACAAGATGAGAAAGTGAGAGAAACCAAAATGGACACATTTATTCTAGCTGATCTGGGAGTGGGCGCTTCTTCAGATACCTAGGTCCCAAGTCTTGCTGTTTGAGAGCACGAGCAGAAACACACACACACACACACACACACACACACACACACACACACACACGAGTCACCCCTTTCTATTCTACCAGCTATTCAGGTAGTTGCTGTTTTTCATTTCTGCTTTGGTTTTTGGGAGGCTCCTACTGACGTAGACTTACTACTCGTAGCTTTAAGAGCTATAAACCATGGAATATTGAACTCCCCACCCCATTTAATATTTGTTCACCACTTCAGAATCTTTTTCTTTTTTGAGAAAGGAAAAGGAAGGAAGGAAGGAAGGAAGGAAGGAAGGAAGGAAGGAAGGAAGAATGCAATAGGATTCACAAGGGGAAAACTGACCATTTGTTGTATAGCGTCTACCATGGGTGGGGGAACCACTAGGTGCAGAGCATCTATGGGGGTGGGGAGGATCATTAGGCATACAAAAATGGCCAATGGGTGGTGCATGGCAGCTGCTATTGAATAAACGCTGTTAGAATGAGTTTGCTGCGTGAACTGCCATACTGTCCGCCACCCAACTGCCTTACAAACATGTCATTGATAATCACTTAACACCCAAATGAAACAGATGCACTCCATATGGCTAATCCCATAAACTGCCAGGGCTTGGAATTGCAGCGCCCAGAGCCCTACAACTCCCGCTATCTCTACTGCGAGAGTCAGTAAATTGCAAACACTTGGCAACAGCTGAAGTTATTCCCCCTAGAAGATATAGCTGGCATTATATTCCCTGGCTAGAGAGAACATCTAATGGAGTGCAGATGATGTGAACTAATCTTTTGAATAAGAGCTTAATTTACTGGCCAAGTTCTGATTACTGGATTTTGTGTTTTTGGGGGATGCGGGGAGGTTTAGTATTCTCTAAATGAACATAAAAAGATTACAAAAATTGTGAATGCAATCAGTCTCCTGGAAATCCTGGCGGTTGGCTAAACCTTGGCTTCTCTTGGTGTTAGGTAATTAAACACAGGGGCGAAGAATTCGGGCTATCCAACTGGAACTTGCCCAGGCTGAATCTCAGAACTGCATCAGCAGCACCTTGTGACACTTGCCTTGAATGAAGAGGGGAAAGGACACCATAAAGACATTTCTTCTGAAAATTTAAACAGTTTTCCCCGAAATGAGCAGTGTGGCTGGCTCCCTTGCAAACGAGCAGATTTAGCTCCCTGACGTATACTCTAATTAAATTAATCTCTCATCATGGGAATACCAGTTCTCATTAGGCACCAGAAAGAGCACAATTCATCTCAGTGGAATTGGACAAATCAAAACCACTCATAGGACATCCAAATGGCTCAGATTCATGCTTAATTGGAGGATTCATTAAAAAAACACCTTTGTGGGGGACTGTGCTCTGCAACGGGAATCCTGCTTGGGTCCTCATCCCTTACCCAGACCCATACACACAAAAAGCACATGCTCTGCATGTGTCCTAACATTTCTTGAGTGTTGGCAGGATCAGTGTCAAAACAGGGCTACCAAGGCTATGTATGCACCATGCACTAAAAGCACGCTGCTTCCCCCAAAGAATTATGGGAACTGTAGTTTATTACAGCTCACTGGGGTGCAATTCCCAGCACCCTTAACAAGCTATGGTTCCCAGCGATATTTGGGGCCAAGCCATGCACTTTAAATGTGCTTGAAAGTGATGGTATGCAGCTTAAAGAAACGAAGAGGAAATACTGGCATGCTGGGGTGAACGTATGCAGAACTGCCAAGCGTTAGGAAAAAAACGAGAAAGGTGAAACGCACACAGAAACATGCCGATGCAAACTGCTTACGCTCAGTGGCCTCCAGAGTTTGCAGAATTGGAAAAGTGGAAACACAAAACCTTCTGTGTACAGAGGGAATGGGGGACCTGGGGACCTCCAGATGTAGCTGGATTCCAATATCCATCAGCCCCAGCTGGCACAGCCAATGGTCAGTCATGGTTCAGCAACATCTGGAGGTTCATGCTTGCTAGAGCTAATGGGAGGTGTAGCTCAGCAGCAGCTGGCTAGTTAGACCATTGATGAGCAAGCAGTGGAGGCTGGTCCATGAGGGTGAATGGGTCACTGCCCCATCAACCTCAGTCTATCCCTAGACAACCCCACCGGCCTGCCTTTCTTACAACCAGTCAGGATTTGGCTCCTCCTGCCATTGGCTGTGGGTCCACCTATCATTGGCCTCCCAGCCTTGCGCCCAAACGGGCCCCTCCCCACGACCACAGCAGACTTCCTCTTCTGTTCTTAACCACCACAGCTGCATATTATGAGTGAATCTCCAACCCTGAATGCATCTCCATATAAGCCAAAGTTATATGACTAAATGCAAGAGAACAGGCTGTACCTAGAGTCGATTGCTATACTTGAACAGCTCTTGCCAAATGGGAATCAAAGTGGCCGCTACATCAACTTGTGAAATTTCTACACCTAAACAGTAGAATATAGAGATATTTATTTGCCTTAGGCTAGGGTTGCTGTAAAGTGAAATATATTGAGCTTTCTTGGGCCAAGTTGATCCCCCCCCCAAAAAAAATCTCAAAAACATGTAAGTTTCTGAGTGATTTTTAAGGAAATTCGCCAAAATCTAGACTTCTGACATGGGTTGCCATATGTCCAGACATTTCAGTGGTTTCCGCCCGGACACTGTTTCCGACGGCAGGATTCCGGCTATGTCCAGGAAATTCCGGACGTATGGCAGCCCTACCTTAGGCCAGGAATGTGTTATCTCAAATCACAGCATAATAAAAAGTTCGCGTTAAAATATTACATGTTTGCATTCAAATATTTCCACATGAACACACATATAGCTTAGGAACAAACCACCCTGAGTTACTGAATCTTCTCTGGCCTTAACATTTCGGGCTTACATCAGAGAGCTTCTTGCTTCAAATTTCTCATTCAAACTTTAAAATTAAACCAAAACCAGCTTGTGGATCTTGGAACCTTTGTGAGGTATCCTGTTACAGATTTCCCTCTTATATAGCATGCATTCAAATTAATGATGAAATGGTGTCCGCAGAAAAAAGAAAGGTTGCCAAATCAACATCTGGGCTGCTACGTGGATAGCAAAGGCGATAAATGGATGATGGATATATTTTTTTTTAAAAAGAAAACTCTATTTGCATGTGGCCTGGTTTTTAGAGGCAGATGTTCAGTGTTCACAGTTCCTCTTGGCCTGGAGGAGAACTTGTTTAGCTTTGGCATATGAAAATCAGATAATCTGCTTTCTTCGTCAGTGTATCTTCTGTGTATCCCTCTGTAGAACATGCTTCCCAAAGGGTGTATAAAACATTCCTATAGTCCATTTCAGAGACCACTCTTTCAGAAAAAGTTAGATATTCATCAGCATGAAGAATTGGGTGCTATTAAGTCAGAGGATCACATATTAAAATATACTCTAAAATGCACAATTGGACAATACTTTATTAGGACCAACCAATATATTACAAGATAGTAGCAGGCTTTGGAGTTCCCTGGAACTTTCCAGGCTCCTCCAGATGATCTATTTATTGAGCATGATTTTCTTGCATAATGCTTACATGGAGGTGAAATTATACGCAGTCTTTAACCAGCATTTGTTCTGAGTTGTTTGTGGGGAGCTTATATGACAATAAGCATTCATCTTGATTTACTTGCAGAGCGTTTATAGGTCTTCCCGTTAATCATTTGTTCATTCCATGGTTTTCAATGCATTTCATCATCACATTCCTAACTGCAAACAGGGTTTTTTTAAAAGTGGATTTCCCCCCCACTTGAATCCTGCTTACAAAATACTGATGGTAGGCAGCCTGAATTAACATAAAAATAGCTCCCTTGAATCAGGCTGATGACCCATGCAGTCCATCATCCCTGTTCTCACAGTGGCTAACCAGATGCCTGTAGGAAACCCACAAGCAGGACCCAAGCACAAGAGCTCTCTCCCCTCCTGTGTTTTCCAGCAAAGCCTAGGAGGAGGATGGCACAAGGAGAAACAAAAAACACACACACAGAGAGAGAGAGAGTTAGAGAGTTGGGCTAGTTGTTGTAGTCATAGTCAGCTTTTAGACTGCTGGCTGATTAAATCTAGGTGGTACAGGCTACAAACTTAGGGTTTGAGGCTAAAGAAACAATGGCTGCTCCCCATATATGAAACTATAAAGTCCAAATCTTATACAGATCTGTGGCATACCTTAATGAAAACCACACAAGTTCCCATTTAGGCAAAAAGCAGCAATAAAGAGAAATATGGCAGTCTCTATATTAGCAAAACAGAAGAGTGATTCTATTGAAATACAGAATTTCTGTAATGCTTGGGGCAACTTTGAGTTTTACTCCTAAATTAATCTTGTTCAATCCGACTGAGGTTAACAGTTCTATGGATTTGAAATCATTGGTTTCAATTTCATTGATAGCAACAACAACAACAAAAATGTTGGCAAAGAAATGCCAACAAATCCCAATGGACTAGGAACATTTATTGAAATGCCTTGAATTAGCAAAGTGGATAAACTAGCCATATTGGCCCAAAGGAGGAAAGGAAGATTACGGGAGAATAATTTGGCCAGCGGTGGACTTGTTTTGTTAATTAGTGAAATGGGTTAAACCACAGAGCCTAGGGCTTGCTGATCAGAAGGTCGGCGGTTCGAATCCCTGCAACGGGGTGAGCTCCCCTTGCTCGGTCCCAGCTCCTGCCAACCTAGCAGTTCGAAAGCACGTCAAAGTGCAAGTAGATCAATAGGTACCGCTCTGGCGGGAAAGTAAACGGCATTTCCGTGCACTGCTCTGGTTTGCCAGAAGCGGCTTTGTCATGCTGGCCACATGACCTGGAAGCTGTACGCCGGCTCCCTCGGCCAATAAAGCGAGATGAGCACCGCAACCCCAGAGTTGGACACGACTGGACCTAATGGTCAGGGGTCCCTTTACCTTTACCTTTAAGATAAGGTAATGTAAGAATGGCAAGAAATCTTTTTCTGGAATGTTGAAGGAGGGTTAATAAAATGAAATCAGGGGTGAATACAGGTATTTATTTTTCTTTCACAATTTTAAGCAGAGATGCCCTCTTTGTGTCCCTGTCCAATATTTTACCTTGGGCCAGTCACTGCTTCTCAGCCTAACCACATTCACATGGAGGGTTGTTGTGGGAATTAAATGAGGCAAAAGGGAGAATCGTGCGTGCCACTTGGAGCTCCATAGAGATAAGGTGGGGTTAAAAGGCAATAAATTAATAAAAGCTATGGTCCTGGAACAGTAATAAAAAAGACAAGAGAAATTAAGAAGTGGCTGTTTAAAAATGCACAATAAAAATGTGCATTCAGTATATAAAAGTTCAGGATGTACATTTGGGACGGTGACACCTCTGGGTCAAGAACAGCAATGTCAATATGGGAGCAAGTTAAGGTGCTGGATGCTCTCTGCAAGCTGCCAGTTTCCTCTACCTAATTCTAAAGAGCAATAAACCTCCCTCAGTACTGTACCTTCAATAACACCAGCTGAACTGAAATACAATAACAGTCATCACAATGAGTTCATTACTTGCCTCTTCGATTTAAATGCAAGGAAGCCAATTCCATTCGTGAATCTCCGAGGTAACTATTAATAAGCTACTTTCGCAAAAACAAATTTTAGCTGTCAAAAAAAAAGCAGACGGGTCTCTGCCCTGAGTCTAGATGTAGACTAGGGGTGAAGTAGCTATGATCTTCAGGATGGTGCTGGACTACAGCTCTGACCCTCCCTGAACACTGGCCAAACTGACTGGGGCTTATGGGAGTCCAACCACATCTGGAGGGTCGCAGGTTCCACTTCTCTGATTTAAGCAGTACAGGAGACACCAGAAGGAGGGAATGGCTTGTGTGATGTCACTAAACCTGTACACATCAATCCAGAAATTGCACTGGTCAAAAGGGCAACTACCAGAGTGCTTACACCAGTTTGCCATTTCATCATTACATGAAGACTGTATTGCAGTTGCCCCATCAAAGTTACATATGAATATATATGTGTGTGTGTGTGTGTGTGTGTGTGTGTGTGTGTTTTCAGAAATCTACTGAGCAGTGCTAAGAACGCTGATTTGCACAATCACAGAAAAGAAACCAAATACGAGTGAGTGGTTTCAAGTTAGCCCTGATTTTAAACATGAGGTAGAATAATTACGTTCTCATTCTTGCAAGGTGATGCCATCTAAAGAGGTCAGCATTCCTGTATAAATCGGTGACGCACACAGCTTCTTAAGGTGGTTCCAAAAGTAGCAAGCCCTCCGTCATAAAATCATTATGTCATTTTTGTCCAAATATGTACAGTCTGCAACAAGGCTTCTGGAGTTTGCTCTGGGTCTGTTATTTATCTTGAGCGATGTCAGTTTATAAAATGGCTTCGGCAATTCCATCCCAGTACCAAATCCTCCATGTGGGGGTGAGGGGGGTGAGGAGGGAGCCACTGGATTATAAATATAAACATTTCCAAGTTTTAAAATGTTAATATTGAAAATCCATGATCTCTCCCTCCCTTGTGGTGATCTCATGCGCAATCAGGAAGAGAAAGAAGCTAAAGTGTGTACCTTGTGTATGATTCAGTCAAGTTTTAATATAATTTCCCACTTCTTCTTTTCATATTTAGAAACAGTGGATGCGACTGTTTCTGCACAAACACACGTTACTTTCTCCAGATATAGGTCAGCTTTCTAAAGGGCTGGCTGTGCATTTAAAATTAGTGTTCCGTGAGTGTCTTGCTTTTCGCAGCGCTCCATGTAATGAGTCTGAGAGATGAGTTGTGCCTTGCTCTTTGCATTATTCCGTCGACTTCAGAGCGCTGCCTGCACCAGGAATGTATTTAGAAGCCTGCTTTGAGTCATATGTTTAGGGAAAGATGGGGGCGATTAACTGTGTGCAAATGACACAATTTGAGCCACGGTTGCGCCTGTAAAGTCTTATTCATATGAGCCGGTTATAAAATCATGAAAAATGTTAGGGGCTTGGAGGTACATTAAAACAACACCCAGTCCATCCTGGGCCTCAAAGAAGGACTAATTGGGCTCAAATTATTTCTGAGACAGTTGTTGTTGAAACACAGTTATTCTGAAAGGCTCGCTGCAGGTGCGGCCTGTCCATAGCTGTCAACTTCCGGATTTGAAAATAAGGGATTTTTTCAAACTTTCGGATTTGAAAATAAGGGATGCCGCGAGGGCGGTGCAATGGCACCAAGTAGCCTCGCTACCCTGCACTCCAGAGGCTGCGCGCGAACGGGTGAGCGAAAGAGCGAGTGCATAGACGGCAGGCAGACTGTCTGTCTGGTTGGGCGTGAGGGTCTGGCTGCACAAGGCATGCAAGCTCCGCCCCCAGTCGGTCTCAGACTCCTTATTGGCAGCCGACCAACGCAGCTGAGGAGCCTCCCTGGCCGGCAGGGAGGGAGAGGAGCTGCTTCCTTTGAAATTCAGGAAAGTTAAGGGATATCAACAATCCGGGATAGCAGTGGGAAACGGCATTGGAATAAGGGAGTTTCCCGCCAAAAAAAGGGAGGGTTGACAGCTATGGGCCTGTCCTGTTTCAGCATGTGAGGTGAAATGGGAATTGCCACCTCCTGCACCCACCCCACTCCCGCTGCCGTGCGCCCCAGAGCCTTGCTGAACTCAGCAGGAGCCAGAGCCCTTGTCCCAGCATTGCCAATTGGCTTGAACGCCGTGGCCCAGGAAGAGTTGAACGCCGTGGCCCAGGAAGAGAGGGGAAAATAGGAGAAGTGAACAACTGGCTTCGCAAATGGTGCCGGCAGGAACGGTTTGGATTCTTAGATCACGGCCTGCAGTTTCTTGAAGATGGACTTCTGGCAAGTGATGGGCTGCACCTCACAAGGGTTGGGAGGAATGTTTTTGCCAACAATCTCAAAAACCTCATCAGGAGGGCTTTAAACTGACTTATGTGGGGAAGGGAGACAGTGATCCTGAAGGTAGGAGTCTATCAAATGCTGAAGATGATCATCCAAAAGTCAAGGACCAAATGGAGCAAACAGCACACAGACCTAGTGGTGGGAGGAAAAAATCCTTAAGTAGGAGACTAGGGGGAATGATCAATGGTTTTCAATGTCTGTATACAAATGCACAGAGCATGGGAAATAAACAAGATGAACTTGAGCTCTTGATACAGCAAACTAAATACGACATAATAGGCATCACTGAAACCTGGTGGGATGAGTCTCATGATTGGAATGTAGTAATAGAGGGATACAATCTATTTCAGAGAAATAGACCAAACAGGAAAGGAGGAGGAGTGGCATTATATGTCAGGGATGTGTATACCTGTGAAGAGATCCATGATTTAAAACTTCAAAGCCAAATTGAGAGTATCTGGGTCAAAATTAAGGGAGAGAAAAATAACAGTGATCTCATTGTGGGAGTTTACTATAGATCCCCAAGCCAAACTGAGGACATAGATGATGCCTTCCTGGAACAGATGACCAAGCATTCAAAAGGAAATGAGATAGTAGTAATGGGGGATTTCAACTATCCTGATATTTGTTGGATGTCAAACTCAGCCAAGAGCATAAGGTCGAACAGATTCCTCACTGGCCTTGCAGACAATTTCATTGTCCAGAAAGTGGGAGAAGCAACAAGAGGATCAGCCATTTTAGATCTGGTCCTAACCAATAGTGATGACCTGGTTAGTGGGGTAGAAGTGGCAGGATCATTAGGTGGGAGTGATCATGCTCTTCTGGAGTTTATTATACATCAGAAAGGAGCAACCAAGCATACTAAGACTCAAATTCTAGACTTTAAGAAAGCCGACTTCAGAAAACTTAGGGAAATGCTGGATGTGATCCCATGGTCAGTAATACTAAAAGGGATGGGAGTTCATGATGGATGGGAGTTTGTTAAAAGGGAGATATTAAAAGCACAACTTCAAGCAGTACCAATGCGACGAAAACATGGAAGGTGCCTAAAGAAGCCAGGGTGGCTATCTAAAGAACTTTTAACTGAGTTAAGATTTAAAAGGGATATGTACAAGAAATGGAAAAAGGGGGAAACCACCAGAGAGGAATTCAAACAAATAGCCAGCACATGTAGAGACAAAGTCAGAAAAGCTAAAGCACAGAATGAACTCAGGCTTGCTAGAGAGGTTAAAAGCAATAAAAAGAGTTTTTATGGGTATGTCCGTAGCAAAAGGAAGAACAAGGAAACAGTGGGGTCACTTAGAGGAGAAGATGGTGAAATGCGAACAGGGGACGCAGAAAGGGCAGAACTCCTCAATATCTTCTTTGCCTCAGTCTTCTCCAAAAAAGAAAACAATGCCCGACCTGAAGAATATGGAGCAGATGATTCAGCAGGGGAAACACAGCCCAGAATAAGTAAGGAGGTAGTACAAGAACACTTGGCTAGTTTAGATGTATTCAAGTCTCCAGGGCCAGATGAACTACATCCCAGAGTATTAAAAGAACTGGCAGAGGTAATTTCAGAGCCACTGGCAGTAATCTTTGAGAATTCCTGGAAAACAGGTGAAGTCCCAGCAGACTGGAGGAGGGCAAATGTTGTCCCTATTTTCAAAAAGGGGAAAAGAGAGGACCCAAACAATTACCGCCCAGTCAGCCTGACATCAATACCAGGAAAGATTCTAAAGCAGATCATTAAGCAAACGGTCTGTGAGCACCTAGAAAGGAACGCTGTGATCACTAAAAGTCAGCATGGGTTTCTGAAAAATAAGTCATGTCAGACTAATCTGATCTCATTTTTTGACAGAATTACAAGCCTGGTAGACGAAGGGAACACTGTGGATGTAGCCTATCTTGATTTCAGCAAGGCCTTTGACAAGGTGCCCCATGATATTCTTGTAAAGAAGCTGGTAAAATGCGGGCTAGACAATGCTACCATTCAGTGGATTTGTAACTGGCTGACTGACCGAACCCAAAGGGTGCTCATCAATGGCTCCTCTTCATCCTGGAGAGAAGTGACTAGTGGGGTGCCACAGGGTTCTGTCTTGGGCCCAGTCTTATTCAACATCTTTATCAATGACTTGGATGATGGGCTTGAGGGCATCCTGATCAAGTTTGCAGATGACACCAAATTGGGAGGGGTGGCTAATACCCCAGAGGACAGGATCACACTTCAAAATGACCTTAACAGATTAGAGAACTGGGCCAAGGCAAACAGGATGAATTTTAACAGGGAGAAATGTAAAGTACTACACTTGGGCAAAAAAAATGAAAGGCACAAATACAGGATGGGTGATACCTGGCTTGAGAGCAGTACAAGTGAAAAGGATCTAGGAGTCTTGGTAGACCACAAACTTGACATGAGTCAACAGTGTGATGCAGCAGCTAAAAAAGCCAATGCAATTCTGGGCTGCATCAATAGGAGTATAGCATCTAGATCAAGGGAAGTAATAGTACCACTGTATTCCGCTCTGGTCAGACCCCACCTGGAATACTGTGTCCAGTTCTGGGCACCACAGTTCAAGAAGGATATTGACAAGCTGGAACGTGTCCAGAGGAGGGCAACCAAAATGGTCAAAGGCCTGGAAACGATGCCTTATGAGGAACGGCTTAGGGAGCTGGGTATGTTTAGCCTGGAGAAGAGACGGTTAAGGGGTGATATGATAGCCATGTTCAAATATATAAAAGGATGTCATATAGAGGAGGGAGAAAGGTTGTTTTCTGCTGCTCCAGAGAAGCGGACACGGAGCAATGGATTCAAACTACAAGAAAGAAGATTCCACCTAAACATTAGGAAGAATTTCTTGACAGTAAGAGCTGTTCGACAATGGAATTTGCTGCCAAGGAGTGTGGTGGAGTCTCCTTCTTTGGAGGTCTTTAAGCAGAGGCTTGACAGCCACCTGTCAGGAATGCTTTGATGGTGTTTCCTGCTTGGCAGGGGGTTGGACTGGATGGCCCTTGTGGTCTCTTCCAACTCTATGATTCTGTGATTCTGTGATTCTGTGATTCTCCACCAGGGACAGGGAAGATGAGAGGCAACACCATGCGCGTGAGTGCCTCCCTTACAGTAGGCTAGTCTCTACAAAGACTTGAACTCTGATAATGCCTTTTACTTTCCTGGATGGAAGATAGAGGAAGATGCCCGAGGAAAACATTGCCGCCAAGGATGGTGTGAAGCAGGACCACTGAGGGCCGCGATCTGGGGAGAGTGGGACGAGGTGGGGTAGCCAGATAAAGAGAATGAGATTGGCATGCCCTGAAACCAAACACAGGAACTATAGATAAGTTCCTTATAATATTTGTGGTTTTGGAAACAAAGCCTGATTTCCTTTCAGAAATCCACATTCTTCCCAAGATGAAGCTCTTTCTAACAGCAATAAGCTTTTTTGGGGGGGATTGTGATTTTCAGTGTGTTAAGATGATGCGTTCAGCACTCAAAATTCAAAACAGCTTCTATACAGTCCCCCAACAGCTGAGCCTTTGTCTCATTCTACTCCATATAAGCCAAAGTTATATGACTAAATGCAAGAGAACAGGCTGTACCTAGAGTCGATTGCTATACTTGAACAGCTCTTGCCAAATGGGAATCATTTTCTGCTGTACTATCCAAAAGAGTGGAGTTTGTTTTGTCATCGTCGTCCCCCCCCCAACCCCCCAGAAACTCTCCAATGACTTCTGGAGATTTGAAGGTCTCTCGTCTGACATGACAATAAAATCACAAGTGACTCTTCACTGTGTTTACCCTGCATCATTCTAACGTTTGATTGAGTTGTCAGTGAATATTGTCTCATCACCTCAGGCAGCTATCCAACCAGCAGAAGCTAGATCACTGGGGCCCAGGCCTCCCCTTGAAAATGTCAAGCAATTCTTAAAAACTTTGTCTTCAACATTTCAAAGCCTCACACTCTTTCCTGTCCCACACATATTTTGTACAGTGGTACCTTGGTTCTCAAATGGCTTGGCTCCTGAACAAATCGGCTCCTGAATGCCACAAACCCGGAAGTAACTGTTCTGATTTGCGAACGTTTTTTGGAAGCCAAACGTCCGACGCGGCTTCCGGAAGCTCCTGCAGCCAATCAGAAGCTGCGCCTTGGTTTTGAATGGTTCTGGGAGTCGAACGGACTCCCGGAATGGGTTAAGTTCGACAACCAAGGTACCACTGTACTTCCTTGAACTTACAGAGGCACTGACCACTGGTCCTGCTAGCTAGGGATGATGGGAGTTGTAGTCCAAAAACAGCTGGAGGCCCAAATTTGCAGAATCCTGCTCTATACAATGTGTACTCAAAAGTAAACCCCGCTGAGTTCGAAGGACACTTACACCCAGGAAAATGCATTTAGGATTGCAGCCTAAGCTTTCGGGATCCACACAGTCCCGGCGTAAGCAGACTGGAAAAAATCCAACATCTGCCATCCTTCCTGCTCCGACGGAGTCTGTGACTCTTTTAATCTCCCATTTCTTCCCTGGAGTTCTGCCGTTGCTGCAGCGTGCCTTTGTGAAGTAGATCTCCCCGTTCAAGCAGCAGCAGCTTTTCATTTGCGTTTTATCTTTTTGCTGGGGAATGCAGAGCTATGCAATCCGGGGCGAAATACGCCATCAATAGTCCTGAAAAGCAAAGGGTGCCGAGGATCTGAAGTTACCCACCATATTAATGACAAGCCAGCAGCTGCACCATGGCAACCTGGGAGAAGGCTGCTCAGCGTGGAAGCCATGAGCGGGAAGTGAATGGAAATAACATGATGTTCCCGTTCTTCTCTGCCAGGACAGACATGTGCAGCTTAATCCCCTGGAGGCTAAGAGAGCCCAGGATTGCCAAGAAAGGTCCGGAGGAAGCAGATGAGGAAAATAAAGGTGAGCGGGGAGCAACAGTCTGCAACCATGCAGTCAGTGGTGTGATAAAGGGTTCCATATTCCTTTTACACATCACTTGGGAAGACAGGCGGACTAATGCCAGTGTACTGGAAGAAGCAAAGATCACCAGTGTCGAAGCAATGATTCTTCAACATCAACTTCGTTGGACTGGTCATGTTGTGTGGATGCCTGATGATCGTCTTCCAAAGCAATGACTCTATTCTGAACTTAAAAATGGAAAGTGTAATGCTGGTGGTCAACAAAAGAGGTTTAAAGACTCTCTCAAGGCAAAACTAATTTTTTTTATAAACATTGACAACTGGGAAACACTGGCCTGCGAGCGGCACTTCAACTGGAGAACCGGCTTTTACCAAAGGTGTCATGGACTTTGAAGATGCTCAAACTCAAGACAAGACAGAGAAACAAGCTAAGGGGAAGGCACATTTGGCAACCCCTCACCGTGATCAACTCCCACCCGGAAACCTATGTCCCCACTGTGGAAGGAAGTGTGGATCCAGAATTGGCCTCCACAGTCACTTACGGACTCACTGTTAAAACCGTGTTTATGGAAGACAATCTTACTCAGCTACAAGTGATCGCCGAAGAAGATAAAGGGTTCTATATTCAGTGGTATCGCTTGGCCTGGATTCTGCTCCCAGGAAGAGAAAGAGATAGAGCTTGCTGAGCGTTATCAGAAAAAGGCCTCCTCCTCCTCCTCCTCCAGACCATCCTGTTTTTCTTTGTTGGTGCTTGTGTTCTGCAGAGTGCCACTGAAGCAATAATAGTGCATTAGTGATGGGTTTATACTGGACCGTCCACACATTGTTCTGCTGATGTTATTGCATTCTTGACATCTAGAGGAACAACGAAAGTGGGACAAAAAGTAAAAAAATAAACAACATTTGTGTTCAGCAGGAAGTTGGCAGGTTTTAAAACTCTTAAGTGGGCTCATTGGGGTGGAAGGGCTCTCTCAAATAAGGCCCAGACCACATAAGACTTTAAAGATCCAAACCTGCACCTTGAATTCAGCTTGGAAAAACAAACCGGTAACCCATGCAGATATTTCAGTACAGGTGTGGTGCATTCTTTGCCACTCCATTCCTAGCATATACTGTAGCTGAGAATCTTAAATTAACTCTTTGTAATACCAATGTGTTGCCACTGGGATGCCGGACACCTAATAGTAAGGAATAGTAAGCAGAAGAGGCATAAACGGAAGGACGCAAGGCCCCAAAACTCACAAAAGTTTAGAGAAGGAGAGGGGTGAATTAGTGGTGTCATTTTCCCCTGCATATTTTGCTTACCAGCTTTAAAGTAAGGAGAAGCAATCAGGAAAGGGAAAGTCAAACGGCAAGGTTGGGTTGTCTTTTCTATACTGTGTTGAGGTTTGAGTAAATAAATGCTGTTAAATAAATGGTGATGAAGAAATAAAACCAAGTTGTCAAATAGCCCTGCCATGTTAGAGGTGTATCTGCAGCGTGCCTTCCTCCTGTTGACAGCGGCAACTTATGCCAGACTCTCAAATTGGAGAGTTTGGGCCCATCCACATACTTCCATTCACTCTCCCGCTTTCCCCTGGGAAAATCTGCAGTTCAGCAGTGAACAAACAACAATCAGGTTTTCCATGGATAGCCATTTGTTCCGAGTTAGCGTGAAAGAGCAGGTTTTTCATGGGAAAGTGGCAGGGCAAAAAGAAAACCGCATGGCTCCATCCTTTCTAGGCACGGGACAAGCGGAAGTATGGGAAAGCCCTTTGTTTTTACCACAACCATGGACTCCGCTTCATTAGTAAAAAAAAAAAGATGACGCTTTGATTGTGTTATAAACATGCAACACCAGATGGTGCCAGAGTGCAAATAAATTTTCTATGTGAGTTTTACATCAGATTTTTTCTTTCTTTCGTTATAGCAATTTAATTTCTGACTTAAATATAGCATTCCCCACCCCACCCCCTGTGTGTATCCACCCTATTTCAGCAGTGAGATCTGGTGGTTGCCACATGAAGACTGATCTCGTGACAAATTGCCAGCATTTGTGAGAGGCAAAGTGTTCTATATGCAAAAGGGAGGAGGTAATTAATATTAAAATATTTTGGTTACATAAGAAACAAGCCTGAGAAGTTGGCCTTGAATTCCCGTGAGAGAAGACAGGAGTCTTGTTCAGGCATTTAAAGACATGTGACGGAAAGATCACATGAGGGGAGAGAGAGCTATGCACATAATTGCAATTTACTTGGGCCCTTAAATTAGTAGCTGCCGTATCTGCAACCCTGGCCCTGTTCAGGCATTGATACATGTGATGCAGCAAGAATGGAGAACCTGTTGCTCTCCAGATATTGCTGGACTGCATCTCCCATCAGCCATAGCCAGCATGGCAAATGATGGGAATTGTAGTCCGGGAACATCTGCAGCCAGCCCTGCCAAATGATTGAGAGTTACTGTTTGGTGTTTAGACCTTTTACCTTCCCCCAAAATAAATTCACACAGGAGTCAGATATTTGGTTTGGTTTGTGGCAGAATTTAGGCCACAACTTTATTGATTACAACCAAGTGAGTGGTTGCATAGGTTCTGGTTCGAACATCTCCCTGCACCCTTGCAGGCAGCGCTGTCCCAGAGCCACGTTCGTAGGACAGCCAAGGATGAACACCAGGGACAGCTGCTGGAAGGATCACCAATCAGCCGACCTGATGTCCCCTGGACTCGGGCGCGGGCCGAACCCCTTTCGGGGAACACCAAACCAATGAATCCCTGGATTCCTCTACCGGAATATCCTTCATTTCCATAGGCGTGGCCATGTCATGTGCCACGCCTATCACCTGAACCAGAGCCTATCCACAACTTACAAGTTGTGACGATTTGCTACGCGGCAGACGAAACCCAAATGGCACCAGCGAATCAGCCAAGTGGGGAAAATCCCTGCCGTGCCCCTGCCTCAAGAGCAGACGACACACAACGGCATAGCAAGGTCAAGCGCAAGCCCTAAATATAGGGAGAGGCGAAAGCCCCAAAGAGGAAGCTCAGTAGCCTCACATGGGCTTAAATAGGTCCCACGTTGCTGCTCTTCGAGACACCCCATTGGTCAGATTGCACCCCAGCAACACGGGACCAACCTATCAGGTGTTGTGGCTGATCCAAGACTACCCACCCACAACACCGGGTCAGGTGGCCAGGTCACACCGCAACACCTGCCCTCTTTTATGGAGGACACGCTTTGGCAACATCGGGGAGGCCTCCTGTTAGCCACCCCGGCGGAAGCTCTTGGCAAAGCTTAGAACTCTGCTTAATCGGGGTTCTAAATTGCACAATGAGCCTATGCAAGCTTGGCGGGTTCTCTGCTGCAGGTATTCATTTTGCACAACACCAGGAGGGCCTCAGTCCTGCGCAAGGAGATGCAACAGAGAGGCTGGAGCTAATGGGTTCTTCCGCAGCTCCCATCCACTCACAAACTCTCTCTTACTTGCCTTTAAATGCCTGAACAGGGTGAGGATTGCAAATATACCAGGAGCTTATCAAAGACACACTCATATGAGAGCTCTGCTAAGATGCAAGTTTTCTGTGTGTTTGGTCAGGCACAAAACTGGGATGATTAGTGCTTGTTTCCTGTTCCATCAACTCAACATTCAGCTGAATATTTTGTAACCTGATATAGGACGGGATTGGGGATTATCGGTTTGTGTTTGTTTTATATTTTTAATATGTATGTTGTGGTTTTTTATATTGTGCTTGTATGTTGTGACCCGCCCTGAGATCTACAGATGAAGGGCGGTATACAAATTTAATAAATACAAATAAATAAAATAAATAAATTTGCATGAAGCACTGCTCGGTTCTGTTCCATTTTCCAGATGAAACCCAACATGTTGCCTCAAGTGGAACAAAATTTATGACATTTATTGCCAAGGATTGATTACCAGGCTGCATTTTTATCAGACGCAGCAAATTCCAAATGGCCTTGACAGCTGTTTCTTGTAAGGAAAAGCAGCTTGGGGGGTATTTTTTTTTAGCACAGTAGCAGCTGGTGTGGGGGGAGTGTTTAACCCAGCCTTCCCAACCTGGTGCCTTCCACCTGTTTTAGACTACAACTCCCATAATTCCTGACCATTGACTACACCAGATGGGAACTGCAGTCCAAAACCATGTTGGGAAAGGCTAACTTACCCCTTCTCCTGCTTGCTACTTTTCTGTTGAAAATTAAATTTAACACCCGCCCCCCCCAGACCTCACCTGGTTGCTTTCCCCTTGCAAGGCTCCATAGAGAGCTTTACAATAGGTACTGAACTTCACAGGGAAAAGAGCGGCAGGTAGGTGCCAAATCACTTCCTTCCGAAACATTTAGTGTCAAAATGCACACTCCTTGCCCTTAAGGCTCAGCATTTCACTCCTTTGCCCTTCGATTTCCTTCTATAGAAATCATTGGGGGGGGGGGGTTCTGCACAGGATAATTCAGGTGACAGGGAGTGCTACTGTAACGTCAAGCAAGACCAAATATAGATTGAGAAGATGCAGAAAACAGTAAGGTAAATCACTTCCCTTGCTTTCCTGATGAGTGGTAATCGCAGCCCCCCCTCTGGCGTCAAACGCTTAGGAACAGATCTCCAGGACTTTGGGGACTAGGGCACATGACAGATTATTTACAGATTGGCCCACCTTCCCCGGGGCAGCTTGTTCCTGAATTTCCATTGCCAGCTTTGGAAATGTCGCTGGCCTTGTGCAACGCTTTCTGGTCCTGTTCTGCAAACAGAGCGGTTTCACATATATGTATGTGAAAGCAGCAAACACAGAATTTTTAAGATGACAGAATCACAGGGCATATTGTTTTAAATCCGATTCTTTCCAGATAATCTTAAATAACATGTGAAAAGGCACACACACACACACACACACACAGAGAGAGAGAGAGAGAGAGAGAGAGAGAGAGAGAGAGAGCTGCAAAAGCTGTAATAAATCCTCTGATGCTGTTTACACCAAGATGACATTTTGGTTCCTGGCCAGGAAAACATCGCTGCATTAGTGGCAGCATGGAGATAGAGTTTCCTTACCTTTGTGTCACTATGCAGAACAGGCAAGGCATCTCCATGTGATGCTTCGCTTGGAGCGAATTGGCGTCTTCTTGATATTTCTCCCGCTGCAATTACAGATGAGGGCTAACAAAAACACATCCGGAGCCTAGTGTAGAGAAAGAAACCTGGGATTATCCATCCCATAGGCTAGCAAAGCCACCCACCCCAGCAGGAGCAGCCCATACAGAGGAGACAGAAGTGGAGAGTGCAGCCTGAGTTGTGTCTCTCTTGAAGGGATCTGTCAGACCAGAACTTTGAATAGTGGTTCAGCAATTTGAGTGACTGCATTGGCCAACAATCTTACTTCAACACGAACCATGCATGCCACAGACGTTTTCCTTTTTCCAGCATTTCAATATCATTTCCAGTGGTTAACTGGCGAAAGAAGAGCTCTTCTGGACCAAGTCAACGATCCATCATGCTGTTCTCAAAGTGGCCAACTTTGCAAGATCACTTCCTCTACTTGTGATTCCCAGCAGCTGGTATTGAGATTTATGCATGTAAAGCAGAGAACAGATTAGCACTTGCAGTCTGGTTGTTATCTACAGTGCTAATAATTCCCCCCACCGTTTGTCTCAGTGAATTCATCTCAGGGCATTGGGAAAATGGTGAGTCACCTTTGAGAACCAGCGCTTTCCCCCTAAAACGAAGACGCTCCGTAATCAGCTGCCCCTCACCACTTGTCCTGACTCCCAGGTGAAGTGTGGCGCTGTTTGCTTGCCACGTGGTTTTGCAAAGGCCTCTGCCAGAGGATGCGGCACAGCAAGCACTGATTCCATTAGCAGAAGAAATAACTGTGTTATGTAACTTGCTCTATTAAACCATTTCACAGATTGAGTCTAAACATTGTTCCCGGGAGGAAAGTACCGGCTGGCATAGTTTACATTTTTTAGCTTGATGGAAAGTCAAAGCACACGCGTATCCACAAGATTTAGTGGTTATTAGCTGAAGGCTTTTGGGCAAAGTGTGACGTCTCTGTTTTTCACTTAGGCCCTTTTCAGATTCAGGGCTTCCATGACCCTGTTAGAGATTTTCCAAGATGCCAAAATAATGGATTTTATCTACTCAAGAATCTCAGGATTTGGCTGGACCGAGTTTGTTCTGAAGTCCTAGTGACTGAAGAGGAAAGTAGATAATTATTACATCATATACATGTAACATGTATATACATGTAACTTTGAGATGCTCAATAAGCCATTAGATGTAGGAATTCGCCCCTTCTGGATGATATGAGCCTAAGTGAGTGGAAATGCATAAAGCATAGTGGATTGGGACATAAGATCAGCCCTGCTGGATCAGACAACTCCCATCATCCATTGGCCATTCTGGCAGGGGCTGATCAGAGTTGAAATCAATATGTTTCTGTTCTACATGCTCTTTGGTTAGGGCTGAACCTGAATGTGAGGTTCTTCTTTTCTTATAGTCATCTTTTGGCAGAACTCTTCACAGAACCTGTTCTTGCAAATCAGCCGTCCACAATCTGGTGCTGTCGGATTACAACTTCCATCTTCTCTGATCATCTGCCATGCTGGCTTGGGCTGATGGGAGTTGGAGTCCAACAACATATGCAGGGCCATCCCATTGGGGAAGGTGGTTTTAAATGCGCTGTGGGTTAAACCACAGAGCCTAGGGCTTGCCGATCAGAAGGTCGGTGGTTCGAATCCCCGGGACGGGGTGAGCTCTCGTTGCTTGGTCCCTGCTCCTGCCAACCTAGCAGTTCGAAAGCACATCACAGTGCAAGTAGATAAATAGGTATCGCTCCAGCGGGAAGGTAAATGGTGTTTCTGTGCGCTGCTCTGGTTCGCCAGAAGCGGCTTAGTCATGCTGGCCACATGACCTGGAAGCTGTCTGCGGACAAACACTGGCTCCCTCGGCCTATAGAGCGAGATGAGCGCGCAACCCCAGAGTCGGTCACGACTGGACCTAATGGTCAGGGGTCCCTTTACCTTTTTATCTACCACACAGAGTGGACTATCATTAGTGAAGCTGTTTATACAGTGGATTCCACACACCCTCACGAGCCACTTCATGGTGGAAGAATAAAGCCTGTGGATTGTCCTTCCAGGTTTTTTTTTTCAGACAGCCTGGGATATTTTGTTCCGCCACTCTTCAATCCTAGAAAGACTGTACTGTGTTGTAGCTTGAGCTCTCCTGGCACTTCAGTTTTCACCGCAAATAGCCTGTAATTATCCAAGTAACAATGATTAATCATCCTTTTTTACTTTCCCCAAGGCTTTGCTTATGATCTCAGTCGTAAATGAGATTCAGGCACCCCTGCCATGCTGAATTCACCAACTTAATGCGCATTCCGATTCCTGCTGGTGTTGCCAAGCACAGCATGTTCCTTTGAGTATCACAGTGCAAACCCAAACAGTAGCTCTGTTAACTGTTCAGTTATCGGCGTAATGATCTGAGAGCTTTATGAATCGGCTGAAAAGCAGCTGCAGCAGCAGCAGCAGCCCAGGGGCACTTTCACACTCCAGCTGCAGAGCTGTACATCCCCTTGCTGCGCAGTGGTGTTTATGGCGACCACAGCTATGGACTCTGAATTCTAGCACTTCTCCCTTGAGCGGCTGCTGAACACACACATACACCCCAGTTATACTGGCACAAGTCAACAGCCTTTCTCCCACCAACTTCTCCACCCTGAATCATTCCATCTTTTTTTTACATTGGCATGTCCACACATTGCACTGAGCACAGGTAAAAGCTGTCTCTATGCATGAAGAAGTGTGCATGTGAAAGAGCGCACACTTGTTGCTTTGTAACAGCTCGACTGTTGTACGCTCAGGTACACAGACTGTTCGCTTGTTGAATGCCACAAGTGAATAACTGTATGAGTGCACTGCTCAACTATTGTTGTGCACAGGTACACAAACTTTACACTTGTTGAATGTAATGTGTGAACATCTCTAGTATGTATATAGGAAGTAAACTTGCTATTCTGGGCAAGGGATGGAGCTCATCACTTAACACACAGTACCGTGCAACAGCTCCCCCAACTTAAAGGTAAAGGTAAAGGTACCTCTGACCGTTATAAGGGATACGGGTGGCGCTGTGGTCTAAACCACAGTCTAGGACTTGCCAATCAGAAGGTCGGCGGTTTGAATTCCTGTGATGGAGTGAGCTCCCTTTGCTCAGTCCCTGCTCCTGCCAACCTAGCAGTTCGAAAGCACGTCAAAGTGCAAGTAGATAAATAGATACCGCTCCGGCGGGAAGGTAAATGGTGTTTCCGTGCGCTGCTCTGGTTTCGCCAGAAGCGGCTTAGTCAGGCTGGCCACATGACCCAGAAGTTGTCTGTGGACAAAACGCCGGCTCCCTCGGCCTATAGAGCGCGATGAGCGCCGCAACCCCAGAGTTGTCTGCGACTGGACCTAACGGTCAGGGGTCCCTTTACCCCTTTTACCCCTGACCATTAGGTCCAGTAGCGAATGACTCTGGGGTTGCAAGCTCATCTCGCTCTATAGGCCGAGGGAGCCGGCGTTTGTCCACAGACAGCTTCCGGGTCATGTGGCCAGCATGACTAAGCCGCTTCTGGTGAACCAGAGCAGTGCATGGAAACACCATTTACCTTCCCGCTGGAGCGGTACCTATTTATCTACTTGCAGTTTGATGTGCTTTTGAACTGCTAGGTTGGCAGGAGCAGGGACCGAGCAAAGGGAGCTCACCCCGTCGCGGGGATTTGAACCGCCAACCTTCTGATCGGCAAGCCCTAGGCTCTGTAGTTTAGATCACAGCGCCACCCGTGTCCCCAACTTGGCAACCCCCAAATATTTTAAGCCGCAGGGCTTTTTTCAGCTGGAACTCACCTTCTTTGGAGGTCTTTAAGCAGAAGCTTGACAGCCACCTGTCAGGAATGCTTTGATGGTGTTTCCTGCTTGGCAGGGGGTTGGACTGGATGACCCTTGTGGTCTCTTCCAACTCTATGATTCTATGATTCTATGATTCTACCAGAACTCAGTTCCAGCACTTCTCAGGTAGGCACCATTGTAAGAGAACCTTGTAAGAGAACAAGGTTCATGGAGAGTTCTGGCACCTGTTTTTCTAGAGAAATAGCACTGATCCCTAGTAAAGGACCATGGTGGCTAGGGCTGATGAGAGGCAGTTTGAAACATCTGGAAGGCACCAGGTTACAAGACTGATATAATTTAGGATATATAATTTAGGATATATTCGGCTACGAGTGATCGCCAAAGAAGAAGAAGATACACACACACACACACACACACACACACACACACACACCTTTTCCAGAGTGGGCTGTGCCCCAGTGGCTTACAACGAACATCCAAAATACAAAATATTGTCAGTTCATCCTTTCTGCCACTGAGTTCCTCACAGGGCGGCATAAACATTATTGGAGTAGGCGGGTGTTTGGTGCTGGGTTAGCATAATTGCAGTTGCCTGAGGTATCTTCAAGCCCATATGTAGGAGCTTCTAAATAACTCACGCTGATTAAACTGAAAAAATATTTACTCCCTCCCAGAAATAAAAGATGGGCAAGAAGTCCTGTAAACAGAGAGTCACACCCAGCATTTCTGAACAAGGCTCTTGACGGATTTCCTCCACGATTCCCCTTTCTGCAGGACGGCCTCCAAGAAAGGATCCGGGGTGCTTTTCATGTCACTATCACCGCGGGAGTATTATTAGCGAGCTGATCACAAGATGTAACATGCTACTGCTAATCCAGATGCCTGAGGCTCCAAACAGCCAAGGCGAGCAACATGCCACAAATATGGGAAGCAGAAGAGCTGCATGCCTATTATGGTTCTTGTTACTCCTGAATGCCGGATGCCAGGGCAGCTCCCAGCAGGAAAAGTTGCTTCCATTCACAGACATTTCATTCATTTGGCGTCGAGCGTGGTGGCGTTCCCTTTGAGCCTGGCATTATTCTCCCTGCTTCGGCTCATCCATCCAATGTCCAAATGTGGAAGTCTGCTGTCATCTCGACTCAGCGCAGGAATGCGTGCACAGATTTTTCATTTGCAAAAGCTATCTTTTGTTACTTTTTTTTCCCAGCCGAAAGCTAACACCAAAGGAGAAATTCGCGCAACCTCTGCAATGGTGTTTTAGACACCCACTGAAAAGTTTTACCGTATTTCAGCAAGCCTACCCAGACATATAATTTCATTTTAATAGTTTTTGCTGATTTCCTCCTGCTTGTTATTATGGGTAACTATTTTATGCATACAGTGGTACCTCGGGTTAAGTACTTAATTCGTTCCGGAGGTCCGTTCTTAACCTGAAGAGTACTTAACCTGAAGCACCACTTTAGCTAATGGGGCCTCCTGCTGCTGCTGCGCCGCCAGAGCACGATTTCTGTTCTTAGCAGAGTGCTTAACCTGAAGCGTACTTAACCTGAAGCGTACTTAACCCAAGGTACCACTGTATTGGGTTTCTAATAGTTGTGTTTTGTCTACCATTTTATTTTGCACACCTCTTTAGTTACATGATTTACAAAACAAGTAAATGTGATATATGCTAACTGATACATTACATCAGTGCTATTTTTCTACATTCCTGAAATGTTGCCCATGTCAAGGATTCTAGGTGCTTTATCTCTAATAACAATTACTTAAGGAAAGCTGCCTGGTTTGTATGTTTGCTCCCTTTTAGAGGGAAACCGAAGAATGAGAATGGAAACAACCACTGGTTCTTTTTTTGCAATTGCATAGTGGGGGTAAGGAATAGATTGAGCAAGACCCGAAAGTCACTCTTAGAGCCGAATTAGAGTCACAGAGCTTTCTTTTCATTGGCTAGCATATTGGCAGGAAGGGGAACCGGGTGATGATGTCACAGTGTGCACTGTTTGTGTCAGAAGTATCAAAGATGAGATAGAGAAAAGAGGCACAGAGAAGACGATTACTGTATCTTATGATATAACAAAATATAATCGTATTTTAAAAGAGTAGTAGCTGGCTTAGGGTGACATTTGGTTCAATCTGCATTTTAATGTGAACCTGCCAAATTTGTCATTGCTGAAACTATAAGAAAACCAAAACACAGCTGTCTTTTACGATTTGTACCTCTGGAATACACAGTGCAGTTATCCAACGGAAACAAAATGTGTACAAAAATTAGGAGAAATGTATAGATGCATATTTTATCTTTTGGTGACAATAAAATACGAAAATGCACTACATTAGAGGAAATGGTTTGCAAAAAGAATATGCAGGTTAGGAGGAAATTGAATGCAAAGTGTGTCTATTAGGAAGAAATGTCCACTAAAATGCTGGCACATATTTATGATGTCTTTAAAAAAAATCAAAAACTGATGATACATCATTGATTTGCATTGTCTTTTCTTTGCATTGAAATTAATGGAGCGGAATATGTAATTTCACCACAGTGGGCAGTGAGACAAATAGTATGGATTTTGGTGGAAGATGAACTGCAGTGGAACAGAAACAGAGGTGCTAGTGATATGTGACAAATACAGGGTGGGATGGAAAAATGATGCCTTCTTATATCCCAATCAGCATAAGAAAAACGGGGAGTTTGGTTCGCCAGAAGCGGCTCAGTCATGCTGGCCACATGACCCGGAAGCTGTCTGCGGACAAACGCCGGCTCCCTCGGCCTATAGAGCGAGATGAGCGCCGCAACCCCAGAGTTGTCTGCGACTGGACCTAACAGTCAGGGGTACCTTTACCTTTTTAGAGAGGATTTGGGGAGGAAGAGGGCCTGCATCTCCTTTGAGGCGAGCCTCTGAGAGTCCTGGTTTGGGTTTAATATCCACATCAGGTTCAGTCATCCTCCCATGACACCCCTCTAACAGATATACTGGCCCCAAGTAAGATTTCGACTGGAGGCCTAGTGAATAGACTAGATAGGCGACCATCAATGACGGTTTTCATATTCAAAATCACAGCCATGTACAATGTCATGGAACTTCTGTGTTCCAGACTGCTTCTGTTCATATGACAGATGTGGTACCGTATGTATTTAGCATTTGCACTTCATTATTGTATATTTTGTCTTTTACATTGTTATGCAGATATAGGACATTGTCCCTTTAATTTTTCACAGTTTATGAAATACCTCTGCTTTCCATTGCTGTGCTGAAGAAGTTCTTACGAAACAGTGGATTTATATCCGTAAACATTGTACATCCCCGACAGTCCGTTGACTACTTCAGCTACATTGGAACTTTACAAACAAAGCTTTTCAGCTTGTTTCTTATTGGATGACTTTCCGCCATTTGTTTATTTATTATCAGCAGTGACTTTCAGAGACCTGATAGATTTCTGTTTTATGTTGATGAGAATTACATTATATATGCTTAGTTTCATGTCCTGTTTTTGATATTATACAAGTTGTGATTACATTTGTATGTTTGCAATTTGGTCACGTGTTGCCTTGTTTTCGTTTCACCCAAGGAAAGAGAGCATAGCAATCTGCACAGATGTGATAATTGTGGAATTTATCGCAGCCAGCAAAATCCCCTGAAACTCATGGAGGATTTCTTGTTTGTTTTTAACAAGTTTCAAGTTTCTAGCCCTCAATGGCAGGTTAAGAAAACCTTTAAATCCCAGATATGGGCTTTTTATGGCCAAACAACATCCCTCTTTTAAAAATTCACACAAATATCGTCCTCAGAACCGGCATAATACATTAGAAGTTTTCTTTATTTCTTAGTTAATAATTGAGGTTTAGGTATATTTTCTTTTCTTTTGTTTGTTTGTTTGTATGTATTGTATGTGTTTTATGTTATATGTGTTTAAAGTGTTTATGAATATAAATTATGTGAGTGCTATAAAATCTGGAAAAATACCAATAAAATTTTTTGGGGAAAGAAGAAGTTTTCTTTATTTCTGAAATTCTAAATTACCCAGTTGTTCTATACTGGACTCATCCCGCCACCACTTTTTCATTAACAAGCTCTATAGGCAAGCTGGCCTGTTTGAAACAAACACAGTAGTAAGTCTTCTTTCGCCCGCCACAATGAAGCCTGAGAGATACAAGCCCACATTTTTTATGAAGTGCCTTTTGCTGGAGGCGGCAGGGAAGCAACCACCAAGCATTCACAGCAAACAAACAAACAAACATAACTGCAAATGAATTATAAGTGCAATGGCGCACAATTATATATACCAGCCAAATGGAGAAGAAAATGGTTGCCTGGGGGGTGGGGAAGAAGAAGATTCTTTTGGAATTCTCACTTTGTGAGTCATTTAATGAAAACACTTTAATACTATTGCGCTCAAGGGAGTAAACGGTCTAGATTTGATTCCTTTTAAGTAGGAGCCTTTTAATGTGTCAGGAAATGTTGGATGCCAACTTTATTCCTCTCGTTTGAAGGAAACAGATGCATTCCTAGATGTGTTTAGGTACTCAACATGTCAAAGTAAAATATACTATTAAAGACCAAACTAGAAACATATGAATAGTCTCCCAATCTTGTTTTATAACTGGGAAAAGGGGGGGATTGGACCCTGCCAGTTTAAGCAGGGTGGGGCTGTTTAACCCCTTCCTTTCCCACCAATTTTCCCATATAAATTCACCCTCCCCAAGTTGCTTACGGTTGGGACAGGGGGTTAATTTTGAGCAGACAAAGGCATCAATTGAAAGGCTGAAGCAGCCCCTTCCTGCCATCTGCTCCTGATCGAAGCCTCTGAAGCTGCTTTTGGGGAACGATCATGTTCACATGTCTACTTTGGCCCCAGTGAATCTGAAAAATGGTGGCAAAGGAACTTCCTGCGGTAGGAAGTTGCTGTGCCATTGCCCAGTTTATTCATGGTGGGTCAATCAAATAGGTATCTCCCTCTTCTTCCTACTCTCACACCTGATATTACATCTTGTGGAATTGACATGTTTGCTTCTCCTTATCCTCTTAACTCTCAAATTACTGGGCGAGGTCCCTTCCCGCAAATTTATTTCTTTATTTCTACTTCACAAGGTTTATATACTTTGTAACTGATCAGAGCAGTTTACAAAAAGAATTTAAAAAAATCAGTTAAAAACGATTATTTAAAACATTCAAAATATAATTAAAATAAGCATTGCAAATTGACATGTCTGGGTAGGCCTGCTTAAACAAAAATGTTTTTTAGCGTGTGCCTGCCTGATGCCAATAGGCATAGACTTCCAAAGGGTGGGTGCAGCTTTCTTCATTAGGGGTGTGGAGAGATGCGAGCCTACCTAATCTGCACTTCCTGAAACAATATGGGAATGGAAACACAGCTATTCTTTGAAATTCACACTTTTCCGAACAAAGAATGCATATGAAAAAGCCTATATTAGGGGAAATGTGCATGAAAATCCATATATTGGGGAAAAGATATACATCCCTGCTTTGCTCAAATGTCTGCCGTTGTTTAAAACAACTCCATTTCCCCCCTTTCAGCATCACTCCTTTCTCACTGTACTCAAACTTATTCCATTCCTCAGCTGCCGTGTGTGAAAGTGATGGAGCCCTCAAACATTCCACAGTAACTTCACTCAGCTTATTTCACTCCTGGTACCGTGGGCCGTCTTCAACGTGAAGTTCCATATTCAACATAGTAATTTAGAAGAGATACTTTATTAGCAAGCAAACACCCATATATCTACAACACCCATCAACATCAATATGATTGGCTGTGTACTGTATGCAATGGTTTGCAGTTGGACAAATTTCAAAGAAATTGTCATGGCCTTTGGTTAATACAATAAATTATTTGATCATTGTCATCAAATGAACTTGAGTTTCTCTAACTTGAACAGAGCTAACTACAAGCTCTGGGCAATTCATTCAGACAGACAGCAAGAAAGAGAACGTCAAGGTTTCTGAATATAAGCAGAGTTTGTTTGTGGGAAATAGGTCTATTACCTGCACTTAGTAAAACTGTGTATCCCCATTCAGAAGCAGGAGAATCATGTCACTTTCCAAGCTTGTTTTGCAAGCTTGCCTGAAACACATAGCAGGCCATTGTTTAGATGGAGAATGCTGGAGCTGGTCTGATCAGGCAAGACTCTTCTTATGGTCTTCATTTTTTATATACATAGAGAGAGAAAAAATCTAGGCCTGGCTGATACAGTGTGTGTGTGTGTGTGTGAGAGAGAGAGAGAGAGAGAGAGAGAGAGAGAGAGAGAGAGAGAGAGAGAGAAATGCTGGCACCATAAAATGTCAGCTCTCGAAATGAAAATGTTCTCATGTTCTTTGGGACAGTTTCCTGGAAGTTCCTGTCAAGATACAGGCACCCTTGCGCCTGTGCCCCCTCCCTCGGTAAATACGAGCGGGCAAAGGCAGAGCATCTCAAACAGGGGTCATTGTTATGTGTGGAGAGCACCCTGTTCCTTAAGCACTTGGTTTCCAAGTAAACAAGCTGGGGAGGTAACTTTGCAAAAGAGGCTGATTCATTAGCAGCAAGGCAAACCAATGGGCTGGAGGGCTGCCCAAGCGCCTGGAGGGATTTGCGTAGCTCGTTGAGCTGCATGCTTTTCACTTCTTTGAACAGAGGGAGCTGTGTGACAAACACAATCTTGAACTGTACCAGAGTCATATGCTTTCTGGGCACATTGCTTATCTCATGGGTTCGCTGGGCTTCTTTTTTTCTTTCTTTTTCCCTTCCCTTCCCCTTTCTGTTTATTTGTATTACTGTTGTTATTATTGGCAGGCCGCCTCCGGGTGTTCAGCAAGACATCTGCATTTCTTATGGCCTTCGTAGTAACAATAAACTGGGAATGTAAATCACCTCATTAGCAAGAGCCCTTTAAAAAACAGAAGAAGTTCTCAGAACAGTTAAACAAAAAACGCAGGGGGGGAGAAAATAGACCCAGACACATACCGCACGATCCCAATGCAATTTTCACTTTGTTTTCTTATTTTCACACAGCACCGTCTATTTGCAGGACTTCCCATGAGATCAGAGAGTTTGGGGTTTTCCTGTTTTGCCTCTCTGAAAACTCTGCGAGCGAGTGAGCATCAAGAATTAGCACCAGGGGCTTGTTCTAGAACCACCAGGCGCATCTGTGGGCTGCAGCACCCCCATGAATGAGATGGAGAGAAGCCTGCAAAGAGGGGAGGGTTACGGGTGGCAGGGCTCTGAAAGCAGTTCTATTGCTGCTGGAGGAAGACAACCAATAGGTGAGGACCGGGGCTGGCCCACTCATGAGGCAGACTGAAGCAGCTGCCTCAGGTGGTGGAATTCCAATGGGGCAGTGCCCCCATAGATGCCCCATCTGCCCTCCCCCACCACTGGAGAAGCGAGGCGAAATGGCAGTGGGTTCCAGCAAGATTTTGCGAGAACTCTGAAAAATCTCCCAGAGCTCTTGCGAGCTCTTGAGGGGCTCCGCCCAAGATCTCGCCGCCGCCACCGCCGCCGCTTCTCATTTTGACATTTTGCCTCAGTCAGTGAAATGGGATGGGCCACCCCTGGTAAGGACCGTTCTTTCCCATGAGCACTCTGTCTTCCCTACTGAGTGGGCAATCTGCAGCTGGAGCAGCTGGAGGAAGTGGCTGCTCAGCTCTGTCCTTCTGGTCAATGCCTAGAACAATAGATTTGAGGCCCTCTTGTGCACATACTGTAAAGCAGGGGTGGAGAACCTGTGGTGTTTTCAGATGCTCTGGGAATTCAACTTCTATCAGCCCCAGCCAGCATAACCAGGGCTCAAGGATGATGGGGAGCTGTGGTCCGGCCATATCTGGAGGACTGCAGGTTCCCCATCCCTGCTTGTGAGTGTAAAAAACAACACATAAGCATTATATAAGGTTGTGTTCAATTCATACAAATCACATTGACCGCCTTCACGCTTTACTAATCAAGAACATTGTTCACCTTCATCATTGTTGTTTTGTTCATTTGTTTTTCTTCCTTTGTACTGTTTGGTGAGGAGAGTTGACCTGTGAAAGCAGCAGCAGCAGAAAAGACTTCTGCAGACTTTCTTAGAAGCCACCATCACTCTCTCTGTCTCGCTAACACACACATACACAATGTCAACTGTCCTGGCTGTTTTATCATTCCAGGGCACACTGGGGAAGGGGTGGAAGAAGCTACTGAGAGGGGAAAAGGTGGGGAAAGGGGGGGGATGAGGGAAGAGGCATGGACACAGGGATATGACAGGCACCTGCTAAAGCAGGTAGGCCACTTCCACCATTCCTGCTCCCTTGAAGGCGGTGGGCGCAAGTCTCCTTGGCTTCAACAACTTTAGCCTTATCCAGTTGGGTGGTGCACTTCGATTCTCATAACCTCCAACTGTTGGCCATGCGGACTGGGATGGATGGGAGCTGGAGCCAATGGGGAAAGAACTGAAAATTAATACAGTGGTACCTCGGGTTAAGTACGCTTCAGGTTAAGAACTCTGCTAAGAACAGAAATTGTGCTCTGACGGCGCAGTGGCAGCAGGAGGTCCCATTAGCTAAAGTGGTGCTTCAGGTTAAGAACGGACCTCCGGAACAAATTAAGTACTTAACCCAAGGTACCACTGTAGATGCAGGTTGGTGGGACAGGTGAGTGGGTGGGATCATGCAATGCCCCTCTGTAAGTAAATTATACAGCTGAACCATAGCTGAGTGCAACTCCCCTATGAGGAAAGCTTGCCACATTGGGGCTTTTTAGTTTAGAGAAGAAGAGAACAAGAGGAGGCATGATTGAAGAGTATAAATGTATGCATGGCATACATTTGGACAAGCTCCTCTTGTCCAAAGTCCATTTCGGGGGCCTAATTCGGCCCTCTGGTCGATTTAATCTGGCCCCTGAGGAAGTTTATTTCCTGGGGAAATGCATGTTCACTTAATCAAATCTGGCCCTCTTTGAAAAAAGTTTGGGCATGCCTGGCATAGAGGAATTCAAGGCTTCTCACAGGCATTTGGTTGTCCACCGTAAGAACAGGATTCTGAACCAGATGAGCCATTGGCCTGATCCAACGGGCTCTTCTTGTGTCCTTGGTCATCCCAACCCAGCAAGGGTAAAGTCAGTATATGAAAGTATTGAACTCAGGTATGTGCAGGAATGAAGCCAATACACACCAAGAATGTGGCAGAGGCTTAGCTAAGCAATTCACCCAGCATGTCCCAGTACTGTAAATTGAAAGGGAACTGCACAGGAAATACTTCCTGGTGGGTTTTTAACTTCTTATGTGGGACTCAACTACATTGTTGCATGTGCAGAATGAGGGCTGCTGGTGCAACAGGACCTTCTCCCTCTTCCCTCATCTTCCATTGCAACCCCTAAATCTGCTCTGAAGGGTTGGGGGAAACCCCAGAACAGGTTTGGGGTGTACAGAGGGGAGGCGAGAGGGGACGTTCCATGGAGCAAGCAGACCTCGGTCTCCACCCCACATTTATAAGGCAGAGATGGGGAGCCTGTGGCCCTCCAGGTGTTGCTGGATTACAGCTCTCATCATCCCTGGCCATGGACTATGCTGGCTGGGGCTGATGGGAGTTGGAGTCCAACAATATGTGAAGGCCCACAGGTTCCCCATCCCTTCTAAGTCCAGACATTCCAGGCAGTTTGCTGGGCTTCCCTTCCCTTTACAACCAGCTTTCATGAGCTTCTGCTGCCACCTACAGCTAGAATGGGGCTCTCTACATCTCTTGAATGTTCAACCTACTGCTGGTTGAACATCAGTGAATTAAATAATGGCATTTTAAAGCAAGAACATGTGGAGAAAATCTGGTGCTTTTGAGATACATTTGGTACGCATTGTGGCATTGGATGAAATTCGTGCTGCTCATTAAAATAAATTGCTCATTGATGTTACTGTTTCTCAAAACACCAGGTGTTTTAAATCCCTTTTGGGATTTCAAAACAGTTTCTGGAGAAGCTGGTGTCACAGAGAAATGTCCAAATTGAGGTGTGAGAGGAGTTACCAGCTTCTCTCTAGGGAGTTGGGAGCTTCAGCTAGAGCCCTCTCCACTGTCTATCCCCATGGAGTCAGTAGAAAATTCCAGCGCCCCTCCTTCCAAAAATAACAATTTGCTGCTGGCCCACGTAACTCCCTGTCCTTGACAAGGGCACCCAGCAACCCATTACCACCTGAATTTCCCGAACCCAGACTTCAGGGTCCTCTTCCTCTGACATGTCCTGCCATTCCCACCCCTTCCCAGCTTGTACCCTGAGGGGAGGGGCATGACAGGGAGGGAACCTCAGTAGGGACAGATGCAGCCTTCCAGGCCTCTCTATCTGGCTCCTCCCAGGCTGCAACTCTCTCCAGCCCTGCTCCATACCCTCCTCAGGTGTTTTGCCTGCCTAGAATGTGTCCTCAAACTGTGATTTTGCTTTCTCCTTGCCTGGACAGACAATGGAGGATGTTTGTGGGGGGCGGTGGGCGGTGGTGAACCTCTGGCTTCTGCAGACAATGAGTCACACCCATTGTTCTGCCCACTTTTGCCTCTGGCCCCACCCACTTCTCCTCTGGCCCTGCCCACCACTGACATGCGGCACCTGGGCGGTTCTCCATGAAGGAATGCGGTCCTTGTGTCTGAAAAGGTTCCCCATCCCTGTTCAATGATGTCTCGGAGGATGGACAAGTTCATTCTATAGGCTGGATGGCGCCTGCAAGTGGCCGAACTCATCTTTGTGTCCCACAGTGGAGTATCCCAGTTCTGGGGAGCTAATGGGGCACCTCTACAGTTGTTTCACAGTGTTTACAATGAGCCACAGTACACCAGGGGCATAGCGTGCCGCTTGGCTTTGTTTCCTCCCCCCCCTTCAGCGGCGGAAAAAAGCCGCTGAAAGCGGGGGGGGGGCTATTTTCTGCACTGCCGGGGCGGAGCCACAGGGGCGGCCAGCGAGGGGGGTGTCATGTCAGCGACAAGCATGATACCCCTCCTTGCTGCCCGCCCCTGCGGCTCTGCCCCGGCAGTGCAAAAAATAGCCTTTAAAAAAAAGGGCCCCCGCCCCGAGTGTCACCCGCACCAGGGCACTGCCCGGGGGCGGCCCGCCCCCCATGCTACGCCCCTGCAGCACACACATCTTCACAGACACAGCACCTTTCCTATTTATGAGCAGCTGTGCTTGCTCTTGGTAGGCAGATCCTTGGCAGCTGAGAGACCAAAGAAACATGTGCCCCTCATTGTGGTAGTGATGTGACCAAGGGGCAACTGCAAGGGTCTCTAGCATGGGAGATAGCTCTGTGGGAGGGCTGCAGAGGAACATATGCAAGCAAAAGTGTCACTCAGGGAGAAAGAACACAAGGGTCTAGATTCATGATGGCCAACATCTTTGGCCTTAATATGGAAGTTGGATGTAGTCCATACACCACCAGCTAGCCACAGAATCATCAGATTTTATTGTGAAAGGTGAATTTGGAAGCCACCCAGTTCAACCCCTGCTCAATGAAAGTGTGTATGGTATCATAGACAGCTGGCTGTTCAGCCCCTGCTTGCTTTAATCTATTCAGAGAATGAGAGCTCATCACTTCTTGTGATGTTCCACTGTCAAAACAGCGCTGACTATTAGGATGTTTCTCCTAAAGTTAAGTCAAAATTTGTTTCTTTGCCATTTTCACTCTATGGTTCTAATCCTGCCTGCTGGAGCAACAGAGAGCAAGTCTGCTCCATCTGCTAGGTGACAGCACATCAGATATGTGAAGGCAGCTTGACCTTGTTTCCAGAGTAAACATTCGTAGTTCTTTCAACCGTTCCTCTTAGAACTTGATTTCCAAAGCCTCTCACCAACCTGGCCACCCTCCTCTGGACACATTTGATTGTCCACACTGTTCTTTACATGTGGTGCCAAGAGCTGGGCACATTACTCCAGATGTGGTCTAACCATCACTGGCATAAAAACCACATCTGCACGGAAGCATCAAAAAACACCTCCTCCAAACCATCGATCTATTTAACTAGGCGTGAGCCGAATATTTTTCCAACACTTGTCAACATTGAAAAGCATCCCTCTTTTTTGTGATTTTTCAGGATGCCCACACTGTTTTTTAACCTGTTCATTTGCCTTGGTCTCTCTTGTTGCTCTCAATTGTTGTCTCACCTTCCTAACTTTGACTGGTTATGTAATGTTGCAATGTTATTCTGTTGACTACATGTTCCTTGATTAGCTGAGATCACCCACATCCTTAATTTAATCAGAGCTGAGGCCTCTGATTAATCCAATCTGAGAAGTATTTCAGACCAAAGTATTATAAACTACCAAAACCATCCAGCCGGCCAATGTGAGAACAGGATGCTTGACCAGATGGGTCACTGTTCTGATCCAGCAGGCTGCTATTTTGTTCTTATGTTCAATTTTGTCTCTTCATTCCTGTGCCTACATGCATATGCACTGCACATTTGGCACATTGTACACACCAGCTAATTTGTCATTGTGACAGTAACATAAATATCAAAACAGTACATAAGTTGTTTCTATGAAACCAGATTGTGAAAGAGCAACCTTATTCATCTGTGGTAGCATGTTTACGAAAACTGTTGTTGGAGCCTTGGAAATGAAGTAAATATTTTGTATGAGACTGGGATGGAATAATTTTAGACACCGGATGTTAATTTGTCTTACTTTAAATGGTCTCGTGGAGGGACCCACTCTTTAAATGATCATATGGGGCCCTGGACTTCTGCCCCAAAGTTTGACCTTGAATACATCACTGAGCCTGAGCTAGGCCTCATCTGCTCCATACATTTAAAGCAGTATCATACCACTTTAAACACCCATGGCTTCCACCAAAGAATTATTGGATGTGTAGTTTGTTACAGGTGCTGAGGGTTGTAAAGAGAGACTCTCCCTCAATGGAGGTCTTCAAGCAGAGGCTGGGCAGCCATCTTTTGAGAATGTTCTAGCTCTGGAGTTCCTCTGCCACAGCAGGTTGAACTAGATGGCAGGAGTGGCTGGTCTCTATTGGGCAGAAGGCTGGGAGGCCAACAGTAGGTGGAGCCAGAGAGCCAAAGGCAGACAGAGCCAACAAATTCTAGTTTTGTTCTCATCTGCCTCCCTGCCAAATACTATAGGGGTAAAACTGAGATGAAGGAGTAATAATAATATTAATAATAATAATTTATTATTTATACCCCACCCATCTGGCTGGGTTTCCCCGGCCACTCTGGGCGGCTCCCAATATAATATTAAAAACATGATAAAGCATCAAATATTAAAAACTTCCCTAAACAGGGCTGCCTTCAGATGTTTTCTAAAAGTTAGGTAGTTGTTTATTTCCTTGACATCTGCAGGGAGGGCGTTCCACAGGGCTGGCGCCACTACCAAGAAGGCCCTCTGCCTGGTTCCCTGTAACCTCACTTCTCGCAGTGAGGGAACCGCCAGAAGGCCCTCAGAGCTCAGTGTCCGGGTTGAATGATGGGGGTGGAGACACTCCTTCAGGTACACTGGGCCGAGGCCGTTTAGGTCTTTAAAGGTCAGCACCAACACTTTGAATTGTGCTTGGAAAGGTACTGGGAGCCAATGAATAATAATAATAATAATAATAATAATAATAATAATAATAATAAGTTTTATTTATACCCCGCCCTCCCCAGCCGAAACCAGGCTCAGCGCGGCTAACACCAATAAAAATCACAACAAAATCACAACAAAATATAAAAGAAAACCATTAATGAAGATCCTTTAGGATCGGTGTTATGTGGTTCCGGCGGCCACTCCCAGTCACCAGTCTCGCTGCCGCATTCTGGATTAGTTGTAGTTTCTGGGTCACCTTCAAAAGTAGTCCCATGTAAAGCACATTGCAGTAGTCCAGCTGCCCTGGACACAGAAGAGGTTGACAAGCAGTGACACCACTGCTACTCACCTGCAAGGCCCTCTCCAACCCTTATGATTTTATGACTAATAATGCATCGTTAACTGAGGATGCATCAAGTTAGTGCTATACTTGCACTATACTTAGCTATGGGTCTCAAGTTTGTCCCCACCCCACCCCACCCCCACATTTCTCAAGGCACTTCTCATTTGCTTTTTGAAGCTCAGTTGAAAACTGATAGCATAAGTCATAACAAGTCTAAAACCATCTTGGCGAGGCCACTATTTTTAACAAAGCCTCCCTCTCTCTCTCTCATCTAAGCCTGCTCTCATAATAACTCACGAAAGCAAGGTGGAGCAACACACAGCCACCGTGGTCCAGCGATTCCTCTGATGGAAAAATAAAGCTTTCCTTGCCGCAGATCACGCAGCAGGGAGCACCACTTGTGAAGATGCGAAGATGCACAATTTTGCCAAGCGAGCTGAAATTTAAGCCTGGCTGGTTTCAAAACGACACCCTGAAACGATGCACAGCTCTGGGACACAGCAGCTGCAGGGTTCAGTTACTGCCACTTGCAAAATCTTGCAACTCTTTTGTAGCTGTGGAGTTGAAGACTTAGCCTTACAGGACCATGTGAAGCACCGTTTCTGGCATTAAGAAGCTTCTTGCCTAACCACCTTATTTCCTGAACTGAGCTTCTGTGAAACAGGCAGTTGTTCCAGCTGTGACCTGGAGGTAAGGGTTCTAAATCCTGAAAACTTTAAAGAACATAAAGAGCATGGTTCCAATCAATTTAACATGAGAATGGCTGACAGAATGTTCCTCTTTCTTAGCTGTTGTGATTAGTAATTTTAATGCCAAACAGGCAATAATAAAAGGGGATAAGTATATGCACATCCTTCTAATCAAAGGAGATACAAATGAGTTAGTACCGGATAGATCAAGCATTTCCCTTTTTGTGCAAACGATGCATGCGTGTTTACTGGTTCTAAATACAATTTCCCATTCACTCAGACTACTGCAAAAGGTTTCCTTGTGTACAAATGCAACAGGGTTTAGAATTCGGGGTTTTGAAATAGCTATTACATAGATCCTATTTAGACCATATTCTAGGGCCAAATAGATCAAAAAGCTTCTTTGAGAATACTTTCTAGGTAGCACAATTATAATTTATGAAATATTATCTCATATTTTTAACATGCTTCCAATATATGCCATACTAGGATTTCAATAACAACCAGCATTACTATCAAATACGATACTCTCACCGGAAGGGGAAAAATGCACAAAGCAAAGCTGTTAAGGTGAAATTATAATAATTCCCGGTGTGGTTGGTCTGCCTTCCTGAGGAGTTAGGCACAGAATTGCATCTCCTTCCAATACAGCATAGAGTTATATTTTCCTGTCAGTTCCTTGGCCACCTACAGCAATCTGTTCCTCTGATTCTTGCTATCCCGGGCAGGCAGCAAAAGTTTGTTAAAGTTCCTTTTATAATCTGCTATACATGACTGGTGGACTGCATTTAGTCAAGACGGGTCACAGGCTCACAGTCAGCATTCAGTATCCTTGGGCAGCTGCCAGAGCCTCAAAATCCCATAAGGGCTGCACAACATTGATGCTGCTCTTGAGCATTTTATGCCGGGTGGCAGACAGCTAGGCTATGAGCCGCCATTTTAAATTTCCCAGGGCACTGTGGGAAATAAAAATGGTGGCTTGTAGTCACTCATGACTGCTGGGCTCCAATGCAGAATGATTGGCCCTGCTTTTTTTGCTGTGCCATCTTTAATAAGTGTTTGTGTGTGTGTTTTAAATCCTATGAAATAAAAGAGCAGCAAAAAAGTTGATTCTATGGTGCTGGGGTGACAATGTTTGCTGACTCTCTGCCTTGGAAGGGAAGACCTACAATCGATTAAAAGAGGCACAGAGAAAGCAGCGCACACACTGCTGTAGAAAATAAATGGGCCACCAGGCAATACCTAGTATTTATAATGGCTCATTAAAAACAAAAGTTACAGGACAGCACACATTATTAATGAAGTGGGAATTAAGTGTGTGGTCAAATACTTTTTTTTTTAAATCCACCTATCCTTTCAGACTTTCCTCTTGGTACATTTCCTTTTCTTTCTTTTTTTAAAAAAGAAGCCTTTAAACCTTGTGCTAGCACATATGGAACACAATGTTAATGATGCAAAAGAGACCATTTTTCACTGTTTCAGACTTTTACATCCATTACTCTTCTGTTTATTAAGCCCATGAGGTTCACAGTACAGAATTTATTTGCAAATCCCACTCCCCTACAACTTTAAGCCAAAGGCATTAGGAAATAAACGGACAAAATAATCATAATAATAAAAAACAGGAAAGGTTATCGTTTCAAAAATCTGTATATCATTTCAGCAAAGACAAACCACAAGCCAATGCTGTTGTCAGGATTTAAATTTTTTATTTATTTAATTTTCCTTTGCAGAACGTACATTTGCAATGTGAGCAATAAATCTTGTATCTGGCACAGATCGTTCTGTGTGGGCTACCAACCAGTATTTCAAAATCTCAATGTATGATAAATGTAGCTCCCAACTGTGTGCTATTCAATTTAGCAGAAACACACAAATACCATGAGTTTGCCCAGAAGTGCCTGTAAACATCTGACGTGGTGTTCTGCGAACAAAAGCAAATCATTTGGGGAAATTTCTACGCAAATCTAATTTATTTTTCTTTATAAATGTGCATTTGTAGAACACCCCCCCCCCGATAAACGATTAAGGTGGTGTACAGGGGAGGAAAGCAGCTGCAATAAAGCACAATATACCATAAAACAATGTAAACTAATTATTAAAAATGTCTATCTCTTCTTGAAAAGGCCTGTTGGCATTAAAATATATCCAAGAGAGACCTGGAAGTTAGCAGCGAGGATGCCTGAATCTCTGCTGGACAAGCGTTCCACAGCATGGTCTGGTAGGATATGGGAAGCCAGTGCAGATGTTTAGCAAAGTTGTCACTCGCTGTTGCTAATGTGCCCCTATTGGCACTTTAGCGTCTGCATTCTGCACTAGCTAGTGCAAATAGACAGGGCCCAAGGGCAGCCCCGCACAGGGCGCATTCCAGTGATCCAGTCTTAAGGCTAGCAATGCATGGATTAGAGTGGCCAGGCTGTCCAGATACAGCTGTAGCGGTGGCACCAGATGAAGCTGGTAAAAGACGCTCCTTTCAATAGCTCTGAGGTGGGTGCAAGCGTCTTTGCTCATATTAAGAAGGCCATTGCAGGGCACGAATAACCTATTTTCTCAGCATCAACACTGAAACACATGCTGAAACACATAATCCCCCCCCCCCACTACGTCACAACAGGTGGTGCTGTGGTCTAAACCAGGGGTGGCCAACTCCCAAGAGACTGCGATCTATTCACAGAGTTAAAAACTGGCAGTGATCTACCCCCTTTTGGGGGGTTCGGGTCAAAGTTGTTTTTAGGAAGGAGGAAGGCCCATTTTGGGTCAAAGTTGTTGAGTTTTTTCAGGGAGGAGGCAAAATGTTGAGTTTTTTTTAGGGGAGCCACAGTTGTTCAGCTTCTTTGGGCGGAGCTAATGATCTACCAGTGATCTACTGCAGACGTCCAGTGATCTACCAGTAGATCACAATCTACCTGTTGGACACGCCTGGTCTAATCCACTGAGCCTCTTGGGCTTGCCTATCAGATCAGCAGTTCGAATCCCCGTGATGGGGTGAGCTCCCGTTGCTCTGTCCCAGCTCCTGCCAACCTAGCAGTTCGAAACCACACCAGTGCAAGTAGATAAATAGGTACCGCTGCAGCGGGAAGATGAACGGCGTTTCCATGCGCTCTGCCTTCCGTCATGGTGCTCTGTTGCGCCAGAAGCAGTTTAGTCATGCTGGCCACATGACCCAGAAAGCTGTCTGTGGGCAAATGCTGGCAAAGTAGACTTGAGCGAAACAACCCCATAGTCGCCTTTGACTGGACTTAACCGTCCAGGGGTCCTTTACCTTTATTTACATGTCCATTGACTGGCAGCGCCCACCATTTCTACTTGTCGTTCTCCAGCTGGACACTGGCGTTCTCAGAGCCTCTCTGCACTGCCAACAGGATTAGGCAACGTCCCCTTGAGCATGTGCAGAGTGCTCCAAGCAACTAACCCGGGGGGCGGGGCGAAATAAGCCTCCCCAGACAACCCTGGAAACCGACACCCCCCTCTCTCTTTTAAAACACTCCAGCATATAAAACCCGCTGCGCTGGCACCCACGGCTGGCGGCTGCAGCCCAGGACGAGAGTCCAGAGGCGGCATGTGCTCAAGGGGCGGCACTCTCCGCCCGTGGCCGCGCGTCCCTCCGAGCAGGCCCGCCCCTCGCCTTCGCTGCGCGGGCTTTCCGCTTCCCCTTCCGCGGCCCGCTTCCTTTTCCGCCTGGCCAAAGCTCCGCTGCCTCCTGCTGCCTCCCAGCGGAGCGAGCGATGCCCGGGGCCGCGCGCTAGGAAGCCCTTAGCCCACTCCAGGTGAGGGTGGAGCGGCGCGCCCTGCTTCGCATGCGCTCCCGATGCGCGCGATGCCCCTGTCGGGTCCCAGGGGGCGATAGACTCCGGCGGGGAAGGACAAAGGCGGCAGCCGGTAAGTTGCTGGCGAGGGGCGTGGCTCTCCGCGCCTTATATGGAGGGAGCGTCGCTTTATATACCTTTGCTTTCTCGCATCTTTTCAACACCCCACCCCCCTTTAATTAAAAAATAAAATAAAATCGTAGTGAGTGAGCTGGAATCCGTCTGTGTCTCGGCGAAACAATTGTTTACCAGATCGTAGGATTTGGAATGGTGTTCCCCCCGCCCCCAATGTTATTATAATCTAGCGTTTTTTGTGATCCAAGCTTTATGTCGCTGGGGAAACTGAGGCTGGTCGCTAGAGACTTGCTCCAGAAGAGGACAGTCCTGCTGCATTAACATGATAGATGTGGATCTGTGAGGGTCTTCAGCATTGTCCTCTGGCTCACCTGGGGTCCACCACTGTCAGTTGAAGGTGCAGGGATGGCGTTAATGCTACTTGGTTTTGGTCATGAAAGCACCTCCGTTGGTGTACAGAAATAGCAGCAGAGCGCTTTATTTATTAGCTTTGTCAGAGATTCTGTAAGGGAAGGTACATCCTGTACTTCAGAACGCTTACCTTCCACAGAAATTTGTTTGCTTTGAAAATTTATTCCACACCTAGCTTTCGAAAAGAAACTCGATTTGGCTAACGGATCTCACAACAGCAGTTCCCGTTAAGATCAAAATGTTGACATCAGAAGCTTAAACAATAATACAGATTCCAAAACAGCCCGGGGAAATTAAAACATTGGGTATAAACCAACTGAAGGAGAAACCATCACCTGTTTCAAACAATCGTGCTTAATGGATCCTCCCATTTCTCACTTCTGGCATTAATACCAGGAGAGTGTGGAGACCAGGAGCTGCCTTGGCAAACAACTGGGGTTTCTCCAATGCTCTGGGCAGGAGGAAGTGAACAAAGGTGGCTATACAGAAGAGAGGAAAAACAGCAGGAACTGTGACTGGACCAGAGTAGCCAGCTACTGGGAAAAATGTTATCAAGTTGTCTCCTTAAACCATAAACAAATGCCCTTAGATAAATAGTGGAGCTATCCTAATGGAGATAAGGCACATGGACCAACATGTTTTTGTATCTACTTTGCTGTGCCAGCTCCATGGATTGGGCCCTTTTCTAGGAACTGGACCAGCTTTGGTTCCAGTGGGCCCAGCACTGCTCTCCACCCCTGAAATGCCCCATTTGGGGGCCTTAAACTAGCTGCAGCTGGTGAGACCACCACTGCTAGTAGCAGGCGCTGTGCTTTCAGCAGGTGTCTCCACAGCAGCAGAGCCCATTGGAGGGATATCTCTGCCAAATCCTAACCCACACTAGCACCATGGATTGCGGATTAGGATACCGGTAGTTCTGTAAGTGAATTGCATCTGGTTGACACCGCGTGCTTGATTCTCTGGTGTTAGCCAGTTATGGAACTGGTTCAGAGATCAGCTTACAAATCAAGGTTCCTGGGTATCTGTAGGCTAAGCATTTTATTTAATAAGTACACTTATATGCTTCCTTTGGGGGGGGGGGCTCTGTGCAGCTTCTAGGTCTCCCATTCAGGCAGTGTCCCATCCAGCCATTGAGCAGGCTGAGAGAGCTCCAGCATAACAGCATTATGTACCCTGAGTCCATTCTCTAAAGGCAACCTGTGCACAAAGTTTGGTGAATCTGGTGATATGTGTTGCCTTCCTTTGGATACACGGGAAAATGAAAGAGTGCCAGTTTACTTTTCTTCTCAAAGGCACCATGGAATGGCTCCCTCTTATTGCCTTTGTCTCTTTCTCTCTTGCTTCTTTTTCTCTCTGGTCTGGACCCCATCTCTCCCTTGCCCGAAAGGACGCCTGAACTGGAAGAGCCAACATGAAAGGTGAAGAAACTCGGCAGCGGAGAAAGGAAGGCAGAACTCGCAATGGAGAGCGGTCCAGGCACAAAGCAAAGGGCAAGGTTAAACACAAAGAGAGCAAACTTGGCAGCCAGGGGACAGAGGATGGCTCTTTGCTGCTGCCTCCGAAGCAGCCTGCTGAAGCAAAAGTGGCTATGGCAAAGCTTCAGGAGGAGTCTGCCATCGTGATTGGCCTACAGGTGCTCCTGCCGTACATGATGGCGGGCATGGGCATGGTCCTTGCAGGGATGGTCTTGGATTACGTTCAGGTAGGAAGAACAGAAAGTTCTGTGCATTTGCTTCTTTGTGTTCTGTGACTAGAGGATAGGCTTTGTGATGTTTCTCTGCTAGCTGTCAACAGCCCAAGATCTCATATTGTTTTGGGTAGCTAATTCACACCCACCTTGTTGTCCATAGTTGCAGAATCCCTTTGCCTGTATTTCCTTCAAGACTAAGGCTGATTTTCTGCAAACACTTTATATGGGAGGTTATGTAAGTCCTGCAAGTCTGTTGAACTTAGTAAATATGCGTGGAGTAGGGGAGTAAGGGACCCAGGTGGCGAAGGGACCCAGGTGGCGCTGTGGGTTAAACCACAGAGCCTCGGGCTTGCTGATCAGAAGGTCGGCGGTTCGAATCCCCGCGACGGGGTGAGCTCCCGTTGCTCGGTCCCTGCTCCTGCCAACCTAGCAGTTCAAAAGCACGTCAAAGTGCAAGTAGATAAATAGGTACCGCTCCGGCGGGAAGGTAAACGGCGTTTTCGTGTGCTGCTTTGGTTCGCCAGAAGTGGCTTTGTCATGCTGGTCACATGACCCGGAAGCTGTATGCCGGCTCTTGGCCAATAAAGCGAGATGAGCGCCGCAACCCCAGAGTCGGACACGACTGGACCTCATGGTCAGGGGTCCCTTTACCTTTACCTAGGGGTTTACTGGCATTTTTTTAGGGTGCCTAAGTTCCTTAGTTGATTCAAGAATTAGAACACTGTCCCTTCCTGGCCTAGGGCTGTTTAGAGATGGCTTCTGTATATAGCATCTACAGATTCTGCTATTCTCTATTCCTATCTCTGCTAGTTGCTAACATTACGTATTTATTGCTTTAATCTTGCTTTGTGTACTGTCTTAAGTGCAATAGCTGTAGATAATGTCTGAAATAAATAGTCTTAAACACAAACTCTTATTTATTTCATTACTTTAAAAATTTATACACTGCTTGATTGTAAACAACAACAACAAAGCGTTTTGCAAAAGGATGAAACAGTAAAATCAAGAAAAAAATTACAGTCCTAAACTCAGAGGTTTGTCCTACTGCTATCAATTAGTTGTGTCAACACTGGATTACAGTCTTAAACAAACAAGGTTTTAAAAGTACTAAATCAAGTGTTGAATTATTATTATTTTTTACTAGAGACAGATGACTCAACCCTCTGCTTTATTTTTATATTGACATTTTCTGTATATTCTATAAGTTAAAACTAGAATTTGAATAATGGGTGCTTTTTTAAGGACTGCAATCCTTTTCTCCCACTACCTGATTTATTTAACTAGCAAGGCACCAGGTCATGCTGCCCCTTATCTATCAGATAGGAGGATGACACTGAAACAACAAGGGGGGGGTGGAGAACCTTTCCTGCATTTCCTGACCACTTTAACAGAGCTGAAGTTAATATTTCTCCTGGATATTTAGCAAATCAGTTAGGTCCCATAAGGTTAGACGTCCCACCTATTTCAAATTGACACTGTGTTCCATAACTCATTTTATTGTACTAGATAATGAAGGACATACTGTACACACTATTAAGAATCGCTATATAAACATGCACCATATTATTGTTTTTAATGTGTACCCTTTTAAGACGGTTAAATCACTACAGTAAAACCTCGGCTGTCGAACGTAATCCGTTCTGGAAGCCCTTTCAGCTTCCTAAATGTTCGACAACCGTGGCGCGGATTCTGATTGGTTGCAGGAGCTTCCTGCACTCAAGCGGAAGCTGCATTGGACGTTCGGCTTTCGAAAAACCTTCAAAAACCTGAGCATTTACTTCCAGGTTTTCAGTGTCCGGGAGCTGAAACGTTCCAAAATGGAGGTGTTCAGTAGCCGAGGTTTGACTGTATTCATTATTTTTATTCATTTATTATTGGATTTTAATAGCAGCAGTGCAAACAAATAAAATCAGGATTCACTGAAATTCAAAGGAAGGACATGTAATCCTTATCCAATAAAAAGAATCATGACACTGGGAATGGGGATCCTCTGGCCCTAATCCAGCTCACCAGGCCTCACAATCTGGCCCCCAGGCCATGTCCCTGAAGAGAAGAAAGGGTCTAGTTTTCATCCCCATTGTGGCATGGCTCTAAACCAGGCATAGGCAAACTCCTGATGTTTTGGGACTACAATTCCCATCATCCTTGACCACTGGTCCTGTTAGCTAGGGATCATGGGAGTTGCAGTCCCAAAACATCCAGAGGGCCGAGTTTGCCTATGCCTGCTCTAAACCCAGGACACACAGCTTTCCACTGAGGTAATGCCTGAAAAAGGTTCTCTACGTCTGTTCTTTCGTATAGCCATTGCGTCCAGCAAGGTCCTCTTGATTTAGCTGTGGGGAAGTTTTATGCAAGTTCAGTCAACTTTGCCTATCTCTCTCTTTTTACTTCCTAATTGACAATAACTGAAGTGCTTTGGAAGTCTAGAATCATAGAGTCGTAGAGTTGGATCATCTACCGTCTTTCCCCCTTTTTAAGACACCGTCTTATAATTTTTTTTCCTCAAAAAAACACAGGGTGACTTATTTTCGGGGGGATGTCTTATTTTTATTACGTCAGTATGGTACGGTACAGCCTTCCCCCTGCGCGCTGAGCAGGCGGGGCAGAACTCCGCAAGAGGCGCGTTTTCCCCCTGCGCCTCTCACTGGTTCGCTGGCTCCCTGCGCACGGGGAACAGGCGGGGCAGGAAGAGGCGTCTTTTTTTCCTCCACGCCTCTCCCTGCGTGCTAAGCAGGCGGGGCAGAACTCCGTAAGAGGCGCGTTTCCCCCCCGTGCCTCTCACTGGTTCGCTGGCTCCCTGAACATGCAGGAGGGGCTGAGGAGGCGATGGGAACAATGGCAGCACCACGGCTTAGTTTTGGGGTACGTCTTTCTTCTCACAAAGGTGAAAAAACCCTGCCATGGCTTATTTTATGACTACGTATTAAAAAAGGGGAAACAGGGTAGTCCAGCCCCCTGCAAGGCAGGACTCTCAGCTAAAGCATCCATGGCAGATGACCATCCAACCTCTGCTTAAAAACCTCCAAGGAAGGAGAGTCCACAACTTCCTGAGGGAGACTGTTCCACATTGTGCAGTAGAAATGCTACATGTTGGATTTTTACTGACGTTTATGCTCTTAAATATGTTGTTGAAGTCACTTGGATGCCTTTCTGCATAACGAGCAACTAACAAGGTCAATAGATAATTATTAATATAATAATTATAATAATATAATATAATAATATAATAATAATAATTATTAATATAATTAATTGGTATCTGAAGAAGTGTGCATGCACACGAAAGCTCATACTAATAACAAACTTAGTTGGTCTCTACGGTGCTACTGGAAGGAATTTTTTTTATTTTTTATTTTGTTTCGACTACGTCAGACCAACACGGCTACCTACCTGTAACTATTAATATAAAAAAATGAGTATCGGAGACCATGAACTTATATCTGTTTGTCTAGTTAGCTAGCTATCTTTGTTTGAAAGCACTTAATCCTTGACTGGCTGACTTGGATTGTTATTTTGGTTTTGATGGCATTTCTTATTTATTTGTGTTGTGTGTAGGTGTCTTGTTTACCTCTTTAGTGCTTCGAGGTGCTGGGCACCATACGTGAGTCTTATAATGAAAAGAAAACTCCTGTTCTCAAGTGTGCACAGATACATAAGCTGATTTATTTCTGTGCTGGCAGATGCAGGCCTCTTGGCTGGAGACACCTTAACTGTGTAATAAAGGAAGAAAGAAATTGTACACTCTCAGGTCTCCTGAGTTAACTGGCGCTTTCTGAATATTGATTTGTTGCCTGTAGGCTTTTTTATGGTGCTTACTTAATAATGGACGGAGATGGAAAGCAATAAACTCATTCACCCAAGACTGTTGAACCTTACTGAAGGCCATGCTTGCTACTGCATCCTAGTAGGAACTGGGACTGCTCCCTGTGCCATGGAATCGCTGTATGTGAGAGGGAAAGCAGCAGAGAGAGAAGGTGGTGGGAAATGGCAGAGACCGAACTGAACGCCATTTTGGAGCCCCATCACCTCTGTGGGAAATGGGCTACAAGGAGGCCCTGCTCTTTTAACTCTCAGCTCAGGTTGTAAGATTCAGCATGAAGGATGGGGGAAATTGGTTGATAAAGTAAATGAGTGGCAGCGAGGTTTGGGAGCTGGAGTCACCACCCCGCCATTTTAGAGATATTTCTGCCTTTAATATGTTTTCATGTATGTGTATTTTGTACATACAGCAAGGCAAGTGGCTACTAGGGAGAAGGGCTGGCTTTGCTGGCATCCTGGCTGTCAAATTCCCCACCCCCCCTCACAAAAGGCTTGCCTGGTGTCCTTTTTATGGTGCCAAAAAGCTATTTCCCCCCACCTTTTTTTCAAAAAAAGTTGTTTTAAATAAGCCTCTCACACCATTTCATAGAATTGTAGAGTTGTGATTTGAGAGAAAGAATTTCTCTCTCTCTCTCTCTCTCTCTCTCTCTGTGTGTGTGTGTGTGTGTGTGTGTTAATCTAATTGTTTTATTCTGTTTCCACTAGACAGATTTTTAAAAATTGTTTTCTAAGTACAGTCGTACCTCGGAGGTTGAACGGAATCCGTTCTGGAATTCCATTCAACTTCCAAAAAGTTTGGAAACCAAAGCGCAGCTTCTGATTGGCTGCAGGAAGCTCCTGCAGCCAATCGGAAGCTGCGGAAGCCCTGTTGGACGTTCGACTTCCAAAAATAGTTTGCAAACCAAAAATAGCCACTTCCAGGTTTGCGGCGTTCGGGAGTCTAAACTGTTCGTAAACCAAGGTACGACTGTATTGCGTATTGTATTGTTAATACTTTAATTTGTTTTGACTTTGAGGCTTCCAAACTGGGTCGAGAGTGTTTGCTGGTGAGCAGCCATACTTAATCAGGGAATCTCGTTCTGACCCTGTCCGTTGGCCAGAGAGACCTAAGGATGGTGTGCACCCCCTGCCTCCCAGAGGGAAAACATTATGTCAAGGGGTAGACCAGCGTGACCCACCCCACCCCCCAGCAGTCAGCTGGAAGAGAAGCATCTCTGGGGAGCTTGCTTTCCACCCCCTCCCTTCCAGAGAGAACACTCGGCTCAAACTGCCAGTTGTTTTCAGACTCTGAAGGGAAACACTGTGTGGCTCGTCAGCCAGAAGATTAAGGGGATCTGGGTGTGGGTAGGTGTGAAGGGGAATCCACAGTACCCCTCCATGCTGCCATTTCTGGAAGGGAACAAGGGACGTGAATATTGTTTTTCTGAAAGTGATGCTGTTCCATAGGAACCGGAAGCCTGGAGAGGTTTTATTTCCTCTTCCTGTGCAGCAAGGTAATGTCTGAGGACCATTCAGCGGACGCTAGATGCAGATGCGCTCGGTTTAAGCCAGGCACGTGTCTAACTGAATAGATGCCTCTTCCCCGTGGAGAGGAAAGCATCTATAAAAAGATTAGTGTCAAGGCAGATATTATCACGGAAACCTTTTTTTAAAAAACAACAACAACAAACCACACCATCCAGCTTGTGTCGGAAAGGCTTCCTTATTTGGTCCTCATGATCAACCCGCTTTTAGTAATCAGAGTGAAATCTGTGGGGATGCTTGCAGAGATAAAGTGGGTGTTAGCGTTGTGTAACACCATTTGAAGGAAAGGCCGCTTTGCGAGGATCTGTGGTACCGAAAGGTGGCACAGAAACCGTTTGAATTAGTAAATAACAGAACAGAACAAAAATCAGGTAAGTTTGTTACCTGAAGCTTTTAGTCCTCCAAATGCCTGTATGTCCTACATGTAACTCTGCGTCAATGCAAAACTTCCATTAAAAGAAAACATGACCCTCCACATCTTTAATTTGGGGGTGCTATCGCTTTTTTAAAAAAATATTTAAACATTCAGATTTCTATCCATTTTTTATTGATCCAAAACTAGACTCAAGGTGGAACTGAATGGACAAAAACTACACCACAGACTATTTGCCATCCAATTAATGACAGCCCCCTCCTGGTCTCACTCCTAATCAAGAATGTGTACTGAGATTTTCTTCTTAAAGAATTGATCAAAGGGAATGACGACATATCTCAGACAGAAACTTCCCACATCTAAATTCCCACACAGTTGACAAAATTTGAACCACCTGGGCCAGAACTTTAACACCTGGATTCCATGAACGGGTTGGGCTGATAGAGGCTCACTGATCATTTTTACACTAGGTAAAGGTAAAGGGACCCCTGACCATCAGGTCCAGTTGCGGACACTCTGTGGTTGCAGTGCTCATCTTGCTTTACTGGCCAAAGGAGCCAGTGTACAGCTTCCGGGTCATGTGGCCAGCATGACTAAGCCGCTTCTGGCGAGCCAGAGCAGCGCACGGAAACACCGTTTACCTTCCCGCCAGAGCGGTTCCTATTTATCTACTTGCACTTTGACGTGCTTTCGAACTGCTAGGTTGGCAGGAGCAGGGACCGAGCAACGAGAGCTCACCCCATCGCAGGGATTCGAACCGCCGACCTTCTGATCGGCAAGCTCTAGGCTCTGTGGTTTAACCTGCCAAATGTCCTTTCTCTCAAGCCACCACGGACTGTGTCACTTTTTCCCCCTCTTCTTTCGTCTTATTTTCTTTTTTAAGCTATGCATAACTGCCTTGCAGAATTTTAGGACAGGAAGTAAAAACAAACAAACAACATAGAACCAACCCCGTGGAAACTTTTCCATTGACTAACAAGACTAAAGAACTACCTTAAATAAAAGTTGTGCACAGACTCTTATCGCAGGCCTTTGCATAGTAGCTGAAGGCTGAAGTGATGACAGCAGATAAGGGTGTTAGCCTTTGAAGCTCATTGGTTTTTGCTGTGGAATTTTTTTTCTTCTTCTGAAAGTCAGTCTTTTAGAGACAAGCAACCACATATTTCCTGAACTTTTACATCCTTAGCAAAGCTTGGGGAAACAGAGAGAAGAAAAGGGAGCAGAGGGACAAGAGTGCCTTTCCACTCGGTACATCTCCTAAGCTATTCCTCTTGACCTCTTCAGTGGGACCAGCCTCCTATCCCTGATGACCTTTCTTCACCTTGAGGAAACGAGAGGGAAAACAAGAGAAAACTGAAGAGTTCATTACCCTCCACCTCCTTGACTCGGGACGGCAAGCAAGTATAGTTCAGTGTCAACACATGATGAGCTGGAAGCAGTTGTGACCGTTTCAGCAGCGCTTTTCAACCATCGTATTTGTAACTCGAGGAGAAAGGACACCAGTGACTGAAATATTCAAGAGGGATTTGTGCACAGTCTGTTACTCTTCATGCTGGTGGAACTCGGTGCCATAGCTTAAGCCGGTCTTTCTGGTTTCCATCCAGGTTGCTGAAGTCACCGAAGAAGTGGTTTTGTATGTATTTATCCGTAAATATCTTAACAATCAAATTGCTTCCTCTGGATTCTGTTTCCTTTCTGGAGTATAACGTGAAGAAGGAGCTGCCTTGAAGCGTTAATGAAAGCTGCATTTATGTAAGACAAATGGAATTTAGAAAGTAGCCTTTTGTGGAAGAGAGAAGACTGCAAACAGAAGACACGTGGTGGCAGAACCCTGACTTAAAAAGTCTTAGGCTCTGGAATGTACAACTGAAAGTGAGGACCACCTCCATATCCTGGATTTCCTCAAACCCACCTGCTTCTTGAGTATGCGTTAATGGCGCTCAGTCATGGTGGTCACGCAGCTGAAATTGGAGCTGTGCTTCCATGGGAAGAAACTCAGAGGTTTCACCTGCAGGTACATCAGATCGGTCAGTGGATTCCTTCCAGAATCATCATTCACCATCGCATCACAAATTGTTGTGCCATTCATCCTTTCAGGTCTCGGCCTGTTATGTGCTGGATTGTTGATCGATGTTTTTCAAGTATGTATGCGCTTTCAAGTACATTAGTAACAACATTGGTAAATGTTGCCTGGGTGGCTTTGAGCATCACTTTTTAAATTGTGGGTACCTAGGAGCTGTGAGCAGTGTAGTGTGCTTCCTTGTCTGTGGGGAAAGGGCCTTCCATGGGCAGGCTAGAGTCACAAAGAGGTATTTCAGAGGAAAGCTCTCGTTCATTTTCAAGGCACATGACTGTATCTAACTGTCCGGTAGCACAGCTACTAGGATGAGTTGTATAATGCTAACAAGAGAGGGGCCAACAGGGAATCCTGAGGAGGGTATAAATGTTTGGGAAATCCCTCTCTAGGCAAGCTTCAGACTACTGAGCTCTGAAGTTCAGTGCTAGGTGAACAGGAAGCTGCTCATTTTGCTCTGAACCTGAGTGGTACAGCATAGGGGAGGGGATCATTTTCACTTCTCCTTTCCACATAGTGGGATTTGGCTGGGGGTGCTGCCCTTGACCCTTATTTCATTCCTACTGTGAGTGGCTCAGACAGGCCAATTCCATCTCTCTTCCCCTCCCCTTTCCTCTCTCTTTCAACTGACACTCGTTTGAACTCAACATTCCATGATACCTGTCCTCCTTGGTCTGTTTTTGTGGGAGGACGTGCTGTCCTTTTTTCTGTTTGCAATTTCCAAATTAATGTTTTCCTTCAGTATCTGGGAAGTCCGCTGAGTATGCAACAACTCTTGCCTTGTCTGTGGGTGGTTCATTTCACTGTTCCACTGAGTCCCATCATGGCAGTCCCTCATGCATGTGACTTTGCTTATACCAGGAGAGAGTCATTAACAGCTTAACATTTACAGCACAAGTCTTTGGGGATAAGCCCCACATGCTGTTGATAGAATCATGCTGTTGATCTTTGTCACATGTGTCACTATTATATTATATTAGCCCAAATTCATTCATTCATCCTCTCTCTCTCTCCCCTCCTTTCCTCTCCCTGTCATTTTTGATCCTGGTAGAAATGTCACCAGTGCTCTTGCTGCCTCCCCTGAGCATCAGCTGATATACAGGGGGGGGAAGAGGGAGGAGGAAAAGGAAACAGCCAGTTCATGCATGACATATAAGGAATGGAACTCAAACATGCACCATTAGATCTCTGGCAGCCAACCTTGCCACTTTCCCCACCATGTTTTTCTTCGTCACCATCGGGGACAAATTGCACACGATGCTTAATTGACTAGCATGAGGTGGAGTGAGGGAAATTCCTACCATAAATGCAGTTTATGGTATGGACAGACTTATTTCTTCATTCTCCAGCCACAAGTGGTACAGACGTTCTGCCCTCCACATTTGGCCTGGGAGGGAGGGCATTCCCACCAATTGGACCCCACCACCACCTATCCCTGCAGTTATTGTTTCTGATTGCGATTGGGGAGAGAAGGGGTCATGATGCCGATAATTGAATTAGCGAAACTCCAGGATATAGCTGTATGCTACACATTAGGCGTCATTTTGAACACTTAGAATCAGATGCCACAAAGACGATATTGCACTGTTGAGCTCCATGTTAATTGATAGCCGTGTCATGTAGGATTTCCAGCCACATGGACCACATAATGTAAGAGCTCAGCTGACTGTACTGGATACAGGCGATAAGGACAGATCCCAACCTCGTCATAACTGAGCTGAAATTAATAAAAACATTAACTGACACTACTCACTCTGTGTACACTGTCCACTTTGCAAAAGAGCAGCCCCTGTGCGTCACTGCTTTATGAGCTAAACAGTGTCAGGAGGAAAGCAAAATTAAGAGGTGCAGACAAGGGAGGAATGAGTAACTCTTGGCTCCAGTTTGAGATGAATGCAGAGGTCACCAAGCCAGACTATACCGTTGATGGTGCTATTGTAATTTCAGAATACTTGCATTCATTTTGAGGTTTATTTTTATTTGTGCTGAAGGTTAGATTTGATGCATTAAAAACAAAAACAAAAAACCCTTAAGGCTGTGAGTCACACATAATGATTCACGGAAGAATAACTATTCTAAAGGGGAAGGGGAAGGAATAGGAATTAAAAATTGGGGGTTACTTGATTTCTCTGTTACTGCCTGTAATTGAACTACAAGTGTTGTCTTTTTAACGTGCACAGAAGATGGTTAGGATATCATGCCTCCATGTTTAGGCTGCTTTTGTTGTCACCAAAGTGCTTGCTGTTGGGTCTACACACCCCTTTCCAATCAAGTCTGGAAGATTAGCAAGCTAATTGCCAGAGTTACTTTTCTCATCTAATCCATCTTTTTGAACGTATATATCAGGATCCAAGATGCTAAAGCTACTAATCACTACTAATGCAACTTACACTGTGTTTTTTCCTCCTATGCATCTTTCTTTCATATTGCACATCTTTGTAAGGGCACTTTGTTCCTCAGTCCCTGTCCCCCCAATTCTGTTCCTTTCAGCATTTCTGGTACTCATGTAAATGCATAGCTTAGTAGTTGGAACCCATAGTAATCAGTCCATATCTAATGATGCTTGGCAAGTTTTGGACTGCCTGTCCTTGCAGAAAAATAGTGGGGAGAGTCATTCCATCATCTGCTGTCTCAAAGTCCTGAAGATTAGGTTTGTTTATGACTAGTTCAGGGACCCAGGTGGCACTGTGGGTTAAACCACAGAGCCTAGGGCTTGCTGATCAGAAGGTTGGCGGTTCAAATCCCTGCGATGGGGTGAGCTCCCGTTGCTTGGTCCCAGCTCCTGCCCACCTAGCAGTTCGAAAGCACGTCAAAGTGCAAGTAGATAAATAGGAACCGCTCTGGTGGGAAGGTAAACGGCGTTTCCGTGTGCTGCTCTGGTTCACCAGAAGCAGCTTTGTCATGCTGGCCACATGACCCGGAAGCTGTACGCTGGCTCTCGGCTAATAAAGCGAGATGAGCGCCGCAACCCCAGAGTCGGACACGACTGGACCTAATGGTCAGGGGCCCCTTTACCTTTACCTAGTTCAGGGGAGTATCTTCAGCAGCAGAACATCATACAAATGCACTAGCCTTGCCACATTTTTCCCCCTGATATGGAACTCTTAAGAAGCTACTGGCCTAGAAGACTCAGGGAGGCTTTTGCTACACTCTTGGTGAGCATCCTTCAATAGGCTGAGGAGAAGAGTGAGGGTTTGTTCTGTTGGAGAGGAGTGAAAGAGGAGGAAGATCTATGAGCAGGGGCTGGGGAGAATTGAGGGAGAAAGGTGGGTTACAGGAAGGGAAATTTGGTGGGGAGATAAGTAGGCAGGTGGTAGATTGAGGGGAGGAATATAGGCAATTTGGGAGGAGATAGATAAATTTTCATGGAGAGGAAGGCAACTGAGGAAAAGAAGGATTGGAATAGCTGCCAAGAGGAAGAGATAAACAAGAGACTAGAAGGGTAGGAAAATGACGCTTCTTCCATTGCTGCTGCTCCAGCCTCCTGTAATTCCTTGCAGGCAGGTTCCTACTTGTTAATCTATAATTCAAGCTCTCCTTTGTTCAAACTTATCTTTTCATCTAACAGCACCTTCTTTGGGTCACATTCCTCCAAGGGCCATTTTCTAGCTCCTCATATACAACTACTGGTAGCAATGAACTGGTTCTTTTTCTTCTTCGCCTCATTCCTTTTCCAAGGCCCACTGAGCCTCTGTGGCAATTTCCAGTTGATTTTGCAGACCTTCACTGGTCTTTGTCATTAGGTTTATTAGCTGGTATTAAATACCAATGTGTGGCTCTATTCTCACTTGGACTGTCTCCTGCCGTGACCCACCATGTTGTCTCTCCTGTTCCCACACCCTGGAATGAAGGCATATGGACATACATGTCATTAATGGAGAACCTCTGCCCCTCTAGAAGTTGGACTACAACAGTCAGGGATAGTCAGGGATAGTAATATATACAATCAGACCTTTGGTTCATTGAACCCAGGGCTTTCTGCTCTGACTGACCGGCAAAGGATCCAGGAACAAAAAGTTGAGGTCATGGTTGCTCCTTAGAGCAAGTGAAGCAACCTGCCACCCTTAATGACTTTGTCTAAACGATCTCGTCACAAAATGTTATGGGAAGGAGGAGTAAGTGATTCATTGGCATCATCCAGTAGGTTCCCATGACAGAAACACAACACTATTCCGTGATGAAGAGCTCTATATGACTACTAAACTTGCATATCCCTATGCCAACGAGCAGGTGGTCACATAAAAGAGGTTGCCTCAATTTTTGTTATACAGTGGTACCTCGGGTTAAGTACTTAATTCGTTCCGGAGGTCCGTTCTTAACCTGAAGCGTACTTAACCTGAAGCACCACTTTAGCTAATGGGGCCTCCTGCTGCCGCTGCGCCGCCAGAGCACAATTTCTGTTCTTAGCGGAGTTCTTAACCTGAAGCGTACTTAACCTGAAGCGTATTTAACCCGAGGTACCACTGTATATATATATTTATGGTGGCTGATAATACTAGTTTGTTTCACTACGTTTTTTTTTAGTGAACAGAATAATTTAGTCCTTTGGAGAGCAATTTCAAAGATTCCATTGCCTCGGGATCTCTCTTAACTAGTGTTGCATCACCATGTTGCCAAGTACAATGTGTGGAAATTGTGTACCCATGTTTGTGGCTAAAGAAGACTGTGGTTGGTATAGCGATGGTTTTAACATCCTCTCCTCTCCCTTTCTCTCAGCACTGGCCTGTGTTCAAGGCTATCACAGAAATATTTATCCTGATTCCAGCCCTTGTCGGATTGAAGGGCAACCTTGAAATGACCTTGGCATCTCGACTTTCTACTGCTGTAAGTGTCAACCTTGGTGTTGTTTTACTTTTTAATATGCAGAGATGTGTCCATGACTTTTATTTCACAAGGACAGTTTGGAGGTGTAATGAAAGAAGTCTCCATGAAAATCGATTGCCAGTGGTGTTGCTACAGGGTATCCCAGGGACCTGAGCTCCAGATTTTTAATGCTCCAGATCTTTAGATCTCCTCCCTGTTCCTCTCTTTTTTAAACTTTGCTTACAGGGTACTTACAGGAAACTGGCTGATTAAATCTGATTAAAAGTAAGCGTTGATTTGCTGCAGCTAACACCAACATGCTGCATGCCTCTTATACCAGAAACAATTAAAAGAAGCCACTTTAAACTTATTCATTGCATTTGTCTATTTAGCTCAGTATTGTCTACATGAGCCGCCGCATGCCCGCCCCCCCCCTTGGTTCGCCGGCACAAGCAGCCGCCTCACCAACAGGTGCAGGGCAACGGCTTCGGGAGATTCCCGAAGCCGGCGCCCGGCATCCCCGGGGGCGGGGCATCGCGCTGTGCGCGTGCGTCATGACGCACGCACACACCGCGACGCCCCGCCCCCGGGGGAGTGCCTCTTGGTTTCCCGCCCCAGGTAGCCAAGGGGCTAGGAACGCCCCTGCTGCAACCACAGTGCTCCCAAAGTCTGGGTGCAGCCTCCTACACCCAGACTTTGTGTGAGCCCAGTCTGGTATTCTCCCCCACCTTGTCTGCCAGCAAGTAACATTTAAGTTTTCCCTCTTTTGCCTCCCAGGCTAATACTGGAAGGATGGATGATACTCGGGCACAGTGGAAAATGGCTACTTGCAATTTGGCTCTGATTCAGGTAAGTAGATCTAAACTTTTGCTTGAGACCTCTTTATAGTATCAGTCAAACTACACACCCTGCGGACATTCTCATGGGTGCGTGGAGTGGTGTGAGCGGCAAGGCAAGGCTTAGGATATCTGCTCATTGTGTCCTTTCAAAACTGTGCTTTACAATCGGTGGAGGAGGCCTCATTTTTCTTTACAAAGTCCTGTTGGCTTCACACTTTTAAAGCCTAGCAATTGCAACCAGAGACCTAAATAGCTAAGCCTTGAGCCTCGCATCCACAGCAGTTTTTCTTCATTTACGCAGCTCACAGTGTGACCTAGGCTTCATAAAGGACAGGCTTATGAAGTCCCAGGTTTAGTGTGCTGAATGGCTCATGTGGAATCATTTTGTGTACATGTGCATAGCTTGGAACTTGCTGGATGTCTACATATAGTCTGGGATTTTTCCAATATCAGCATCTTTACAGGAATGTGATCCTGCATATCTGTGCCCCTCTAGGAATTAATTGGCATTTCTGTGCCGTATGCTGTGTTCACTCAACGTTTATCTGCGAGTCGAGGTAGAACCTCAGATTTTCTTTTTTTCAAAAGTAAATGTCTGTTCAGTTGAATATATGTTCTGAAATATAATAACTATGAAAGCCAGCTATTCAGACTAGAGATATTAATAGTTTTCTAAATATTGATTAGATTATTAATTGTACTTATCTCATTATCTCTTCCTGTCTTCCTGGGCCTTAAGATTCTAGTCCTGAACATATTACAGAGGTACTATTGAAACTGTTCTCTGTAATTCTATTACTGCCTGGTATGGCACAGCCTCCAAGCTGGACAAGAAAAGGCTCCAATGAGCAGTAAGAATTGCAGAGAGGGTAATTGGTTTTAGTTTGCCTCCAATAGAGACACTTTATGCTGCTCGAGCCAGGAAGAGTACAGAGAGAATTGTCGCAGACCCTTCGCATCCTGGTCATTACCTGTTTGACTTACTTCCATCCGGACGTCGTTACAGGACTCTATACATAAAAACATCTAGGCACAGGAATAGTTTTTTTCCTTGTGCCATCAAACTGTTGAATTCGTAGTTGTGTGCGGAAGGGAGGTCAGGTGGTGGTATGGGGTTCCTTTGTTGTGCTGTTGTAGTGTGAGGGGAATAGTGTTTGTATGAGGTATGTTTTTCTTTACATTGCAATGTTGTCAAAGCAAAATTCCAAGTATGATTGATACTTGGCCAATAAATTATTCCAATAAATTATTCCAATTATATGAAAATACGTCCTGATGAATTCTGGAAGCTTACTTTGCACAACATGCTTTGACTTAAATTCCTAGTATTTTCATTGCTTAAAGAATTGCCCTGAAAGTGATTGTTTAAATCTGTCTTTTCAACCTGGTGTCCCATTAGCTGTGCCAGGTTGATTAAGACTGTTTTAAGGATAGCTTGTTTAATACATCTTCATTTAGATACCCTAATAATAGCAATTGAACTGAGCTATTATTTCGTCAGTAAATTGGTCAGCTTAAAGAAGTTAATTTTCTCAACTGTCTTTTAAAGATACAAAATAATGATTTAAATTTTTATTGGGTCTATTTTTGGTGGTAAAGGAATTATCAATATATTAAGTTACATAACACTACTTACCAGGGTTGAAGTGTAACCTGTGTAACTCACATGTTTTCATACTTCTTTATCAACAGAAACAGCTGCTAACGGTCCTAATGAATTGGCCATATCCTCATTACAGATTTAAACTCTCTTCTCAGGAAACCCTAAGGTTGTAGTACTGTGAAGTGAGAATAGGAATCTCTAACAGGGAATTCTCAGCACCTCACAAAACTACAATCCCCAGAATTCTTTGGGAGTGGGATCCATGGCGGTTAATATGATATGAAATGGATATGTTTGTAGTGCAGAGATGCCCTATCTGTTGAGAGCATGTAGAAATATTGGGAAGAATGTTTGTTTTCATCCTCGAGGGGGCAGCAGTAAGCTTTTGTGAACAACCTAAAGATGCCTGAATTTTAATATGACACTCTGAGTGCCACATCACACATTCCTGTCTTGGAGATTTCAGACCTGCATCTACCCTCGCATGTGTGTCTGAAACCCTGCAAAAGGGGAAATATTTGTGTGTACACGCAAGCGAAAAGATAGCTGGCAGGGAAACACTGCTGCTTCATTGCTCAATGCGTCGCTACCTCGAAACTGCTTTTCCTTTTTGGAAAAAAGAAATTTTGAGTCTTTCTGGTGCTTTTGCATGTAACATGCCATTTGTTCCTGTGCTACCTTAGACCAGACGTCTGCAGGAATGCTTGCGCGTTGATACCAGACGAATAACTCCTGAGACTCTCTGTCCTTCATTCTTGTTGCTCCACAGTTGCAGGCCACGGTGGTGGGGCTCCTGGCTGCAGTGGCAGCAGTCCTTCTTGGTGCCTTGGGCAAAGGCCACTTGGCGCTGAACGAAGCAGCCACCCTGTGTGCCAGCAGTTTGACAACAGCGTTCATAGCCGCCCTCTCGCTTGGTGAGTCTTTGTAAACTACTCAACTTTAGAGTAGGATCCAGTGGTCTCTGGAAGCCTCTCTCTGTACCTTGCCATAAACAGTCTCAGGTCCACTTTCTCTCTTAGGATGACTCCAGTGCTCAGGTATGCTTCCCAGTAGTTTCGTCATGACTGTCTATTCACCTTGAGCCGGAGCTCTTAGAAAATTGATTGATGCTTTTAGGAACCCAAGCACCCTCAGCTTTCTGGCACTTCACCCAAACCTAATGTCCCACCTTCTGCCTTTCATGGGATCCAGTTGTCCGCTTAGAGCAGCGGTCAACAAGGCTTACCAGGCATGGGCCAGATCATTCCCGTGGAGATCCTCCATGGGCCGGGCCGGCGCAGCACGACACCAGAATCGCGTCTGCGCATGTCCGCGGAGCCAGAAATCGCTTCTGCACATGCCCAGGCACCGAAAATCGTGCCTGCGCAGAAGCAATTTTTGGCGTTTGGGCATGTACAGAAGCGATTTCCGGCGCCACGGACATGTGCAGACGCGATTTCCGGCATATGTGCATGCGTAGAAGTGATTTCTGGAGCTGCGGAAGAGAGTCCCCGTGCCGTGCTGCACCGGTTTAGCGCAGCAGAACGCGGGGACTCAGTTCGGGGGCTGCTCATGGGCCGGTTAAATAGCCTCCATGGGCCGCTTCCGGCCCATGGGCCGCAGGTTGGGGACCCCTGGCTTAGAGAAAACTCTGTCAAAATCTAGATCAGCAGTCTTAGGTACTAAGTGCATTCCTCTCTCATTTCTGATCTTCTAACTTCAGCCGTCGTAATATGATGGCATTCTCTGTGCCGTGGGGATTTTATGTAACTCCAAAAAGACTGTTTCACAGTGCTTTTTGCCAAGCGGAGCATCACTGCTGCTAAGAGAAGCTTGCAAGCCTTCCACAAGAGAGCAGCATAAGACCTTTAAAAAAGAAGGAAGTAGGTGGCGGCATCAGAAATGCTGGCACCCTAAAACACAAAGAAATGAGGGCAACATCTTAGGATGATGGACTGCTCCTTCCTGTTTGAACAAAGCGAGATGGTTTAGGATGCCAGATTGCTACTCCTTTGTTTTCCTCAGTGATCTGAGTGGGTATGAAAGAGCAAAGTGATACTATTGACACATTTCATGGAGGGATTTATTTTGGCTCTGATAGCTAAGTGTATCTGCCATGCGTTCAGGTGCCTTATTGCTCTGAACATCACTCGCTAGGGATAAGGAACAGTGTATGGCCCCCTGCCTTAGGAACTCAGGAAGCTGCCTTGTATCGAGTGATATCATTGGTCCATCTTAACTTAGTATTGTCTACATTGAATGGCTGCAGCTCTCCACGGTTTCAAGCAGGACGTTTCTCCAGCTGTACCTGGAGATTTGGACTTGGGACCTTCTGCCGGCAAAGCAGACTCTCTGCTACTGAGCCATAGCCCTTCCCTGCCTTCATTAGGCCTGAAAGCGTTGCCATTTGGAAATGCCCAGCACATTGTGGTTTGCCAGGGCTTTCAAGCCTTTACGAAGGACCAGTCATTCTTGCAGTTCTCAGGGATCTTAACGTTAGAACCCTCTTGTTCGCAAAGCTTTCAGGCATAGTGAAAGGGAGTCCATTTGGGCTGCATATGGTATGGATATCTATGTTTTACCTGGCCTCAGCTGATGTATTCCCCCCATCCCTTGTGCAGAAGCCCTTTTCTCCCAAGCTTATCTCCTCACCCCAACTTAGTCCTGTAGTTAATGTACCTCCTTTGGCTTGTTGATTATGGTTTGGGAAATGTACATTAATAGAGGTTGGGGGGGACTAACTCCCCCCCCCCAAAAGAGCCACAGTCCCTGTCGGCTTCCTTTTCAGTTGCCAAAATAGCCTCCTTAAGGTCTACGAATAACAATATCTTAAGAGCCCCGGGCCCCAAAGAAGCCAGATTATCCTCCACAAGGGCCAGGGCTTTTTCAGTGTTGTCTCCGACCTGGTGGAATGCTCTGTCCCATGAGACTAGGGCCCTGCAGGACCTGACCTCCTTCCGCAGGGCCTGTAAGGCAGAGTTATTCCGCCTGGCCTTCAATCTAGGCTGATCCCCTATTCCTTTTTCCCCTTCCCTTTTTTCTGAAGAAACCCTTCTGGGTCCCCACATTAAAATTCTTCCCTGGTCTCCCTACTGGCCTAGCAAGACTAACTTGGCCAGTTAGCCCTGGTGATCTCACTGATGTTTGTTTTTTATGCTGTTTTTAGCTGTTTTTAAAGTTGTTTTTAATCATTGTTTTGTACCGTATTTTCCGGCGTACAAGCCGACTGGGGGTATAAGACGACCCCCAGTTTTTCGAGTTAAAATATAGAGTTTGGGATATACTCTATATTTTAACTCAAAAAATGTCGAGCGGCGCCGGAATCGCGTCTGCGGCTCCGCAGAAGCGATTTCTGGCGCTGCGGACATTTTGGGTATGGGCAGCGCGGCACCAGAAATCGCTTCTGCGCGTGTCCGCGGCTCCGCAGAAGCGATTTCTGGCGCTGCGGACATTTTGGACATGCGCAGAAGCGATTTCTGGTGCCGCGCTGCCCATATCCAAAATGTCCGCAGCGCCAGAAATCGCTTCTGCGGAGCTGCGGACATGCGCAGAAGCGATTTCTGGTGCTGCGCTGCCCATATCCAAAATGTCCGCAGCGCCAGAAATCGCTTCTGCGGAGCCACGGACGCGATTCCGGCGCTGCTCGGCAAGTCCCCACGCCGAGGGGGGGAGTATCCGGCGTACAAGATGACCCCTGATTTTGGAGCAGATTTTTCGGGGTTCAAAAGTCGTCTTGTACGCCGGGAAATACGGTATTTGTTGTTAGCCGCCCTGAGCCCGGTTTTTGGGCAGGGTATAAAAAAAAATTATTATTATTATTATTATTACTACTACTACTACTCTCTTTTCATCTTCTCCCTCCAGTGGGTCTTGCTTCTCTTCCAGATCCAGGCAGACTTCTCCTGCCTTTCCATGCCATCCTGGGCACAAGCCCTGGGCAAATTTCAGGGCTACTGCTCCCTCTATTGGCTTTAGGAGAGCTCGGCAGGCAGGGAGTCTCCCTCACCTTGAACTGAACTTTCTCCAAACCACTCGTTTTCTTTTCTTTTTCTAGGTCTTGTGATGATCGGCGTGATCCTCGGTGCAAGAAAGGTGGGGATAAACCCAGACAACATTGCTACACCCTTGGCAGCGAGCCTCGGAGACCTGATAACGCTTTCCCTGCTAGCTGCCATCAGCAGCACCCTCTACAAATACATAGGTACGTTAGCAAAAGAAGCCTGGGAGCTCTGGAACCACAGAATGGCCTCTCCCTAGACAGCCGCCCACGTTGGAAGGAAAGCAGATTCCCAGGCTGACTAGAGTCTCCAGGGCTGGATGGCTTTGTTCTTCCTGTTGAGAGAGAACCTTCAGGCTCTCTGAATCTCCTAGTTCATTTAAAGTGGCACAGTGGGATCCATTTTGGTAACCAACAAGGGAAAATCGGAATTTGTGTAGCAGATCCATCAAAACTCCTGCACTTGAAGCACCCTGTAAATTACCCAGTGCGAATTACCCAGACCAGATAGAAATAGAGGATCCTGTGCCTATTAGTTGTGTGAAAAATGAAATTTTGTAGGTTTGGGGGAGGGAAAACAACCTGCGAAGATCCCCTCTTCTACAAAGGTGCTCCTAAAAGTATGGCACCCCTGTTCTCTTTGGCCTTGATGGGTCATCTCTCTACAATAGGATACTTTCAATCTCAGTTATCGCTTCTCTGTGCTCCCTCTTCATGAAAAAAAACCTAGATAGGAAAAGGTACCCCATCACGATGCAGCCCACATATTAAGAGCTGATCCCAAAATTTCCTAATCTGCTATACACTTTCAATTAAATTTTAAAATTGCCAAGGCAGTTATTGCGTCACTGTCAGAGAGGAGTTTGTGGAAGGATGATATTTTGGCTTGTGTTTTATTTTCAGTTGATTAAGGTTTTTTATTTTCTTGGAAGTTTGTAGCAACAACAGTCCAAGCTAACTGGAAATTGAAACCAGATAATGTGGGTTACTTAGTGGTTTCCTGTATGCTGTTGCTCATTTTACATGGCAGCAAACATGCTACACACCAACAGAGAAAGGTGGCCTAATAATTTCTTCCCATTTCAGCCCTCTTCCCCTTCAGAAAAACCAGAGAACCAATGTAGCATAATAGGGCATTAGATTGGGACCACAGAAATGTAGTCATGAAGCCCACTGGTAGGGATTGGTGATGGATTCAATTCAATTCAAAACACAACCATCCTTCGAAATTTGCAGTACAGTTCTTCAGCCAAGTAAGGTGTACAAAAATGCATATACTGAGGTAAAGTTTGCATTAAAATGCATATATACTAGAGGGACTATGCTTTGCAAAAATAGTTTGGCAAAATTGCATACAAAATGTGTATATTAAGATAAGGTTACCAGATTGTTTTCAATGAATCTGGAGACACTTTTCAATGGATTTTGTATGGGGTAAAAGTAAAGGTAAAGGGACCCCTGACCATTAGGTCCAGTCGCGGATGACTCTGGGGTTGCGGCGCTCATCTCGCTTTATTGGCCGAGGGAGCCGGTGTACAGCTTCCAGGTCATGTGGCCAGCATGACTAAGCCGCTTCTGGCAAACCAGAGCAGCGCACGGAAACGCCGTTTACCTTCCCGCCAGAGCGGGTACCTATTGATCTACTTGCACTTTGACGTGCTTTCGAACTGCTAGGTGGGCAGGAGCAGGGACCGAGCAACGGGAGCTCACCCCGTCACGGGGACATCTGGTAACCTTATATTAAGAGAAATCAACACCTGCGGTGGGGGGGGGGGAACTGATGTGGGAATGTGGAGACCTGAATTTCGAATTGGAAAATGAGAAACCAAGGTGGGCAGATTCACCCATCTCTGGCTGCTGTGTAACATTGGGCCATTCACTGCTCTTGACCTTGCTTACCTGAAAGGGCTGTTGTGAAGCTCCTGAGCGCCTACATTGTAAGAGAGAACAAATGCGAAGGGCTACGGGGCTTCTTGTGTTTCTGATAATAGTGCGGATGAAGGAATATTGACAGATCTAGCTTTTCTGTAGCAGTCCTATGATGTAAAGAGTAGCATCTGTAATCCCAGTTGGTCCCCATTCCCTGTTCCCTGCTAAAGGTCTCCCGCTTGATAGCTATATAATTGTCTCTGAAAGCAGAGTTGCTTAGGATCAGACACTCCCTGCCTTCAGTTATAAAATCAATTGGAGAAGCCCTCCCCCTTGCTGTTGCTGCTGCTGCTGCTGCACTCGCTTCCTGCCCTGTGTCACCTGGGGTGATGCTAAGGGCTGTGATAATCCCATGCTCCACCCCCCAGAGAAAGTTGTTTTCCCTTTCTGGGTGACATACTTTATGATTTAAGACAACTTTTGTGATTAAAGGCTTTGATAACTTCATACTCGTAGCCTCAGGCGTTAACAGATTCTTGTTTTGAGAGAGGGGGAAAAAAAATATAAAGCACATTTCCAGAATGCTTCATCTGCTCCATTACCTGCAAAATGTGTTGCAACTGGCCCAGCTTTGCACCAGTTATAAAGAGCAGATGGAGAGAGCCCTCTAAGAACGATCATTAGCATATCAAAAGGCCTGGCACCATCCCCATTGCTTGAAGGTGTTTCTGAAGCTTCCTTCCTTCTGCTTCTGAGTCATGCTTGTTTTGTCAGAGCAGCAGCATTCTCTCTCCCTCTTTCCTGACGTTCCCTGCACTTCTAAAGGTCATCCCAAGGTTGACTTATTCAGAAGACAGACAGAAATAAAACAACAGGAGCTGATATAAGCTAAAGCAGGGGTAGGCAACCTAAGGCCCATGGGCCAGATGCGGCCCAATCGCCTTCTCAATCCGGCCCGCGGACGGTCCAGGAATCAGTGTGTTTTTACATGAGTAGAATGTGTCCTTTTATTTAAAATGCATCTCTGGGTTATTTGTGGGGCATAGGAATTCGTTCATTCCCCCCCCCCAAAAAAAATATAGTCCAGCCCACCACATGGCCAGAGGGACGGTGGACTGGCCCACGGCTGAAAAAGGTTGCTGACCCCTGAGCTAAAGGGACTGGGGTGGGTGGGTGGGGGTGAATAGGGCAGTAACTGCTCTAGCTGCCAAGTAGCTGGCATTCTAGTCCATTATCCCCATTTTTGACAAGACAGTCTGGTAGCCTCACAAACAGTCCTGGGTACTTCGTAGAGAAGTATATAAAAGCTAGATGCAGCCTGCCTGGCACAAAACAAAGTCACCCCACAGCTAGAGATACATAGGTGGATTATACCACAATCAGTATTTTAGGTAAAAAACAAAAAACAAACTCACATAAAGAGCATAGCCATCAAAATAATTCAGAAGCTCTGTGCCATACATTTGTTAGACTTCAAGGTTCCATGTGTTTTTTTGTTGCCTTTGCTCACGATGAGCCTCGTGGTCCCTTCCAACTCTACAAGTCTACGAGTCAACAGACAAGGCAGCTGCTCCTTTTGAAACAACATGAGCAATAGCAGCATACGGTATTAGGTCTGTGTCCGCTATAAATTCTAGAGTTCTTCAGGCCAGGTCTGGAACTTTTAACACATGGTCTAACTCTTTGAAGCTGCATCTAAATCTGTTGTGAGGTCTCAGTAATTGTCAAAGGGGTGGAAGCCAGTTTTCATTACGTCATTCAGCACTTGAACTGAAATTCCTATTCCGGAGCTCTTTTTCTCATATTGCAGCCGATCAAAATTTGGTAACAAAAGTTGACTTGTGTCGAACTGTCCTTATAGTGTCAGAAACGCTTGGTTGTCAGGTCTTCTCTCTTGATTAAGCCTGAGCTGCATCCTTCCCTTGGCTGAACTCAGAAATGCTCAGGTTTTTTCATTGGTTCAGTTAGAAGCTCCGGGGTCTGTTTTATTTTTTCAACAGTGTTGCTTAGTGAGCAGTGACTGTTATGCAATGGAAAAGGGGCTCTAGTTCCATTCTGGTCACCCTGTTTACTGTTAATACACATAGTGTTCTTCATTTATTTTTACCTTTACCTTTTCTTTTACCTTTCTTCACTGCTCTCCTGCACCTTGCTTAAAAGCTTTTTTTATATATAAAAAAATCAGCTGTGTGCCTTTTTCTTTTATGAAAGCTCCTTGGCTTCTTTTAGGAGGTATCCTGTTTCCTCTGTACGGATTAACAAGCTTCTTTTAAATGCCGGGTTCTGCAGTATGACAAAACCACTTCTTGGAGATGTGGTAATGAGCTTGTTCTGTTACCCCACAAGAGCAGTCAGTTAGGGTTTCTTAATTTCCTACCTTTGGGTAATTCTGCTTCCGCCAACTCCGTCTTGCCAACATGATGGAGGGGCTTCTGTTTGAAGATTAGTAGCAAATCCAATTTGTATACTCTGGGGTGATGCTTACATGGAATCGGAACAAGAAAACACACTGGCCCTGAAGTTAGCCGTGCTTAATTAAATTCCACTTAAAGCATCGGATCCTAAGGATCACCTTCTCCCATGTGCACCTGGGCACTTGGAAGAGAAGATAACTAATGGTGGCTCCTTATGTCCTTATCCAGATCTGTTGCTTTGTTGCTGCTGGTCCTGTAATTGTGTTACTTCATTTAGGCTTTGGATTTATATTGATGTAAAAGCCACTTGGCACATCCTTTTGGATGGAAAGTTGAGATAATAGATTAATTACAAAGAAGGTCTGCTCATGCAACAAAACGTTCCCCCCTTCCTCCTCCCATGCTCCCTAAATCTGTTCCAGAGGGTTGGAGGGAGCCCCAGAACAGATTTAGGGGGTGCACAGGGGAAAGAGGGGAGAAAAGCCCCCTTTTCACAAGCAGGTCCTCTTCTCTGCATGTACCCCACATTGAATTCCAACCACATAAATTAATTACATTTAAAAATAAGCGTAACTTGGTCCATTGGTTTTGAGACTTTACACCTCTAACATTCTCTGGAATACGCCCCGCTCTCCCGCCTGCTAGAGCATGCTTACTATTTTTGCTTTATGTTTTCTATTGCGGCAACCAATGAGTTCCCCCACGTCAGCTAATTCTGCTGGCTGCTTATAGGTGGCGATGGAAGCAGGCAGTGATGGAGAAATACTGCCTAATTCCTAGAGCAAACAGGCTTGGACACTCATCACTGCATCTGTCCTTTCGCTTGAGAAAGCGGAATGGTCTTCCCTACACAGTTGTATCCTTTCAGATTTGGAGATTCACACATAAACCTTTTAAGATGTGTTGTGGGAAGGGGGATTATTGAGTTGCCATTGTTTTTATTATGTATTTTTTGTTTGTTTCTTATATTGCGATTTTATGTTGTGATCCACCCTGAGATCTATGCATATAGGGCAGTATACAAAATTAATAAATAAACATAAAATAATAATAAACCTTTCCTTTTCTTTGGCAGAGGTGAGGTACCTGTCGCCCCTGATCTGTGCCGTCTTCATTGTTATGATTCCTCTTTGGATCGCTATTGCCAGGCAGAGTCCTCCCGTTGCTGAAGTCCTCAAGTCTGGGTGGCAGCCAGTCATTGTTGCCATGGCCATCAGCAGGTAAGCACCGTGGGCTAGAGATGGACTGGAATCTAAGAGGTCTCGTCCCTGATGCTAATTGTGCAAATACGACGCTTCCAGTGACAATTTCTACCTGTGCATTTGGCTTGTAGCTAACATGTCCTTGGAGTGTGGAGCCTTAGGTAGCCCAAACAGTGCCATACATGCACAGGGCATGTCGGCAAGCTGGAGGAATGTCCAGTTTTTACAGAAGTACAATAAGGAAGAAAACTCTGAGGTTGGGGGGAGGGAGGTCCCAAAAGTGTGCAATGAGGACAATGTTCAGTAACCACAAGATGCCGATGGACTCTTGGTATCAGCGTGAACCAGCCCCAAAACTGCTTATGTGTATGTGTTAAAAGAGAGAAATGAGGCCTGCAACAAAATGTTGCAGCGTGCAGGCTTCCAGCCATGTCCTTTTGCAATACAACTCCATTTCTATTGGCCCCCACTTCTTAAAAGGAATCAGCTTGGATAACTGCATAATGAGCTAATTTGAACTGTAAACAGCTTATCTCTACCTATTTTAGAATTCAGTGACCAAACAACTGCTATCTAATAAGACACAGGCTGGACACACGCATATTTATGATTATCTTGGGAGGTCAGGGCATGTGGAAATGCAGCCATGTTTTTTTTTTAAAAAAAGGCAGGACCCAGCATCAGATGCACAGGAGGAACATACTTTGAGTATTGACCTTGACAGGGTGCCCTCTTGGTAGTTCCTCTGCCCTCAGGGCGGTGGTGGTCCAAGAGAGGGAAGTCCCTAAGTTGTGGAATTCCCTTCCCACCGAGGTGCATCTGGCACCTTCACTACACAGCTCCTTGCCAGTGCTGAAGATGTACCTCTTCACCCTGGCTTGAGATGCACATTGTTGCGTGTCACCCCAATATCCAAGCAGTGCAAGACTCCAGGGGTTCCAGGCCCTCACCCAAGGTCCATGTTTCCTTTAAGAAATGAGGCACAGCGGAGACTATGGTGTCTTTATGATATATGGTTTATTTACACGTATATACAACCTGAGCATGCAAGGGAGAGGTTCACAGCACTGACACCCCACCCCACCCCCACCAAGAGGGTCTTGCTTCTCCCATAGCTGCAGCTTTGGATTCAAACGCAGAAATCAACCATCATGCTCTGACCCTCTTTCTAGCTTGCCGACTTTAACAGACTGCAACCTTTTTTCTTAGGTCCTGTCATAGCCAACTCTAAAGGCTCTTCTTCAAACTCTGCTTTGTTTCCGAAAACTAACCCTGAGTAGAGCGAAAGGTCGCTCCCATTTGCCATCTGGCACAGAGCCTCCTCTAATTTCACTCTCCTAATGGCTCCTTACCTTCCTTTTGTCCTCCTAATGGCCCATCACCCCAGGCGATTTCTTGTTCAGGAAACTGATCTGGCTTATATTTTAACATTTGCCTTGATTAAATTCTAACCCTTACTGGACCCAGGAATTTAGGGGAGTCTGGTAATCACAAACTCAAAACAATATTTTTACACCCCACCTTATTTTAGTATATTTTTTAAAATATTAATAATGTTTTGTAATTGTTGTAACCTGCCATAGGACCTTAGGCTGAAGGTAATGAATTATAAGAATAATAAGAATAATGCTGATGGTATGCATATTGCTATGTGGAGATACCTTCCAGAGTTATAGTTCTTATCTTGAAATTTGTTCCAATCACACATGTTTATTCTTTTCAACTTTTCTTTTGCTTTTTATGCCACCTTAGTTCAGATCAGATTTCTTACAGTCATGGCGTGGCTATATTAAGAAAATACTCTGAAGCCGTAAATGATGATGGTTCCCATAATAAATGAAATTTATGGCCTTGCACTTGTCATATTATTTAAAATGATATGCTATAAAGTGCTACAAGTTTTGTTTTTCAGTCTACTGTGTTAGGCTCATTAAAACATTTTCCTTATTGCTTCGGTGTTGAAGACATTTCCTGAGTGTACCGGGGTGTGTGTAGAATGTTAAATTATTATTATTATTATTATTATTATTATTATTATTAAAATGTGTATACCTCCCTTCATCCAAAAATCTTTCCTGTTGTGGGATTTCAGATACACGCTATTTTCCTTCAAGTCTTCCTAGTCTGGGAACTGGGGTGAAATCTTTATTATCTTAGTAAAACTGTCCGCCTGAATGGCAGCAACAAAAGTAAGGATTTCCACAGAATATTGCTGAAAAAAATCAGGATGAGAAGCAAATGTAATCACAGAAGATATCCATTATTTATACAGTCACTGAGTAGTGGGATACTAACAGATGAAGGATATAATAATGTTCTCTCATTTTTTTAAAAAACAGCATTGGGGGACTTATCTTGGACAAAACCATAACCAATCCAAACTTTGAAGGCATAGCTATTTTCACTCCTGTGATCAATGGTAGGTTGGTTCTTTTTTTCTTTCTCTTTTTAAGCATGTCAGGGGCTGCAAGTGAAATATATGTCCCTGTTTTCACCCTCATCATTGTTGGACTTAGAGAATCCCCGTTTTCAGATCTGTACGTGAGACTAATTCTGCTTGCCGCATAAAAGCATTGTCTACCTGCAGCATTTAATTTATTAGCTTTAAGTCTGGGTTGGATAGATCAGAGACTTAAGGTCAGTTGTGGAGCACATGTATTGGCTGTGCAAAAGGTCCTGATTCTGGCCCTGGTATTTCCAGATAGGGCTGGAAAAGACACCCACAACAATGCCATTTAGTGAAGACAATACTGAGATAAACAATCCATTGGTCTGACTCAGTAAAGCATCTTCCTGTGTACTTAAATTTTAATTTTCCAGTGGAAGATTAAATGCCTCAAAAGCTGTGTATACGGTAGTACTTAACACTTTTGTGCTGGCCCTGGAAATAGGCACAAGTGACTGGAATATTGGATTTCTAGGGTGAGATCCAATGTCAGTCATACTCAGGGTAGACCCATTGAAATGAATTGAATAGTCCTGGAATTTCCCTTTCCGCTGGAATTTCCCTTTCCGCATAGCACTAACTGTGCCGCCCTGCATCATGAGATATGGAAATTAAACAAAATGGGTTTGGAACAAATATGGTTTTAAGCTTTCTTTAAATATATGGGTATAAATAAGGCAAATATAAAAACGTTTTAAAGAAATAAAACACAAGAATGAAGTAGAGGATTGCTCCACTCTGAACTCAGGAACAGCATTCATGTGAACAGGATTTTACCAAGAACTGTTGCCTCCATCAATGCGCCCACATGGGCAGCATCAGGGAGCATTACAAGGTGTGGAAGATCCCAGACATATAAGACATTGTCAGGTTTCCACAGAACTAACCTCTATCTGCTGAACATGAAAGGTGACTTCTCCTTAGTCTTGCATTTTTACCAGGCCTTACATAGAGCTGATTCACTCTCTGCTGAATCCTTTTAAAACTTAAGAGTCTTCTGGTTCTGTTTGTTTCTGAGAAGGGGGATTGAAAGCAGCTGTTGGATTTCCAGTGCTGCAGTTGCTGTGCCAGATACGTCCTTGAGACTCATTATTGCCAAAGGTTTATAGGACAATTGCTTCATATAATCTGAGGTGGTTGAAGACATAATGTTGCTGTAAAATAGCCCCCCAAAGGGAGACGTTCACTCGGGGCTTTCTCTTTTCAATTACTTTATGGGTCCTTTCTCATAAGCTTATGGCCTCAGCTATACAGCTGCAAATAAAACGTTTTAAGTGTGTTTTAAGCGCAACATACAATGTGACACTTGATGCCGATGGTGAGCCTTAAGGAAAATTCAATGTATTTTTATAAATGCTTTTTTAAAAAAGAATTTTCAGAATGGTTTTTTTACATTCCACCTGAGTGACAGCCAGAAATTAGTGGTATTATACTGTGTGCCTCAAGAGATGGCGCAGTAGAGAAGGAAATGGAGTCAGGCCCTAGAGCAGGAATCTGTGTCCCTCAAGATGTTGTTGAGCTACGACTCGAGTCCCTGGCAATGGGCCTGGGGCATAGCTGTCAACCTTTCCCTTTTCTTGCAAAGAATCCTATTTGGAATAAGGGAATTTCCTGCAAAAAACGGGGAAAGTTGACAGCTATGGCCTGGGGGAAGTCTTAGTCCAACTACAATTGAAAGCTTCCAGTTTCACAGTCTTTTCCCCTAGAGGCTGTTTTTAATTCAGCCTCTCTCAGTTTTAGTTTTGTTATGCTGTTCAAACACTATGCGTTGTTTACTGTCCTATCGCATTTTAATTGATTGTAATACATTTTTCGCTCTATTTTTCTTTTCTGCTTTGAACACCTCTTCCAGGTGTTGCAGGAAGTTGCAGGATAGAAATTTTGTCGCAAGTAATAAATAAGCTAGCGTGCCGAGAGCCTGTCGGAATGCTAGGTGGCCCATATCCAGCGGAGACTAATTAGATTGATGGTGCTGAACTTTTAATTTGTCCTCTCAGTCCATGGTTCCTTTCGTCAGAATAGAAATTGCTGGTACCGTAATTACCACAGTTGCAGATATACTGCAGGTGGTTTCACAGCCAAGCACTGCAGCACCTGTTAGCTGTTTGTTATAAAAGAACCTGTCTATGCACAGGAGTCAAACAAGTTGTATTACAGAGCACCTGTGTTGGGTATCTTAACTCACGAATATCCAGTATGTGATAAGGAAGGAGGGAAATCTCTCTCTCTCAGAACTGGAAGCATCTGAAGCAAGAGAAACAAAAGGAGAAGCCCTGTTACAGTTCATGCAGTGTGACCTTGCAGCGGTTTTGCAATTCCTTTTCTGGTAGTTAGAAATTTGAGGAGGCCTCTGTCCTCTGAAAGATTTACAATGCCTGCCAGGGGCTCAAGGCAGTAACACAAGTTACCCCTGTACCTTCTTTCCATTTCTCTGTGTAAAACTACAGTAGAGATTGTCAGAGATTGTCTACTCAGTATTGATCCAGAGCAGATTCCAATGTATAGTTAGCAGAGTAAAAACTTAAACACGTTGCAGGATTCCCCCAAAATAGACCAGAGGTAATTGTATTTCATCCAGCAGAGCTTTACTGCTACTGAAGGCAAATGAGCGTAATGATCACAAATCCAATACATTCAGGATTGGCATTGCCCATAAGAAATCCAGTTGCAGCAGACGTAACCTAAACTTACACACTTATAGTAAGACTATAACCTTAATACTATATACAGAACACCACACCAGAAAGAAAAAGAGAGAGTGAGACCCAGGCTCCTTCTGGCCTCACTATTATAGTCAGCATGACCTTGACAGAAAGAGATAACAGAACCAGTTTAAACCAGCTGTACTCAGCTTCTCAGAAGGAATAACCCAAACATCAGTAACCTTCTGCTTGCTTCTTTCACACAGAGAAGCTTCCAGAACCCTCTTGAATTAAGTAGAAGCGGAAAGATCGCTACACCAGATCAATACTTTCTGTACTAAGAAATGCAAACTGACAGAGATAGAAGATCTTGGGAACTATGATTTTCCCACCCTGGCTCCTCTCTCACTTCCCCACCAGCTGAGCGTTGGCATTGCTGGCCGTGCTTAAAGCAGGGCACTGTGATCTGTACAGGTGTGCTTGTGCAGCTGCCAGGCAGGTGGTAGAATTCTGGGGCAACGCCAGTAGCAACAGAAGCAGTTCTTCTTGTACGAAGCATCCATAGCGCCGATCCAGTTGTTGTTCTGTCGGTATTCTAGTGCTTCGCCGCTGATCAGGCGGCAGCAGCGTTTCCTGCCTCACCATCCGCTCATGAGCAATGCTCTAAAGGAGAAGGCAATGTAAGCCAGTGGCAGTAAGGCGGTTCGGTAGCTTATAGGGCAGACCTCTGCTTAGCTTTCAGACCTGTGGGAGTGCATGAGTGGGTATTGACTGATGGCCATCCTCCCAGTGTCTCCCAGCTATTGAGGCTTAAAGGGTGTGTTCTGCTTTTTATTTTATTTTTTGCTTTGCAGGTGTCGGCGGCAATCTGGTAGCTATCCAGGCCAGCCGCATCTCCACATTTCTGCACTTCTGGAGCATGCCTGGAGTCCTGCCACACAAGATGAGGCAGCACTGGCCAAATCCATGTACCACCTTCTTCAGTTCAGGTAATCTGCTTTCTAGGTACTGGTGCCTAGCTACTCTCGCATCTAAACCCCCAAGGAGAACTCTACACTAGCCCAAATTATTGTTGTTGTTAATATTAGTTGTATTTATTTGTTGCTTACTATAAAAGAAGTCCCAAAGCAATGTTTAGGGTTGTTGTTTTTCAAAAGAAGCATACAATATCAAGTACACATCAGAAGAGTAAAAACACTGAAAGTGCTCATCCTTTAGTAACATAAAAGAGACACATCCAGCTCCACACAGCTAAAACATGGGCACCAATGGCAAACCACATATATAGGGGCATATATAAGGGATCTCCCATTTGGGACCAGCTCCTTACTAGCAGACCATTTCGTATTCGCTCAGTATAACCAGAGTTATGATGTCATTTGCCTTTTCTCCTCTGCAGGAATAAATTCAAAGTCTGCTCGTGTATTGATCCTGCTAGTGATCCCAGGGCACCTGCTGTTCATCTACACCATTCATTTCTTTCGAGCAGGCCACACGGCTTTCACCTCCACTTTTGTCGCCTTCTACCTGATAGCTGCTGTTCTTCAGGTAACCAGAAACTTGACTTCTTCTTTTTAGTATAAGTTTGGGTTCTGCCATTTGTTCCAGAGTTGATCAGCCACTGTAGCTATATGAATGCACCAGGGACAGACTCCAGTTTCTACAAACCGCAGGCCGCCATCCTCATCCTTTTAAATTTCTAAATTTACAGCACCCACCTGGAAGCCACAGTATCTTTTTAGTAGAGATTTCTAGGGGAAACTGATTGAGATGTCAGTGTAAAATGCTGCAGGGTGGGAGATTAAATTCCCCCATTTCCAACTAGAACACATTACCCTCTTTAGGCCGCATTCACACCTTCCCCATGTCATTAAGAAAAAATATCAGTCAAGCACCTTCCTTTTCCCATGATATTTGAATTGTTGAGTCAAAATCTCTATAATAGCTTGAAGTAAGGGGAGTTTTGGGGTGTATTTCCTGCCTTTCTTCCATCCTGGAACTGATCAAGGTGGCATAGATATGTCCAGGCACCGTTCAGACTGACAGCTGCTTAGTTAGCTTTAGGAAGGTGCTGGTCTCATGTGCCTCCAGACTATACCCAGGGGCTGCCATAGCCTTCATCCTGCAATACTTGCATTTAGAGCATTTCTGCGCTGACTGAAGAGCAGTGCTGTGATTTTAGCCCCGCCCGCAACCTGGCAACCGTTTCCTGCAGCAGCTGCATATTGCCCACCATCATCCACAGAGAAATCGCTCTGCGAGCGCCTCCTTGTGTGTAGGAGCTGTGCGTGAGTGGGACACCCAGTTGCACCGGTGTCTTGGTGGTGCAGGACCTCCTGTGCCGCCGTTCTTCAGCTGGTGGGTCGCGGCCTGATTCAAAGTGGGTCACAACAGGAGCACTGCCCCCATGCAGATAGATGGGGAAAGTTTGAGAAATGGGTCCCCCAAGGCATGCATGGGCTAAAAGTGGGTCTTGGGTCTGAAAAAGTTGTAGATACCTGCTCTAGATAAGATAAGATTTATTGTCATTGTACAAGTACAACATTGTACAAGTGCAACAAAATTGAATGCCACAAGTATACCGGGACTGCTCTTCAGGCAACCCCATGCAACCTGTGGCCTGTTCTGCGTGATGGCGTGGCGCATCAGTACGGCCCCTGTGTCTTCCCTGTTGCAGCTGCCATACCTCCACCCACTCCACACACAAACCCGTAGCAGGTTGGAAGGGCATGACAGTATGCAATGACTTTGTGCTTGTCCTGAAACCAGGCTGGGTGAAGGCAATGCTGCTTCCTGCCCTCTGTCTACCTGCTAGTCTGCTTGCAGAGGGAGAGGAGTGGACAGAGCACACTTCCTTTGGCCCACTTTCATTCATTCACTCCCCCCCCCCTTGTGACCTCATCCTTCCACTTTAGCACGTGTGAATGTGGTGGCCAAACTGGGTGGAGGGGAGAATTTGACCCAGCCCTAAATATTCCTGCCCTCTAGGCTCCCGTGGTCCATGGAATCAAAGTTCCTCTGTGCCCCACTGTTGTTGCCAAGTCCGGTGCCTGAGTAACAGAAGCCATTCCCATTGCTTACAGGTGGCAATCCTGCTGTACTTGGCTGATATTCTCGTGCGGCTGTTCTGGAGGAAGGGCATGGATCCCGACAACTATTCCATCCCCTACCTCACCGCTCTGGGAGACGTCCTGGGCACTGGCTTCCTGGCCCTTTGCTTTTACTTGGTTTGGATCTGCAATGGGTTGAAGCCCATGCCAAAGCACTAAAGGGGACTTCTGCTGCAGCACTGACCTGCCTACTGTTTCAACAAGTAAAAATAAATAAAATCACTATGGTGCTCTTGACACGGTCCAGACAGGATACAGAGAAGAGGATGCCCAGCTCCTTAAATGGGACTGGCTTGGCTATCCCTCCCCTTCCATCTCAATACCACGTAGGTGTGAAGTTTGAAAGATACCTACCAATGAAATGGCATAAACGTGGACGCAGCTTCCGAAGTGTCAGTAATGAATGGGTTGTGAAACGCTGCTCCTGTCTACCTTCCTCTTGGTTAAGAAGTGTCATTGAAATGGCCGAGTCCGAAAAGCCCATTGACGCTAATGGGAGGCTATCCACTGATCTCAGTGGGGTTTAGATTATGTCCTAGATGAGGATGTTTCACTGTCTTTGCCAGGCATCAGCTGGCGATCAAAGATGACATTTTCCTGTCTGTATTTCTTCTGTATGTTTCCACACAGAGCGGGGTGGGGGAGAGAGAATTATGTCCAGGGCTAGTCACACTCTGCACCAAAAAAAAAAAAATACTGTATATCCTACACAAAGGAAACCAAAAAAACTTGGCACCGCAATAGCTCAGATTCTGCCTCACAATACCTCATTGCAGCATTGTATATAGCAATTTAGGTTTGCATGCTGATGCTTAATTTGAGTGTTTTGCAGAAGTTTCAAAGTGTTGGCACTGCGGTAGCAGGAGTGCAGTATAAGTTAAGAAGTGGGAGAAGGTGGCCGAGGATGGGGGAAATGTAGCTGGAAGGCATAAAATAGCCAAAACTGAATACCAAAGCTTCGTATTGGCTGTTTGAATGGTTGCAAACAATTCTACCCACCCATAAAATCTTGAGAGGCTGAGCAGCTTCTCATCCCACTCTCCACGCCAGTTGTCCGTCCAAAACTGCTTTCAGGGTTTGTGCAAGAATACTCATCGATCAAATGGCCAGCTCTGCTGATGGACTTCGTAAATACTTCTTCAGTAACTGAGAGAGTTCCCTACAGTGTGTTCTGAAGGCTCATCTGGGGGTAGGGGTGAGCTTTCTGTATTCTGCATGGAAGTCACTGTCCTGGGGAGCAATGTGCTGATAGTGCTCAGCACCTTTTAAGAGTTCTGTGCCCATGGACTTCCTCAAATCACCTGTCCTTCCCAAGGCAGGAAAACCAGCCGCGTTTATCCCTGGCACAGTGCTCTTAAAAACCCAGTGAGTTATTGCATAAGGCTTGCAGCAGAGGCGGAGCATGTTTGGCCTTCCAGGTGTTGTTGGGCTCCCAACTCCTATCAGCCCCATCCAGCATGTCAGGGATGATCGTCTTTGTAGCCCAGAAGCATCTGGAGGACCACAGGTTACCCCCACGCCTGTCAGGAAGACCCAAGGGTGGATTTTCACCATGTCATCAGCATCAGTGCCAAGCGTAATAGAATTGTCATTCTCTCTCCCTCGTTTTTTGTTTTGCACTTTCAAATCTCATGAGGTTTTTATGGTTTGTAGAAACGCCCACCCACATGTAAAATAAAAGTGTAAAAATGGTTCATGTTTTGAGAGTTTCATTGTGGGTCCTGGTCCAGGACTGGGACAGTATTTATGGGATATACCTGCTTCAGGTATAGATGAGGAAGCCTTCCCTTCCAAATGAAGGGTGTAAGTTTGGTTTCCACATTTTAGCCATGGAAAATTATGCAAGTAAAACCTAAAAGTATATGTTTGAAGACCAAGACATCCAAATCCATTGTGTCTTCTGGTCAGTTCACAAATTAAAAATGAAAGTTAAAAAAGCAAGCAAAGGCAATAAACGGAAAAAGCTAATATCTCAACAATAATGGTAGCACAAAACATAAAATCAATGAAAACAATAATGAAAAGCTAAAACTCAGTGGAGGGGGTGGGGTGGGCACCAAAGTGTTCAAAGGAAACAGTAAATTTCAATTATTGACCTGAAAGAGGTTATATATATATATATATATATATATATATATATATATATATATATATATATCCTGGCACCAAAAATAACTTCATGATGAGAGTCTATGGGAAAGCATTCCACAGCAGGTGCCACCAGCAAAAAAGGCCCTCTCCCTAGTATTCACATGCCTCACCTGACTTGGCAGAACTGAGAAAGTATATATGGGATATCCTTCAGGTATCCTGACCCCAAACTACTTGGATCTCCCCTCCTGCCAGTCATCTTCATAACAAAATACAATGAATGAGCTCTTTCAGCGTGTGAGCAAAACATCTGCATCCCTTTGTGCACGAATGCAGAATTACTTGGTTCCAGCTGTATTCAGCCACAAACCCAGATGTGCCGCAACTCTTGTGGTCCGCCGAAGAAGAATGGTTCCTTGCTCTAAAGCTGGAGTAAAGCTCCCAGTAATTGAAAGAAGCTGGTGAGAAGGCATAATAAGTTGCACAATTCTTTATATAATCTTAAAACATACTTATTCCTTTTTTGAAAGAATTGAGGCATGGTGCGAAGGGAAAAAAAGGCATTCCTAAAGCAGGCCTGGAGGGAAAAGACTCCCCCTGTAGGGGGTGTGTGGTGGCAGTTCAAACCCTCTGCATGCTTGGTTAGCCAGTGTGACCCAGCAGTTTCGCTACATTAGGACTTCTGTGTTTTTGACAGTGCTGTGTATCGCTGCTGCTGCTGCTACTACTACAGGATCTGCTTTTAATTTCACCTATCCCACTTCGTCACTCAAACTAGGGCTCGGACTGTTCGTTCCCCTGGAGTCGCAACAAGAAATTGTCCCCTTTTTAGTGGAGGGGGGGGGAGAGTTTTCTCATCCAGACCTACATCAGGGCTTGTTTCCGCCTTGGACACGGCCCAGGGAGATTATCCATCCAAGTGTCAGCTCAGCTGGGCTCTTGTACAATTCATATTCACTTGAGTGGGGCTCTTGGACAGGAGAGGTTAAAAACAAATTAAAAGACGCAACTCATGTCACATAGAGAACAACCCAGTGGATGATCTAGGCCAAGGATGGGGAATCTGTGGCCCTCCAGATGCTGTTAGACTCCAAATCCCATCAGCCCAGTCAGTGGTAAGGAATGGTGTGAGTTGTGGTCACACAACCTCTGGAGGGTCACAGGTTTTCCATCCCTGATGTAGGTCCATCTAGAGCAGGCATAGATAGGCAAACTCGGCCCTACAGATGTTTTGAGACTACAATTCCCATCATCCCTGACCACTGGTCCTGTTAGCTAGGGATCATGGGAGTTGTAGTCCCAAAACATGGAGGGCCGAGTTTGCCTGTGCCTGATCTAGAGCATAATCTTTTAAGTGGTGGATCCTATTTCCTACTAAGAAAAAGGACCGTGAACCCTTTTTCTCCAGTACTGGCTGGCATTGTGAGCCGCCCTGAGCCCGGTTTTGGGTGGGAAGGGCGAGATATAAATAAAAGTTTATTATTATTATTATTATTATTATTATTATTATTATTATTATTATACCTGATGCTATGCCCCACCAACTCCTATTACTGTGCTTCCTCCACCCAGATATTTTTTGGGCAGGGAATGGTTTGTAAATTTTGATATGGTAGACGATAACAGCCTCCATTAAAATAATGGCAGCTTTTTAAAGAATAGGGCCCTCTGAAAAATTCAGTGAATAAAGCAGGGCGAATGCACAACAAAAGCCTCATCTGTCCCTGGTCCAGACCCCCGGACTGCTTATCCAGGACTTTCCCTGGCTGTGGGTGGATTTCTCATTATCAGAGTCACCCTATAATTACTTAAATGATCCGGGGGGGGGGGGAGACTAGGTTGTATAGTAGCACAATCCTTGAAGAGTTCAATATTAGAACTTTGCATTATGGGTTGGAGTTAAACTTCACCCCTTGGACTTTCCTTAGCCCTGCTTTTCATTTTCAGTTGTGTTTTCTACCTAACTAGCCATAAAGAAGCCCGTTTCTCTGCCTGCTGCAAGAAGTAAGAGTTTGTTTATTCTGCAATTCTGATGATGAGTAGAGCAGGATTGGGTGCTTATTGCTACAAGATAAAACAAAGAGATCTGAAAAAATATCTAGAAGAAGAGGAGGAGGAGTTTGGATTTGATATCCCGCTTTATCACTACCCGAAGGAGTCTCAAAGCGGCTAACATTCTCCTTTCCCTTCCTCCCCCACAACAAACACTCTGTGAGGTGAGTGGGGCTGAGAGACTTCAAAGAAGTGTGACTAGCCCAAGGTCACCCAGCAGCTGCACGTGGAGGAGCGGAGACGTGAACCCGGTTCACCAGATTACGAGTCTACCGCTCTTAACCACTACACCACACTACCCTTTAATATTTTAAAGCACTCACTATACTCTGTCATAGTAGCTATTTTTCCCCTTCCTTTTCTTGAGTACTTTATGGCATCCTAGAGGAACAGAAACACTGCAGAGCACATGATAGCTAGCCACCTAGGCTGCAACTCGGGAGAAATGCAGATCAGTGTCTCTCTCCCGACACTGTAGCATTAGCTGCCTTGAATTTCTTCTGAAAAGTAGGCAAATTTTAAAAATAAAAAAATAGTGCCTCATGCTGGTAAGCTAAGCAGGGCACAACATTTCGTAAAATGATACAAAATCACTCACTGACAAACGCATATTGCTCCAATTATTTAGGGCTTACCTACACCTCTGTTTGCCTGTGCACCTATTTGTGTAAAGTAGACAAGACCCATCTGTTTCAGCTAACATTTTTCCTTTTGAATTATGTGGGTGTTTTGCAGGGAGGGAGCCATACCAAAATATGCCTCTGGATAGAATATCCATTTCTGAAAGGAAAGAAATGACACTCGCCTTAGGTGGAATTCTCTGTGAAACACAAGTCTGAAACACCTGCTATAGTGCTAAGCTGTACGCCATCTTCACTTATGTGCAACAAGGACAAACATCTGGGGCATACACTAATGCCCACCCCCTCATCCCATCCTCAAGAGAGATGATGCAACAGGAGGAAATAAGTTTCAATAAAAGGGGATTTCAAAGGCACATATTTAAGGTTGTTTGTCTAGTAAACCTTTTTATTTTAATATTGCCAGGGGGCCCACACATCCCAATCTTTGCGTTCTCTAATAGAGAGATGGGAACCATCTCATCACGAGGCAAATACACAAAAGTCCCACAGAGAATTTCAGGGCCAAATCTCAGTGCCTTTTCTGTACATGGCAGGTTTCTGCAGATAAAAACCACCTGGCCCACTCGTAACATATTTCCAGGATCTTACTAGCTTTCATTTTCCTGTGGATCTCAGATGATCTCACATGTTCATGCTTCACTGATAAGTTGCAAGGCAGCATACGGCTAGCAGGACTGTGATCATCAAAGCATGATAGGGCACAGAGGGGAATCCTTTCTTAAAAATCACTATCTGTCTTCAGTCCATGATATTATCACTGTTGTCTCACATTCATCTTGAGAAACAAAGGAAGGTAGGAGTCCCATTATTCTTCACTTGCATTTGTCTTATATACAAAGAACAGCACAAAACCTCTCACTACCTCTGGCAAGAAAGGAACGATTTCCCGCTCAACCAAACAACACAACAGGCTCTTTGCCTGTAAGTATCAAACACCCAGTTTATTTAAGAAAGCAATTCTTTCCACAATGACAGTAGGTTGTAAAGAAAAATAACAGGGAAATCAATAGCTGGAACACCAAAATCATACAGTATAAATAACAACATGCAGCACTTAAAGAATGTGTTAACTCTGCCTTATATCACCCGTGAACAATCTTTCTGTCCATCCCAGATCAATTAGGCTCTGCCTCCCATTAACTACCCTTCAAACATGGAAATGAAGTGAAGTGAGTAAAGACTATCACTTTTTTAAGTCTGTGTGGGGGGTGTAGAATTGAAAGTCACCACCCCAAGCTGCTAACTCAGACTTTGTTCTGCCTCGCTCCCTGGAATTTGGAGTGGAGTCAGTATAAGGTGGTAGGTAGTACTGGGTCTTCCATGACACTGTATTTGGTACCGAGCCCATATTGGGCACAGAGACAGGGGGGCTGAATCTGCTCCCACCCCAGCACACGGGAGACAGAGAGCCAGCATGAGGGATATAGCCTCTACTCCAAACTCTGCTGGGCCAGCCACATCCTCATTATGACCACAGCTCTGAGGGGAGCACTGAAGCAGCCACTGGTGCCCCCACTCCCCAAGACCCACTCAGGATGTTTTTATCCCCAAGATAAAATGGTGGCAGCCTTTCTGTTCTGTCGTGGGTGCCAGTGTCTATATGATTTCAGCTCTTCGTGTAATCAGCTCTGAGTAGTGATTCAGCATGCTAGCAAAGATATGCTAGGAGTCAAGTCTAACAAGAACAATCAATATCCTTTATTGCAGTAGGAACATGACTGACTGGAGGGAAAGGGCGAGCTCCTTTTATACTCTCAGGAACAGGAGTTGGGGGAAAGGATACATTTAGATTTTGGCAGGACCCAATCAGAGTAAGGATCCAAATTGTGCTAACAAGTTAACCAATAGCAACTGTCCCCGCACCCGTTTGAATCACCCTGGAGCGGGAAAGGCAGTTACAGAACTAACAGTGAAACTCATCCTATATAATAAAGTTGCTGTGTCCCTGCGTCCAGTCCGTGTGTCACGGAATTGCGCTGCTGCCCATGTCCGTGTCCCACACGGACGCAGGGATTGGAGCGGGCGGAGAGGGGGGCGTGTCCGCAAGGCAGCGGCGGCGCACACGCGTTGTCAGTTGCGCCAGCGCCGCTGCCTCGCACAGACGCAGAGGGCCGCCCCATCCTCGCCACCGCTACCGCCGCCGCTACAGCCACCCCCGGGGAAAACGAAGAAGGGGGAGGGAGCCCCTCTCCACCCCCCAGCGGCCGCTGTTCTGCCTCCTCCTGCCTCCTCCTCCTCTAGCGCCCGTTATTGAACGGGCTAACTTCAACTAGTACATACATATTAAACCAATACATAACACTTTCTGTACACCAAAGATCACTAGGACTGGCGGCTGCTGGCTCTTCCACCATTATCGCCTGCCCGCTTTCCAATTTTCCTGCTCTTCTAATTTTGCCACCCCTGATTTTTTTACTGCCTAAGTAGCCACTTAGTTTCCCTTGTGGTTAAACTGACTCTGGATGGAGCAGCTGCCCTGTGAGGAACGGTTGCAGCATTTGAGGCTTATTAGTTTCTAGAGAAAAAGCAAGTGAAGTTGACTTGATAGAAGTTTACCAAAGTATTCTTATTATTCATGGCACAGGGGTCACTGGTGGTTAGACTGTTTCCTCTCACATTAATGCTAGAACTTGTGGAGCTATAATGAAGCTGAATATTGGAGGAGTCAGGGCAGACAAAAGAAGGTACCAGCGCATAGTTCAGCCAGGGAACTCTTTCTCCCTCTCCCTGGATTCTCACCAATATGCCTGATGGAACCAGTGCTTTTTTTCCCCTTAAAAAATGTTTAGGGGTACTTTCATTTTGACTCAAGAAAATCACCATTTTATAGTTCAAATCGGGGGAAATAAATACAGTTAATGGACAAAAGTACAAAGAACATGCATTACACTGGGAAAGGAAATGAAGCGGCCATTGGAGGTGGTAACAACAAAACTGACCATTCACCGTGCTAGATTCCAACTCCTACTTCACACATTAAACGCTCGCTTCCATCTGAGACTCAGGAAACACCGTGACAGGAAATGAGGCTGCCATCAGGGGTATCAGCAGAACTGACGATTCACCGTGCTAGAGAAGAAACTAATTTTTATATATATATATAAAATCTTCTCCCGTTAGATTCACAAAATGTTCAGGGGTATGTGTACCCCTGCGTCCCCCCAGAAAAAAGCACTGGGTGGAACCATTAATAGGAGCCACAACTGGAAGTAGCCAGAAATGTTTCTCTTGATAAAGCTTGGAATGGTGCCCACCCCTAACTGCAAAAATCTGGGCTACCCAAATGACAAAAGATGCACTTCTTATTCCCCCACCACACAGAGCCACTCTGCAGGCATCGGTCAGTAGTTTTCCAGCAGCAACAACTTGACAGAGATGCAAACGTTCTCCAATGCGGAGCAAGCAAAATGCCAACAGGTCAACATGGTCAGATTTGAATAACCTCCTTTAAAAATCCCCCAGGGTGCCCCAGCACAGTATTTGCCTCATCCCTCTACCTGGTAAACAGTCAAAGCTGTGTTATTTAACACCAAACGCTGAAAGGAGACTTTGGTATTTGGGCATTTCACACACATACAACACACAAACACACATACTCCTGGTCTGGCACAAAACACAATGTTTTTTAAGCAAACAGGCAGGGGTGCTGTTTATGAAAATTCTAAGTGATTTAAGAAATGCATTCAACAGTCAAGAGAAAGAATTCAGCTGTTGCTTATTTTACAAGAAAGGAAGCTCCATTTACCCCCCACCCCATGTAACACTAGGAGCCAATCTGATAGAGTCAACAGAGTTGCATTCTTGTTGATGAGGGTGCATTTTTTAAAAAAAAATTACCTCATATGCACGAATCCAGCATTAGGTAACCTAGTTCAGCCCATGGATCACAGTGGCACATTGAAACCTGTCTGGGGTCAACACACACACACACACACACACACACACACACACACACACACACATACAGTAGATGCACCTTTTTAGCTAATCACAACAGTACTATTCACTGGATACGCTGCTATAGGTCTTCTTTCCACACAGCTCAGAAGCACCAAGCTAAATCCAGTTAACGGTTCTGTCAACAGTTTATAGGCACCCACAAATTCCCGAGTGGCTTCTACCGCTCGAAAGTGTAACCCCAGCCATGTGGTACCTTTGACTCCATCAGGGTCTCTGCTGCTAGGATGGGAAGTAACTGCCACTAGGACTGCCCTCTTGTATCCTGAACACCAGCCTTTCCCTTCTAAATGCAGGTGGAGAAAGGGCAGAGGAGGCTCTTCCCATCTGTTCCTGCTGCAGTCCTATCATCCAGCCCTCACTCACCTGTGGCGGCAGCAAGTGGAACTCCAGCTGCATCCCACATCAGGTGAGAGAAGGGAGACAACAGAACCAGGGAGGAAATGGGGAAGATTTAAGATTTAAAGGGCAACATCCAGTGACTTTCGTCATAGGCGACAGCCTTGTAGGTGACCCAAGGAATGTGGCCTTGCATCGTTCAGCCCGGACACTGAGGTCCAGCTCTGAGGGCCTTCTGGTGGTTCCCTCACTGCGAGAAACCAAGTTACAAGGAACCAGGCAGAGGGCCTTCTCGGTAGTGGCACCCGCCCTTTGGAACGCCCTCCCATCAGATGTCAAGGAAATAAACAACTATCAGACTTTTAGAAGACATCTGAAGGCAGCCCTGTTTAGGGAAGTTTTTAAAGTTTGATGTTCTATCATGTTTTTAATATTCTGTTGGGAGCCACACAGAGTGGCTGGGGAGGTCCGGCCAGATGGGCGGGGTATAAGTAATACAGTGGTACCTCGGGTTAAGAACTTAATCCGTTCCGGAGGTCCGTTCTTAACCTGAAACCGTTCTTAACCTGAGGTACCACTTTAGCTAATGGGGCCTCCTGCTGTCGCGCCTCCGGCGTGCGATTTCTGTTCTCATTCTGGGGCAAAGTTCTTAACCCGAGGTACTACTTCCAGGTTAGTGGAGTTTGTAACCCGAGGTACCACTGTAAATTATTATTATTATTATTATTCACTGCAGTGTGGACTCTGATGAGGAAGCAGCAATTCCACAAAGGCACGAGCACTGTAGCAGACATGTTTAAGTAGGGTTTAAGGTTCCTCCTAGTAAATGTTCCATTAAGTTGACCATCAGAGGCCTCACACTTTGTTCTTTTTGATTGGAGATTCCTCCCCACACAAGCATTGATCAAGTGGCTGGGCAGGGGGTGTGGGTTGGGCCCATGTCTTTAAGGGCTGCTGTGCAGAGACTGGCCAATGGTGCCTTCTGCGATTCTCGCCAAAGTGTGAACATAGGGAGCTGCCTTATACTGAGTCAGATCATTGGTCCATCTACCTCAGTATTGTCTACACTGGCTGGCAGCAGTTTTCTAGGGGCCGAGGCAAGGAACCCTCGTAGCCCCACCTGGGGATTGAACATGGGGCCTTCTGCATGTGAAGCAGATTCTCTATCACTGAGCTATGGGCCTTTGCAGGGAAGAATTGTGGTTTGCCTGGGAAGTAGTGCAAACTGGAGCTGCCCTGCTCCCCTTGGAAATGACAGCCAAGCTTGGCATTTTCTTTCTACATAGACTATTCCAAAAAGGGGGTTAGTTTGGACCTGCAGACTTTTCTCCATCTTGCAGCAATTGGGTCAGGGTTGGGTTGTTGTTGTTGTTGTTTAAATAGAAATCTTTGTGGGGGATAACGAAGATTTATTACCAAGTCAAAACCTTTGGTGTTATGTTGCAAAGAAATGATTAAAGCCCTTTTCCAAGAGCTCTTTGGAGGGCAGGCACACGTCCTGCTGCAGAGCGAGAGAAAAGTGTGGCAATTTGGTGGCAGCTTATTGATTAATGCAGCCGGGGAAGGGAGCAGATTTAAATCCGTTTTATGCAATGTTCTCTAATCTAATTGACAAAGATTGAATCCACATAAGATTATTCAGACTTTTCAGCAGAAGAGGGATGATAAATGGCCTCGCTGGTTCTGCACCAAATGCGAGAGACAAAGAGGACAAGTGCCATCGCTCAGCCCATGACGCAGAACAAGGCGGGTGGGCGGAGAGGGTGTGGGACGAATTCTGCAATCTGCTCTGATGCACCAGGAGGGCAGCCATACCCAGGAAGAGCCAACATGTAGAAGCAGATCCCTTAATTAACTTCAAAGACCCACATGAGGCTTCAGATCACAGCAGCTGTGGAACCTCTGACAAAACCAAGTCTTTCTTCTTGGTAGATTGCAGCCTCTTGTAGGACAGCCAGCTGACTCGCCCGCCCCCACCTGAAACAACCCCCCCCCCCAATCCAACAGATTCACACATGCTTCTCTTTAGAACCACAGCTGCAAGGCTCATCCATTAGCTCCTGTCAACACATCTCCATGCTGGGAAGGAAAGCTGCATCTGTTGGATTGCTGCCTGCAGCTCGCCTGTTAAAGGCACACAAATCCTTCCAGCAGTGGTGGCCGTCGCCCACTGGATCAGGGATGGGATGGGAGATCAATGGTAGGAAGAGCCAGTGACAGGCAGAGTCAACTCATTGTCCATACTGAAACATTGGTCCAAAGTTCATACTGAAATATTTGCTAGCCAGCTCTCTCCTGCCCCTTCTGTTACCAAAAAACATACTGTGGACATAGCTGTCAACTTTCCCCCTTTTTAAGGGAAATTCCCTTGTTCCGAATAGGATTCCTCACAAGAAAAGGGAAAGGTTGATAGCTACGACTGTGGAATATTTAAGTGGGGAGGGATATCCTACAGTAAATTGCTTCAATTGAAAATTTGTTTTGCTCTGAGAACCCAAAAGCTCCTAAAAGGAAATGCAATTTCTGCCTGCTATTCCTGAATTCAGGGGGGTAGCAGAACAATGAAGGTTTTAGGGAGTGAACTCTAATTGGCTTGCCCTGTTATATAATAGTGCCTAGATCTGTTGTTTTGAAAGTAAAAGTATGTCATGGAGGGGGAACCAGTACCTCCTCCCCCAAGGTGTTGTTTTGAGTACAACCATCCCATCGCCTGGCCATCAGCCAGCTTGCTGGGAGCTTGTGAGAGCTGGGTGTCCAATAGCAGGTCCCCTACCGATTGTCTATGCCAGGGGTGGCCAACTTCCAAGAGACTGTGATCTACTCACAGAGTTAAAAACTGGCAGTGATCTACCCCCCTGTTTTGGGGGGTTCACGTAAAAGTTGTTGAGCTTCTTTAGAAAAGAGGAAAGTGACATTGAGCTTTTTTTTTAGGAAGGAATGCCCTGTTTTTGTGGTTGAGGTCATTTTAGGGGTGCAGGGCAAAGATGTTGAGCTTTTTTTAGGGGAGCCAAAGTTTTTTAGCTTCTTTGGGGGGGAGCCACTGATCTACCGGTGATCTACCACAGACGTCCAGTGATCTACCGGTAGATCACGATCTACCTGTTGGACATGCCTGGTCTATGCCATAAGACCCAATGGTGCTGAGCCAGTATCTTTCTAAATTCTTCTTTTTTTAAAAAAAGAAAAGATAGCAAGCACCCTATAAAGCTCCCTTCCCGAAGTTGGTTGCTATGCAATCTCTCAATAACAACCACCGAGTCAATTTCCTAAGCAGAAAGAACACAAGAAGGGCCTGCTGGATGAGGTCAGAGGCCCATCTAGTCTAGCATCCTATTCTCACGGTGGCCAACCAAGTTCCTACAGAATCATGCAAGCAGGACGTGAGCACAACAGCACTCTCGCCTCCTCCTGTTTTGGGGCTTCTTAACTTAAAACGGCATCAGAATTACCCATTTAAAAAGCAGGAGAATGCGGAAGATAACAGACCTGCAATTGCTCCACAGAAACAGCAGCATGCATGTCAAGGCGCAAGAAGAGTATAGCGTTCAGTTTAAATGGTTGTAGTTCACCCAATTGGCCTCGAGGTGCCCCCACAGCTCTATGTTGAATGATTCTAGGCGCAAACAGTCTCAAGAGGCTTGCACTCTTGTATGGAAAGTTTGCATACAAACAGAGAAGTCACAGGGGCATACATGACCAGGTTTTAATAATAGGAAACACGCTTTTAGGCTATTGCATAACCCGATTCAGTTTGTGGGGAGCAATTCCAAATGGCTACTCAAGTCTCTTTACCCCAAGCCCACTCAGAACAGTAAGGGTAGCCCAGATGTTGGCAAATGGCAGCTCCCAGCTCTCCTGACTATTTGGCCATGCTGGCTGTGGCAGGCTGAAGCTGTCCACATCATCTCGAGAGACCCAGATGGACCATCTCTTTGCCCAAGTCACCAGATCCAGGCCTGCAGCACAGTCATCCTCTTTATCAGCAGTTAACAGAGGTGATGCATTATGTACAAAGACAAAGACAAGGGTAACATGGTAGAAACAAAAATGTTGCTTTATTGAAGCAAAACTGTCCATTTGGACTGAACTGATTGTCTCTTCAAGTACAAATGTTCCAAAGCTAGGCAGACCGAGCATGGCTTACAAGTGAAGTTTCCGTCTCTCTCTCTCTCTCTCTCTCTCTCTCTCTCTCTCTCTCTCGTCCATATCTAGGCAATATGTCTACCATTCCAAACATGTTCTTCCCCTCCAAAACCCATGTCATCACTGAATAAGGTTTCTCCCACTTCTAGAGTGCATTCAAGTTCTTTGGGATTTCAAAGTGCTTTGCAGCAAAATAAAAATGGATATGCTGGAGGATTGGCTTGGCCCATGAAATGAAGGCAGCTTTTTTGGGGGGGGATGGGAAGCACTGATCAATATGCAAACCAGTCTATGGCAAATGGTGCATTCAGTCTTAATATATTCCAATCTTAATGTAAGGCAAGTCTTCCTGGGTGTAGGATTTGTACAGAGCAGGGCACCCCTAATCAATGAACACTGTTCTCTGTCCAAACTCTTCCTGAACCAAATCCAGCTGATAAGAAGAATTTTAAGGGCGCCAACTCTTTCCAAATCCACCATCCCTTCGCTCAGAATGGCACCTTGGCCCAGCTGAGGCACAACTTGCAAAAACACAAATGAGGGAGCCTCATATCCCCCAAGGCAGGGGAGGCTCCAAGTTTCAGCATTCAGCCCTTTCATTTTCTCTGTACAAGAGTTTGGAGGTTTAAAAATGCTTTTGAATGTGTGGAGTATGAATGAGAGGTAGGAGAATAAAGGAAGGAGCTGAGGAATGTGCTAAGCAGAGATGGACCACTTGGGAGGAGAAATCCCCTCTTCCAATTAAAGGACGCAGACATGGACACGGACACACACACTTTGTTACACTATTGTCCTAGGCCATGCATGAAAACCTGTGATCCTCCAGATATCATTGGACTACAGTTCCCATTATTCCTGACTATTGGCTATGCTGCTTTGGGCTGATGGGAGTCCAACATCATCTGGAGGGACATAGGTTGCCCATGCCTATTCTATGGGGGGGAAACAGTCAAGACATTACCCTAATAAGGCAATAAATAAATATATGTAGTGAGGCTGGCATGAAGGGGAAGTGCCTTTTGTAAAAGTGTTTTCCCTTAGGGAAAGTACTCCTCTTCTGTTTGAATAATTTCCCGGGAGGACTGGAAACAAAGGAGAAAGCAGTTGCCCTCTCAGGGTCAGCAAAAGAAGCACAGCTCCCACTCCAAGTATGTTTCATGACGTCACCGTTTAGTGAAATCCAGTTGGTTATATGGCATTGTGACCTCATAGGGGTCAATATGTGATCCCCATTTGGCTGGGAAAGCAGGAAGACAATGGCACTGAAGGAGCAAAAGAGAGGGTGGAACAAAAGGGTTGTGAAGAACTATAAGCAACATTTTTAAAAGCATGGTTGGGGGTTTGGAAGGGAAGGGGCATTTTTATTTCCCACTTCCAAAAGTCCAGCTTTTGCTCTGAACATTCCAGACACCCCTAATTTACAGGGCACAGGGATGGCATTTATTCTGGAGCTGCAATTAGCAGCCTGCAGCTCAGCAGCTAAATACAGAATGCTGTCTGCCCCACCTCAGAGTTGCATCCCTACATCCTCTCCTTTGTTTCAGGCTTAGAGAGTGGCTAGCTCTGAGGTGAAGGCCACTGCTAAAAATATACACTTCTTTCCCTCCTAAGAATAATGGTTGGTAAAGAGGATGCAGGCTTTCCTAGAGAGAAGATGGCAACCATCTTCCCAGGGACATTATCTCCCTCCTCTGGAAATCGCACAAGAGAAAGATGGATAACTGCAAGGGCAATCTCCCAGAAGCAGGAAACTTACTAGTCCTGCAAGGCATGTTCTACATTCTCCCCTTGCCAAGAGAGGTCTGTGGGGTGGGCAGGATCCCTTCTATGGAGCTAGACCTGGTGGGACAGTAAATGGTGTGGGGCACAAAGGCCTGGTTCACACAACATGAGAAACCAAAGGCTTGCTCTTGGTTACAACTCATAGTGAGTGAGACATCACTTAGCTACAAGCGCTGGTCTAGACAGCGCCTTGGCATAGCGCAATGCAGGAGCAAAAATGACCGAGGGTGGGAGAACAAAGCAGTGGCAAGCTCCTCTCTGGGAACTCAGATGCCCATGTGGTCCCCCATAAGCCATAGTTTGTGCGAACCAGATCAAAAAGCTCAATTCTAATTCAAGGTAAGTTGCAGAGTACATTTTCCCTCAGACTGGTAAAACAAAACATTGCTAGCCTTCTAATCCCAAGGGTGTTCCCAACTCTGTCTCCATCTCCACCCCTTTTTCACAGATTAAAGAACCTGGTTCTGGAGCTTAAATTGGTTAGTTCCATAGGGTAGCCTATATGGTGCCTGTCAGATATTTTGGACTGCTACTCCCATCACCCCTGGCTGTTGGCCATGCTGGTTGGGGCTGATGGGAGTTGTTGTCCACAATATATAGAAGGCATCACATTGGCTACTTCTGAGTTATGCACATAAAGAGAGAAAGCCACAGCAATTCCTTCATGCGATGACTGCATGTTGACATTTTTTTTAAAAAAAGGATTGAACAAAGGCATTCATTTCTGCTTTGGTTTTCATATGCGGGAATATGTGTGCATGCCCCGCCCTACTCCAATGGGCAATATATTAAGCAGCACTGCCCCAGTGTAATGTCTATTCATATAAATGGAATTTGCTTGGGAGTATAACTTGGTGGGCTTTTTGTGCAGAAAGTGCTCAGTCATATCCAACACTGGTTGAGAGAGAAAGAGCGAGGAGGGGACATGAAATAAGGCTTTGTCTCAAAGAAAAATTCTAGTTCACACTAAGACATTGTTCACAATAAGACACTTTTGGCTCACAACCCCTGCTTCTTCAATCTATGAGGGGAGAGAGAGAGGCTTTGGGGGAATATTAAACAACACATAAAATGCATATCATGTTTTATTGCTTCTCTGATTGTTCCAGGTTGATTCTCCAATCTCCTTACCCCCCCCCCAAAAAAGGCCACAATTCCTGTGTTCTCCTGGAAACAATTCTCTTTGGCTGAGGAAGGATAATCAAACAACAGTAGATTTCTTTAACTGATATAAGGGAAAGGAAGAGACAGCAACAGTGGCTGTGGTTTTGACAAACTGGAATCCCAAATGGATTGACCATCACAACAAGAGGGGAAGGGTTATCTCCTATCTTATGTTCACTGGCTGACAGCAGAAATCAGAAAAGGCAAAGGGAGGCCCGGGCGCTTGGTCACCACCTCACCGGGTGCGTAAGTAAGTCGGGATGGAGTAGTTGAAGAGCAAGTAATCCATTTTGTATAAATTAAATAACCTCCTTTGGTAAAAGGGGCTGATGTTCTGGAAGAACTTAGCCGTCATGTCGTCGTTGGTCCTGGTGGTCTTGGAGGAGGAGGGGAACTTGACGCCTGCGTCAGCCCCAACCAGCCGCAGGATGTAATTGGAGTCCTTGGCCAATGTCTCGTACTTGCCTACCACGTCGTAGTGGATGATACAGGGGTGGCAGAGGGAGTGGACTCGCTCCCAGTGCTCATTGAAAGGCTCTTCGCGCTGAGTCTGCGGATCCAGCAAGTAGTACACAAACTCCTCGAAGCGCACGTCATGGCCGTGCTCCAGGGCCTCGTCGCTGGGGTCCTGGCGGTGCCGCCGGATTATCTTGGTCCCGTAGCGCTTGTGGAATGCCGTGTTGTAGCTGCGGGTGAACTTGTTGCGGTAGGCAGAGACCAGCCGCTCCAGGGGCTCCCGCACAAAGATGAACTTGAGGTAGTTGCGCAGGCGGTAGTTGATTTCGGGGATGCTGTACTCGGAGAGGGTGTGCAGGTTGGAAGCCACGTGCGCCTCGTTGGCTGGGATTTCCAGCGGGTCCTGGTACTTGCCCTGCCCGGTCAAGACCATCATGACCCGCTTCCAGTTAGTGCAAGCCACCTTGGGGACGTAGCAGTACAGCAGCCCGTGAACATCGTCAACCACCAGGTGGCGCAAGTCGTCAGGAGTGAGGAGGCGCCGCTTGCGCGTGTAACGGTTGCACACCTGGTTCAGCAGGTCCCGCCTGCGCTGGTGCGTCGCCTGCAGGGAGGACTGCTCAAACTGAGGAGACAGAAGGGGGGGGTTGAAAAGAGTCACTGTACACTTGGCTGGTAAAGCGCATTTGGCCAGATCCCAACCTATTCTCTGCTCAGGGCCACAAACACCTACGTGTCAAAAAGATAAAGAATTTGGAGGCCTTTCTAAGGCAGTTGTCAGGAGATCACCTGCTACTGGGACAACTTCCCTTCAAAAAAACACTGCACCTGCCTCTTCACTGGCTGGCAACAGAGTTGGCAAAAGAGTTAAGTGGAGGAAGGAGGGACAGCTTATTCCTAAATTGCAGGGCATTGGACTAGATCAGGCATCCCCAAACTTCGGCCCTCCAGATGTTTTGGACTACAATTCCCATCATCCCTGACCACTGGTCCTATTAGCTAGGGATCATGGGAGTTGGAGGTCAAAACATCTGGAGGCCCGCAGTTTGGGGATGCCTAGCTGATCCTCAGGGTATCTTCCAACTCTATAATTCTAGGGGTGGGGTTCAACTATGGTGGCATTGTTGTCTAAACCACTGAGCCTCTTGGGCTTGCTGATCGGAAGGTTGGCGGTTCGAATCCCTGTGATGGGGTGAGCTCCCATTGCTCTGTCCCAGCTTCTACCAACCTAGCAGTGTTCCGCTGCACCAGAAGCGGTTTAGTCATGCTGGCCACATGACCTGGAAAGCTGTCTGTGGACAAACGCCGGCTCCTTCAGCCTGAAAGCGAGATGAGCGCCACAACCCCAAAGTCACCTTTGACTGGACTTAACTATCCATAACTTTACCTCAATTATGTTGCTGTGATGAAAAAAGGCATTCACATAAGGCATATTTATACCCCAGAGAAGTCTGCAGCCACCAAGAATGTGCAGCACCCTCATCTAACTGCAATTCCCATAATTATTTGGGAGGTCAACTGGTATAGCCTATTTTTTTAAAAGTCTGCATATTTTTAAAAGTCTGTCCTGTTTTATTTATATGCACTGTAATGTTTTATTGTTTTAGATATTTTTACTGTGGTGTTGTGTGTCTAAATACGTTTATAGAAACACACACTCAAACGCACACACACTCTTTTTAACAGGTGGGACATACATCCTTTTTTAAAACAAAAACAATGTAGATGTAATGTAGATGTTCTCACATGATACGAGGCTCCTCTTCAGAGCTTTTAGCAACCTGAATCACAAAGGGGGGGGGGGGAGGTCATTTGTGTCTATTCTCTCCTTGTACACTTGCTAATTTGTTTCGGTGATAACAAAATGTCACAAGATTTAAAATGCCACCCAGCACAGTTGGAAAGGGGTGATCTAACCTGGCTGCGTGTACAAAAGAGTTGCAGGAGGAGGAGGAGGAGGAGGAGGAGGAAGGTGCTGTTAAAGTGTGTCAAGTGATCACTGCTACGTGCACAGTCTGAAGGCAAAGGAAAAGAGAGCATCAAAGCATCCTTCATGAAAGGCCTGGCTGAGTGCTCTTGGCAGGGCAAAGTTAACTCTGGGACAGGATGACGTGAGTGGAGACTGCCTTTGGGCTATTCAAACATCTCCCCCTCCCTGCTCCTTATTGCGGTTCTTTCCTGTGCAAGCCATCTGTTAGGAAGGGGCCAGGTCAGGCCACTCCAAGGTCATGGTGCTGCCCCAGGGCTTGCTACTCTGAACAAGTTCAAGAACTGGATTCTTGACTTGGAGGGTATGCATGTGTGTTCCTCTTGCTTTCTTCTACACTTATGCCCACCAGTGTCTTATTTTTTTAAGGAAACACAAGGCAACACCAATTTACGGAAGGAGTCCGCCCTGCTTCTCTCCCTCCTATTTCGTTAAAGACAGAAAGCTCTCGTTTCGGCACGTGAACTGAAGCTGTGGGTTCAGTTGCATTTATCCCTTCGGTTGCTCCTTCCACCGTCACACAAGTTCTGATGTCATGCCAAAGGCCTGCTTTTGAAGATCCCCGTACGCGAAATATTCTCCGGGGGAAGGGGGAATCAGCTACGCCATCCCACAGAGGGCTTAAAGCTCTGTTCGTGCGGTAAATCTTGGACATTTGTGCAGGGTGCATTCTGCATTCTGTTACACAATTAAGCAGATTCTTTGTCTTGCGCCCAGAAAAGCATTCCTAGCTTTAAGCACAGAGCTTCTACTAAAAAACATACGGCTCTGAAACCACAATCTGGCCTACACAACACAAAACCTTTTCAAGTAAGGCTCCCACTACGGAGCAACAGCATTTTCTTCCTAGGAGGGGCTGTGCAACGTGTAGGTAGACCTTTTGCTTCCTTTCCATTTGTCTTCTGAGGGTTCCTGACAGCTGTCAGGCACTGTTAGATCACAGCCCAGGAGCCTGCTTACTCAACCTACCATGCCTGCCTCAATCTCTCACTCACCCGTTGGCATCTGCCAGGCCAAATAAGATTTGTTCGCTCTCTTCAAAAGGAAGAGGGATAACATTAAAAAAAAACAACCACCCAACCCACTCTCTTAATGCCAGACAGAGAGATGGGTGAAGCAGGCACATCACACCTTATTGTTTTGGCCATCCAGCAAAATTAGATCTGATTGTGGTCACTTCCTAGGTGGGGAGTAAGACCAATGCTCAGACACAGTGACTTGAAAAGAAAGACAGCAGGCTCACAGGGAATAAGACTAGGAGTGGCTACTAGTGATGGTGGCTGTGCTGGTCCCGTGGGTTACCCGAAAGGCGAGGTCCAAGTCCGGTCCGTGGTCAGAGGTGCAACGTAAAGGCAGTCCGTAGTCACTGAAGCTGGGTGCAGGGCAGGGAGTCAGGCAAAGTCGGGAACAGGTAGGCAAGCAGGGGACCAGGGCAGGTCAGGAAGCTCAGGCAGGAAAGCAGGACAGGTTTCAAGCAGGAACACTGGCAGGAACTGGTCAGCAACAATGTTGCTCCTGCAACTTGGGGCTGGGGCTGGCCGGCTTTTATCTGCCCCGAGGCATAGGGCGGCCCCGATCCTCTGGTGACTCGCCTCTCCTGGCTTGGAGGTGAGCACTCCTGCGGGAACTCAGTTCCCTTCGCCTCTCTGCCCTGAGCCTCTGCAGCTCAGGAGAGGCTGGAGGGTTACCGGACCCAGAGGCAACCTCAGCTTCCCCTGACGGGGCTGGGAGTGGAGCACCTGCAGGCAATGGGTCCTCCATCCCAGCAGGAGCCAGAGCAGACTCATCAGATGCCTGCACCTGAGGATCCAGCACAGGTGAGGACCCTTCAGACTCAGGCCCTAGCCCCAGCTCTGCTGGTTCTGGAGGCGGGGAATCCTGTGCAGGCTGGGATCCCCCAGGTTCAGCATCTGAGTCTGAATCCCAGGCCATCACACTGGCATTATGTTACCTCCGGGACCAGAGACAGCATTATTCCCAATACCAGTTTCTGGGAGAGGACTATTTATAGTGCTACTCCTGGTCCTGCTTGGGACCTCCCTGGCTAGCGTCTGCAAGAATCAGGATGCTGAACTAGAAAGAGGCCTTTGGCCTGGTTCAGCAGGGCTTCTATGTTCATAAACTGACCCAGGATTTGAACTCACATCTCCCAGAGCTGGGGCACATTTTAGATAGGAAGCTATGGCTATTGACTACGTCAGGGGCCATTTACTCACCCCGTTTCACAAGGGCCAGGAGGCTTTTGTGTAACACAAGGGTTAAAAGTTATAGAATGCTGTGCGCTTTCAATGGCTCCTCTTTAAAAACACAGCTGAGACATTAAGGCAGAAACGTTATAACACTGAAAAGCAGTTGTTCTGTTTCCTATATGGGTTCACTGGGGAGTCATCATCGCTGCTGTGGGAGCAGTTATCTGGCTTTCATTTTCTCCTGTTTCCATTAAATTAATTGTCAAAAGGAAGGGAAGAGTAGGTGGTTACGAGGAGAAAATAAAATGTATTCTGGCAAGCTCCGTTTCCAACAGCCACACACAGGGAGTATCCTGTGGTACCTGAACTGCAGAGAGTTTCCTACCTTCCTTGTTCCTAGGTCGCCCTTGCCAGGCATCAGTCGCCTAGCATAAATCACACTGCTAAATGGAGTCTGTGGCCAAGCAGTCAGGGCCATCAGATAAGGTGGCAAAACCTTTACCATTTCAAACTGCTGGTGGGGGTTGATATCCATGAATGATCCTCCAAACATACCAAAATAATCACCACAAATAGGTAACTGCCTCATCAGCGGAAAAGGTTAAGGATTCTTGCTACCAGCAATTAGGTCTTAAAAAAAAAAAGTGTAGGGAATTGTTAAATCATGCATGCCTCCCCCTGCAACCTAAAGTGGTACAATCCAGACATAGGATTGCTTAAGTCATCCACTGTTTGTAGCGTATAAACCTATAGGGATAAATCTCTTGCTAGACCAAATCTTTGAGCAACAGCAGGGACAGCTGCGGACCTTTGGGGAAAGCCATTGTGCAGCAGTAGAGCACATGCTTTTAACATGCAAAAGATGACAGATTAGATCCCCAGGAGTGACAATTGAGTCTAACCTCTAAAGAGAAATAGCTCCACCCAATTTTTCTAGATCTAGATATATTTGCCAGAAGCCTCCCAGAATACTTGCAGCCCAAGAGCCTGAGCTATGCGGCAGAAGCATTCGATGCCACTGATTGTAACTTCTGCAAACTATTTGGAGAGAGAGAAAGTCAACATGGTCACAGAGGAGCTAGCCTTTGGGAAGACTTGCTCCTGATTTGCTTGCTGGGTGCTTTGAAAGCAAGGTGGCCAGGGCATGAGAGCAACTTAATCCCCTTTCCAGATACACAAAACCACCAAACTGGTAATTTACCTCCTCTGCCCACCACCTTTCAACAAGGCAGAATAAAATGGATCAAAAAATTGTGGCCTGGGTGCAAAGTTATCCTATCAAAAAAGAAGAAGCAATGCACATCTCCCTCTGCAGACAGTAACACCAAAGTTGCATCATAGCAGGCCTTGTGTGTTGCCTGGACTTTGACACACAATGAGCACTCCCCAACTCTCGCCGGTTCCCTCCACGCCCTTCCACCTTCCCTTTTCGCGTTCACTCACCTGATCACCGTGGTAAAGAGCCTGAAGTGGACTTCGACCGGACTTTCCATGCCAACTGGACTTCAGAATCCTGTCCTCTGCAGCTGGAAAGGAAAGGGGGGAATTTTAAAAAGTGCCACTAGCAGCTCTGTTTCATGAATGAATGAATACACACCAACACACCAACACACAGCATCAGCCTTTGCCAACCTGGTGACCTCCAGCATGTGCTGGCAGGGGCTGTAGTCCAAACAGCTGGAAGGCACCAGATTGGTTGTAGTATGTGACTGAGATGCTTGGGTGGTAGGCATCTAAGAGAAGATTCTGCCTGGGAAATGGTTTTCACATGTGCTCTGTTATGCCTGGGTCGAGATGAACACCTGACCAAAAAAACCTCCCCAATGGAGTTGGAAAGCACAATCGGTCTGATAAACAGTTCATCTCGCTTGCTCCACTTCTCACTTTTTCCTCCCACTAAAAATTAATAGAGAGAATAAGATTAGGCTCTCACTTACTAGTTTAATCCCACTCTTCTGTTAGAGACACCTTCAAAGTATCCCTGTGGAACACCCTCCCATCAGATGTCAGGGAGATAAAGAATTACACAACTTTCAGAAAACATCTGAAGGCAGCCCTGTTCAGGGAAGTTTTTAATGTCTGACATTTTATTATTTTTTACATTTTGCTGGAAGCTGCCCAGAGTGGCTGGGGAAACCCAGCCAGATGGATGGGGTATAAACAATAAAATTATTACCGGTATTATTATTATTATTATTATTATTATTATTATTATTATTAAACAAGGATTGAAGCTATCAACACACTGACATATTAAATGGTAAATAAAACAAGAAAGCAGTAGTTAGCAGTAGAAAGCAAAATAAAACATGACAAATGGGCACATGCTGTTTGTGCTGTGGCACCAGTTCTCTGAAATTCTCTTCCCTTAGAAGTGAAGGAAGCCCCAACATAGTGATGTTCTTAGCCTTTATTGCAAACTTTTCTTTTCTCCCAGTCCTTCCCAAATTAGCCTATTTTTATCTTTGCTGTTTTTAATTTTTGTTGGCTTTTATGTCTTAATTCTGCTTCTATGATTTGTATTTTACATTTTGGGTGTTATTCCATCAGCACAAAGATATCTACTTGTGCAACAGGCTTTCCCCCCTCTGTCCCCTCCCCACCTCCCTTTCTCCCTCCACAAACCTGCTCCAGAGGGTTGGGAAAACCCCTAGAACAGTCCAGGGGAGGGGGGAAAAGAATGTTCCATTTTGCAAGCAGAAATCCTTGCACTGGTGACCGAATGTTGATATAGCGCTATATCACATTTGTTGTTGTTGTTGTTTAGTCGTTTAGTCGTTTCCGACTCTTCGTGACCCCATGGACCAGAGCAAGTCACATACCACATGCAACCCTATATTTCTGTGCTCCGCTTTTTATCCTGGTTGGTTGTTTAATTCTACTGCATTTCTTATTTTTGCATTTCATTGTCCAAGACAGGGCGCAAGACAGGGAAACCAAAATTCTGTGGTTTGCCTTATTTAGCACTTCCCATTTACAGTACCTAAACCCTTCACTCGTCACTTGCTAAATAATTAGACCCCTGTGGGCACAAGGATAGACCACTTCCCGCTGGGCCAGACTCTCCAGGCAATTACCCAAGAAGCGGTGGCTGTCAGTAACAGTCGCTGGCTTGCTCAACCCAGTGAACCCTCGGCCTGCAGCAAGGGGAAGCCATTGTGGTGCTGGGATGAGGCCTGATCAAACGCATGCCAAGCTGCCACACTCTGCTGAGCTGCTCATGTGTGAGGTTCTGAGCCTGCGTCACTGCCAGTGGCTTACCAATTAAAAAGCAGAAACCTGTCAAGGCAGATTTTAAACATTCATTCATGGCAATGACTAAGAACCCTATTGAGGCAGGGGGCCAGGATTGTGGGGGAAAAGTAAGAAGGGCATGCTCATTAGTTTTGCTCCCCATAATAAGAACTTGAAGATATTTGTTATTGTAGTACGCTCAATGTAGGAACACAGGAAGAACTTGCCAGATCAGCCCAGTGGCCCATCTGCTCCAGCGTCCTGTTCTCACAGTGGCCAACCTGCCGGAAGTTTGCAAGCAGGACCTGAGTGCAATAGCAGTCTCCCCACTTGTGATTTTCAGCAACTGGTATTCAGAAGCGTTACTGCCTCTGTCTGTGGAAGCAAAGCACGCCCTTCATTATTGATAGCAGCCAATGATAGCCTTATCCTTCATGAATTTGCCCCAAAGCCATCCACGGCTTATAGGACAATGCCAAACCCTAGACCTATGTTCTGTGTTCTCATTACTGCTGGGATAGCAACAAATCAGCACAGAACAGAACTGACTGGCCCAAACATCTCTTTGTAGAACTGCTGCTCCTGCTGTAGGCGCCACAGCAGGTGGGTTTCAAAGCGGCATGTTCGAACTGGCAAATCTAGATCTTTTGTGGTAGAAGCATGAATATGAAGAATCAGGATGAGCGTGCTAGGAGAAGGGGAGCAAGCTTTTGAAATCCAGGCTGTAAGTCATAAGTTGTTGTTGTTCAGTCGTTCAGTCGTGTCCGACTCTTCGTGACCCCATGGACCAGAGCACACCAGACACTCCTGTCTTCCACTGCCTCCCGCAGTTTGGTCAGACTCATGTTGGTAGCTTCGAGAACACTGTCCAACCATCTCATCCTCTTTCGTCCCCTTCTCCTTGTGCCCTCAATCTTTCCTAACATCAGTGTCTTTTCTAGGGAGTCTTCTCTTCTCATGAGGTGGCCAAAGTATTGGAGCCTCAGCTTCAGGATCTGTCCTTCCAGTGAGCACTCAGGACTGATTTCCTTAAGAATGGATAGGTTTGATCTTCTTGCAGTCCATGGGACTCTCAAGAGTCTCCTCCAGCACCATAATTCAAAATTATAAGTCATAAGTAACAGACCACTAATCTGAATGCTATTGTCCCTGGCTTGAGAAAGCAAGTACAATGGTACCTCAGGTTACATACGCTTCAGGTTAAGAACTCCGGTAACCCAGAAATAATGCTTCAGGTTAAGAACTTTGCTTCAGGATAAGAACAGCAATTGTGCTCCGGCAGCGCGGCGGCAGCGGGAGGCCCCATTAGCTAAAGTGGTGCTTCAGGTTAAGAACAGTTTCAGGTTAAGAACAGACCTCTGGAACGAATTAAGTACTTAACCAGAGGTACCACTGTAAATGCATGTTCTTATACTGCTTTGTACTTGGGAAATCAACTCAGCATGCTAAGGGAAGTTGTGGGGCGGAGTAAGGCTGGTCACATTCTTACACAGTGAATAACCTGATAGCTTGCAGTGGTTGTGGAAATCAGCAGGGGAGGGGGAGAATTTAATCATCCACAAAAATATCACCAGCCCTACCACATGCTTGTCACGTGACAGAAGGGGAAGTTACTCAGTTTGGGCAAATGCAGTGCCTATACGCAAGGCTGGCAGTTGCTAAAGGGCAAGCGATCTGTGAGCTGACGCAAAAAATCGGGAGAAAGCGGCAGGTTACTGAAGAAGTGCGATGTTGCAAGTAACCACAACCCATGCCCACAAAGGTACCGTTACGGGGGTGGTAGGAAGAGCTTGTCACGTGAGCTTTGCTAGATATGGGGAACCAAGTGTTAATCTGCATTTCAGTCTTTTCTCTGCCCTGTCCTAGATTGGAAATGTTCAAACCTAATCCAAACTGACTGGATTTTGGTACTGTTAGACCAAGTTCTCTTGCCTGGGAAGAGACAGAACTCAAGGGAATTTCCAATGTGAGTGCAGCCTTTGCTCCAAGACAATGCATGGAAGATACCCAGCCACAAAACGTGCACCAAACCACATACAAAAAGAAGGAGGAAGAACTGGCATTGAATTGGACTCAGCCCTGGCTTGACAACACCTAACATGTTAGAAACTTGCTAACTAACCAGCTTTCATACAGATACCTCATGGCAAATGAGAACTGTAGATATGTGTAACTCAAAAACTAGTTTTAAAACTGCCTATACACCTCCCGTGGTGTTAAGACAACTTTGTGTTTTAGGCTTTCCTTCACTAAGTACTGGTAGCAATCTGCTCTGTGCGGTCAAGGGAATATGCCCCCTTCCTGCTGTGTGGGCTTGATCAAGGGATTTCTCAATGGAAGGCAACAGGAGGCTAGCAGTGCTGATCTCCTCAAGCCAAGATGATATTTACAATGTGTACAAGAGCATTTGTGTTGGGAAGAGAGGAGGGGAGCACTGGAGCATACACAACAGATCCATGGAAGTGTATTATAAAATCAGCCCAGGAGGCTCACTGCTTAATTTGTTCCCCACGTGGCTTGATGAAGAGTTCTTGAGAACTCAAGAGTTTGCACACTATTTCGGCTGGCCTAATTGAAGACATGGTTCGGTTTTTGGAACCTCATTTTGGCATCTTTGCAACACCTGAAAACTAAAAAGCAACTGGGCGTAGTAAAGACCTTTTTTCTTCCTAAAACAACAGAGAGTCTTGCGATGCCTTAAACACTAACAGTTTTTCATTACGGCATAAGCTTTTGTGGACATGGGGTCATTTTGTCAGATGCAAGGAATGCGATCCTCGGTTGTCAGATACACATTGCACATGGATGTATAAATGACCCTTTGGCGCAGTTATTTATCGAGTTGTCAGAAGTCTCTAAATCTCTCCGCCAGGTGGCTAACCTTTGGCCCTGCAGAGGTTGTTGGGAGACCAGCTCCCATCAGCCAAAGCCAGCATAGGCAATGCTGAGGGCATGTCACTCAGCAGCATCCATAGGGCTACAAGTTAGCTGTGCCTGCTCTGCACTGATCATAAAGCAGAGATGAAAGCTTGCCTTACAAAAACACACTTAAAGAGTGCACTTAAAGAAAGGGGCAAGTAGCCTGAGGGCAGTTACATAATTCTTCATGCAGAGTGCAGCAGGGTGGTATGTGGTGCAGGGCTTCCACTATAAAGAGAATCTCAACAGTCAGTTTTGGGGAAACTAAACATGAAGAGTGGGAATGGGATAAATGTTCGTAGCCCACCAAGTACAGGCAAAGTTGGGATTCGAGATATCTTGTTTCGGAGAGTGTGCATATGAGCTATCAAGGGAACCATCAGCGCAGGATATTTACTGATTGTGCTAGTAGCCATGGCAGGCCCCACTCATGCATTGTAGCTATGGACAATACAGTGACCTGAATAGGGAATTGCTTGGCTCTGTGACCCAGTTATCAAGCCACTCTATCATCCATCTATCTATCTATCATCTATCTATCTATCTATCTATCTATCTATCTATCATCTTCACGTAAGTGCAGAATGCACCCATATATATGGCAGATAAGAGAAATGGAAGCAGCATGGTGGGCAGTACATGAGGCTCATTTGCTGTTCCTCACCACCACCTCCAGCAGAATAGCCGATAGCTATGATGCCCCTCTCCTCCCTCTGCACGCTGTTCTGGGGCTTCTCAGATTCCCAAGCTAATTTCAAGAAGGGACACGGGGGGGGGGGAGAGAGAGAGAGAGAGAGAGTGGAGAGCTCCCTCACACAAGCAGAAGTCCTTGTGCAAGGCATTGGCTGACAGGCTCACTAGGTGAATCCTGACCTTATCTTATCACAAATTCTGTACTGAGATGCTTATTCTGTCCCAATGTAAGCTGCTCTAGATGTATTTTAAAGGCTGTTTGGTGTGAGTTTTAATGCCAAGAGCTCTACTGCAGAATTCTAAGAAGTGTGAAATCTAATGAATAACTGCATCCTAATCTTCACATCAGTCCGGGAGGTGTGGATCAGGTCAGTTTACCTGGAAAGTCAAAAAAAGAAGGGGATTTGTTGAGTAATGGAATAGCTGTGCTCCGGGGGTAGGGCACCTCGAGTCCGGGGTCAAATGCAGCTCTCCAAGCCTCTCTGTCTGGCTCTTGGGGCCCTACCCAGGCCACATAACCCAACCATGCTCCTTACCACCCCTGCTTTGCACCGATCGCCGAAGAATTGATGCTTTTGAATTATGGTGCTGGAGGAGACTCTTGAGAGTCCCATGGACTGCAAGAAGATCAAACCTATCCATTCTTAAGGAAATCAGCCCTGAGTGCTCACTGGAAGGACAGATCCTGAAGCTGAGGCTCCAATACTTTGGCCACCTCATGAGAAGAGAAGACTCCCTGGGAAAGATGGAGGGCACAAGGAGAAGGGGACGAAAGAGGACGAGATGGTTGGACAGTGTTCTTGAAGCTACCAACATGAGTCTGACCAAACTGCGGGAGGCAGTGGAAGACAGGAGTGCCTGGCATGCTCTGGTCCATGGGGTCACGAAGAGTCGGACACGACTAAACAACAAACAACAGAGTGCTTTTGGCTGGCTGCAATATGTCCCTGAACTCTGATCATGGCTTTTGCTTGTGTGGGTGGAGAATAAAAAGGAGTGCATGAGGTTCTAGACCCCTCTTGGCATCACTAGGCTGGGATTCAACCAAGGACCAAAATGCTGCCTTTCATGAGTCAGCAACCATATATATGCAGGACCCATTCATGCACTTCTGCAATACTCAGCAGAACATTTGGTCTGCTTGGCAAAAGGGGAAGAGAAGGCTATGTAATCTTTATTCTTTTAGAAAAAGGTAGCTGCTAACTTATTGGTGAAAGAACTTTGAAGCTCTTGCCTGGAAATGGGCAGCAGCCAAGCTTCTTCATTTCACGGGACCTGGCGGTTGTGGTGTTAAAACAAAAGATTACGACATCTCTTTTGTCTGTATGCTTTTCAAATTTCATGGCTTGGGTCAGAAGTGACGGCCGATTTCACAAACACTTGTGCATCAGTAAGTGCCTTAATCCATAATACTTCTGTTTGCTTTATACTTAGCTATTCCCAATATTAAACTACTGCAGCCTATCTCAGTTAGAACTAGGGATGGGGGAACCTGTTAATTTTGGTTTCTCGGTTTTCCAACCTTAAGCTCAGTTTCCCACATTTCCACATCAGCTTGCGACTAGTATTATTTTAAAAAGCCCTCATGAAAATTCATCAGCATTTGAGTGCTAATTTCTTTTAATATACACCTTTCTGCAAAGTGGTTTTTCCCTAGTAAAATGCATTTTTATGTTATTTTCACTAATATATGCATCTTATGCACACTTTACCCCAGCGCCTGCATTCTGGTGCACGTTACTTGGCTGGAGAACTGCAATGCAAAATTCAAGGAAGTGCAAAATTCGAAGAATCGCTGCTTCAATTTGTGCATTGTTTCAGAAACTGCCAAATACCCTGTTTCCCCTTTTTTAATACGTAGTCATAAAGTAAGCCATGGCAGGGTTTTTGTACCTTTGTGAGAAGTAAGACGTACCCCAAAAGTAAGCCATGGTGCTGCCATTGTTCCCGTCGCCTCCTCAGCCCCTCCTGTGTGCGCAGGGAGCCAGCGAACCAGCGAGAGGCGCGGGGTGGAAACGCGCCTCTTGCGGAGTTCTGCCCCGCCTGCTCAGCGCGCAGGGGGAGGCTGTACCATACCATACTGACGTAATAAAAAGAAGACATCCCCCGAAAATAAGCCACCCTGTGTTTTTTTGAGGGAAAAAAATTATAAGACGGTGTCTTAAAAAGGGGGAAAGACGGTAGGTAGGTTCACCTTTAAATGTGAACTGAATCATATTTTCTATTCATAACAGGGAACAGTTTTAGTGGAACTTAAGAACACCTTATAGTCAGAAATATTATTTTCTGAATGTTAAGTACGGTAGAGAAAACAGGAGGCAGCCGTTGTAAAAATCAAATGTCCATTCCGCTCAGTGTAGCCTTTTCAATTTGCAGAATGTGGAAAAACCTAAAAACATGATTTAAGCATCACTTATAAAAATGGCCCCAAGGGAGCCACAAATGGCTCAGCTACATCAGGGCAGCAGTCCAACTGTGAAGGAAGAATTCTCCCTTTGCCAATGCCATTGCAAGTAGCAGCAAAAGGAGGAGGGGAAGAAAAGATCCGCTACAGCCCTGCTTCTAAAGATAAGCCACCACCTCTGAATGGTGGCCGATTCTGACGCACACCACACACACACACACACACACACACACACACAAATAGGAGAAATGGCACATAGTTTCAAGGCTGGAAAATTCAGCACAATTCCATTTCACTCTTTTAAGGTGAGAAGGTTGAATGTGGGAACTTCTGCATGCAGAGCATGTGATATACCACTGACTTATAGTTGCTCCTGAAGGGCAAGATCCGATTCTTAGTCACCACTAGAAGTCGGGATTACAGCCATCAGCACAGCAGAATTCCCCATCACAAAAGCCTTTCCGATATTGCAATGTCTTGGAATGAAACCACCTGACTTTACAATGCATCAGGTGCTGTATGTGACATCCTTCGTATGCAAAGGCCCTTGAAAGGTTTAGCAGAGACACAGCTGAGTGCCTCCAGGAGTGAGTGTGATATAGCCAAACATAGCCAGCCCCTGAAAGCCCCTCAATCCTGTTCTGTTTAAGTCATCTTCTTCCAGATGTCAAACTCTGATCTAATAAAGGAGCTCTATGTAACAGAATATACTGGTGTGTATTTTTGGAAGAGTCTCCAAACCAGTTCAAAATTCAAACTCTTAGGGCAGAGGTGGACCTCCAGGTGTTGTTCAGGTCCTAATTCCCAGGTTATAAGGAACCACAAAGGTCATCTATAGTTCTGTCAGAGCAGGAAATCCACTGCTACAACATCCCTGATTAATTCTTGAAATTTCTAGGAGTATGCTAACATGAGCATTACAAAATGAATCTAATGTGTGAAATGCCCCCGCCATCATCTCTGCAATCTGCAACGTGGCCCTGGGCAGCATCTCCTCTGTTCCAAATACCCAACATGCATTAGGAAGCGCAGCAACATAATTAACTGATACTTAATAACGCTGGTTGATCCAACTGCATTAAGGCCTTTCCATGTATGAAGAATGACTTCATGGAGTTCACCACCACTGCCATCAATCTTGCCTGTAGGGCTGAGGAAAGGGAAAATACCACTCCAAATTGGAAGTAATATTCTACTAAACAGTGATGCTATTATTCTCCAGCAGTTTGATGGCAATAATAGCTTTAAAGCCAGGGCCCTGTAATGACTTGCCAGCTGGTTCCCATCACTCTTTTTCAGAAACAGAAAGGAAATCAATCTGAAGCTAAGCCTGTTTGGTTTATTATACTAATTGAGTGGGCAGAGGATAAAGAGAGAATGTTCCTCGGAACCTTTTGAGAACATACAGCTTAGAGAACAGCCCTGCTGCGTTTGACGATCAGAAATCAGATATTTATCCAATGCTGACCTGGAAACGATCCCAATGGTGACCTTTGGCATTTCCATTGGAAATTATGGCAAGTGCATCCCTGCAGTTTCAAAAGTTGGCTATCAAACTCTTTGCTTTTCCTGGATCAATTTGTACCCCCTAGAACGTAAAATCATTTCTGAAATTGGGTGCCAAAAGGGCAAGATTTTGACACTCATGTATTTGTTCATTGTCTACCTTGTCTTTTTCTAAATCTAATAGCCCCATGAAGAAGAAAAGTGTCTACAAATCAAAGAATGGACCTTTTTTGAGGGCCGCACTGTTTACTAGGCAACAGTACCCAGTTTAGTTTGTATTGAATTTCCCTCCATGTATATCTCTTAAAATTAGTCTCCAACTTTGTTAAAACTTCCCAGTTCCTGCTTGATTTTGGATTCATTGTAAGCTTCTTGGAGCCAGCAACCCTCGAGGCAGCCCTAGATGCAACTAGAAACCTTCTTAGAATCTAGTACAGCCTAATCTATTCAACTCTGCTGCTCCCTCCCATATTCCATCATAAAACTGTGACTATATGCAGGCGCCATAGCTTCAATGCCAGCCAGTTGTTTTCTACCCCACACCCTACTTTAACAACAAGCTCTGGAGAACTGAAAAGACTACCCCCCATTTTGTGACATTTTAGTTGGTCCTAATAAATATATTCCTTCACCATGGATTGACTGTACAGTGTGTGTGTGTGTGTGTGTGTGTGTGTGTGTGTGTGTGTGTTTTGCACAACCCACAGTGAGGCAATGCATTTATATATATATATGACACACACGTGTGTAGACCCCCCCCCCAATACAATCATAATAAAAACCTTTAACAATCCCTAAGACATCAACAAAATTAGCACGTGGAAATTACACATAACCCTGGTTCACAACCTTCTAGGAATCGAAGTGTTCTTGTTCCTCTCTGGAAGCTTTGAACTGACTGAGCTGGGCAGGCCACATGTGTGTGAGAGAGTCCCACACATGTTAATCCACTTAACATTTACTGGATTTTAAACTGAATTGAAGGGAGATGAGTGTCTGTCTGTCTGTCTGTCTGGAACATACCTAGTTTCCACTGTACAAAGGCAAGAGTCAGTTTCTAACAGTGTCTTCACAGAGAAGGCAGAAGCAATTACAGGAACAGTATGAGACATGAGCTGTATTTTTAACCTGTTGTGTGTAACGTACTTTTTTCCATTCAAAGGCTTCCATTTTGTCCTACTTCTAGTTTACTACACAAGCACCTAACAGACAGAAGCTATCAGCTGGATGAGCCTCAGCTCTTTATACGAAAAGGTACCCCTGTCCATTGGGCTACTTGTGATCTTTGCTAAAACAAGCAATTCAAAAATTTTACTAAGGCAACCCAAGATTCGGGGGGGGGGGGTGGACTGTATACCAAGGCCTCTATTCATCTATTTAATTGCAAATTACTTTACCTTTATCTTTTCCTACTTGTGGTCAGAAAGGATGACAAGTTATGTATGGCACTGAGGCGCCCAACATGTGGAATTCCTATTCAAACCCCTGACCTCTTCCTACACTCCCAAGATTTTGCCAGGCATCACTCAAATCTGTATTCACAGCATCAAGAGCAAAAACCTAATTTTCTTAAAACAAGAACAACAACAAACACCACGTTTCCCAGAATGCTCCATTTTGCCCCCAAACCAATTTAGCATGTCAAGAACTGGAAAAGCACACACACAGCCTTGCACATCTGGAACCTGATGCCAAAATGTGTCAGGTTTCCTCACAGCTTCAGAGTAGGGCATTGGCTGGACTCCCATTTCTGCCCACTAACCCCCCATTTGTGAGGTGGAAATTGCTGCCGTTCATCTTCCTTCTAAAGCAGGAATGTAGGAGGAGACAAAGGGAAAGGGGCCAAGGGCACTGAACAGTGTGGCTCTAACATGCCTGAACCTGTGGTTTGGCAAAAGGACGTGAACATGCCATAAAGCACTACTGTCTGGAACACAGCCACAAACACTCAAAGAGGGAAATGCTCATTTAAGCATCTCATCATGAGTGCTGAGTAATCCCGAGAACCGTCCATTGCTGTGGGCACCACAAAGACCTATATGAACACAGTCTCTGTAATGTGAGAAATATTCACCTTACTATTAATCAGAATGAGGCTGTGCTCCTGAAGGGTACCATTAATTGACTGGGAGACATTTAGAATGATATCCTCCAGAAGACAACTCAGGAACACGTTACGTGTTTGCTGTAGCTCCCTCTTGGCGTTAGATCTGCGTACTGATCAGACACGCACCAAATGACGAATCCAACTGGCTGGGAACCGAAGGGACAGCGCTCCAGATTTCAAGGCAGCCGACGGTGACATCATGCAGGCTGCAGCCAACAGGGTTTCCCTGTACAGCAATGATTAGGAACAGATCCCAAAATGCAAAGCTCACAACCTTGGACGTAAACCACTGGCTGGGTTGTATGACAAACTGGGAATCCAGGGCACAACGCAAGACGGCAGGAATGTTTGCTCTCCCATTGAAATCAATTGTGAGATTTAAAGGTCCTTAGCCACGACTGGATCATGTCCTTGGAAAAGACACAGAAGGGGAGTGTACTTGCATCTGTAGTCTGTAGAGTATGCTACTGCCCCGTCAGTTACTGAATTCAGCCACCCCCTTCACTTCCTGTTGCATCTGCCCAAGATATAAAAAGAGGGGGAAATGAAAGAGCTGTCTTAAAGCCAGAAATTATAGCTTTGGGCAACAATTACAGCCACTGGCCTTCCTGGAAGTAGAAATTCTAAAAAGTGATCCAGAAGATCTTAAAAAAAGAAGAAGTCAGTCTTTGTTGCTTTTTGGAAGAGTATTGATTTGAAGGGGATAACTGCATTTAGATCCTGTTTACCTTTCCACCTTGGTTAAAGCTAACATTTTAAATGTTTGGCAATGACCGCAAATGGGAAAAATGGGAAACGCACAAGAGCAGTATGCCTTTCTCTACTGGATTCCTGCAGATCTAAGAAACATCTGTCAAAACTGAAACTGGTTGTTGTTGTCCTTTTTCCAGGCCATAATAAACATATATCGCCCACTGCTCTCCAGGGCAGTCCAAAATTAAGAGTATTTTCACCTGTAATGCTAATATGCATACAACTTTTATCCTGCTCTCACTAATAGGACCATAGGTAATACTGTTAACAAAGAGCAGAGAAGGACCTAAAATCTAGACTTCTTTTCCACATGGGGCATTTTCTTGTCACATTGGTTGAAAAGTTGCTTCCCCAAACATCATCTTTTTTACCACAATAAAAGTAAGGAAGCTCAGAAAACCAATATTTTGGTCAACAGACCCATCTCCTTGCCCCCACCCACCCAACTGCTGCCTCTGTAGGAGCTATACTAGACCAACATGGCGTATGTGACGCACGCCACAGAGGGTATGGGAAATGAAGTAGAAAGACAAAGCTAAAAGAAAAGTATTAGCTTGAACATCTCTCTTTGTCTTGAAGGCTCTTTCAGGAGATGCAAGGAAGGAGGAGCCAGCCTTCGTGACACTTTCTCACTGTCACCATTCCTTAGTCCACATATTATGCTATAAACTGACTTCATGGTTTACTCATTTAAATATAAACTTCTCCAAAAATAAATATTGTTTGGTGGCAGGGAAGCAATTTAGGCTACAATCCTAATGTTGTTTACTACTGAATTCGACAGGACTTACTTCTGAGTAAACATGGTTAGATTGTGCTGTTAGACAGAAAATGAAGGTGGGTGCATGCAAAATTCACAAAACAATTCTGTAAAACAGTCACACTCAAGTTGCCTATCCCTTTCCTAAAAGCAGTAGTGGGGAACTTCAGCCAAGGGCCTAAATAGACCCAGCAAGGGTTATAATTTGCCCCCCAAGGCTGTTTTTACACAAGCCACGGCCCCCATGCCTGATGTCACATATATGCAGAAAAGGCCCACTTCAGTGTTGTCCCTAGGTGGCAATCCACTAACCGTGGAGGGCCTCCTCCAATGAACATAATGATCAACTGGCGAATTCTGTCCAACTTTGGCCAACACATTCTTCATGCCTTTGGTTGTGTGCTACACTGCCCAGCTGTGGAATGCAATGTGATAAGCTTTTTACTCTCAAATCTACAATTGATGCACCCCTGTAAAACTGATGATTGGATCAGTTCTGTTCTCCACCCTTCCCCAAACCAAGCTGTTCCAAGAAATCTTTTTCCGAATGGAGGAAATCCATCCCCTCCTGTGCCAGCCAGGCCCTGACCTACATTGCCCTTGAATAGCACCTTTATTCCTAAGCACTAGGGTTCCCTTCCTCTAGATGCATCTCCGTCTCCTGACTAAGGTGGTTTCCTTTGCCAAGTGAGACCTGCATGCTTGTGGTCTGACAAAGCAGCACACAACAGGCAGGAGTCTGTTCTGAGACGCTTGGAAAACCTACCAAGCACGCATACAGACATAACACGTTGCCTGTGCAACGCAAGAGGAGGCTGTTGACTGGCAAAGTCCTGTGTCTGGCACAGCTGCCTCAGGAGGTTTCTTGAGGGGAACTGGCAAAGGGTGGCAGTGGAGTAAGAGGCCAGGATGACATTTTCTGGTATCACTGAGGGGGAAAGCAGAGTCTTAAAACTAGGGTAAAGAAAACAAAAACACCTGAAACATCCCAAAGAGATTTGGGGATTTCAGGTTTCTGGCTGAGTGGACATGGAGCCAGCTCTCTCACACACCCCAAGCTGATGTTCATTGGGCCTGGAAGCCACTGTGTGGCTCAAGCCCCCAGGAAACCATTTCCCATGGAACTGGGAACCTGGGATACTGTTCCTGAAGTGTTATAGGGGCTAATCAGACCTTCTTGCTGCCAGGGAAGTTTGGGAAGAAATGAAAGTGGGCAAGTAGGAGTGGCGATGAGGAGGTAGAATAAAGGAAAGACCCAAGATCTAGTAATGTCCGCTAGCTGGGTGAGGAACTGCGGCAGGGAAATCTCTAGGCCGTGACATATTTGTGATCAGGGCAGTCATGTGACCTACACTACATGAGACAGTCCTGTGTTTGATTGGCTGTCCAATCCAAGTCTGGTTAAAGCTAAAGAACCATAAAAAGCAAGAGCAGGAGCTCCAAAGCTACCTGTCTACTGTTAGCAGCACCTGGTCCGCAGACTGAGCAAGCACACAGGTTCCCTGGTGACTGCCCCACCATAATGAGATGTGTTGTATTTATACTTGAATTATAGCAATCATTTCTAAATTTGCATATATATCAGGGACGGACTTTGCTAATATGGTGCCCTGAGCAAAGACTAAGTTTTGCACCCGCTCCTAAACATTTCTTATTTCCACAATAATTATTTTTTGTACAGCTGCTTCATCATCATCATCATCATCATCATCATCATCATCGTGCCCCCTCGGCTCAGTACCCTGTGCAGGGGAATTGTCCGCATTGCCCTAAATCCGGTACTGCGTCTCTCTCTCTCTCTCTCTCATATATATCACACACACAGTCCCATTGTTATGAAATTGAAAGTTTATATGCTGTGAGCTGCCCCAAAAGCTGAATTTACACTGAAGGGCGATAAATAAATGCTCAAATAAATATGTGCATAAATATAAAATAAAAATAAAAATAAATGTCAGAACGGCTGCCCCTCCACGTCTACCTGAGGCTGTCTCGCCATTCTGTCAAGATTTAATGTTTGGCCTTGAGGAATGCCAATGTTTGTGAAGCTGAGCTTGGCATTCAAAGTAGAGCAGCTCCATCAGTCATTCCCCTGTTTGTCCTCAGCATCAGAAGAAGAAGAAACCCTAGGAAGAATCACTCCCTTCTCCCTTCCACTCCTCTATTCTTTCTTCCCCCTCAAATATGTTTCCTTAAGTATGTTTTCCATGCATTCAGCTCTTTCAAATATTTTCCCCTTACCTTCCCTCAAACCCTTATCTATCTACCCACTACAAAGGAGGGTTTTTACCAGAAGTTCTAGAGGGTTCCTCCCCACCCTCCATCTGCCCCCCCACCCTCCCTCCCTCCCACCACCTGTGAAGTGACTGCCACAACCAGAGTTCTATTGGAAGTTCATAAAGGTAGGAATGAGCCAATGATTCTAAGTGAGTAAATATAATATGAATTTTAAGGAACTAGTGTGCCATCTTAAATGGGAAACAGCCCAATCACGCAACAGAATACTATCTTTAGAGCAGTACAGGAAAGTGAAATGAGGACAGACTTTTAACAGGAGCTGGGAGAAACTGAAGATTGCACCGGAGACTTATCGTGGACAAGCTCAAAAGCCACAAACGGCATTCTTATTTTAGTAATGCAAGTGGAAAATGTGATTAGCTGGAAATGTGGCAAGCCCTTCAGCTGGTTCTTCAAAGTAGCTGGGATGGCAAAGACTCTATTTTCCAGTATCCATAGCTCAAATTGTTGGGAAACCATTATATTAGCACCAAAAAGGGGACATGTATAAACTATATGAAATGTTGAGCTCTTCTTATTCGCCTTATGACAAGGAGGGAGAACCAAGGGTCTGGAAACCAAGCCTTATGAGGAATGGTTGAGGGAGTTAGGTATATTTAGCCAGGAAAAGAAGAGACTGAGAGGAGATAGGATAGCCATCTTCCAATATCTTCCAAGGGCTGTCACATGGAAGATGGAGTAAGCTTGTTTTCTCCTGCTCCAGAGGGTAGGACACGAAGCAATGGCTTCAAGTTACAAAAACGGAGATTCCAACTAAATCTCATGAAGTACTTTCTGATGGAAAGAGCCATTTGACAGTGGAATGGACTCCCTCAGAAGTTGCTGGACTCTCCTTCCGTGGAGGTTTGTAAGCTGAAGTTGGATGGCCATCTGTCATGGATGCTTTAGCTGAAATTGCTTCATTACAGAGAGTTGGGCTTTGGTCTCCCTTCCAACTCTACAATTCTATGAGTCTATGAAGGGCCACAGGTTCCCAATTTCTCCACTGGCAGTTTCTCTCAGTGCCAGGGATCCAGCAAAATCCCTCATTGTGAAAGAAGTGTATTTTTCTCATGCAGCACTGTTTCCATTCCACTGCAGTTCATCTTCTACCCAAAACTACATTATGTGTCTCACTGTCCAATGTGGCAAAATTTTGTAACCGATGTCATTATGTTGTCCTTACATTATTCCACCCCGTTCATTTCAAAGCAAGGGAAACATCGTGCAATTTTTTTTGGGGGGGGGGGGACAAACAACGCAATCCAGTACATGTTGTTTTGTGGACTGAAAACAACAGTGGCAGCAAACACCAGTTTTATTTGCTGGGTTGATTTCTGTCACAGAAACACAATGAGTAAGCGAACACCGGCAATTTATGCTCCCCTCACAGCTCTCCAGAATCCCTAGATAAGAGCCCAAAATGGGCAGAGCAGCTGAGCTTCAGCTGAGTGAACTATGGAGATTGTGGCAGCCTGCATATTGGCTCAGGAGTAAAAATGGGGAGAACACTGACTGACTGTGTTGCAATTCGGAACAGGGACAGGCATGTTAAAGGATTGCTTTCCTGACTCAGAAGAAAAAAGTTGCAGGGGGATGTGCTGCTGTAAAGTTTTAGTTACCAGAGAAACCAGATATCTCCAGGAAATAATGAAGTGAAACAACTGTGGTTCTCTTTCTGCCTCTCCCTTCACGCTTTCCCTAACACCCCTCGGGTGTTAGGGCTCCCAACAGCTGCAAACTTCCCTTTTTTATTACTTTTTTAAAGAAACAAATGATAGATACTTCCATGATGTAATATCAATTATAAGCACCCTTCCATTCCTGTCTCCCCAGGCTCACCCATACAATACTGCCCAATCCTCATCTCAAGAGTGGCTGTTTCAACCAGGTTCTTCACAAACAGCCCAGCACGGGTTGAATAGTTCACAAATAAAACTGTCCACTATCTAGAATGTCAGGTGAAAATCTGATCGTCTGAATGGGCCACCAAAGATCTAGCACAATATTATACCGTATCATCTCATACCTGGGTTAATTTCAGTCTGAGCTAAGGCCTAATTTCAACACTATAAGTGCCTCAAAAGCTAAGTGAAGGACCACTCAATGCTATTCATCACCATTGAGCATGAAATCCTTCTGGACAGGTAGCTGGGACTGATGGGACACTGAGTTGCCATGACTCTGGTCCTGCTCTAAGGGCAAATTCCAGAAGATGATTATGGGGAACTGCTGTTCAACCCCTCATCACAGGATCCTATCTAGTCCCCATTCTATTTCATATCTGCATGGAAACTGCTGGATGAAGTCACCTAGAGAGCTGGGCTGCCATCAACAATGTTTCTTATTATTATTTATATTAAACATTTATATCCAGATCTTCTCCTCCAAAAAGGGGTTGCTCAAAGCAACTAATAAAATATAAAAACACCAGGAATCCATCATTTTGGGGGGAGGGAGGGAGAGAACAAACAAGCACCAGACCAAAAAGCAGCATCACAGAACAAGAAAACAAAGAGCCAAAACACAAACACACACACACCAATTGACCAAGAAGTCAAATTAAGTAACAAGAGAATCAAAAGCTTTTTTAAAAAAGAAATGCCTTCAACCATTGAAGAGGAAGATACCCTTGCAGCCTAACCTCTTGGAGTAGGGCAGTGATGGCTAACCTTGACACTCCAGATGTTTTGGAACTACAACTCCCATCATCCCTAGCTAACAGGACCAGTGGTCAGGGATGATGGGAGTTGTAGTCCCAAAACATCTGGAGTGTCAAGGTTAGCCATCACTGGAGTAGGGAGTTCCAGGGACAGGGCGCCACCACAGAGAAAGTCCTCTCTACGCATGGCCACCAATGGCACCTCAGAACCTCTGGTTACACTTCATAGGAGGAAAAGTGCTGAGTTAGTGCCCGGTGTCCATGATGGACTTGAGGAAGGTTGCTAAACTGAGGCTGTATCCTGACAAGATGGAGGTGTCGCTGGTGAGAGTGGAGGAGGGGTTGCACTCTACCTCAAGAACCAGTGTCACATTTTGTTTGGTGAGGATGCTGATGGACCCAGTGTTGTTACAGGAGGCATCAGGCCTCCAGGTTACAGGGCAGCCTCCACCATTTCAGACTGGTGCACCAGCTCAAGGGTGTATCTTGGCCACAGTTATCCATGTGCTGGTAACCTCCGCCAGACAAGAGACCTTTCCTCAAGTGTCTTTAGCTGGAGCTAAAGGCGAGTGGCAACTGTGGAGAGGGTGGCCCATTTATGGAGTGCTCTTCCAACAGACACCCACAGGAAATCTACCCTTTCATCTTTCCAGCAGATTTTTAAACCCAGCTAAGCGGTTTTAATCAGCACATTGTAATGATGTGGTGTCTTGTTCCGCTGTTCTTTTTACCAGTGTTGTCATACAATGAATTTATTCCTTTATTGTTTTAATTTATTTGAGTGGGCTTTAATGGGAGTGTTTCTCCCTTGAAGATGCAGATTACTAATAATAAAACAAACAGGCAGAATTAATTCACCACAGAGCCCATTTACACATTCAGCTGTCAGTCATCCAGCCCTCAGTAATCAAGCAATACCCCTGAACGTGCAAGCGATGAGAAATCACAGGAGGGATTCAGCTAAATTTTACTCAGAACAGACTCATTGAAATGGAAAAACCTAGCTTTTAACTTCAATGGGTCTACTCTGTGTAAAACTTAGTTGACTATCACCCCATATTAAGAAGTGCAATGCAGCTGAGGGAAGAGGCTCAAATGCCAACCAGGGTTTCTGAAGTGAAAGATGCCACTACGTATATCAGATCCTGGTTTTATTTGCCAACTGTAAACTAGATTGTGCCAGCAAACTCCCAGCATTCCAACAGTTCTCGAGTCTTCTTCACCAGATGAGCTTCGTGACCTGAAACCTTCCAAGATCTTCCCACCTTTGCACAACTGCCTTTTCAGAAGCAGCATGCAAAAACGACATGGTGAGCTCCAGCACAGCTTCAGACAAAATTCCTGCCAGGCCTGGCTTGGAAATCACACCGACACTCTTCTCCCGCTTTTGAGACAAATGGCTTTTCGTAAAACAAAAAACCCAGAATCATAACCAATTGTCCCCCTGGCAAATTGTTTGCTGTTCGGGGGGCATCACTTTCTCTTGCTTATTTGGGGTACCTGTAACTAATGCCTGTCTTGCGTCAGCTGCACAAAAAACCTCTGGGGATCCTTTTATGTGTGGTGCTAGCTTGAAGAGGGGCAAAATTTCCCAGCTCCAGCTGAGCCCTCTATAAAAAAAGGTAGGTGAACAGAATCCTGTATCACGCCCTTTGTGGGTAATGCCATTCCACACCCTTCCCTTTCAGCCTGGCATTTACATTTTTCAGCTTTCAGCACACTGGTGGTTCCAGCTCTCAGCGACGGCAGTGCCAGATGTGAAAGGAGGGAAGAAATGGTGCAAAGTAGAGTTCCAGGAAAGAGATTCTGCAGAGCTGCTGCCAGTCCGTGTAGAGACCGTGTTGAGCTAAACGGACCAATGGTCCAACTTGATGTTAAGGTAACTTCTTATCTACCATTATTATTATTTTTAAATCTAATTTCTATACCACCCTTCATCAAAGGATCACAAGTGGTGGTTTACAACATAAAAACACATGCCATAGTAACAAACAAAAACAATACCCCCTACAGTTTAAGAGGCCATTGATTGTTTTATTAGCCAAAGGCCTAGGAGAAGAGGAATGTTTTCACCTGGCGCCTAAAAATATGCAATGAAGGCGCCAGGCAAGCTTCCCTGGAGAGAGCATTCCACGAGGGAGCCACGTCAGAAAAGGACACCCTCTGGACTTCTCATAGAGGAGGCATATGAAGGAGATCTCCCTGTGAATAACCATCCATGTCAGACCAGAACCACTGCAAAGCAGTGCCACCTACCCCTAATTTGAACAGCCGCTCTAGAAGGATCCATGTCTCTCCCCCTCCCCCAATCATGCCTTTGCCCACTGTAAAGATTAATCTCAAGCCCATAGGATTATTTTCCAAACTATTTTCCAAACTATTTTCCAAACAGTTCTGTAGTTTGGCTGTCCATTGCACAAGCCGTCCATATTGGTTTGTGCCAACTCTACAGATTCAGTACAGTGGGAAGATAGAACTGCCTATTTTTTGGAAGACAAAACAGAGCACAATCCCTCCCTCACTCCACACACACACACACACACACACACACAATGAACTGTATGAAGACAAAAGATAACAAAAGATAATGAAATCTTCCTTTGTGCCTGTAGACAGAAGATTTTTTGTTTCCTTGTTTTTGTTGGCATGTGATAACCCTCTGTTGTGTAAATACAAAATTCACTTCCAATTCAGGATTCACTACTGAAAACATAGACAGACTGATAAAGGGGCTGTGGCAGTCTTCTGAACAAACATGGAATTTTGAGCTGCAGTAAAATTTGGTGTATATAAGGTCTTTCTCAAAATCCAGGTAAGCCGTTTTTTCCCTCTCTCTCTCCTCCCTCTTTCACACATGCACTCCCTCAACTGAGGAAACAGCAAAACTGCATTTGGGGGCAATTGGGAGTTCCTCCAGACATCCTGTCTGCTGAGCATTCAATCCTGATTTGCTAGCCCAAAGCTTGCGTGGAGGCTATACTGTGCTTGCTCTTTATCAAGCATTTGTTCCAATTTGATTGCACGGAGGTTATAAGACTTCACATCAATTGACTGCCATTCCACATTTTTTAGCACATCCCCTCGTCACTTTCCTTACCACAAAAAAAGTTCAGAAGTTTTCATTTTTCTCAAAGCAGATTTGTATTGACAGAGCACTTTAACATACGCTAACTGACTGCCAGTATGCCACTGAATCCCTCCTGGAAAATGGTGGCACAGTCTGGAGGCAACCATGGCGCATGGGGTGATGGGCTATATAGTTTGCATGGAATAGCAAATTCCCCTTTCCCTGTACAGACATTTCCAACTTACTGTTGTCAGAGGGCAACAGTTCCATACACACTCCATTAAAGGCACAGTTTGCATGGGTCCTTCCTTTCCCTCTCTTCACCCCAAAATAAAACAGGCTGCGGCTCCTCCGAAAGAGAGCATGCAGACTGCTAGAAAGTAATGAGAGCTGCTTGCTCACCCACCTCATCCCCTGCCGATAAGGAAAGCAAGTTTCTGGCCAACACACACACATACTTGGAAAGGTTTGATGAGTCACTGGTTCATATGCAGTCATCCAGCAACCAGCAGTAAAAAGTTAGAACTCTCTTCCCTCAATTCATTTAAAAGGATTTCTTTTTAAAGGGGGGGGGGGAGAGAAAGCAGCAAGCCCAGTTGAAAGAGGAGGAAAAAGTAGCACCTAAAGGAAATTATTATAACCACAAAGAGTGCCAATGTGGGGTGCAGTTCTGCCCCCACCAGCCTCTGATGGAGGTGGAACAAAGCCATTGTGGCTAGTAGCCATTGATAAATAGCCTTATCTTCCATATATATTTTTTCTAAATTCGCTTTAAAACCACCCAAATTGGTGGCCATCACTACTGCCTCTGGTGGGAGCAAATTCCATAGTTTTGTGAAACAGAGGGATGCGGGTGGCGCTGTGGTCTAAACCACAGAGCTTAGGGCTTGCCGATCAGAAGGTCGGCGGTTCGAATCCCCGCGACGGGGTGAGCTCCCATTGTTCAGTCCCAGCTCCTGCCCACCTAGCAGTTCGAAAGCATGTCAAGTGCAAGTAGATAAATAGGTACCACTCCAGCGGGAAGGTAAACAGCATTTCCGTGTGCTGCTCTGGCTCGCCAGAAGCGGCTTAGTCATGCTGGCCACATGACCCGGAAGCTGTATGCCAGCTCCCTCGGCCAGTAAAGCAAGATGAGCGCCGCAACCCCAGAGTTGTCTGCGACTGGACCTAACGGTCAGGGGTCCCTTTACCTTAACTTCTTGTGAACTCTGAAGATGTAGGGCACAATAATCAGCCATCTCTCTCTCTCTTTTCTTTTACTCTGTGGAGCAATGCCTATGGTCAATATAGGCACCCTCCCTACTCCAAAGAATAATCTACAGTATGTATTTAAGAAAAAGCCATTTAAAGCGGGGGTGGAGAACACTGTCAGAATTCAAAATCCATATGGTTTTTGTATGAAAGATCCAGAGGCAGGAGACTGGATTCCTGAAAATGAATTCTGCACTCCTATTTCATTTTTTTCTTCATGTGGATCCCTCCAGAGAACTCCTTTCATAAAGCAAAAAAACGTTTTCTGTCTCAGGGCCAATTCTGACGTACTGTTAGTTATTCCTGGCAGCATAATTTTTGGAGACTGTAGTCAGCTATATGATGTGCTCCTACCAGGAGACGCATTTGCTGTTAACAAATTTAACAGGCATCGAGACAGAAGAAAATTAAATGCCAGCAACCACAGCTAAGTCATCTCAAAGAACTGGGTTCCAATTATTTTTTTTAATGTGACTGCTAAGTTGAAAACTCTTCTTTTCCACTGCTCTCAGGGACAGGAAACAGACTGGATGAAGCTCATTAGAGCATCAAATAACTGTCCTTAGCTTTTAATTTCCTTGCCTCTGAATTTCAGTCTTGGCCACTTTCTAAAACTCACACTTTATTCTATTTTAAAATAAAATACAGCTATATGCAAATATATGTGACTGAAGAAAAGCAATTAAACCAGTTCCAGATTTGTTAAAAGTAACATTTAGAAGGTAATAAAAACTTCAAGTCTGCCATTTCCAAATTTTTGCTTTGGGCAAGATACAATAGCCCACGTCATCAGAGAAAACTCCCATTATGTGCAATGAATTTAGTGCTTTTCTTTTATACTTTTGACAGTAATCAATGCATATGCCATTTCACCTTTTCAAATAAAGAGTCCATTTCCTGCTAAGCAAAAGACTCAGCACTGCCCACTTTTTGCTCTTTGTGGTATCTGCACCTGTGCAAAGGTTCAAATTGATTCTTTTTTCGGGGGGGCGGGCAAAGTTTGAGACCCTGTGGCCCATTAGCAACTTTGCACCTGAGCTTGACTGCAGCTGAAACAGCAAGGGAACATCCAGCTTTTTCTTTTTCTTTTTCAGTGTCCAGATGTCAGTAAGGAAATCCTCCACATTTTGAGAATCATAAATGCATTTGTTTGGGGATTTGTGTTAGAGATTCAGGGTGTTCACAGACAGACATTTATTGTGCAATTTGAGCTGCTTATACACACACATTTTTTTTTTTTTTTGCAGCATCCACACAATGTTGTCGTCAACCCGATAGCCTATACTTTAAAAAAAAATTGTTTGGATTTCTCCTTACCTTAGAAAACCCAATGAATAAAAGTAACCTGTTGTACATCTGCATTCACTGATGGCATTTTGATTTGTTGCAGCATTTATTTATTGATGATGATGATGATGATGTCACTTCTCTTTGCTCCAGCCCTTCTCCTATGATCTTCTGATATTCCCTCAACTTCAGGCAGCTGATTATCCATGAGTGGTTTCTGTGCAACTGACAAAAGAGTTCAGTGCCCAGCCAGGTGAGCAAAACCTGATGTGTGCATCTCTTTCCCATGAAATCAGCACCTTGCCCCTTTTAGGAATCCTGTTCTTGGGATCCACACAATTATGCCACACTCCTAAGTGGGAGTAACTTGAATGTTCTCCCAGCTGTATCAAAACTGATCACAAATATGGGGTGCTTAATGTTGGCTGGGAGAATAAAAGACCCCTCAGAGACTGAGTGGGACCCTGAGCAGGTGAACTGCCATTGCTAGTCTCAGGAAGGCTAGTTCGACAGAACACATCATCTTATCTTTTATAAGAGCTGGAGCAACCATAGAAAACTGGAAGCTGGAGCAACCATAGAAAACAGAAAATTTGAGCCTGGACTTGAAAATGTAAACCATATCACAAAAAGCTTTGCCATAAATAAATGATAAAGCCATCCTGTATTTTAAAAGTTTTTGTGTGCAAGCACACAAAATAAATGAGCTTTCTGCCAAGAAATTATGCAGTGTTCACAGCTATTCATTTATACACCAACTTGATCACAGCACACCCAAGAGATTCTTTGAAGTTCTGAACATTTGCAATATCTAATTTCAGAACTATTTCAGAGTTGAGCAAAACAAACACACAGGAAAAGGGGAAAAATAAGAGTTCACTGCGATTGGTTTTCATGCCTCAAATCAGACAGTCTCTTTCCAGTTAAGAGAATTTGTTTGGGGGTGGGATGCCTGGCTTTTCCGCTGATTACTGTTGTCACTGTTTTGCATCCTGTTCCAACCATGGCAGGCCAACACACCATAAGCCATATATTGTGACCTGCTCTGGATTGGACCTATTTTATTTTGCAGTTCTAGGCAGAGTGCAAAACCAAAAGCTTAATTGAGCTATTGCTGGCTGGTGGTTGATGGGCTAATCCTTAACAGAGACCTACTAGTAGAGCACAGCTGGGAAACCTGTGGCCCTCCAGATGCCATTGGACTCCAACTCCCATCAGCCCCACACAGTCTTGACTAGTGGTCAGTGCTGATTGGGGTAGTAGTTCAGTAGAGGTTGGGCAGCCACCTGTTGGGACTGCTCCAGCTCTGGGGATATTCTGTTTGAAGTTGGGTGTTGGACTAGATAGTCTACAAGACCCCCTTCCATCTAGCTCTATGATTTGACCCTTAGATGGCACCAACAACATGCTAGGTCAGCAAAGACCCTTGGTTGGCCTAATACTGGCATTGTCCAAATATGGATTCTGGAACATCCTATTATCGATACTAAGGAAAACTTGGCCATTCCGTACTTGGCTTCCATTTGCACTCCTGTGGTGTGGTTTTGCTGGAAAAGGATACCTGAAAGATGGACCTAAGGGTTGGCAGCATAAAATGACTGGTGATGATTGTCACTGTGAAGAGTGAAAAAAAATTGTATATATCAGGATTAGTTGGGCTTTGATCACTTGCTCTGAACTTGACCTCTGGTAAATCCTAATTAAGCCAGACAGTTTCCTTACCTTAATCCGATTCGATTGGGTTAAGGAACAATGACATTAAAATCAGCTGGTATTACTCACTACAAAAAGTGTCTGTGACCTGAGGAAACCCAGCTGCCAGAATTTATTTTCTAATGGCTTGGAAATTCAGTGGAGGTAGACATCTCAGTAGGGGAGCTTTCCCTATTTTAATATAGAGGGGGAAAGGGAGGGGAAAGAGGGGAACTGCAGCTGTGCAATGCCTTTTCACCACTTCTGCCCACTTTGAATAAAGGCTTGCTGTGGCTGGCTACATATATACTGGTGACGACCCAACAGAATCAGGCCCCCTTAATGAGCTTAAGTGCAGCTAAGGCTGAGTTGAATAGTTAACTATGGAATGCATCCCCACATTCAAAATAAAAGGTTCTAGACTTCATGGGCATTGAAATCAGTCAGAAGTACAGGTAGTGATGGCAAAAGTGCCAAGATCGGAAATATGCAGGAGTGCCCCTCAAATTATGGTGTTTTCCCATCCATTTTGTCTAACTAGCTGATTCAGCTTCTGTTTGAGCCAGAGTCTTGCCCCTGCTGCATTCAAGGAGTCCTCCATCGCCCACTCTTTAACCCATTCTGATGGCTACTAACATAAGCAACGAAGCAGCATGGGTCAAACTCATGGGAGGAACCTCAAGCAACACTCAAACATTTCATAAGGCAATACAAGACATTGCAAGGTGTTTTCACCCTCCACGTCTGGATTTGGACATAAAAGACAAAGGGAAAGTGTTGGCTTATGGAGAGCCAAGTTGTAAGCAAGCAAGACATTGCACAACATTATTGATCATGTCTGTTAAGGCATCGGCCTTAGCTTCCCATTTCTTGGCTCTGTAGAGCTTGAACCAACATGAGATAGCCTTAAGTCTAATCATATATCACTGGATAATAGTACATGCAGTATATTATTATTATTACTTTATGGAGAGCAGTCAAATGCATATACGTCGCCACCTGCAGTATGAAGTGATTCAGCCTGAAAACAGGTTTACTACCTCACTGAGAATGAAGCACGTGTTGCTGTTGGTTAAAGGAGACTCCAGTTTCCAAGCCATCAGTACTAGTTACCTGGATGCCTGCACACCTGGCCTCCAAAAGGAAGTCCCAAAGACGTGTGTAGAGCCAAGTCAGCACTTTTGCCAGTGCGCCTGCAAACCACTTTCACTGTTTCTCATTATGGGATACAAACATATTGTTCTAGCCAAATGGCCTGAAAGTAAGGGGAGATATATCAGAGTTGAAGGTTTAAACCTGTTATAAATCTTGCACTGAAAAATCCAGAGACCTGTCACAAAAGCCTGCCATAATTCCAGAACAGAAGACGCAAGAGCAGACCACCTGGAATCCACTCAACCAAACCAAGACAAAGTCCACCTTTGTCCCCAGAGCAGCAAGGTGCCCTATCACCAGGTGTGGATGCAGAAGGACTTCATTTTTATTTATGTTTTGCTTTCCTCATGCAGCACTTGACAAAGAACTTGGTGCATTGAACCAGCCCACAATAAGAAGCTATTTTGCATCTCTGGGTTTTTTTTTAATGGTTGTATAAACATCTGTGATATTGAAAGAGGCCCTCCTGCTTACCAAGCTACAGGGTGATCTCCCCAAACTGGCCTTCTGCATTATATCCCCGAATAGCTGCTTGGCCATGGATGGAATCAGCAGCATATGGAAGAGAGCAGCACAGCATGTCCAACCCACAAATGCTTAAGTAAGTATGCTTCCTTTGTGACACGGCTTTTGGATGTGTTGGTGCCAAAAATACCAAGGCTGCCAGTGGAGGCAGGGTGGAGGTATGGAGAGAAAGCAACAAGCTTTGGTCTGGATACAACAGAGCAGAAGGTTTTCCACAAAGGCAACGCCAGAGGCCCACATGCAATTGTGCAGCAAGCTGTTTTTCCACAGACTCAGCACAAAAAGCTGGCCTCTGTCCAGAGGATCTAGTCTTGGACTATCTTGGATCTGAGAGCTTTCCACATTAATTCAAATTCTGCTCCATGTTCGTTCACTCTCTTATCCCAGCCTCAAACGCAGGTTGTATTCAGGCATTCAATCCTTGGATTCCTCCAGAGTAAAATGTTACCCACCTGTCTCTCCTCTAACAACCGCACAATTTATTCATGTTATTGCTTTCATACATCACCAAATTAATTCAAGGAACTCCCAAGGTCACACGCACAAGTGGGAGAAACACATTTCCCCTGATGATGTATTGCTCACAGCCTGGTGTTCCTCAGAGGGCTGAGCAAGCCTGGTTGGCTTGTTTCTAGAGAGGCTGCCAGTTCCACATCTGGAACTGATGAATTCCAGCCCACGGTACAGCAACCAGATTATGGGAGAATGAAGATAGAGGCCTATCTTTTCCACATCTTCCCAGCGTATCTTCATTCCCTTTGGCTTGAGTGAATCACAAAGACTTCGCTGCATTTGAAGCGGAGATGAGACGGCTTGTTAAAATGACTAAGTAGTGTCATGGTTCCTTCTTCCACACAGGGAATCCCGGGAATTTGAATTGTTAGGAGGAGGAGGAGGAGGAGGAGGGGAGGGACTGCTAACAAACTGCATTGCTGTTTGCTGTGCCTGCTAGTCTCTAGAACGGAATTTTATTTATGCTCTTTGTAGGTTTCTGTGAATAATACCAATAATTAAAAATTAAATAAGGGAAAATAACAGGAAGTGGGGGGGGGTACTCAGCTGGGGAAATGTAGAATATTCTCCTTGAGTTTCAGGATGTAGACAGGGTAGCCATGTGCCCTACTATGCAGAGGAGAGTCCTTTGTTTGGAGAGATGCTCTATCTTGAATGGCTGTTCAGTCCAAACTCAGTTAAATAACCCTAAGAAGGGAGAGCAGGAGGGGCCTTGAAGTTGCCCAACGACACCTGGAGAGCCACAGGGTCTACATCTTTGCCTTAGAGCAGGGGTGGCCACTGTGACACCTTCCAGATGCCATTGAACTACAGCTCCCATCAGCCCTTACTAGAAGGGCTAATAGTCAAGGATGATGGGAGTTGAAAGCCAACATCATCTGCAGGGTGGCACATTAGCTACTCTGACTTAGAACAATTGACCACAAGAGGATGCTTATCACCTGAACCCTGCAATCTCAAAACAGAAGAATCCAGTGGCATCTTGGCGGGAAGAGATGCTACAACCTCACACCATCTTGTAGTCAGCCAGTGGCCGTTCTAAGGGCCAGCCCTGTTTATCTAGCTAGGGTAGGTCAGCTGTTGCAGGAGTTAAGGAGCAGCTTATTCTTTTATTTTGCTATTAAAAATCTGTATACCTAATTGGTGGGTAATTGGTGTTAGTTTGCCTCCAATAGAGACACTTTATGCTGCTCGAGCCAGGAAGAGAGCAGAGAGAATTGTCGCAGACCCTTTGCAGCCTGGTCATTACCTGTTTGATTTACTTCCATCTTAACGTCGTTACAGGACTTTATACACAAAAACGTCTAGGCATAGGAATAGTTTTTTTTTCTTGTGCCATCAAACTGTTAAATTCGTAGTTGTGTGCGGAAGGGAGGTCAGTTGGTGGTATGGGGTTCCTTTGCTGTGCTGTTGTATTGTGAGGGGAATAGTGTTTGTATGAGGTACGTTTTTCTTTTACATTGCAATGCAGTCGAAGCAAAATTCCAAGTATGATTGGTACTTGGCCAATAAATTATTCCTTATTCCTCAAATTTAAAATATACGTTCAAATTATTAGCAGAAGTTGAAACAAGTTTAAATTTTTTAAAAAATTGAAATATAAATAAAACCAGCAATTTAAAACACACATTATAAAAGGAAACTACCTATTGAAATACCTAGCAACTTTACATGTCTTTGCAGGCTTGCCTAAACACACACACACACACACACACAGAGAGAGTTTATAGCAGATGCCTAAAACAGGCTCCTGTCAGGCAGTCCCAGAGTGTAAGTGCAATCTCTGTGAAATGTAGAGTCCTTACAACTGCTCCTTTTTTAGAGTCAAATAGCATGGCCCAGAGAGTCCAGTGAATGTGCAAAGCCAATTCATGGACCTCTCCAAGTGTTTTCCGAAGTCCGTCTTGCTGAGCAGCTTTCCAGGCTTTGTGAGGTGCAAAGAAGTCTTGCAAGGATGTGAAGTTTAGAGAAGCTTCAATCCCGCCCCAAACACTGCAACAAGACAGCACAGTTCTAGCTGCCACTGCAAACGGAACATGTGGAGAGAGAAATGCACACGGAAAAACAAACCCGCTTGCTTGCTTCAATATTTGCAATGCTAAAATAGAAAGGCCGACAGACAGCTAGGACGCCCATGCCAAGCAATCCTCCAGCTATGACAGCTCCAAATACAAAGCCGTTTCCAATAAAGGCTGCTGATCAGCAACAATTTAAAAATAAAAATTTAAAAGATGTAATAAAATACAAGGGGCCATATTTGGGGCTGAGCAAAAGTTGGAAGGCCAGCACTTTTAGCTCTGTCCACTGAGCAGCTTCACGCCAGATAAGCCCAGACACTAAGGAATCTGTAACCCTCTCCTCCCCAATGTGAGCAGAGGCTTTAGCAGAACGTTTCCCCTCAGATACTCACTCTCTTACAAAAGCCAAGACAAGAACCAATGGGAAGCAGCCAGCTGAGATGCATGAAGGGAGAAAAGCTCTGTTACTGCTGGGAGAGAAGGACATCTAAAGATGTACCTTGCGCTCAAGATGTACCTAAGAAAACAGTGGAAGCAAAAAATGGAAGAGATAAGACCTTTGGATTGCAGGCTATGTATGGGCATGTATGGAACTTGGAGGTGGGAAAGGGAGGTGCTGTAGACTGGACAGGAAGCACCAGCATCAAGCTGTTCTAATCTGCCAGAGGCAAAAACTCAGAATCAAGCAAAAACTAATGATTAAAAAAAGAAAAATAAGCATGGGATTTATTTATTTTTTTAAGGTTTTGGATCCCTACCTGCATTTCTTATTCATAACCCCTTCTATGGACATGGAAGGTAATTTGGGGGGTGGGCAGGAGAATGCCCTTGTGAATGACTAAATCTGGGATCTTGCACATGCAACGGATGTGCTCTGCCACTAAGCCAAGGGTCAGCAAACTTTTTTCATCAGGGGGCCGGTCCACTGTCCCTCAGACCTTGTGGGGGGCCGGACTATATGGGGGGGGGGAATGAACGAATTCCTATGCCCCACAAATAACCCAGAGATGCATTTTAAATAAAAGGACACATTCTACTCATGACAAAACACGCTGATTCCCTGACCGTCCGCAGGCCAGTTTAGAAGGTGATTGGGCCGGATCCAGCTCCCGGGCCTTAGCTTGCCTACCCATGCACCAAGCTATTGCCCTTTCCTCGTGCCGCATGCAAAGCAGCCGTAGTCCAGGCGGCATGCATGCAGGAATGGAATCACCAAGCCTGTACTGCGCCCCTATTGTTCAACGCTGAAGGAAGCCGTGGTGTCTGCAGAAATGAAATTCCAACATGTGTTATCCAGCGTTGCCATTTCTGCTGACACGAGGACCTTCATTCAGCACAGCCCTGCTCTCTTCCCCCTCTCTAGCAACAGCCTCTCACATTACACGCATATGGGAAGCTAAGCTGACAAAAGGTCTGCAGCTGAAACAATTGAGTTAGAAGAAGTAAAGAAAAAGAGGGCCTCTCAGAGTTTTGCACTTCTGCCTACTTGTCACAGGCAAAGTGAAATCTGTTCCATCCCTGTCGTTGAACCAGAGCTCCAAGTACTCACAGCTGCCTGCATTCCTGCATTCATTCATTCATTCATTCATTCATTCATATCTCCTTGTGCTTCTACCCCACCCTTCCTCCCAATGAGAGCACAGAGCAGCAAGCTATATAACACAGCAATATTTTTTTTAAAAAAACCATTGACAGCAACATTAAAGACTATCACAATCTTTAATCTCTTAATGGCAAACTTGATTAATTAAACTTGATTATTCTAGTTGACTAAGAGGTCTTGCCCAAGAAACCCACTTCCCCCAAAGATCAGACTTCTTGCAATAGGGGAAGTGAAAGGAAAGACAGGGGAACACATGGGATGACACTTGCTTTGACTCACCATCATCCAACCTCCATGCAAAGCAAATCAGAATTAATGCTCATTAAACAGCCAACTTCATCTAATCTCCCTGCAAACAAGTCAGGATAAATGCTCAACAAACAGGTCATCCAGATGTGCCTGTATACAAAACAGCAACGTTGGCCAAAAAAAAAAAAAAAGGTGCGGATTACATTCCAAAGGCCTAAGTAAACAGAAAAAAACTTTTCACCTGGCACCTAAATGAGAACAACCAAAAGTCATATGGGAGGCAGTTTTATAACATGTGGGGAGCGACCCACTGAGAATTCTGCCATGCAGAAACTAAAATCAGAATAGTAACAAAAATTAATATGTGTGCTGCATTTCTGCAAGGAGATCTTGTTGGTTTGAGTATTTGTATAGAACGTCTGCAGGAGGAAAGATAAGTGGTGGGCTCACCTTCCAGCAAGAAACACTGGAATATGTGCAGCCACTGGAGAAGGGTTAAGAAATCCTTTGCCCACCATTGCACCTCAGAATCAGGTATGCGGCAGTCAGTGCAATGACTTCCTGGAAGCGCTCTCTCTCTCTCTCTCTCTCTCTCTCTCTCATGTGTGTGTGTTTGCACATGCACATGCCATAAGAAGTTAGACTGCTCATTTGACTCTCAACCAATCAGAAGTTGAGGGTATCATAAGCAGAGAACTAAATTAGCTAATTTACATAGAATATTTTCTACACTCTTGCAATGGCCTTGATCAAGAAAAACTTTAACTGTGTGTGTGTGTGTGTGTGTGTGTGTGTGTGTGTGTGTGTAAAAAACCTAACACTAACACTATAGCAAATGGTTAGTTGCTACTGATGGATAAGTAATTATCCCACCTTAACCTCTCTTTGTTTAGCCTCTTACTCCTTATCTTAATAGGAAATTACATCTTTAAAAGATGGGCGTGATAATAAAAATGCACAGCTGAGTGCAAACAACAATGAATTTAGACAGAGGTCATTCTTTCACTGTGGGACTGTACTTTCAATCATATTCTTGAGGAAAACAGGTCAGCTGAGCAGATATGCAGTTGTCCAGAGGTACAGAAACACCTGCAGGACTCTCCAAAGTAGATCTTGCAAGCTTGAAATCCATGCACTCATGACCTAAATAGCCCATGCGCAACTGAATCCTATATACATATATCCTGATTTTGAAGAAGTTCAGGGGCTGCTAGACTACAGTGGTCACACTTGCTGTGGCTGACAGGAATCTGCACTCTCAACATCTTGCTGGCATTATCAGCCATGCACACCATGAAACAGATGCACAAACAACACATTTAGAAATGGCACCCAACCTCTGGGGCTGGTGGGATATCATTCTGCAGCCTACTGAATTTATCTAGCTTTGCAAACATTTTAACCACTTTTTTAATCTTATCCATTTTGTATCAGAATTGAGAAGCAACAGTGTAAACTGCCCCCAATCACTCAATGGCACTTCACTGATGCTTTCAGCCTCTGTAGTGATACCGCAGGAGAGAGCCACATCCTTCCTTCAAATTATCAGAAGGGTGAAACTCTGTGCAAACGGTGTGGAAAAACTGCTGTAGCCATAATTAACCGATAAAGTTGTCATGTTTTGCATTTTGAAACAGGCACAGCTGGGATTGAGCTCAGAGAGACAAGACTCAAGCGCATTGTTTCCTCAGAGCAGGCATCTCACACCAGAAGGGCTTCCCTATCTCTTGGTTGTGCCCCTCACATGCCTCAGTTGTTGTCCCACTGCAAAATAACAAAAGCCAGGACTGCAGAATTTCATTAGCAGATTCACTCCATAGGATTGTGCACTCTTCAGATCAAAGAGTCAGGTTGCTAGTCAGGAGATCCTGGGCTTAAAGCCATCTGCATCAAGGCAGGGCAGAGCCCTGAACAGATCAGTGGGTGGAGCAGTTTCCTGCAATGTTCCCAGAAAAGCTGGGTCTGTCCAATGCACAGAAATTGCTACTTAGCTTCTTCTCTAGACATTAATAGCCCTGGCTGATGGTTAATGGTTTGTCTACAACTTGGAATTGGTGTATTGTTTATTAACTGATCAAAGGGATGTGGGTGGCGCTGTGGTCTAAACCACTGAGCCTCTTGGGCTTGCCGATCAGAAGGTCGGCGGTTCGAATCTCCGTGACGGGGTGAACTCCTGTTGCTTGGTCCCAGTTCCTGGCAACCTTGCAGTTTGAAAGCACACCAAAAAAAGTGCAAGTAGATAAATAGGTAACGTTCCGGCAGGAAGGTAAATGGTGCTTCCATGCGCTGCTCTGGTTTCGGTGTTCCCTTGTGCCAGAAGCGGCTTACTCATGCTGGCCATATGACCCAGAAAAACTGTCTGCGGACAAACGCCAGCTCCCTCGGCCTGTAAAGTGAGATGAGCACCGCAACCGCAGAGTCGTCTGCAACTGGACTTAAGAAGAAGATGATTTTGGATTTGATATCCCGCTTTATCACTACCCAAAGGAGTCTCAAAGCGGCTAACATTCTCCTTCCCCTTTCTCCCCCACAACAAACACTCTGTGAGGTGAGTGGGGCTGAGAGACTTCAGAGAAGTGTGACTAGCCCAAGGTCACCCAGCAGCTGAATGTGGAGGAGCGGAGACACGAACCTGGTTCACCAGATTACGAGTCTACCGCTCTTAACCACTACACCACACTGGCTCTCTGACTTAACTGTCAGGGGTCCTTTACCTTTTTTTACCTTTTATTAACTGATCCAGGGAATGGAGCAACTCCCCCATGAGGAAAAGTTACAGCATTTGGGGCATTTTAATTCAGAGGAGAGGCGAGTAAGATGTGACATGATAGAAGCACAAAAGGGTATGCGTGGCATTGGGAAAATGGATACAGAATAGTTTTTCTCACTCTTTCATGACACTAGGACTGGTGGGGGACATCTAATGAAGCTGAGCATCGGTAGATTCAGGACAGATAAAATAAAGTACTTCTTCACACTGTTAAATTATGAAATTTGCTTCCCCAAGAGATAATGGCAGCCACCAACATGCATGGCCTTAAAAGGGGCTTAGACAAATTCATGACGGTAGAGGCTACCAACAGCTGCTAGCCATGACGGCTATGTTCTACCTTCACTGCCACAAGCAGTGCGCTTTTGAATACCAGCTGCTAGAAACAGCAGGAAGGGAGAGTGCATCTGGTGGGCCACTGTGAGAACAGGATGCTGGCCTGGACGGGCTACTGGTCTGATCCAGCAGGCTCTTCTTAGGTTCTTAATTAATATACAGTAAATGTCACCCACCCACTTGGCTTTTACTCAATGGACAATTCTATGCTGCACACGGCTGAGTGAGTTTTTTTAAAGTTTTTTTTTTAAAGCTTGTAAATTAATAGTTCCTGGCCTACTAAAAACTTTGCTAGTGTGCCCTCCCACCCCCCAGAAATAGCAATGCCCCATGAATTATGTTCACGCTTAATGGGAAACTCTACGTTCAGCCTTGCTGTCCAAATCAGGTTTACCCAAATAAACTTAACAATATTTTTTAAAACAAATGAGACAACTTTAAAAGGAAGTGAAAGCAAGAAGCTTGACGGGAAACGTGTGACAGGTTCACTTTGTTCTTTAATTCTCCGCCCCCCCCCCCTTCGTGGTATTAAAGAAACCAAAAGCAGACAAGAATTTCCTCAGCTTGAAAGTAAGTCACTTCTGCTATCTGAAATGACAAAGAGCATGTTGTTTTAAAAACTAGCTGAAATAAAAGCACCAAATTTTTTTTCAGGTGAAAATTTCCTCATATCTTAACTGAAAATGTGTCAAGTGGCAAACCACCGATTTTCAAAATGTGTGGACATTTCAAATAACTAGCTAGGTACTGTCTGGGTATTTGCTCAGGAAAACTGGAGGAGTGTAGAGAATCGAAATATAGGCTACTGCGGGGCTGTGGACACTTTTTCATTCGGAGGCTGGCCCCACACAACAAAACAACAACAACAACAACAACAACAACAACAACAACAACAACAACAACATGGATCAGGGAAAGCAAGGTCAGAGGCAAGAGAACATATATAGGAGGAAAGCTTAGAGGAACTCCAGAGTCTGCCTCTCCAGAAATGCTGTAAGGCTCAGTTTCAGGCACAAACATGAAAATAAGGAGCAGGTGAAGCAGGCACAAGACAAGCCTACAGTCCAACACCAGCAGAAGATCAGCCTAGCTGGCAAGATGCCTCTTGGCATCTTATAGAGATCAGCTGGCTGCCACACCCAGACTGTCAGGATCCAAAGTGTAGTTCCCCCAGTGTTGTCAAATCCCTGCAGCCTGGTTTGGGGGCAAGCAAGGGCCTTGATGGCACTAATATAACACAGCTGAACTACACCTGTGTCTGGGATCGGGAAACGTCTTCTGTCCTCCAAAAGAAAAGACTCAGAAGCAAACATGAACCAACCTAGCCATTCATCCATTATGGTTGGGTGATAACTGGTTTTCAACATCGCGATATACCGATATATCATGATGTCTCAAATAAGGATGATGCTATGTACCGGTAGAGGCTTCATGGCTGGCTTCGCAGTTTTTCCTGCATCGTGAATTTTGCCAGCACCTGCTCTTGCGATTCGCTGCCCCCTGCATGAGACAGGGGATTGCTGAGCTGGCAGAGTTAACAGGGCCTGCAGAAATCAAGAGAAGCATTGGCTGGCTTCACAGTTTTCCCCCACATTGTGATTTTTGCACAGCATACATGTGCACACATCATGATTCACGATACATTGCCAGATCAAAAATTACAAAACCGATATCACAATATGGGCTTCAAACCAGTTTTGGATGATATATTGATATATCGCTCAGCCCTACTATTCATTCACCTTCCTCCATACACTCTGCACATCAACTGCACCATTTTATTTCATCACAGTAGCTTTCCCTTCCCTCAAATGGGTACTTCTGTTTATCTTTAAACCTAGTGGGAAGTGGCTTGCAGAATTCTTTACCTTTCATTAAAAAACAAAGTCATGAGATGAATTGGAGCTCTCTTTCCTTCAACAACATTATTTATCACTTTCCACAAACTTCTTAAGTAACTGTTAAAGATAAATGCAAACAAATAAATTTTAAAAAAACAACACCAGGTAGCTACGCCCTTGGCAGACATGCATTCAGCTGCCTTAGGAAGTTTGTTGAAATACACACAACTTTTGTTTTTGTAAAGTAGAGAGTGGGCAGCTGTCCTATCTCAACAGATATTCCAGTACAGTTTTCTCAAAACTGTAGCCCTCATCCAGTAGGCCTTATATGATGCTTCCATAGTAAGTTTAAAGCACAGAGTGACCTATTCGAATTCTAGGATACTCATCCAGCTAATTTCTATATTTTCAACTAACACAATAAAATGGAAATGCCACCTTTCAATCCATCATGGTGAAAAACAAAGCTGTGAACAACTTAGGTCAACTTAACGACATTGGCTGAGAGTGCCATGCAGGACCCTGGCATATTGCTGAATCATAAGCATTACACAAGCATGTTTCTCTGAAAATAATAAGCAACATACTTTCTAGCGAAGGAAAGATGCAAGAAAATTATAACTCTTCTTGGCTTCACATTGTTTGGCTGTTCAACTGAAAACATTAATTTGGAGATTAATCTAGCAATTCACCGGCCACAGAATTTGACTCAGTTTCTAATTCAAGTTGGGCCCTCTGTGAGAGTTTATTCGCTGCTGACAGCCTCATCATCCATCATCTGAATTCTTGGGCCGTGACTTTCCAGAAAAGAAAAGATCTATGCTTTCATTACACAAGAGAAATTGCTGCCTTCATAAAACAGCCAGAGAACATCTTGAGATAGCTCATTAATTATAGCAGGAGTCAAAGAAGTTAAACCCTAATTCACTAATATAGCCTTTTAACCCTCGTTAAAATATATATAAAAAAATAGGGCTGCAATCTTATACACACTTACCTGGGAACAAGCTCCATTGAACTCAATGGGACTTACCCCTGAGTGCACACACAGATGTGCTGTGCTTAAGCCCCATTGAGATCAATGTAACAGACCGAGTAGAGTAGGTAAGTGCTTCTGAACGTGTGCTTAAAGTTACCTGGACTGCACCCATCTCAAGGACGACTTTTGTCCCAGGCCTCAGAACATAAATACAGGGTGTGAATTTACACTGGTTCCAAATAGTTCTGCTGAAATCAGATGCAGCTAAGGTCAAACATGTGTGAAATACATTTCTGTGAGCAGACTCCCAGCTCCGGAAGCGTGCTGTGTGCACGTTCCTGAAGGGGTAAAACCTCATCCAATAAGATGAATTGCAGTATGGCCAATGAGCTATTGTGGGATGGAGAAGATTCATTCTCTGCGGGGAAAGGGATGGGGACTGCTCTCCACCTTGAAAGGACTCTCTCCATGCATCTTCTCTGCTGAGGCTCTTCTCCCTATAGCATTATCAGATCACTATAAAAACATGTTTTAGCCCACTGATGTATAGATGCACAGAGGGATCAGAAACGACCTCTATTTTAGAACCATTCAATTTGCATACAAGTGCACTTTCTCACTTGCATTGTTTTGTCACTGTGTGCTGCTCCCCACCACTGAGAAGTAGTTCAGTAATAAAGGGAAGCAAGTTGGCGAAAATAGCTGTACATACCACTCTTTGTGAGGAGGAGCAACACACTGCTAGGATAGAAGCTCAAAAGCAGCAGGTACAAAGCCACTCTGATATCCTTTACCTGTAAGCACCACTGAATTCTGTGGGATACCTGAGGAAACACACGGTCAGTTCCATCTCTGCTACAGATGCACTGCATCACACTGGTACCCATGCCAAGACCAGCTTTAAAATGCGGTTTTGTTTGCAGTAAGCATAGTCTGTGTGTCACAACCCACTGCAAAAATGTGCATTGATGAAGAACATGATCTTAGCTAGAAAATATGTAATATCTCAAGAGTGAGCTGCCCTAGGCTGTTTTTTTTATTCCACTTAAGAAGGATTTTCCAGCAAGTTGGTATTTGCTTACTAAAGTTTTTTACGTACCTGGCGTTACGATGCACCCATGCTGCGGTTCAGAAAACTCAGCACATAAAGCTGACTGTTTCCACAAACAGAAGGCACGGCTAATCTCACAGATCTAGAGTTGATTCATATTCATCTTTTTTCAGTGAAATCTAGACTTAGGACTCTGATCCCCCAAGGCTGTGATCCTCATAAATTTACTTGGAAGTACGTTCCAGCAAAAAAAACCCATTGCGACTTGCTTAAAGAAATATGTTGAAAATGATATGGAAGACCCAGTTAAGAGGAGTCAGTACATTTGCATTCCTCTGTGACCCTCTGTTTATCCAGGGAAGTGAAGTAGGACCTGGAATGAAGACTTTCCCCACAGCAAACTCACTGCCCAGGAAGGCCTACCTAGAAACCACTTGAGGAAAGGCTGTGGCTCAGTGGTAGAGCATTTGCCTTGTAAGCAGAAGGTCACAGGTTCAATCCTCAGCATCTCCAGGTAGGGCTCAGAGAAATTCCTGTCTGGAACCCTTGAGAGCTGCTGCCAGTCAGTGTAGACAATACTGAACTAGATAGACCAATTGGCTGACTCAGTGTAAGGAAGCTTCTTTTCTATCTTCACGCCATAAAAAGGCCTTCTCCGGGTATTGACTTCCTGTTCTTCATTGACTCAGGATGAAAGTGAATCCCACACTTAAATATTTTCCACTGAAATCAATGGGCTTAAATGTATTGAAGTTACTGAAAATGTTTGGAGCATTGTTCAGCTACCGGTACTCTATTTTTCAAAGCTACTGTGTAAATCCAATCCTATGTTTTCTCACTGAGTTCAATGGGACTTACACAAGTAGGCATGCAGAGGAATCAAGACTGAATTGCACCATTTTTTATTGACCTGCTGCTGTTTTAAACCCACCTTTAAGAGCATCATTTTAAAAACAAACCAGCAGCTGACTGATCATTAATAAAAAACAACAACTGACATTACATTCAGTCATCTCCACTCTTTTTAATGGGCAGCTTGCTTCTCTCAGACAACTACAGGACAACAATTTCCAGAAGGAAGCTGTGTTTGGAGGCAATCCTTACACACTGAACCTAAATAAAGTCATTAAAATGTTAATTGTTTATCACAGCCTTTGGAAGCTAATTAATATTAAATTATAACTTGGATCTTGTTTTCAAGCTAGCTGGGTTATTTTTCTTTTATTTCATGGCATGCTGGATGGAAATGGATTTTAAATGCTAATGATTTCATTCCGGAGATAGGCTTCCTTCTGTCAACTGCTTGGGAGAAGCGGTCTAGAAAGCGGTCTCAAAAGTTTAACAAAATAAACACAGCTCTACCATCCTACTTCCACATATACTCGGGAGTAAGCCCCACTGCCTTCACCAAGGCTTACTTCCGAGTAGACCCCCGTTAGAAAGAGTCACCTGAAAAGACGAGCAGCTACCGAAGTTTGCTGGGAACCCCAAACTTGAGGGAAAGAGAAGAGAAGGCGAAGCGAGCGGGGCAGCGCCGCCGAGGACCTTTGCCTGCTGCGGGGTGAATGTTTAACTCACCTGGGTTGGAGCTGCTCTGGAAGTAGAAGACGACGAGGAGCAGAGAGCCCAGGCAAGTGGCCAGGACCATCCGCTGCCCCCTGCTCTGCCTCATCCTCGCGCCTAGAGGGCATCCCCCGGGGCCGCGGCGGCGAGGAGGGAGTCGCGCGGAGTCGCCAGAGAGCCACGGCGGCACCTCATCGCCCGGGATTCGGGCAGCTGCTGCCGCTGGCGGCGTCGCTGCGGGCGCCTCCCGACGCCGAGCTCCTCCGGCCGCCGGCTCTGCCTCTCCGGCGCGAAGCGAGAGCAGCGCAGCGCAGTCCCTCAGGGCAAAGGGAAACCTCGGCGCGGGGCAGGGCCGGACTAAGGCGGCCCGGGGGGGGGGGAGAGAGAGAGACAGCGGAGAGGGCGTCGAAGGGAGGCGCGCCGCCCTCCCACACCTTTCTCTCCCCGCCCGGCCCGGCCCGGCCCTTGACGCTTCTCGCCGAGGAGATCAGGCGGAGTAAAGCGAGCGGAAGCTCGTTGCGCGGCTCGTTCGGGACGTGCGGAAGGCGGCTCCCCCCCCCCTTTCCTGCTCCGTGGATGCGTCCGGCTGAAAGGGGAGTCGCTAGGCGCGCGCCAAGCTGCCGCTTTCCTTTTCCCAAGCCGCGTACCTGTGTCAGGTCCTGCCTGAGTTGGTTTCTTTTATGCTCGTAAAGAAAGGCGGGGCCGCCTCTGAGCATGTGAAGAGTTCTTCTGCGCGCGATTTAGCAGGCACAGTCGTGTTGCCTGGGGCTGATGGGAGTTGGAGTTCAAGAACCCCTGGAGGGTCACAGGTTCTGCAGAGCAACAATTTGCTGGGAACTGGTGGAATCCGACTAGTTCTTTGGCCCATAGTCAAACATTTGGTCGAACCTTTTGACCCTTAGTCTCTAACCCTTTGCCGTTGTTTCACCTTAGAGGTGATTCCTGCTTAATTCTATAGGCCTGTTTTCAGACTTCACATTGCAACTCCACCATAGTATGGCAGGCCTTTGACTAATTAAACCATCTGCAGGATTTCCCAAACTTGGGTCTCCAGCTGTTTTGGACTACAACTCCCACCATCCCTAGCTAGCAGGACCAGTGGTCAGGAATGATGGGGATTTTAAGCCCCAAACAGCTGGAAATCCCAAGTTTGGGAAACACTGATCTATGGCATTTTAAACTGTGGGGGTATGGTGTGTATTTTTGTGTTTTTATATTGTAAACAGCCCTGTGATCTTCAGATGAAATTTAATAAATTCCTACCCACAGCATCTTTATAATAGTGAGAAAAGAGATTTTAACAGCCTTATAAATAGTCTCCAGTGTGTTTTCTCCTCTGAAATAAAGTCTGCCCCAATTTTTCCACCGCTTGTGGAAGAGAGTGGGTGAAGCAATATCCTTTCTGATATCCTTGGCCAGGTCTAAAGCATCTAGGGCATTGTAGGGGGACAGAGGAATTCTGTAAGAGCAAAAACAATTATTCAGCTGGCTGTTTGTGATGAGAAAAATCAAAGCAGGTTATGTAAACCTGACAGAAGAACCAGACTGTTTGCCTTCAGTCTTTGTACTATGACCTTGGTAGCCTCAGGAAAGTGCCCCGCTCCCGAACATTTCTAGAAGAAATGAATGTGAAAGCCATTAAATGTCCTCTCCATAATGCTGCGAACACAGATCTCTCTATTTTTGGGTAAAGGTGGGTTTTGTGGGGGTCTGTGTGCAAGGGCTTCATTGGTATTGTATTTATTACATTTACATCCCACTTTTCTTTCAATAACCTCAGTAGATTGTATATAATTTGTTTAATCACTTGTGTTCACTTGCGGATTTGAATATTCATACCCTGATTCCCCACCTTTCCCAGCCAAAAGGATGTACACAGGGCCTGATGTTCCCAGCCGAAAGGATGTACACAGGGTCATTAAAACTGAATGCACTTTAAAAAAAAATGGATAAATTAAAAAAAGGCAACCTCTCAAAACAAACAAGCAGATCATAAAAAACTTTTTTTCTTTGCAGTGAAAAGTACAACCAACAAACATGGGCATAGCTAGGATTTATGTTGGGGGGCAGGCTTCACGGGGAGGCAGAACCTCAGTCAGTTAAGTATTTTTATTGATTTACTTGATTGGGGGGGGGGCTACACCCATGACAACAAAACAGCAGTAAGAGAAACCAGTACAACAGACAGGGAAGGTGATACCCTCTTATTCAAAGAACCGCATCCCTCCCTGTAGCATTAAAAAATGAGCAGAGAGTGGGTAGAATTGCATTTCCCCCAGGAGGAAGTTCCAAAGTTTTGTGCCCCCTGTTAAAAAGGCCCTGCGTGGCACTACTGCCTCGCTCCCCAGAGCTGCTTCTCTGAAGATCTTAAAGCATGGAGTACTCCTTTCACAGAAAGCATAATGTTCTATATTTGTCCAATATATTATTTCCTTTCATCCTCATTGCCATCCAGTGAAGAAGGCTAAATGATGACTTTTGAAGACTCTAAAATGAGCCTTATATCTGTATTAGAATCCGAGGCTAGCTCTTTTCAGTCCATCAAGAGCAGATGCTGTAAGCATTCCTTAAAAAATCCACATTGCACAAGAGACCGATTGCTCTCCCTGCTCAGATCCTGTTTACAGTGGCTGAGCCTCTCCAACACTGAACACGCACCTCTTAAACATAACCACAGTTCATTAGATGCCGGGGACGGAACCCATCCTTCCATCCATTGTGAACAGAGGAGAGCTGAAAAGAGCTTCTATCTGTGATCAGATGTGGCCATGGCTGATGTGGGTGCTTTATTTGCATGGTGGGGGGAGGGCGTGCCAAGACCATGTGGTGGCCCTGTCTTTTCCCCCCCTGCTGCCATTTTGTGCTGTGCTGTACCCCACTTGCTTGAAATTCAACATGTTCTTACACAGCATCTGGCACGCTGCTAATTAGAAGGTCCATCAGTAGCTTCCTCTAGTACTCATTCAAACAAAATATTTTGCTTTTCCTGCTCATGATCACAGTGGCCTGGTTCGCACATCACAGTCAGCCAAACTATGGCTTATGCAGACCACATGAATGTGTGGACTGCTCTGAGCACTTTGCAGCCACTTTGCTTCTCCCAAGCTTAGCTTAGCATGGCAGAGAGAGAGAGAGAGAGAGAGAGAGAGAGAGAGAGAGAGAGAGAGAGAGAGAGAGAGAGAGACCAGTAAGCTCCTCTCTTAGAACCCACACATTCATGTCTCAGCAACCCAGAGGCTGGCTTACCGATGTGTGAATGCAGTAGAATACCAGACCTGTTTCAGAGGGGAGCAAGATGGATGCATATTATTTCCCCCCTTTTTAGTGCTGCCAGAAAAAAGGTTTTTTTCCTGACAGTATTTTGATTTCACACCTTTTCGCCTGACTAAACGAATTGCCTTTCAAAAAAAATTGCATTTTTATAAGAGTGCCATCTGCTGAAATCCAAGCAACAATGCAGTTTACAGGAATGTTGTCTGCGGTTACCCCCGGGAGAATCGTATTGACACAGTTGAAAGTTTTATTATCTGTGCAATGCCCGGTAAGTGCTTATGGGAATGAAGGAATGACACCTCATCTTTCAAAGCAATGCTTGGCATTTCAATCAGTAATTTGAACTGGATTGATTGAGCCCTATAGCAATAGGCCTGGGCATAATTTCCCCCCTGCCCATTTGAAGGGGTCTGTTATTTAGTACTTTCAAGTGGAAAATACAATGTGCTTTCACATCCAGTTCAATGCAGCGAGCAAGTCTATGTGTCTTATGTTTACAGGAGCTTCACCTTACAATCCTCTTGGGTGTTCAAAGCTTAGAAACCTACAAAACAGGGCTCCACATGTGCATTATTGAGTCCATAAAGGGTCATGAGATGCAGACAATAGTATCTGCCATAAAAGGGATTCAGAATCCAAACAATCCCAGGTAGCCATGAGCATAAATCCCAGAAGCTTTAGGAATACAGTGGGATTTGCCATAAATGCAAGCAATATTGGTTTCTGCAGTATGTTGTGTTGCCAACTTTCCTCTTGTTCTGCCAGTTTCAGATTTTTGCAGAACTATATGATTTGTTTCATACAGGGAAAGAGTTCTATTTGCTGTTACGGATTTTCTTCTTTAACAAAAAAGATCCCAAGCACATTCAAGTGAGACCCACTGAAATCATTGCTCTTGGCTGAATCACGTTTTTTGTTTGTTTGTTTGTTTTTGAGGCAATGTTAGTGCCTTTTAAATATCCTTTCCTGCTTGGATAATGGAGATTGTACATTTTTATAAAGTGGGCAGGGAGGGGAGAAACCTAAAGGCAAGCAATCTTTGAACATCTGCAGAATGCCTTTCACTTGCAAGATGTAGCACGTTCTGTTCTGTGTGAAATGAGTTTGAGGTCACAATGCTTCTGAGCGCACTTGGTATCTGTAATGTAAGCAAAGATTGTCACTGAGGGCTTATCCACACATAGCTTTCCTCTGCACTTTCCAGGCATAATCCACGCTTGAAAGCTCAGTGTCCAAGAGTGGTTTCCCCCCTCCCTCCGAAAACCCGTTCTTTAATGGCCAGTCGAAACAAATGGCAATCTGCAGAATACCTGAATTGACTTTTGCTCTGATTCAGCTGTAAAGAGCAGGTTTTTGTGGGGAAGTCTCAGGGCAAAAACCCACACACACAAGCCACCACTTGGACACGGAGCGTTAAAGCACAGACCTCTGCCTGGAAAGATCTGGGGCTGGGCAAAAGGTAAACATGGATAAGCCCTGTGAATGGGCAGGAAACTATCTTAACAAAACATACCTTATTCTAGGCAGGCATCCCCAAACTCGGCCCTCCAGATGTTTTGGGACTACAATTCCCATCATCCCTGACCACTGGGTCCTGTTAGCTATGGATGATGGGAGTTGTAGTCCCAAAACATCTGGAGGGCCGAGTTTGGGGATGCCTGTAGGGGGTATAACAGAAATAATGTATACCTATAAAGTTGTTTTGGTTGTATATGTTTCTCTTTTGGTAAATGACCAGGAGGAGGATGAAACTGGCAACCAATCACTTTCCAACTTTAAACTTTTTTGGGGGGGGGGGGAAGGAACAGTAAGTTTAGATTCGGTGTGCTGATTCTAGGCCTGCAATACTGTAGAACTGCTGACACATCTGTTTAGGAATAGAAATTTAAAGCCACACGCTGTTTAGCAAAAAGCCTTCTGAATCATGCTTCAGAAAATATCCCTGGAGAGTGTTTGACACAGGCTGGATGCTTAGAGTTATTCAATGACACGTTGGTCATTTCCAAAATAGATTTTGGGAAATCAATCATTTCTACCTCTTTTATCTTCTTTGGTAGTGCAATTAAAAATAAAAAGCAGATGCTTTATTTTTCAAAGCAAGGCTAGGGTGGGATGAAGCCAAATTACAGGCTGCAGAATTCCTCCCTCCATGAGGTGCTCACATCTGCTTGAAACATACTTCTTCTATTTTATAGCACAGAAACCATCTTAATAGAGCTGCTGGCAAGTGAAGGTTTTATTTGCCATTTACATTTTAAAATGTAACGCTGCAGATTTTAAAAATCAAGATGTCCACATCACGGAGAATTTGATCATGTTAAAAAGCCACTCCTGCTGAAGAATTTTTTATTAGCTTCTGGATAGCATCAGACAAGTATATTGTTGCATGCCATCCCAATTCTCTGAGCGGGGTACCAGGCGCTTATTCAGGGTTCAGCTTCATCAGAGTTAGGGTCAGCAGAGAAGGTGGTGTCTTTAGGACATATGGTGTTCACAGCATTAAAGGGGCTCATGGAATTAACACCCCAAGAAGGTCTTGCTTCTCCCATAGCCGCAGCCTTGGATCCCAGCAGAAATCAGCAATGGCTCTGTCTCTTAGCTGCCCAGCATGCTTCTAGCTGCTAGCTCACACACCTCAACTCTGGTCTTTGTCTTTCTCATTAACAGACAGTTGAGGGAAGCCCCGCCCCCATCCATTTATCTTCTGGCACAGAGCCACTTCCTTTGTTACCTTAATGACCCATACTTCAGCCATTACCTCACCAGGAAATGGCCTGGCTATTCCAGCAATTGAATCCTTGTTGGATCCAAAAATTACAAGGAACACAGGCAAGCAGCCTACGGGCTGCCCGACCCTTACAGAAAACCTCACAGCAATATAAAAATCCCTAGGATTTCTATGAAGCTTTCATAGAAGTTTGCCTTTCAAAGTTTGCAGAAAATCACCCCCAAACTTCAGCTAAATGAAAGCATGACAAAATGTTTAAATTTCTACAATGGTGCTTATAACTTATTAGTATCTTGATTTAATAGCAAGAATATGTTTTTAGAGTAATGGAAATCGAGACTGTTGTTGTTGTTCAGTCGTTCAGTCGTGTCCGATTCTTCATGACCCCATGGACCAAAGCACGCCAGGCACGCCTATCCTTCACTGCCTCTCGCAGTTTGGCCAAACTCATGTTAGTAGCTTCGAGAACACTGTCCATGTCCAACCATCTCATCCTCTGTCGTCCCCTTCTCCTTGTGCCCTCAATCTTTCCCAACATCAGGGTCTTTTCTAGGGAGTCTTCTCTTCTCATGAGGTGGCCAAAGTACTGGAGCCTCAACTTCAGGATCTGTCCTAATGAGCACTCGGGGCTGATTTCTTTCAGAATGGATAGGTTTGATCTTCTTGCCAATAAACAGTGTTAGGGTATGAGTGCTGGCTGTGCTTCCCCCAGATTTGCAATTGAGTAAAACAGATGTACTTTCCTCCAATTCAAACACTGCCAGTTTTGCTGGAAACCCCCCAACTTTAAGCTGTCTTTGAACAAGAAAACCAGTGACTTGTATTGGAAGTTGCACATCTGTGACTTCATTTTTTTAATGGGTCACCATAAAGCTTGAGTTTGCAGCAGTATGTACTCAGCAACATTCTGGAGTGATCAAATAATCAAATTGCAATATTGCTCTGTCACTAGGAAGTTGCAGTCCATGGGAGGTAAAAAATCAGTAGTTGGATTCTAGATTTAGCAAGTGAAACCCTTTGTGTGTGTGTGTGGGGGGGGAATTGTCGGTGTTTATATTGTGTGAGAGATAGGAATGATCTCAGACAAAATGTTTCCTCCAAAGCAAATTTCTGTCCTCTCAGCTCTTTGAATAGAGAAGGGACAGGCACCATCACAATTCAAAGGACCCAGTGTTTGAGTGTGCATCAGGTTTAGGGGGGAAATATATATACATGAGATAGTTTAGTTATAATACATAGTAGTTTAGTTTATAATGAAGCTATCTGCTCATAATCCAGTGGACCAGGGGCAGTGGTGTCCTTTGAGACAGTGTTTGAAATTCCCATTGTTTTAGGTGCGTTTTGTGACAGGGAATTTCATCAACGCGAGCAGTTTCTGAGCTCTGGGCACAGTACTGCGCAGAGGCGTAGCAAGCCCAGGTGGTACCCGGGGCGGATTTTTTTTTCCCACCCCCCACCACTTTAATTTTAAAAAAATTAAAAAAAATTAAAAAGTGTCACCCCCCTCTGATGGTGCCACTTTGTGAGGTGTGGGGGTTTTGTGTGTGTGTCTATTATCTCTCTTTTTTCCAATAAAGTTAAAATAATAAATAAATAATAATAATAATAATGTAAAAAAATAAAAAGTGTCACCCCCCTCTGATGGTGCCACTTTGTGAGGTGTGGGGGTTGTTTGTTTGTGTGTGTGTGTGTGTGTATTATCTCTTTTTTATCAATAAAGTTAAAATTAAAAAAAATAATAAAAAATGATAAAAATTAAAAAAAAATTAAAAAAATTAAAAAGTGCCACACACCCCCTCTGATGGTGCCACTTTGTGAGGTGTGGGGGGTTGTGTGTGTGTCTATTATCTCTTTTTTTCAATGAAGTTAAAATTAAAAAAGTATTTTTTTTGAATTTTTTAAAAAAAAAATATATTTTTTTAAAGTGTCACCCCCCTCTGGGGTGGAACCCGGGGCGGCCCCCCCGCCCCCCATTGCTACACCCCTGGTACTGCGCCTAAGATTTCAGATTAAAACTGCAGAGTGGAAGGAAAGGGGGGAGGACAAGGGAATATTAGGGGGGAGGACAAGGGAAGGACTAGACCGTGTGAAAAATGAACATAATATTTTAGCTGCAGTTCATTCATTTTCAGCTTTGTATTGTTATTAAAAAAGCACGCGTAGACATTCTGTTGTTGCGCCCATAACCTAGGTTTAAGGTGCCATTTAGCTCCTAGGTTTCATATCTCAGTTTCTAACACTGCTTTGAGAATGTCGATCTGAGGGTACCCATGCTAGAACCTTTATCTGCTGAAGGGCGCCTCACACACACTTTACTTAGAAGCCATTTGGAGGACATGCATCTGAAGAGGCACATTTCCCAATTCGTCCCTCTCCTTTAGACTCCAGACTCTTCCTGCGTCCCTTTTCTACAACTTTCAACCCGATCAGCATTTGTGTGCTGTTCTTGGTTACCAATGACCGAGAGCAGCATAAATACCAATATTTTGGCCCAGCTGGCTCCCGAGACAGAGTGTGTCAGACTCACACTCCTTTACATAGGCCTTCCTTTAGAACAGGCATAGGCAACCTTGGCCCTCCAGATGTTTTGGGACTACAATTCCCATCATCCCTGACCACTGGCCCTGTTAGCTAGGGATCATGGGAGTTGTAGTTCCAAAACATCTGGAGAGCCAAGGTTGTCTATGCCTGCTTTAGAATGTATTGGGGGTTATATAGCTTATAGGTGTACAGTGATGTATTTAACTGTAGGTAATTGTTAGGCTGCATGTTATATTGTTGTGACTAGCCCTTCAATCTTTTGTGGTGAAGGGTGGGAGAGAAATCTCATAAATAAAAGAACTTTACTGATGAGAGGAGTGATATATACCTGTATATCAGAAAAATGAAATGGTACTCTCTTTCAATATATCTGACCATTTCATCCCTACCCATCCATCCAGGTGCTTTGCCAGTCTTGATACAGGTAGCATAATTTTTGGAAGGTTAGTGTGTTAGATCAAATAACCCTCCCCTTTAGGCTCCAGCCAGTGGTTTTGGTTAGGAGACTGTTAATAGAAGATGAAAAATAAACCTCTGTGGGAAATCTGCCCAACTGTAGCTCTTTAAAAATGTTTTAAATGACTTCTGTTTTGACTCAAAACGAGACACCAACCCACAGAAGCGTCGTCTTCTTATTCATAACTACTACATCTCAGTCCTCTGTGATTACCAGCAGTTTCAAGGCTAGGTCAACGTAACTTGGGGCACACAGAATTAGTGATATGAGCAGACCTAGTAATTCCAAAGGCCCTTTTCTCTATTCCTGTCTCCTATGAAATGAAATACTTTATTGTCACTTGCACAACTTGTATACAGTGAGATTACACGAGCAGCCCCACTCAGCTTTCTTAGTCTTAATTCCCCTCGTTTACTGACGCACACCCACCTAACCCGAAAGTCAGTTGCCCTGCTGTTATCTTTTCATTCAGTAGCCTAACAGCCCACGGATAGAAGCTGTTCTTAACCCTGTTGGTGCGACTAATCGTGCTTCTATATCTTCTGCCCGAGGGCAGGAGATCAAGAAAGTGCCAGCCAGGGTGTGAATCATCCCTGAGGATTTTCCTCACTCTCCTGAGGCAACGGTCTTCCACGATGTCATCCAGCGGATTCAAGGGACAGCCCATAATATTTTGTGCTGTATTCATCACTTTTTGTAGGCACTTCCCACCCGTGGCTGTCACTGTGATGCAGTATGAAAGGACACTTTCTATTGCGGACTGGTAGAAGGAGATCATCAAACGTTGGTTGACATTGTTCTTTCGCAATACTCTGAGGAAGTGGAGTCTCTGTTGGGCTTTCTTAACCACTTGGGTTGTATTGTATCCTAAACTACTGACCAAGCATGCAAACAAAGGGGGGGGGGAATCTGTAGTAATGACTTCGGCACTTACTGACAAGACCAGCATGCCAAATGTACGTATTTTAGGCTTTGTTGGACAGTAGCATGTGACAGCGATGCAGCAGAAGTGCGTGCAGTAGAGGCCTGTGTCGTGGGGCAGAGCCACCTTCCCCAATACCAACTTTACTGCTGCTTTCCTGGATGGGATGATGGAGCTACTGCTGCAAGGCCAGGGCCCACAGCTACACCAGTGAAACTGACCAAGTTGCAGTCTGGCCCATCTAGGGATGCAGCAAAGGAGTGCTGCTACCGAGTGCATGTGTGTGGTGAGAACCCTGGTGGCAGTGAGAGGGAGAGACCTGCTGAGAAGGCGAGGAAATCATGTTCGCCAATATTTCTAAGAACACTTGCAGGCTGGAGAAGAAAAGGAAACAGGTTATAGACGGAAGGAAAGAGCCCTTAGAGGGGCTTCCAAAACTGGAGGTAAGTGGAGAGAATAATCTTGCTGGCATTCAGAGCTTTGGGAGTGGTGTATCGTTCTCCTGCTTTAGTCACGCAGGGAAAGCGCCCAGCATGTAGACATTTACTGGGGGAGGCGAGGCTTTTTATTGCTCATTTCCAACACCATCTGCATAACTTTCCCAAATAATCAAGGCTTTCCATTATGTAAACCTGCCCTCTGCATCTTGTTCTCCCATTTCCTTTAATGCAGGGAGGGGGAACCTCCAGCCCTCCAGATCTTGTTGGACTCGTTTCCATCAGCCCCAGTCAGCCAGGCCAATGGTCAGGGGTGGTGGGAGTTGTAGTCAAACAGCTGGCAGGCCACAGGTTCCCCGTCCCTACATTAAGGCAAGGAATGGCTCAGTACATGACTTGAGGAACCACTCAGCTTCCTTCCAGCATCTCTTCTGCAATATCCCCCTGCCTGCAATGCCCTGCAACTCCCACCAGCTAAAGCCAGCACAGCCAATGGTCAGGAATGATGGGAGTTGTAGTTCAGGAACATCTAGAGGGTATTAGGCTGGGGGTGGGCTGTCACAGTCTCTTGCTCCTGGTTGCTTTGCCACTTGCTTTCACCTATGAAGACATTTTGGCTGTTCAAAGGTCTTGCCATTTAGAGTGAAATAAAAAAGAGGATTCAATACTGTCCAGGCGGATTCAGCACTGCCAAAGTTTTCCCTAGCAATATTGGACACTGCCCAGCTGCTTTTTTTAAAAAACAAGGAATACATATGTGCTTTCTTCAGAGCTTTAACTAAATGCAACCAGTGTCATGATAGAGTAGAGGTGTGTGTGTGTATGCAAAGCAAATTATAACCTCTGTGCCTCAAGTTGTGCTTGAAATAGCACAGCATTTAAAGTCTGAATGTGCTGCTGTTTTGAGAACTGATGCAAGGTTTTGAAAAATGACCCGAGAAGAAAACGCAGCTCTGCAAAATAGGGGAATATAATGTTAGGTCTAATCCAGCCAGTGCTGGATTTACGTATAAGCTAAGCAAGCTATAGGTTAGGGCTCCACTCTCTTGGGTCGCCCCCCCCCAAACTTAAAAGTATTTCACTATTAATATACTTCTTCTTAATTGTATTTCAGTTCAACAATTACTTCGATAAAATACATATTTTGTTATGTGCAAATGGCTTTAGATACCTATTAGGTCCATAAATTACCATATAGCACATATTCAACACAAAAAACAGCGACAATTTGTTGTTGACAAAGGACAGCTGGACATATAAAGGGCCCCGTTACCTTCAGTAGCTTAGGGCCTCGTCAAACCTAAATCCAGCCCTGAATCCAGCACCTCCTTTATGTGCCCCACAGATCATGCGGAGCTCTCAGTGCATAGGGAGAATGCCAATAGTGAAGGGAGAATAGGGTTCAGCAGCTGGGGGAAAGGGGAAAAGATTGGCCCCTTAACCAAGTTATTGCATTCAAGTAGATAGGGAAATTCACAATAAATATAAATCGGTAGCAATTGTTAAAAGTTATTTAAATGTTTTAAGATATGCAGCTCCATTAAACCTAAGGCCAACTGGAAAGTTGCACTTAACATTCACTTTCAAAAAATGCAAACAGCAGGTGGGAGGGGATCACATCAGATAGGGAGGGACTGCAATGGACCTCATGAAAATTGCTCATTTGAGGTTACTGTTTGCAGTGGGAGGGCATCTTACGTTGCTGCATGTTAAGTACAAAAATACATTTTCAGCCATGTCTAGTATGGTCTTTAGAGTAAGTGATGATCCCATAAAAACTAAATGTTAGGAGGGAAAAAATACTAAAACCATATATATATATATATATATATATATATATATATATATATATATTCCCTCCTAACATTTAGTTTTGCATATATATATGCACAGAATAATTGAAAAAATACTGCTGAATCCTGCTTAGAGATTCCAGGCTTCTGGAAGATGTTACGGCTTAGGAAGAAATAAGAAGAGTGTTCGTTGCTGAAGAGAAACCAAGGAAAATGCTTTTCAGTGCATGCCTAAGACATTTTAACACTTGAAGTGAGAGATAAAAACAACACAAAGTTCATTTTATTGAGGATACATAGGGGCAGAAAAGTGGTGCCCCTTCTGAACCCTGTGGCCTGAAGTAACCACTTCATGCTACTTTATGGGAAATTAGAAGACATCTGCTTCTTCGGAGAAAAGCAATGACAAACCTAGACAGCATCTTAAAAAGCAGAGACATCACCTTGCTGTCAAAGGTCCGTATAGTTAAAGCTATGGTTTTCTCAGTAGTAATGTACAGAAGTGAGAGCTGGACCATAAAGAAGGCTGATCGCCGAAGAATTGATGCTTTTGAATTATGGTGCTGGAGGAGACTCTTGAGAGTCCCATGGACTGCAAGAAGATCAAACCTATCAATTCTTAAAGAAATCAGCCCTGAGTGCTCACTAGAAGGACAGATCCTGAGGTTAAGGCTCCAGTACTTTGGCCACCTCATGAGAAGAGAAGACTCCCTAGAAAAGACCCTGATGTTGGGAAAGATTGAGGGCACAAGGAGAAGGGGACGGCAGAGGATGAGATGGTTGGACAGTGTTCTCGAAGCTACCAACATGAGTCTGACCAAACTGCAGGAGGCAGTGGAAGACAGGAGTGCCTGGTGTGCTCTGGTCCATGGGGTCACGAAGAGTCGGACACGACTAAATGACTAAACAACAAAAGTGTGTGTGTGTGTGTTTAAGTATCTATGATATATACAGCAAACAGACATATTGAACTGTATCTGGAAGAGAGTGGAAAGACTGGCCAAATGCTTAGAGTACAACTGAAAAACATGATATTGCACACAGGGGAAAAAAATACTGATCAACCCTGGCGATCAATGGGGTGACAGATGTCGTAGCCAGATCGCCCTCACAGCCATCTTTTTAACCTTTTCTTAAATGACCTTGCCCCATTATTAACACTGGTAGATGCCCACAGCCCAAAACTCAATGCATCAAAAATTCCCATCCTCCTATATGCAGACGACATGATTCTGCTCTCACGGACAAGAATTGGCTTAAAGCGTTTGCTAAATGCCTGTATCGACTATTTGTCCAGAATGAAAATGAGCATGAACTTCGATAAAAGCAAAATAATGGTTTTTGGGAACTCTCGTAAGAGCTATATTTGAGTTTTTGGTGGGAAACACATCCAGCAGGGATCACTTTCCATCACAGGCTCTGGTGGTCTTCGCACTGTGCAGCGGTGGAAAACGCCTGCAAGCTCTCTATGCAGGCCATAACACGCTTCTTTGTAACAAGAGGTAACCAACACATCCCTTCTGCCCTCAAGGTTTTCAGTGCTAAAGTCAGAGCTCAACTGCTCTATGGAATTCCAATCTGGATGTTAGGGTTTACCCAGTCAGTGGAGCGAGTGCAGGCAACCTTTCTATTTAAGACTTTTGCTGTCCCACGCTGTGTACATTATGCAGCCTTGTGTCTAGAGGGAGGCCAACATAAGCTAGAGACAGTTGCCTGGATGAGTTTTCTTTTATGCTGGCTAAACATTTGCTTTTCAGCAGATAAAGACACTTTAGCAAAGTTCTGTCAGACTCCTTCCCTTCCCCAGGGTTACAACAGTTTTGCACAAAGATACGGCAACTTGGGCTTTCAGAGGATCTCCTAGGCGCCGTGGCTTTCCCAATCGCCAAAGCCATGTTAAAAACTAGGTTATGGGACATAGAGCGTCAGGAACTAATTTTAGCTGCGGAAAAAGCATGTTCCCCTCTTTATTTTCGACTCTCTTGGGCGCAGGAATCTAATCCTAATTATCTACAATTTCTGTTTAACCCGCAAGAAAGAAGGGCTTTTTCGCTGGCTAGGTTCAATTCTAATCCCTCTAACCTCCTCTGGGGTAGGTTCATGGGGACGGTAGAAGGAGATAGGATCTGCCCATGTGATGCCCACCTGGTGGAAACTCTAGCTCACATGGTCCTCAAATGCAAAATGTATGATCTCCGCCAACAATACCTAGACCAACTATGTATCCCAAAAGGGAAGCCAGAGATGGAGGTTATACGCTTCCTATTACAGGGGAGAGACCAGGAGCTCACCAAGACAGTAGCTAAATTCCTCTATTTGATCTTTTGCCGCTGAAGTACATTACAGGACCCTGCCCTTGTTGGAGACCCACAGAGGTGAAATAGATTGCTGGCCTCCTCTTCCCTTTGTCAAGTGACTGTACTGATGATATGGCGACGAGACGTACTGGCCTATTTATTTTGTATGTTTGTAAGTGATGCCAATAAAGGTTTTGATACTGAAATACTGATCAAAACTTTTAAACATGCATCTCATTTTTTATTTAGTAAAATTATACTGATTTTCTCTGGTGATTCTTTGGGCAACTTGGAGACATCTGGGAATAAAGCCAACTGAATGAAGGAAACCAATAAAAGGAAGCAGGAAATAGCAAAGAAGCGTAGCTTAGGACAAACCATAGTTTCTAAGTCCTGTTACTGCTACCTATACCAGTGATGGCTAATCTTGACACTCCAGATGTTTTGGGACTACAACTCCCATCATCCCTGACCACTGATCCTGTTAGCTAGGGATGATGGGAGTTGTAGTTCCAAAACATCTGGGGTGTCAAGGTTAGCCATCACTGACCTATACTTTTACTCCTGCCTCAGTTTTTAGATATAGTAGCTTCAACAGCTAATCTTTGGGTTAACTATATGAGTTCTGTGGTCTTTCTGAAACTTGCAAGCTACACCATCTTTGTACCACTTCAATTAGCATATATTAAGGTGTCTTAAGAGTCAGAATCCAGTGGTCCTTAATACCCCTCAAAATCAGGATTCCAGAGGGAAGGAAACCCAATTAGGTAGACTTGAGTAGTGTGATAGCTGATGTTCCAAACTATTTTTGAGTCAGAAGAATCTTCATAAGGTAACTACCTCCATTAGTATCGACATGGATGAATCAATTCTGAATGATGTTACACATCATAATTTATCAGGAGGAACAAGGATTCTTCATGTAGTTACACCAATTTGTCTTCAAGAAGGAGAAACAGCAAGAAGGAGAAACACTTGAATGGATCACCAGGTTGCCAAATGGACAGTCCAAAAAGATGTGGTGGTGACAGTCGAAGACATGCCAATAGTTGCTCAAAGTCTACTTGCAAATTAAAAACAACTCATTTGAGCTTTGGGTGAGACTTACAGTGCTTCCTGTAATGCTCCTTGCAAGGAGCTAATTCTATTTCTTGCATGAAGATGAGTGGAAGAAAGAGAACAAGATTGTGTGTAGTTTGTAAGGAAGGACCGGAAGTTTCTCCCAAAGCCCAAATGAAGTTGACATCAACAAAAGCATAGTACTTCATTCTATCAGGAAAACAAAATTTCTCACAACTGTAGGCTATGGACATTTGCACAAATCAGATCTCTGGTTTTTAACTCCATTAGTAATTCACATTAAGTAGTTTTCCATTTTGCCATTAGTACTTATTTACTAAATAGTGCTTGGTGCTGAGGAAAATAATTGATGAACTATCCAAGTAAGAATCAATTAAGAGCAACAAACAGCCCAACATAAAAATAATTCATACTGCAAAATTAACTGAGAGTTGGAATATGGTGTTATTACTTGGCTAACCAACATTGGAGAGCAGTTCAAACAATATGAAACGAGACAGCACTGTGCCCACAAGTTTGGGAGAAAAGAATGAAGAAAGCTATGTGCAATGGACCTACAGAAGGAGCAGATGATGAAGGCATCTCATTCACTAAGACAAAGCTGCTGAAAATAAAAGCAAAGCCTAGAATGGTGTCTGCACGTTTGTGAAGAGAGAATTCAGAATCCTTTCTTTCTGTTTAGGGAAACGAGCACCGAGTAACCTGCTCTCCAGTGGGCTCAAAGGAGGAGCAGAAGGTACTCCAACTGGGTCATTCACTAAGATGAATCTCCTGCAGAGAGAGAAGGAAAGAAAGAAGACAGATCACCAAGTGGTAAACAGTTATTTTTAACCCTAAGGAATGCTGACAATGGGACTTAAAAACAACTAGCAATCAAAAGTAGGGACAGGAAAAATACATGGTTTTCATACTGTACTATATCCAAAGGTTGTGTCTCATAACGCTGAGAACTGTTGTTAGCAATAGCGATGACATGTAAGTGCAGAATTATGGGGCTCATAATGGTAAACTGAAGAGTCAACACTCCCAGTTCATTACAAGCTGAGACAAAACTCCACTAAAGTTCAAGTCTGGCTTGTAATGCGTTTGCCTGGTGCCAATGTATCCCAGAATTGAAGCTGCTTCCTCCGCCCACCCCTTACCTTGTGATGCCCATGGTAACAGACAGGCCTCTTTGCAAGGCCTTTTGCTCCCTGGAATCAGGAACATTGACATGGCAGCAACCTAGGCACCAGGAATTATGGGAAGTGTGGTTTTCCAGGGCTCCTGAATATTTACTGTGGATGCCGGATTATCAGCTGTTTCCAGAGGCTTTTTGCACCAGGGATGATGGTGATTGTAACTGTTAATTATGTAGCAATGTTTAAATTATATAGCAGGGCGGTCCAACACGCAGCCCTTGAGGCCTTTTTGGGAGGCCCTCGGCAACATTTGATGCCCCACCCCGCAGCCCTCATACTGCCTTCCCAAAGCTGGGTAAGTGAGGCACTGGGCTTTGGGAATGAGATGGGAGGGCTCTAGGACCCTGCCAGAGCCTTGTGCCTTCTGCCCATAGCCCAGTGCCTTGCTTAGCTGGCCTTGAGAAGGGAGCTTGGGGATAATTGGGAGGCATCAAATTTGGGCCTTGCTCCCCCCACCCCACAACAAGACAGTGTGTGGCACATGGGGTCTGTGTTGAAGTACACTTGCAGTCTACTTGGCCTACCCAGATGTACAGTATATACACTATGTATTGTATGTACTGTATATATATACCATACTTTTCTGTTCTTTTGCTCTAAAATAATGTTCAAAATCTGGGCTCGTCTTATACACAGACAGTATCTCTCTCCCCCCCCCATTTTCTTAAATCGGAGTCCCCCCAAATATGGGGCGTCTTATACATGGGGGCATCTTATAGACGGAAAAATAGGGTATATGTGCATGAATGTATAACAAATGTGAGGATGAGATCCCCACTGTCTCCCTTAAATAACTGGAGAGATAGGATTATTATTCTACCAGCACTATCTCTGCAAGTAGGCACCTTCACAAAGACTCCCATCTGGATTCCGGAATGCCCTAGGCTGAGTATACAGTATACCTTTAAAGCACATTTGAAGCAATTTTTTCACTGCAAAGAATCCTGGGAATTATAGTTTTTTAATGGGTTGTTGGTAACTCTGCAAGGGGTAAGCTACTGTGATCAGAATTCTTTAAAGGAAAGAATGTGCCCCCTCAAAAGTACAATGTGTACACAGCCCTAGTGACATCACTGGAACATGCTGGCCTTGCACGAATTTTGTCCAAGAGATCTCTCAGAACTCTGTGTCACCAGATATTTTTTTTTAATAAGTGTCCATAAAATGTTCTGGTGAATTCTGCCTGTCTGTCCAGTTCAGATTCCAGATCTGAACATTTTAGTGACAATGAAAAATAGTGTAATCCCTGTATGTAATATAATCTAGTAAACCAGCATCTATTAACCAATGTATTTTCTGTGACAGCATTTCTCTAAAGGAAGCAGAATTGTGAATCTTCTTCCATAATCACACAATCCATTTTTTTTTGCTTAAAATCCATCAAACCTTTGTTGATTGGAAACAAAAACCATGGTGAAAATCAAAGTTCTTTCTTCCATGAAATGAAGATGTGATGCTGTCTTCTGTCATCAGTAAGACTGAGAAGAAGGACGCTAGGAACTGAGGGGTGAACAGAATGGCAGCACCTAGTTAGCACAGCAACAAATATCTTCCAAACATACCCTCTGGTTGGGATTGATTGAGTTGGCTGTAAATACTTCTCTAAATGCGGGCTGCTTATTTTCTGTTCCTTATCGAACTTCACCTTGGGTTGATACAATTTTATGTCTACATCTTGAGTGGTTGGTGTTCCCCAGGCCAGCCTATGAATATAATAGGTTACACTGATCTCTAAAATAATGCAAGCCAGAATTCTTAAAAGACATAGAAGCATAGTTTGTGAATATAAATGTTAATTAAAAAACAAAAAAACCTCTAGGTGTTTTGATCTGAGACTGCAATGCTATGCTTACTTAACCTGGGAACAAGCCCCAATGGACAATGGGACATATCTCCAGGAAAACATCAACAGGATCAGCCTCTGAGCTTTTTCACATGATAAGGTGAAATGTGCACCAACTGCATTTAATCCTTTGTCTAATACTCCCTTAGGTCTCAGTGCCAGGATACCAACACAATATCCTCTCTGCATATAATGGATGACCTGGACAAGATAGCCATCCTGTTGTCCCCATATGTTTCTTTAAACCTATCATAAATACAGAGCTCTGAAGAGAGATCTGGAAAAAAGCAAATTGAAGGGGGATGTCTAGCTCTGCTAGATTTGATGCTCTTTACTAACATTTCAGTAGAGTAGCTAGTGCTCAATCACTTTAACTTCAGGGCAATAGAACTTTGATTTGTATGAAACACTGCAAGACATTTGCAAGACATTTTATGAGGAATCAAGCTAACAAAAAAACACAGAAATGTTTTATGTTTCCTCTACCTGTAAGGGAAATCTCTAGGGAGATTGATTGTTGTCTCTTCCATCACTGTGTATGGACGGCCGTGGTGTTGTTTGTAAGGCTTCATCCAGGTAAATAAATTTTCAGGGAAGATTTCAGGAGATTGTAGATTTTGATCTAGGTAATTAAGACGAGGAGAAGAAACTCTAAAAGGATGGATATGCTCCACATCATTTGTTAAATTTGCTCCAGTGATTTTCAATCAGACCTAAGCTCAGTAAACTTTCTCTGGGTTGTACTCACTGAGTTCAAGACTGCTATTTTATGTACATTTGTGTATACTCATGGAGAAAAATACCGAACTGCTAATACCAAGCCTTATAAACACACCCTTTCATGTATTATCTGCATTTCTGATCACACTGAAGCCCTTTTTGTTTGCGAGGCATTGCTGTACTGGTATTTTTTCACAAAAGCAGCTGCCAGTCATGGGGCACACTGTATGGAACACAACACTGTATTTCACTTGTTTGTGGGTCTAATTTAAACAGGATGATGGGTACACAAGAAAAACGTACCTGAGAAACATTACATGTACCTAGAATCACATTTAAGTCGGATCTTATTGCCAGTGTGAAATGTTAGCATGCTATGAATCTGTAGCCAAGCAGGTTGGTGTGTTAACAGTGTACATGCATGCAAGGCTTCCATGGTTAAATCCTTACTGCAAACATTTAAAATGGCTTTGTTGTTGCAGAATATGAGATTCTGGATAAGAATGAATATATCCTCAAGCAAAAAAGAATGAGCTTGTCTTCAAGTAAAAAAATCATACCTGTGATAAACATTATGGCCTAAGGGAATGAAAGGTGTGTTTTTATAAACATTATGAACTTCTGGAATTTTGATATATGTTATGAAGGCATGTATTAAAGGTGAATAACCTACCGCTTCGCCTATTTTAAAATACACCAATCTGTGTTTAAAAAACATCAAGTTATCGCTCAGCTAACCTGTGACGCCTTGTTCACGTTACTGAGCCTGCTCACGTGCAAGGATGCAAGTAAAACGGCTATATTTCACCAGTAAAATAGCTCGCACATCTGTTTTGTAGTAGAATATCGTATAACTAGAAAAATACTAAAGGGAAGCTTTTGTTTTAATTATCAGATCTGTTTTGTTGATGTCATCTGTCTGCGGTGGCATGGAAAGGGTGTGCACTTGACTTAAAATTGCCAGTGCCATAATTATATAGAATTGAAGGAAGGCCCTCGGACATGGCAGGATTTGTTCCCTCTCAAATGGATGCCACAGATGTAAACCACATGCTCAGCTTCCTTGTCACTTAGAACAGAAGCCATCATCAAGTAAACCAAGGCTGGAAACATGCTGGCAATGAATGAATCATAACTTCTAAAACCGATTTGCTTTTTATGTCATCTAGATTTAAGCACCAAAGAGAAGTAGAGGGTAGAAGGAAACTTTTTCTTGTCCTTTTCTTTGTTCTCCACTCATTGGGCAGCTCCACTTAATTTCTTTGTTGTTGCAAAAATGTGACGGATTTGAAGCTGCTCCACATGGCGCCAGCAGAACTCCCATTCTCCCACCAGGTCTCCATGGTGCTGCCGGGTACCTCAGCATTGTGGTCAGGTCTTTCTGTCCAAGGGAGGAGCCCCCAGCATGCAGGCTATTCCAAGAAAAAGCAGGAGTAGAGCTGGATGAGGAGTCCTTGAGGAGAATGGGCATGTAGGGAGGGAGGAATGGCCTGAATGCAGAGCAAGGCAGATGGCAGCATAGAAGAAGAAGAAGAAGAGTTTGGATTTGATATCCCGCTTTATCACTACCCGAAGGAGTCTCAAAGCGACTAACATTCTCCTTTCCCTTCCTCCCCCACAACCAACACTCTGTGAGGTGAGTGGGGCTGAGAGACCTCAAAGAAGTGTGACTAGCCCAAGGTGACCCAGCAGCTGCATGTGGAGGAGTGGAGACGCGAACCCGGTCCCCCAGATTAGAGTCTACCACTCTTAACCACTACACCACACTGGCTCAGGGTCAGGGTGGTGTGGAGGGGGCTTTCACCACGGGTGGAGGCTGAGAGTTCTGCTGACTCTTGCGAGGGGCTACACATGTTCCACAGTGCATGCATGCATGGTACCAGCAGGGTGGCCCTCAAAAGTAAGTTCATCCTCTTCTTTACCGGAAATATGGACAAAATAAACAACAAGCAGTTTTTGAGTGACTCTTCTCTGCAGATTTTTGAAAAAACCTTTTGGAATGTCCAACAAGATCAGAAACATTTCATTTTGTTTAAACGAATGTGGGGTTGTTGTACATACATGCATGTCAAGAAACAAAAATAAGTTCGCACCAACGATTGTTTAATTTGCTCGTAAAAATATGTGGCTCCGCCAAAAAAAGAACCACACACACACACACACACACACACACAAGCCTGCTCTGAAGGGTGGCTTTGAAAACCATTACTGTGATTCTTAGTTCCAGGCACTCGGTGACTTTTAAAATTTAGCATATTTCTACAGGAAGCAGTGTGTTCCTTCTGAGTGGGGGGTCGCTATGGAAGGACAAGTGTTAAGCATAAGCAAAGACGTTCTGTTAAGAGGTGGCACTGATGGATCCTTGGGAGGAAAGGAAAGGGTTTGCCGCGTTCGTAACCCATGTCGTTCGCAACTTGCAGCGAACGCAACACGAGCTTTACGACTGTAAATTGCAGATCTCGCTACATGACTGTGCAATTGCAGGGGATCTCAGTGTTAAAGATGGTTAAGAAGACCTCAATCAATGGCCTCAAATGCCTGCCCAATGTAAAGAGGGCATTTAAGAAAATATCTCTGTTTAGCCATGGTTTCTGCTTTAGTCTGACACCTATTTCACGGAAGAACCATAGAATTGTAAAGTTGGATGGGACCCCTTACAATGCTGTGAATAATAGATTCATGGCGTTGGAAAAGGATCCTGAGGATCATGCAGGACTCATTTTTGCCCAACATGGGGCTCAAACCCCAAACCCTGAGATTAAGAGCCGCGTCTACCGATTGAGCAAATCCTTAGACACAGGTCATTCCTAATGCCTCCCTCCCCCACGTTCTACATTTAATAACAATGTGTTAATGAAATCAACCGCCTTACACTGCTGGGAGTTGGTAGGTGTGAAACAGTGGTGCCGGGAACACGACCTTTTCGCAAGTTCTTGCATCAGACGCCGCTCCTCTGCTTGGCGAATTCGTTCATTTTGTTTCCTCCTCCAGGCCACCACCCTAAACAAAGTGCAAAGTTAGATGCTGCTGTGAGTTTAGTTTGAATTAGGGCTGGGGGAGGAATCTAATGAGCTGTGGTTCCCAAGTGGACACACATTATCTTATCTGCCTGGACCAATGTGAGATCAGGGCAGGACTTCTCTCTAGTTTTCCATACCGGGTGATTTGAGGACTGCTTGTCTGTCTTCCATAAGCAGTAATTTCAACTACTGCACTAAGCTCCTGCTGCCACACATACTGAAATCAATGCTGCAAGTCCCACTGGAATCATAAGTCTTGATGATGTGCCATCACTTTCAGTGGGAATTCTACATATTCTATTCAGGCTTCCTCAAACTCGGCCCTCCAGATGTTTTTGGCCTACAACTCCCATGATCCCTAGCTAGCAGGGCCAGTGGTCAGGGATGATGGGAATTGAAGTCTCAAAACATCTGGAGTGCCGAGTTTGAGGAAGCCTGTAATATGTATATATACTGGGGTGTGTGTGTGTGTGTTTCCACTCGGGGGATTTTATTTAAACTTCACACATTCTTAAGGGGAATTCTAAATAAAATATGCAAAATGCACATAAAAGTCTCCCTAAGGCTAAGGGGAAATTGAATGCAAATGATGCAAAACGTACATAAAAATCTGAGACTTGGAGGCATGTCAAAATCCATCGCCCTCAGCTAGACTTGTCACCTTGATTTCTGCATGCAAGGCAGCAAGAACCCTGCATTCCAGTCAAGCTGTTCCTGGATGGCTGAAATTACTTTTGTTGGGTGGGTGGTGTGTTGATGGAAACGATTAAGGGGAGCACGGTGGATAAAACTATCGGTAACATTTGAATTCCTTCCCAAGGAGCTGTGCTATATACAATCAGTGCTAACTAAGTAATTAAAGTTTTGAACCATTTAATCAGGCATTTTGGCTGTGGGTATTTATATGCTGCTGCATTAGTTTCCATTGAATTTGATTTTGTTGTTGTTTTAACAGAGCGATCTTAAGGTGGTGATGGTATATGAGATTCCACAACAGAGGAACCAGTACAGTGGTCCCTCGACTTACGAAATACTCGACATCCGAATTTTTCGACTTACGAATGAAAAAGTTTCCGCACGCCTACGAATTTTTCGACATCTGAATGGAAATCCGTTGCCGGTTTTAGATGCGGTTTCCTCGACTTACGAATTTTAGATGCGGTTTCCTCGACTGACGAATTTTTTCGAATATTTTTTCTCCCAATGCATTCCTATGGGAAATCGCTTTTTTCGACTTACGAACTTTTCGACCTATGAATGTCCATTCGGAACGGATTAAATTCGTAAGTCGAGGGACTACTGTACTTCCTAAGCCACTCCATGTCCCTCACTTTGACTGGCACTAATGGGAAGTTTAATAACTAAGTCAGCTCCAGGGCTTGCACAGAGCTTTGACCTTTCATGGGCCTACTGGGAAGAAGGGATGATGAGTCCAATGGATCCAAGACACCCCTGACACATCCCTGGAATGCCCCCTTTTTGTGTTCACTCTGCTGTCAGAGAGGGAGGTTGGCAGCATCCAATAGCTCCTTGGAGGCTTAGGGTTAGTCCCTAATTAGTATTTTATTAATACTGTGTTGTATTCAATTTACTTTTCCTCAGAGTAGACCCTTTAATTTCAATTGATTTACTCTGAGTAAAAGCCAGTTGAATACATCCCACAGTATTTTATGGTTTAGGATGAGTCACACAGAGCATCCCTAGTGACAGGCAGGCAAATTATTCACATTTAAATACAAATTAATTTTAAAAACACTGTACCTTAAAATATCTCTTTCATAAGAGGCCTCATAACCTTCATTTTCCTGCGGGACGGTCTTCTTTCTTGGATGGGGCCTATGAAATAAAAAGATTTAGAAATCAAATTTAAGTCACGTTTTAATGCATCAATGCTTTATGTAAGAACAAACTAACTAACATCATGTGGAAACTGATTTATGAAGCAATTGTTTATTAAGCAAAATTGATTGAATATAATTTCATTGTACACAGGTTGTACATTGACAATAAAGGTTGTTGTTGTTATTATTATTATTATTATTATTATTATTATTATACGTAGGAGTACCTTTTCTTAGTTCCATCTGGTTCACCAGCTATGGCCATGCCTGGACAGAGGTATCCTGACCATTGTAGTCTGTGTGTTTGTAACCTTGAGGCTGGATTACTGCAATGTGTTTTATGTGGGGCTGCCCTTGGGCCTGGTTCAGAAGATTCAACCGGTGCAGAATGCAGCTGCTAAAATGGCGGGGGTGGGGTGTGACAGGGCCATAGCTGTCAACTTTTTCCTTTTTTTTGGCGGGAAATTCCCTTATTCCGAATAGGATTCCTCGCGAGAAAAGGGAAAGGTTGACAGCTATGGACAGGGCTGGCAACATGTCTTAGCAATAGTGTCACATCTGCACTGGCTGGCTGCCCATTTACAGCCAAGCCACGTTCAAGGTCCTTGAAGAACTTGGGTCTAGAGTAGTTTACAGACTGCCTAAACCCTTATAGCTGTTGGAAGCGCCGGGGAGGGGGGGGGCACGATGTACCAAGTACCATTATGAGTTCTTTCTGAGTCACACATTTTACTACTTACAGGCATGAAATCCTAATTGAATCTATGAATCTCAATTAAAAAAATTGTAAAAGCAAAGATTGTAAATGTCTGTCATAAATAATAGTTGGTGCCCATGCAATGATCACTCTGTTGCATGGGAAAATAAAAATAGACGAGGCATAAATTCCCACATCATACTGATATTCACAGCTGGCAACGAATTAGACTTCTAGAAATCTGTGTATTAGAGTTCAAAGCACTCCATTATACATTTTTAAGTAGACGAACAAAGAATGATAGCTTTAACTCTGCAAGTGTGTGTGTGTGTGTGTGTGTGTGTGTGTGTGAGAGAGAGAGAGAGAGAGAGAGAGAGAGAGAGAGAGAGAGAGAGAGAGACTCACTCATGGAAAGAACTGATTCTGATCCCACCACCACACACCCCAAAGACTTTATTTTCTTTATAATATTTTATCTAGAAAATGTAGATCAGGAGAAGCTGCGAAATTCACTTTGCATTTTGAACCTGTGTTCTAAGATACATATTGTCACACGCATGCCTGCACTTGAAAGTCCCAAATCCCATTTTTCTATGAACTTTTAACTACAGCTTTCTCACTGGACAGGGTTCAAATTAAAAATAAAAAACATCTCCGTCACATTCATTTTTTGTAACTTGGAATATTTAGTAAAGTTTAAACAGCTTCTATATTTTGAATATAGAACTGCTCCTGCCAACCTAGCAGTTTGAAAGCACGTCAAAGTGCAAGTAGATAAATAGGTACCGATGCAGCGGGAAGGTAAACGGCATTTCCGTGCGCTGCTCTGGTTCGCCAGAAGCGGCTTAGTCAGGCTGGCCACATGACCCAGAAGCTGTACGCCGGCTCCCTCGCCAATAATGCAAGATGAGCGCCGCAACCCCAGAGTCGGTCACAACTGGACCTAATGGTCAGGGGTCCCTTTACCTTTATATTTTGGATACATTATGTGATACATTTTTCTACTTTACTGAACTCTATTTTAGATGGGTCTTGGAGCACCCTGTTCACCTGAGCTGAACCACAAGGACCGACGATGTGGTTCTATATAGTAAATGGTGGGATTCAAACAGAATCATATTCACATCCTCATCCTGCCCTCAACTTTAGAAGCAGTTTCAAAAGCTCACAGGATGAAAGCAAGGGCTACGGCAGCTGAGAAATGACCACAGAAAGCCCCACTGCATGCATGATTAAAAGAATTCTCTGGATGTTTGTAGCAGAAATGCAAACCCCCAGGCCCTTATCATTCATTGTGCAAGCAAACTAGTTTGAAATTCACTGAAGGATCAAAAAAGAAGAGAACAGCTTCAAGCAAATGATGAAAAAGATATCCAGCTTTCCTCCACAATAGTCGTTGATTCATCAAACAAAATTTAAATAGCAGCACTGGCTTCTGATTGTTTTTACAATACTTTTTCAGCATGTACAATTCTCTGTAAAACACTCTATCTATCTATCTATCTATCTATCTATCTATCTATCTATCTATAATGTATGATATATACAGTATATCTGGTTATAATTAGAGGAGAGGAATATTTCTGACATATTCTGGCTCTATAGCATAAGCTGCTCTAATTACATTTTTTCCCTCCAACATTCATAAATATTTTAAATCCTGAAGAAATATTTTACTCTGGCTACACATTACCCAAAGAAATAAGGACCACATATGTGTTGGCTCACCTGTCTCAACTTCCATTACCTGGTGGCGGACACCCCATGTTCCCCCACCAACCCCCAACAAGGAAAGATTTGTTGTTTCACAGGGAGATGGGGAGCTCCATCGGTAGTTAACGCCTTGTCAGCCATTTCTCTCAACTTTAAGCTCTCTTTCCTTAGTGCATGCCCATCCTGAGATTGGCTGGGCTTAGTGACCTGTAACTCAAAGTTACCTGGGCACAAAAGGCCACAAAAATGGTCTCTACATTCCATTCTTGACCCCTCATCCTGCAACCAACTCCAGAAGCTACCAGCACTAGAGGAGACCACTGAGAGTAACTTTTGCTATGATACAGTTACAGGTAGATGTTGGTCTGTCATAGTCAAAACAAAATAAAAAAAATTCCTTCCAGTAGCACCTTAGAGACCAACTAAGTTTGTTCTTGGTATGAGCTTTCGTGTGCATGCACACTTCTTCAGATACACTGAAACAGAAGTCACCAGACCCTTATATATAGTGAGAGGGTTTGCTATGATAGTGTGCCTAGTATAGCATAAATATTCTGATTAAGTGTTTAATTTTCATCCTGATCATGCCTACTGTCTGTTTCTCTCCCTTGCCCCGTTTTCTATACTCCTTTTAAATAAGCTGCTCAGTTAGATTTCTGGGTTGTGCTGGTTTACGGGCACACTCTAGGGGTGGTGGTCCTCACACCAATGTTACTCGGACCATGGGGTATGCAACCAGTGGTTAAAATGCCTCAAAGAGCTGGAAGAATTTCTTAAGAGACAGAGAGAGAGTGGGACCTAGAGGGGAGACTGGCAGAGGTTGCCAAACAGAAATCTTGGAATTCAGCCGGCTGCTCCCAAGTATACCACAGCAATGCAGTTGTAATTATTCACCCCTTGCCTTGGGGGACGTGGGCAGTGGGTGGTGGCAAGTGGAAAGGGAGAAACAGGATGGGTTACCTGCTGCTAGTGAGCTACACTAGTGGTTTATTGCTGTAGCAGTGTGTCGCTGCCCGCCACCAGGCATGAGCAAGCCACCTTGAGCACAGCGATGTAGAAAGGAAGGATACAAATGATAATGAAATGAGAAACAAAATCTTGTGGGGAAAATACATGTTTTAATCATACTTTCATCACACATACCTTTTGTCAGCAAGTACCAAACCCTAAAACAGACAAAAACAAGACATAAAACAGAGGTTGTAAATTTTAAAATAACGATCCTAACAGCTGTTTACTTAAGCAGAAAATGTAGGTGTTTGTTACTTCTACTGAAGCCCTTCAAGACCCAGGCTAAGTTGGTGCGCTCCTTAGGAAAGATTATGGGAATTCTCCCATTGCCCCATTTAGATGCACGCCACCACTAAAAATCCCCAACAATTTCTAATAGAACTAAAAGTAAACATGCTCTGTCAATCTTTACCTAACCACATGGCACCATCCATGCACAACTGAGAGGCTTGGGGAATCCAAACATTTGCAATATGTGTTGAAACAAAGGTGGGCCTGTTCCAGAAGCTCTGCAAACCCTATCTTGGTAGTCAGGATAAGCCTGAAACTAATTGGTAGCTGAAGCAACAATGAGCTCCCCTATGTTTATGCACTTGCTGTGATACATGGTAATTGGCTTGCTTTGATGTTATGCTTATCTGTGGGCCCTGGGATCTTGGCTCAGAGAAGGGAGCTAGCTATAAGCCAGTGGTGGCTAACCTTGACACTCCAGATGTTTAGGAACTACAACTCCCATCATCCCTGACCACTGGTCCTGTTAGCTAGGAATGATGGGAGTTGTAGTTCCAAAACATCTGGAGTGTCAAGGTTAGCCACCACTGCAAAACCTTGGATAGTCACCACATATGCCCTTATGGGTCAGGTGGGATGATGGGACGTTGTGATTAAACTGATGTATGCTGCTTTGTGTATAAAGCATGTACCTGTATACACATTTGCCTGGGTGCGGACAATTTGGTTCTTGAAAGGAGGCAAGACTACCAATGACGAAGCTACCAAAACAAGAGCAAGTGTATGGTATAAGTGGAGAAGAGACCTTTTCAGTTTTGCTGTTTCAAGTAGTTTTCAAAATTCCAAAGCATAACAGCAATCTTTCAAGGCATAACATCCTGGTAATAAATTCTAAAACATACAATCAATCCCAGTATTCTGAATATAAAATACAGTATGCCATACCTCAGTCCCAAAGGCAGGGAATTGTTTTTGTCCTGGTACAAAGAGAGAGAGAGAGAGAGAAATCAGGAACCAATTCAAGCATATGTGGTTTATCTTTAGCCATTATTTGTTATTACCTAAATGTCCTGCTCTGGAATAGGATGAGACAAGTAGTCTAATTTTTCTTGCCTGTTATACACCAATGAAACCCTCTTTCCAGAAACATGTGCACTGTTATTTTCCATATGAAAGTAGGGCTTTCCACTGGTGCTGAAGGTCAGAAAACAAACAGTGACCAGTCTGCTAGGCTGGGTTCAGACATTCCTATATAAACCATACTTTAAACAACCATGGCTTAGCTTTGTGTGTGAATCAAGTCTTGTTAAGGCCATGGTGTGGCTTGGAAATGTGAGCCTGTCCCAAATCACTTCAGTTTGCCTCATTATGAACGCACTCATAAATACTATATGTTGTATTAATAGTCTAATGGATTGTCACTTTCTCCCCAACAGCCAAAGGATCAGCTGAGCGGAATTTAACTCATAAGACACTCCTACTGGCAAAGGAGAGGAAGCAACCTTAGCTGGTAAAAGAGGTTCACCTACAAGTCACATGCTGACAGCACTATATATAAGCTCATTCCAGAAAGAAAGAAAAAAACATTTAATGAGTTTGATTAAAGCCATTGCCTTTATTCAACTGACGAGATCAACAGTTCATATTGTATAGTATTGAAATTACCGGTACTATACTATACTATACTATACTATACTATACTATAAACAGATATTCTACTTTCATATCTTTCAAGCAGAAAGAACAAAATATTCTCCGTGGCGCTTCCTTCAATTACAGAGTTTCTGAACATTTGATATTGTGAAATATGTCAGAATGCTACACAAATTTTCAACCTTCAGAAAATGCTTGAGATAGCAATTATAATTTTAAACATAGTATAGGAATTAAAAACCTTAGCTCAGTTTCTTTTGCCCTTCATTTGGTTTGCCTGAGTATGATGTTGTCAAACTGGTGGAGAGAAACCCTTTTTTATACTGAGCTTTACATTACATCACAATTGCAGGAGCAGCGTCACTGGATGGAGGGGAGTGTACTGTGATGGAAAAGTCCATAGAGACAAAATTTGGACCAACAGCCATCTGTAACCCGGACCCCAAGATTGATTTCAGAGGAAGCAGCCATCCCATGTAAACAGCTTTAATTGTTTGTAACCTTAGAGGGCATGGGATGTGAATTTCAAGCCAATGACTAATCTTTTCTTTTTGCTAAAGTTATCCTTGTTATCTTCAATGAGAGCACTGGGAGGTGTTTGCCATTTGTCAACAAACTTTTCTCACCAAACAATCACTCTCTGTTTAATGGTGCATCTGTGCCTTTGAAGTATTAAACTCTTCTGGCCAGACTATTAATCCTATAAGGAATCGAAGCTGGTGAATTTTGGACCCACTCTTAACATATGGAGTGAATTCTAATTTTAAAAGAAACAACATCAGTGCCCATACAAGGATGGGAATTTTGGTAAAATCATAGACTGGCTTGCAGTGTTGAACTTGGCCCTGATGGGTGCTGATTGGACAGTGATCCAAAGAGAAACTCCTGCTCTCCCTGCTTTTCAAAAGAGACAATTTTTCTGCTTAAGGAAGTATCAGAGCTATTCCATCCAGGATAAGCAGTTAACCATTTTAATATTTTGGATTTCAGCTTAGTGGCTGCTTAAGAATGTAGGGCCAGCTTGCTGATACTAATAACCATGGAAGCTAGAGTCTATGATTTTTCTGTTCTTCTCATTCTGATTCCCTCACTTAGATGGTGGAGGAAGACTCATTGAGGATCCAACCCAATTAAAACATGATGACTCAAAGGCATTCTCCAGTGGATCCAAGAATTGCTAGACAAGAGCCACAGTTCTTCTCCCTGGAGGAACCAGGAGGAATTTTTTACCCTTGCCTGTTCTTTCTCTCATTCTTTCTGCTGCCTTTGACTGGATTAATATAGAGAAGCTGTGCCTGAAACTATGAATCATAAATATTGATAGGCATTTGCTTACTTAATTAGAAAGCCTTTATTAGAATTAGAAAGCAGGTGGTGCTGTGGGTTAAACTACAGAGCCTAGGGCTTGCCAATCAGAAGGTAGGCAGTTCAAATCCCCGCGACGGGGTGAGCTCCCATTGCTTGGTCCCTGCTCCTGCCAACCTAGCAGTTCGAAAGCAGGGATTCGAACCACTGACCTTCTGATCGGCAAGCCCTAGGCTCTGTGGTTTAACCCACAGCGCCACCTGCATCCCAGGAGCAATCTATATACCCCACCTTTTCTTTTGACAGGGACTCAAGACGGCTTACAGAGAAAATAAGACTAGTCTTTTCTGACCCTACTGTTTGCTTAATATCCAGACTGATGAAACTGCAGCTCACTCACTTCAATTCATCATTAACTTTTTAGTTGGTTCTAATAGTAGTTGGAGGTTCTACTGTTACTTTTGATTTTGGTTTTTTAATGGAACAACATGGCTACCTGCCATTTTTTTAATACTACATATCCTTCATATATCTCCTTCTTAGCCTTTTGAAATATTAGATTACATACCAGTGTGAATTTAAGTATAGTGCTGAGGTTTTATGAATAGAATTACTCATGAATTCAAACAGCTGTGTAAGTGCTAAACTTGGCCTTCAGTAAGTTTGGGTCATGGTGCTTACTATTAAAGAAAATACAGAGTCTTTATTTGTGTGGCTTTTAGCCACAACTCACCAGGCACATCACTATGCTTCTCTTTGGCAAGAGGATGGCCATGACATTCTACAGCAGGAGTTACCAAACTGGTGGTCCCTGGACCACCCATGGTCTGTGAGCTTCATCCAGGTGGACCATGGCATGTCTTGCATTAAATAGGCATATTGTTTTTAGTTGTATTTTTATTGCTTCTTTTCTTTCTTAAATTGCACTACAGTTTGAATTTTACGAATTGCAAATTGCAATACAATAAAATACAATATAAGAAATGAAAGAAGCAATAAGATTATAGTTTAAAATCATACAGCATCTAGCACAATGCATTGCAGTTGGTGTGACAAGTCAGAAAAGTCATTAAGTGGTCTGCTAAGACCCTCAGCAATTTTCAAGCAGTCCATGGGGCAAATGGTTTGGGAACCACTGCTCTACAATGTTCAACAAGTAACTGCATTCACAAATTTCACATTTCCCAAACAGTGTAGCCTATGCTCCATCTTCTGGTTATTTATGGTAACTGTACAGCGTAAGGCTTTTTTTTCTAGGAACTCAAGCTATCACCAATTGTTGCAACTGGTAGAATAACCAACAAAAGGAAGGAAATTATACTTTTAATAAGATGGTGGTATCTCCCCCACTATTGCCATGTTAAGACTGCTCAGATAGCTTGAATCCAACCCACTGAATCTGAAATGGAAATGTATGAGGCAGAGGAAAAGAACTAGTTTATACAAGATTCCCAACAGAATATATAGTATTCCCATAAACTCAACAGATAATTGCAATTTTTTAAAAAACAAAAGGCATTAAAAATTCAGAAATAGACCTCTGGGTATAGGGTGGTATATAAATTCAATCAATCAATCAATTAAATAGTCTTCATTCATCTCTAAATATTAAAAGTACTATGGAACAAAACAAAACAAAAAGCAGTACTTTGGAACGGATTCAACTAACCCTTTGTACTAGCAGAAGCCAGGAGAGGACTCCTGTTAGTGCAATGGGGCTTTCCCCCCCTCCTTCTCCTGCATGCCCCATATCTCTCCCAAGTTCACTCTGGGAGTTGAGACAATGCCCAGAAAAGCACACAGGGTGGGGAGAAGGGGGGTAAGCAAAAATGCTTGTGCTGACAGATCAAATTAGTACGATGGTGAATTCCAACTTTTTGTTTTTAAACAAAATGTACTGTGAAATATTACTTCTTCATTTTTATTCCTGCCTTCCCTACATATGATCTTACCAACAGAAATAGCTGATTTGGCACCTGAGGCGTATGTGTGGTCTCTAGATCTCATAGCACTCTAGAGGGCAAAAGAGAAGGAAAGTTATTTTTCTGCAGCAAGCATTCTGCAGGACAAGCCATACAGACAATCATGTGTGCACCATGGTTGGGATGCTGGAAGAAGCTTATTCTTGGGCACTCCCACCTTCCCCCCCTCCCTTCCATGGTTTGCTTTCATTTTGTCACCAACTACATTCAATTATAACCAGGACTTGCAAATCCACTTTGCTTAGAAAGAGAATTGTGGTTCCACTGCACTTGTAACTCCAGTAGTTTGAACAAAACCATGGGAGTGGTCACTTACAGTCCACCTTTGTCAAGCAGTGGTGTCGCTACTCCTGTGGCCAGAGGCTTCGGTGCAGTCTCATTTGCAGTTCGCAAGCATGCCCATAACTATCCCAGGTGCACAGTGAGAAGTACCAACACCACTGAAATTAAGTTCTTGGCTTGCATTTTCCCTTCCTCACTTCACCCAATGCTGAACCAACCATGTCCCACGTTCTAGCAGCAAGCTGTCTGATGCAGAAGTGCTGCATTTGGGGGCAGACTCTATGTATACTCGTTTCTTGAAGAAAATTAGCTGGCTCTCATTTTTGCTGAAGCTTCCTTCACTCCCCAATAATATGGACCTTATTACTGTATTTCTTTTAAAAATAATTATAATGCCCTGTGTTCAAATGTACAATTTAAAAGACAGGATGAAAAAAGAGTTGGGAGGTATGGAAAGAGAAATAAAAACAAGCCAATTTGGGTTCCAAAGCTTTCTCCTTGCGCAATGACCAGTTGGAACAGTCGCCAAGGAGACAATTCCAGAGGAGGAAGATCAAATAGCAGCTTATCCCAATTGACCCAATGGAGTGGGTGCGCTGCCTCACCTGTGTGTCTGCTGCAGCCAGGTGGAACGGCTGCCAGTATCCAAGAAAGAAATTAATATGTGAAAGGTATCTTATTATATACCCAAACCATATTATTAGAAGTGTTCTCTTTGGGAGGAAGGGGGGGAAAGTGTCTTTCATGCAAAGTTACTATGTAAATGACAACAAACTTTCTTTCACCTCCACCCCAACAACCGAAAATCCAGATAATGTTTTAGCTTGTTAGAATAACAAAAAGTACCTTTGCAAGCAAACTTTTTTTTGCATGTTTAGGTGTCCGCATCGTTTTGAGACTCAACCTTTCTATTTTCAGGAGCTTCTTGGACACAAGCTTCTTGGGTTCCTAAGCATACCACACAGATTTTGAAAAATTACGCAGCACATTTCATAACATCACATAATTCGAATGCCTAATCTTATAAGAAACATGATATAACTAGTTGTCCCAGTTAGAAACCCCATATATCAGTGGTGGCGAAACTTGGCCCTCCAGCTGTTTTTGGACTACAACTCCCATCATCCCCTAGCTAATAGGACCAGTGGTCAGGGATGATGGGAGTTGTAGTCTGGAGGGCTGAGTTTGCCTATGCCTGTTTTAAGTGTTTGTCTTGTTCTTGTTTTATACTTTTGATCTCCAGAGAAGGATAGCTGAGAACTCATGCTTCATTTGGTGTGAAACCTATACTTCACATCAACACTGGGATATTTATATAGTAAGTTAGTAAGATAGCCTTTAGAAAGCACACACCCAAAATCATCCCTTTAAATTAGTGATATAGTTTGGCCAATATTAAGTATCTTTACGTTTACTGTTTTCAACTGGAGTTAGTTATGATCAATGCTTCTGTTTAAATCAATGGAATTTAAACATCATTAACATGAAAGAAAATATTAAACAGGATGATTAATACCTTTACATGCTTGAATAGTCTGTCTTTGCCCAAATGTCTTTGTTTGGTTGTTTCATAAATTAAAGAATCTACAAAAAATGATGAAAAAGCCTCTCAGTTTTATGAGTCTTCACAGTGTTACATGAAAATAAATGGTTGGATCTAAAGGTGCCCTTCTGCTGTATGCAGAAGGCATTTTCTTGTGCAACTGCTGTTTCTATACCTCACACCAGAGCTCTGACATGAGAAGCATTCTTTCAACCTTGGATTAACACCTGCCAGAGATAGGCAGGGTCCAATTCTTCAGATGCTTTCTTTCTCCTTTTTGCGCATCCAAGTCAAGGCAGAGGATCCCGGAGCGGGAACGTATGACCCTATTTTATTCTATGACAAGTTTAGAGAACTATCTTCTACTTCCCTTGATTCTCTGGAGATGTTTGGTCTTTTTGCATGGAGGACACACACTCATGGTCAGGGGACATGGAGGCAGAGGGAGGAAGCCACTTGGACAAAGGGCAGTCTGAGATCCTTGGATGGGAACTGTGGATTTTCTTAAGTTTATGTCTTGCTCTATCAATACAGCAATTTTTGCTTTGTTCTCTTCTTCATAAGGGGGTGAATGAGGCATGGAGCAGATACATAAGGAACTGGCCTGCCTCTGATGGAAGGGCTCATGGAGCCACTAAGTCTTTGGGCTCATTGTATGAACTCTGGGAGGCCTCTCACCAGAAAGGTTCAAAGTGAGCTTGGGCTTGTGTTAAATTGAGCACTTATTCCCTGGCTTCCTTCGGCACCTGGCCTTGTTCCAGTTCACTGGACTTGCAGTGCTCCAACTTCTGCTGGGCCTCTTCAAAAGGCTGGCCATGCTACTGTCCTCTACCTGCCCTATATGAAGGGGAGGGAGTTGGGATGCTTCTGGGTGAGCTACAGATGGTGCCACTGATCCAGAACTGTCTGTCATGGGTACTTTCTGGGGTAGTTGTTGGTGCTGAGGAAGAGGATGCAATGCCATTGCGCTACCTGGTAAAGGGCTCTTCTTGATGCAGGTGGAGTGAGGGAAGGCTCCTAAACCCATTTGCTGGTTTGTGGTCCTCCGTTTCAAGTTGTGCTCAATGCATTGGGAGTGTGATGGCCTGGGATTCAGACTCAGATGCTGAACGTGAGGGATCCCAGCCTGCACAGGATTCCCCGCCTCCAGAACCAGCAGAGCGGGGGCTAGAGCCTGAGTCTGAAGGGTCCTCACCTGTGCTGGATCCTCAGGTGCAGGCATCTGATGAGTCTGCTCTGGCTCCTGATGGGATGGGGGACCCATTGCCTGCAGGTGCTCCACTCCCAGCCCTGTCAGGGGAAGCTGAGGTTGCCTCTGGGTCCGGTAACCCTCCAGCCTCTCCTGAGCTGCAGAGGCTCAGGGCAGAGAGGCGAAGGGAACTGAGTTCCAGCAGGAGGAGTGCTCGCCTCCAAGCCAGGAGAGGCGAGTCACCAGAGGATCGGGGCCGCCCTATGCCTCGGGGCAGATAAAAGCCAGCCAGCCCCAGCCCCAAGTTGCAGGAGCAACATTGTTGGTGACCAGTTTCTGCCAGTGTTCCTGCATGAAACCTGTCCTGCTTTCCTGCCTGAGCTCCTGACCTGCCCTGGTTCCCTGCTTGCCTACCTGTTCCCGACTTCACCTGACTCCCTGCCCTGCACCCAGGTTCAGTGACTACAGACTGCCTTTACGTTGTACCTCTGACCACAGACCGGACTTGGACCTCAGCTTTCGGGTAACCCACGGGACCAGCACAGGGAGATGGGTTGAGAATGGGAAAGGGGCAGGGAGGGAAATAGGCTGTAAGGAAATGATTTTTTTAAAGTTTAGGGCTGAAGAAGGAAAACAGCCAGCCTCTTGAAAGTTCTCGCATGAACCAAGCATTCTGCATGCGAGGCAGGGTTGATCTGGAACAGAAGACGAGCCCTGCCTCTGGAGAGGCACCTGAAGAACTGGACTCTGTCTATATGTAGAAGAGGGGACATATCATCCTCAGTTGAAGGAATGCCCTCCAATGCCCTCTTCTCATAGAAAAGAATGAAACTAAAACAAAAGATGTGCTTAAACTCTTGTGCCAGTAATTAGGCTTGCATTCCCCCCCCCCCATGGCTATAATAGAAGGCTTCTTTCAAGTGCAATTGTAGTGGGGCAGGTGGGGGAGGATTTCAATGTACAGGAGTGTGTATCTCTGCTGGTGAGATAAGGCTAATCTTTTCCTCGCCAGCTGCAACTGAAATTGCCAATCTGTTGAAACTAAGTTTGAACAAAGCCTCCTTTTCTAGCCAAGGCAAGGCATCTTTCAAGCCTAATTGTGACATTGAGGCATTGGGAGGGGGGGGGGGCGTGGTCAAGAACAGGGAAGGGGAACTCCGCTGAAAGCAAATAGTGGAAGTAGATATATTGGAATACCTATGTGTGGAATTGAATCTAAGCACTCTAAGGTCCTTTTTTTCTTCAAAGTTTGGGTAGTCTCTTGCTTTGATTCTGGAGTTTCTGGAGCTCCCGAATCTTCTGGAGCTCCCGAATCTTCTGCAGCTTCTGAATCTTCTGGAGCTTCTGGGACTGTTTCGTCTTTTATAAGCTCTTCACTTATAATCTCCTGTACTGGCTCCACAATAGGTAACTCACTCTCTGTTGAAGCAACCTTAACAAGCAATAAAGTAGCATTAGTTTTCAGGAAGAAGAAGAAGAAAAGGATTCAGTTCCAACACCCTTAAAACACACACACATTTTCTGAGATCTCCAAAGGTCTGGCAACATAAAATCTGGCAATCCTATAACTGTAATGTAGACCCCAGATAAATCGAAAATTGTGGAAACGTTCCATGTTTTATAAGTCCACACAGCTAAGAAGGAAAGGGCGAGAGAGCAAAAGGAGATGTTTTCCTCTCAAGAATATTAGCATACAAGTGAAGCAGAATAGCTAATTGCTGAATCTGGATTTATGGGATCTGGTGAAGTTGATCACTTTTCTGTCAAAGTCATAGGAAGCTGCCCTTTAATAGACATGTGCCAAAGAAGGCAATTCTTAAACCCCTCTTGTGAACATAGTGCGCTCTGCAAGAGTGTTCTTGGCTATCTGGCCTTATAAATAATTTTCCCTGTGGCTTTTTACCCTTGATGGGAAAAGCTTGTCCACATATGGTATAAAGTAGTCGTAACATCTCTGTTTTGGCCATCTGTCTACAAATTCAGGGAATCAATACATACGAGGTCACTGCTATTAAAATTAAGTAGTAGAGCAAATGTTCTGAGGTATTTACTTACTTACTTAGAATTCTTCTATCCTGCTTTATAGCCCAAACTAGGTTGCCATAGCAGCTTACAAAAGACTCCCAAAATAAAGCCATGCTCAAAATCTAGTACAGGATCATAAATTACATGGTGCACATATGGAATCGGGAATCTGTTAAGGCAGAAATTTCTTGCCCTTGATCTTCCCTGGTGTCATACCAGACAGAAGTTCCCACTGAGGTCCTCTGAGCCAAGGAAGTGGGGCTGTAATCTCAGCCCTTAATGAGAGCAGTCTTCTGATGTTTCGAAGAGACACCTGCTCTCTTAGCAGCTCTAGGAGTACTGGGGAAAAGTTCTCCCTTAGCCACAGACGAGAGGTTGTGGTGTCCCTTGGCCCTGTGTCTCTTAAAGGGGTCCAAGTCTATCTGAGTCATGTATCACATGAGATATAGGGTATTGCTGTACGCTTCAGTTCAAATCAGCAGGAACATTTCTTTTAAAATTGTATAGTAAGCCAATGATATAATAAACTTGGCTCCAATGAAAATTTTAAAAGGGGATGCATGCCCAGGATATTAAGACAAAGAAACCTATAGCTTCTGCTTTTCCACTCTCCAAGTGAAGCCTGCTACTCTAAGTCAGCCACAAAGGAGGTAATGCAAACCTGCTCCTTAGGTTGTGTTTCTGTCTTGGGCTCTACACAGACTAGAGATGAACATGGAGAAACTCCAAAGAAAGGTATTTCTAAATGAGTTCGTGCTGGAACTTTTGGCCTAGGCACATACTTCTTATCATCTGTCACAACCATTCTTTTGGACACTGTGGAAAGAAAACAGTGAGAGCTTCAATCAGATCCGTTGCATCTGCTCCCTGCAATCTTGCACAAAGAGTCAATGAAACTTTTGACTAGGGAGATAGACTTTACTAGACCAAAGTGAGATAGCATGCTTCTTAAGCAAAGTAAATATTCAGCCAACAGTTTTACATTCATTTGGTCCTCCTTTCATATCCCCCACTTCTGGTATGACCTATCTTTAATGACTAGCCTATTTCTTAGCCAAGACTCATTCTTGGAGATGCAGTGTGCAGCCCAGAACATTTCTCTCACATTTACAAGGGGAAATCTATATCATTAAAACACTGAAAATCACTGTGTGACTATATACTTTTAACTTTGCTTTATTGCAAACACTCTGTTCCTAAACGCAATTACCTGAAAATTTATTACAATGAGAGTAACCTCCAAGTATGCTGGTCTGGTGGAGATGTGCTTTTACCTTTTGTGCTTGACTTAGGCCCCAAATATCTGAAAGTCTATCTCCATCCCTACCGACCTTCTCGGGAGTTACGATATGCAGAGAAGTCTTGCTCAGTAGTTCCGCCTCCCTCAGAAGTGTGGGGAATTGTAGCTGGGAGTGGGCTTTCTCTGTGGCAGCCCTTAAGCTGTGGAACTCCCTCCCCACAGAACTGCATCAACCACCTTCATTATATAATTTTCACTACATGCTGAAGTCATACCTCTTTACCTTGACCATTGATAGTTCAAGGAATTTTGTTTTCTGTGACTCACCTCCCTTGCTGAATTTTTATTTTTCTCTGTTCCATTTTGGAATGGTCTTGTGCGTTTTAAAACTGTAGTGATTTTTATCTGTTTTAAAAGGGTACTTGCTATTTGTTGTAGTCTGCCCTGCTGTGGACTTGCAATGAAGCACAATGAGACTGTGACATGCTGCACAGGGACTCCCTCCTCTTGGGTATCTAACTTTGAAAAACTTACCCGTATATTCCGGTGTATAAGACAACTGGGCGTATAAGACGACCCCCAACTTTTCCAGTTAAAATATAGAGTTTGGGATATACTCGTCATATAAAATATAAAATAAAATATAGAGTTTGGGATATACTCGCCATGGCTCCGAGATGGTGGAATGATCTGCCACAGGAAACGAGGGCCCTACAGGAGTTGGTACCCTTCCGCAGGGCCTGTAAAATGGAGCTGTTTCGCCTGGCTTTTGGGTTGGGTTGAGTGTAATCCTTGACGTTTTTATTCCGTTGGTTGTTGGTGAGCTACTTATAATGAGGTGGCTTTTAAACTTTTAAGTTTTAAATTGTTTTTTAATTTGTATTTTTAACTGGTTGTTTTGTGGTTGTGTGGTTTTATGATTGTTAGCCACCCTGAGCCCGGTTTCGGCTGGGAAGGGAGGGGTACAAATAAAAGTTATTATTATTATTATTATTATTATTATTATTATTTCAAGAAAATTGGAGATATGAAAGGAACATTTCGTACAAAGATTACCACAATTAAGGACAAAAGTGGAAAGGACCTAACAGAAGCAGAAGACATCAAGAAGAGGTGGCAAGAATACACAGAGGAATTATACCAGAAAGATATGGAGGTCTCGTACACCTCAGGTAGTGTGGTTGCTGACCTTGAGCCAGACATCCTGGAGAGTGAAGTCAAATGGGCCCTAGAAAGCCTTGCTAACAACAAGGCCAGTGGAAGTGATGATATTCCAGCTGAACTATTCAAAATTCTAAAAGATGATGCTGTTAAGGTGCTACACTCAATATGCCAGCAAGTTTGGAAAACTCAGCAGTGGCCAGAGGATTGGAGAAGATCAGTCTACATCCCAATCCCAAAGAAGGGTAGTGCCAAAGAATGCTCCAACTACCGCACAATTGCGCTCATTTCACACGCTAGCAAGGTTTTGCTAAAAATTCTACAAGGCAGGCTTAAGCAGTATGTGGACCGAGAACTCCCAGAAGTGCAAGCTGGATTTCGAAGGGGCAGAGGAACCAGAGACCAAATTGCAAACATGCGCTGGATTATGGAGAAAGCTAGAGAGTTCCAGAAAAACATTTACTTCTGCTTCATTGACTATGCAAAAGCTTTTGACTGTGTCGACCACAGCAAACTATGGCAAGTTCTTAAAGAAATGGGAGTGCCTGATCACCTCATCCGTCTCCTGAGAAATCTCTATGTGGGACAAGAAGCTACAGTTAGAACTGGATATGGAATAACTGATTGGTTCAAAATTGGGAAAGGAGTACGACAAGGCTGTATATTGTCTCCCTGCTTATTTAACTTATATGCAGAATTCATCATGCGAAAGGCGGGACTGGATGAATCCCAAACCGGAATTAAGATTGCCGGAAGAAATATCAACAACCTCAGATATGCTGATGATACAACCTTGATGGCAGAAAGTGAGGAGGAATTAAAGAACCTTTTAATGAGGGTGAAAGAGGAGAGCGCAAAATATGGTCTGAAGCTCAACATCAAAAAAACTAAGATCATGGCCACTGGTCCCATCACCTCCTGGCAAATAGAAGGGGAAGAAATGGAGGCAGTGAGAGATTTCACTTTCTTGGGTTCCATGATCACTGCAGATGGTGACAGCACTCACGAAATTAGAAGACGCCTGCTTCTTGGGAGAAAAGCAATGACAAACCTAGACAGCATCTTAAAAAGCAAAGACATCACCTTGCCAACAAAGGTCCGTATAGTTAAAGCTATGGTTTTCCCAGTAGTAATGTACGGAAGTGAGAGCTGGACCATAAAGAAGGCTGATCGCCGAAGAATTGATGCTTTTGAATTATGGTGCTGGATGAGACTCTTGAGAGTCCCATGGACTGCAAGAAGATCAAACCTATCCATTCTTAAAGAAATCAGCCCTGAGTGCTCACTAGAAGGACAGATCCTGAGGTTAAGGCTCCAGTACTTTGGCCACCTCATGAGAAGAGAAGACTCCCTAGAAAAGACCCTGATGTTGGGAAAGGTTGAGGGCACAAGGAGAAGGGGACGACAGAGGACGAGATGGTTGGACAGTGTTCTCGAAGCTACTAACATGAGTTTGGCCAAACTGCGAGAGGCAGTGAAGGATAGGCGTGCCTGGCGTGCTCTGGTCCATGGGGTCACGAAGAGTCGGACACGACTGAACGACTGAACAACAACAAACATTATTATAAGAAATACGACCCCCGACTTTTGAGAAGATTTTCCTGGGTTAAAAAGTAGTCTTATACGCAGGAATATACAGTATTTCTGTAAAACCTCAGGGTTGCCTCCAACTTGCAGCTGCCTCTTTTGTATTTGTGGGTGGCCCTGCTTTGCTTCCAAGTCAACCAACAGGGGAGCCCCCCACCTTGCTATTAAAAGGAGTAATTTGCTAGATATTGCATATGGTAGCAGTTTTTCACTGTTCAGCACCAAAGGAAATGTGATAGAGTAAGTATCTTCAATCTTTCCAGATCATAGCTGTCAACTTTCCCCCCTTTTTAAGGGAAATTCCCTTATTCCGAATAGGATTCCTCGTGAGAAAAGGGAAAGGTTGACAGCTATGTTCCAGACCCAGGACCCTTTTAAAATCCAAACATGCATGCGGGGACCCATTTCTTAATCTTATATCACATATCCGCATGGTAGTAGTGCTCCTGCTATGACCCACCTCAAATCAGGCTGCGACCCACTTTGGGTCCTGACCTACCAGTTGAAGACCAGTGGGATACGAGCCCATGCTTCGCTCAGCTGTGCTTTTGACTGTGAACAAAATAACTTGCCCTAACAGACAGCCAATCAATTCGTCAGCTCACACCGTTCCTCAGCTACGGTTAGAAGCACTGCAGATGCAACCGAGGGAACGAAAGGGGAATGGAAGCGAAATGAAAATGAAAATGGGGCCATGGAAGGGAAAGGAGCAATCAAGATGCAAGGTAGGAAAGGGCGAAACCAGTTCCCAGCTTCTCTCAGTCACAAAGGATTTCTAGTGTTGTGTGCTGAAGCAAGCCGATAAGGAACAGGCTCTGCCATGCCAGGGAGAAACACAGTTGCACTGTTTTGGGATAGGTTTCCAAGATGGAGGGGAGAGCAAACAACAAAGATCATTAAAAGAACGGCTCCCCTTGATTATATTAATATTTAAACCGTTACTTTCAGCTTTATCACGTTCTTCTAAGTCGGGAGTTCCAGGTTCGAGCAGGAAATCAAATATATTCAGAGAAGCATCTGAGGTACAGGGAGAGCAGTAGATTGCTGAGGGCGCCACTGGTAATCTCCAGACTGACTAATAGGGAAGAAAAAAGAAGAAATGCATGTAATCTGCTTATTATTATTATTATTTAATAAAATTGTTTATAATTGAACATCTAAAATTACTTCACCTGTTTACACCTAATTATATGCCTTTTAATGGATTAATTAATTATTTGCCAATTAAATTTAAATAGCTGTTGATATAACTTAAAACTTGATATAGGTGTCTTTTTGTGATAGTGAAGGATCTGTGTCATAACTGTGCAAAATATGCTTCATTACACTATAACCCAACCTTTCCTTTCTTCCTTGGTAAAACCAACAAGTCTGATGTGAAGTCTTCAGTGAAGGCATATCCCTTGTAAGGTACCTAGAGAAATAGTAAAGATATTCATGGTATGATAAAAGTCTACTTTTGATATAATTGCTATTAATGAACAGGAATATGTGTTACAGATGTTCAGTGTGTTCAATCCTACTGTATACAGTGGGACCTCGACTTACGAGCGATTCGACTTACGTGTTTTTCGACTTACGAATGACTTCTGGGAGAAACAAAATGGCCGCCGCAACCGAATTTTTCGACTTACGAATGGAAGTCGCGGCCGAAAAAATAGGGTTTTTTCGACTTACGAATTTTCGACTTACGATTTTTTTTCGCTCAATGCATTCCTATGGGGATTCGACTTACGAATGTTTTCGACTTACGAAAATCGTAAGTCGAGGTCCCACTGTATATACATTCAGAAGTAAGTCCCATCGAGTTAAATTATGGACTCAGCTACACAGCTGCAAATAAAACGTTTTAAATGTGTTGTAAAGTGTGTAAAGTCACATACAAATGTGACACCAGATGTAAACAGTGAGCGATGTAAAATTCAATGTATTTTTCAAAATGCTTTTTTAAAAAGCATTTTCACAGTGGTTTTTACATATGTGTAGATTCCACCTAGGTTTACTACCAAGTACGTGGGTATCATGTTTTAGCTTAAAGACTTAAGAGAGTGAGACTATGAAAAGTATTTATTGCAAGTTTGTGAAATCTGATCCTATACAGAAATTGATCTGCACCGAAGTAAAGAAGCTCCTAAAAAAATATCTACTATAAATTAAATCTAGAAACATTACACAATGTTGAATTTGCTTAAATAAGCTGTGGCAATCTAGTTTTCAACATATATCATACAGGGAAAAAAATTATTTTGTTAATGACAGATTCCAAATCTAAGTTTTAAAACAGATGTTAGTTTTGCAGTTATTGCAATGCAGTGCATCTAACAGCGGGTGGCAGACTTTGCACCTGATTTTAGATGCAATTCAGTTTAGTGAATCATGTCTCCAAGAGCACAGTATTTAGGCAACCTCTGTTTCTTCATGTTGCTAAAAATGCTGTGTCAGTTACAACATACCAGATATGACTCCATCTCAACAGGCTTCGAGACGTATGTTTTCCCTCTTTCTACCTCTTCTGGAGGTTGACTTTCAAAAATACAGGATTCTGGAGAAGAGATCATGATAGCAGCATTTATATTGCAGCACTCACATTGCAACATGAAATCGTAATGATAAACCACTTTTGATTTATTTACAATTTTTACTTAGCATTGTACCCCTGAAAACAATAAAAAGAAATATGAGTTGTTTTTCACATGCATATTGGTTATCAATAACTAATTTTTCTGTTCTTCACTCAAATGAACAGTAAAACACTGCCAAATAAGATACCACAATGAGCCAGGGTAGGCATAACACAATTTCCCTGAAAACAATGGTTTCCTGAGTCTGGATCCCAATTTGCAAAGTACACTTCCTCTTCCAGAATGGATCCTTTTTCTCTTTAATAATACAGTGGTACCTCGGGTTAAGTACTTAATTCATTCCAGAGGTCCGTTCTTAACCTGAAGTGTACTTAACCTGAAGCACCACTTTAGCTAATCGGACCTCCTGCTGCCGCTGCGCCGCCAGAGCACAATTTCTGTTCTTAGCGGAGTTCTTAACCTGAAGCGTACTTAACCCGAGGTACCACTGTAGGTTCAAACCCAAAATTGTTGAGCAAACCCCCATGTACAAAACACGATTTCTCGATTGACTTGCCCAAGACAAGTCAAAGTGCCGCCTTTCAGAAATTCCAGGACATATGTCAGCCCTAGGTTACTGTTACATCCGTACTTACCATGATTGACACAGACCAAGAGTTCAAACCCCATTTCAAAACATGGTTACGACAGAAACCTTGGTTTCTGTTAATACCGGTTAGTGTTGGTGTACATATGAATACTAAATGCTGGGTAGAGGTATGTTTGATAATTGTATCATGCCAAATTATCCTATACACCAACTAGCAGAAAAGGTTGCAATCCTACACACTTACACAGGAACAGGCCACAGTGAATATAGTAGGACTTGTTTCTGAGTAAAAATGGATGGAATCAGACTACCGGAGTACGAAATATTATTTAAAAATGAAGAAATTCTGTTAATATAATTATAGAAGTTACCTGCTGCTGAGATGCTAGAGGCATCAATATTTGCATCCAATAAGCCCAGTGTCTTACTGTGAGACAAGACATAAATATCATTTTTGAAAGCCAGTAAAATATCACCCGAACTATTCAGAAAACAGGCTGTGCTTAAAGTGTTATCGAGAGTGATATCTGCCACCAAATTCTTCTGTGTATCCCACAGCTTTATCGTGGAATCTGAACTAGAAAATAAAGGGAACATCATGGGAAATAGTCTTAAGACAGAATATAACTCACTCTTATGCAGAAGCTTACTTTCAAGACCCACACAGTACTAAAGCAAACTGGAATTAAATCATACACATTTCATGTGAACTTCAGTTCAGCACCGAGTATACCAGGTTCCTGATTACAGGATGAAGGTTTTTCTAAAACCATGAGTTTTTATTGTTTGTATTAAATAAATGAAATCCTACGTTTGAGAAATAAAACAAAATTATAAAAGACACACAAGCTTGTATCCAACAGTGTTGCTCAGCTGATGGTAAGACTTCCATGAGCAGAATGGGAAGGGAAGTAATTTTAAGTCATTCCCCCTCTGCCCTGCAGCCCCCCATGTCTCCTTAAATCTTCTCCAGAGGGGGTAAGAGACTCTGCAGAACAGATTTAGAAGGGACATGGGAGGCTGAAGGAAAATTGTTGTCCTCCCCACGTTATTAATTTCCTACTTAAATCCCTATTAAAAAAATGTTTTCATATACTTTGCCACACTCTTTGATTTCAGTGGGCTAAAAGCACCCCCCCAACTAATTCTACCTGTTAGCACCATATCCTCTCTATTTCTAGATATAATACCCCTCTCTCTTAGCTTGTTGCCGAAGAGGCACTTTGAAGCTCATACTATCAGCTAGACATCAGCTAATTATAGGTGCTTGAAAAGAGCCCTCCACAGGTGTCAATCAGCTGATTGCCAGTGCTTCAAAACGCAGCCCCCCAAATCAACTGGTATTGGGAACATCCTGGTATAGCCAAGGGGTCAGGTAGAGGTGGTTTAGATTCAAAGATCTTCCTCCAGTGCTTTGAATCCATTCCGTTCCCCCTGGAGAGAGAAAATGCTCCATTTCCTTTTTTCCTAGAGGTTGCAATTTGAACTGAAGGAGGTGCTTTGAATCCAAATATCTTTCTCTGCAGAGGCAGAGCGGGGTGGGTGGGGGGTGAGGAAATTACCTGCTCTTGTTATGGCAGCAGGTGATTGACTGGTGGACGTTATCAACCACCTGACAAAGTTGACCCACAGGGGCTGGGGTAAATGAAGATTTAGCTAAATCTAATTCCCCATGCCTCTAGTATGAGATGCTTCAAGAAACACAAGCAGGTCATTCAGATTTGGTTTTCTGCATGGGGGATTGGATTCCACACACTCATTTTAAAACCCAAATAGATATTGACTATATTGCTATTCTGCAGCTACTGCCCACACCAGTGGGTGGGCTTATTGGAATGTGTCTGGGCTGTATTATTTTGTCCCTCCCCTAAATCACACACACACACCCCGAACCCTCTGCAACCTTCTTCCATGCACACAGGCATTTCTCTATCTCCAGGTGCACACTTAATAAATAAATAAAAAATCACTGGATGTCTGCAAGTTATCATATTTCACAATGGGCAAAATGGAGACTTGTACTCTTTTTGAGGCGGGGGATAATATTTATTTCCACTTAGTTTTTATTTATTTTTTCAAATACTAAGGTCTTTAATAAGAGTGATACCCCACCTGAAAAACAACAATAAAAACAAAGCAACAACAACAAACAAGGCAGCAACAAAATACTGAAATTATGATAAAGCATGCCAGCTTTGCCTGAAGCCATCTCCCTCCTACCCAGTACTTCTCTTCTTAGGGTGGAGATTTAATTTAAATATATATATATATATTAAAAAGAAAAGGTTAAAATAATGTTGGGGTCAGCAGTGGTGGGTGCTGGCATTTGCGCCACTATGCTGGATGCTGGTCCGGGGCATGCAGCCATAATATAGATTTATGGGTTTTATAGCACATGTATCATCCTGTCTTCCTTTTCCCATGTTACAAAAGGTAGCATTAAGCTATTCACCTACCCGCAACTTAAAAAGAGAGAATAATTCTTGCAGGAATCCACTGCCAGTACCGGGCCATCGTGGTACTTGTCCGAAAAAGCATCTTCTTCTTCTTCATTCTCCCCTGAAAGAAAAGGAATACTCTGATATAATTTGTGAATTTGAGGATCTGATTTCAGATTCTGAATGCACCCTTGTCAGGAAATGATAATATCATGTGCCAGAACAGTGGTGGATTTAAGGTCTGCAGGGCTCTGTGAGCAGCCTTGGTGGGGGGCTATTCATTCACCTCACCCTCTCCCAAACAATGTGGGCACCGTCAGGAAAAGGTTATAATAATGATGATGTGTCTGCCCTGGGTCCCCCCCCCCCCCGGTCTTCCCTCACCCCACTTCTCTTTCCAGTGGGTAAAGTAACACTGGAGGATAAGCTGCTCGGAGTGGGTGGGAATTCTGCACTCCTCATTTGGGTGCTTCTTTTACTCTTAAAATTGGAACTCTACCATTCTACTTTTACTTTCTCCACAACTGAGGCAGAGTTAGGTTTGTCTCTATCATGTACAGATTGGCCATAAATGGGCACTTATCGGTTGATCAAGTGAGCAAGTTATTTGACTCTTGCCCCTGTTTTAAAAATGTTTTTTTAAAACAGAACAAAACACACAATTGGTTTGATCCTATCTAAACTATAAAATAGGCCCATGTTTAGCCAAAGGAAAAGAATTGTGTTCTAAACAGATACCCCCAGGCCATTGAAACCGAAATACAGAATGTTCCAACCTTCATTCATCTCAAAAAAACCCAGAAGCTTACGGATATGAAACAACACAGATATATTACTTCTTTGTAAGTTTCTGAACTCTTCATTGTTTTTATAAGTTCTATCAATATAAAAGAGTGCAAAAAACCCCCCAGATGAAATGAACTGAGAGAACCCATTACTAGTAACAACTAGTTAAAAATAGGTCACTAGCAAGTCAGCACCTACAGAATGAAAGTGTGAATCATTTATGAAATGTATTACAAAACTTCAGTAAAACTCGAAAGATCTGTTACGGACTAAAATATGTGGGTGGAATTAAATGGCAAGCTAATTCTGTACACAAGGTTAGGCATGGGAAAAGTCAGTGCTACTGTTGATCATGAAATAGCTGCTCAGGTCATTCATTCATGGTCAGAAGGCTGCATCAATGTGAAACTCCATCAATAATTTTCTGAAATAATCAATATTCTCATTGGATATCATGCATATCCAAATATAGAATGAGGATGACCATGCAATCTTATGCATGTTTATTCAGATATTTAGTGTGGCTGACTCTCAGTTAAGGATTGCAGGCTTGTTCACAGGACGCCCAATAAGAAGTTGTGCCTTTGAAGAAACAATTATGTCATGAAAAGATCTATTGAGATAACTTAATGGATTAGAACTACCTGTACACACATTCATTGACTTATAGTGTTCTCATAGAATGATGTCCACTCAATAATTATGTTAGCATAACACCAACACCTGAGCAGAATATCTTGTGCTAGAGGACCAAGAAAGCTTTGTTCTGTTTCCATTTCTGTCTGTAACCTAACAACAACTTTATTACTAAAATATTCTGGCTTCGCTTTGTTTATTTCCAAATGTCATGCCCACTGTCTGTTCCCTCACCTGCTCCGCTGGCCCGCTATGCCTCCTGCTGCATGTGAGAGGAGAGGCTGGAGGATGCTAAAGCTCAGCCATTTGCTGAGAGGAGCACATTGCCCAATGTCCATGCCTAGTGTGATCTGAAGTGAAATGGTTATGCAGCGGGCCTTTCCTTAGTGCACAGAGGTGAAATGCAAGTGAAGTGGGGGGGGGGGGTGAGCGAGCAAGAGAAACCAGACAGAATGGTAGGTGTTTGCATGATAATTCAATGCCCGTGTGAGAATGATGTGTGTTTTGGCCCCACTCTGGTCATGTTGGCCCTAGGAAACTTGACTTGAGAGAGGAAGCTTCCCCACGCCTTCTGCAGATATTCAGCCACTGTGTCCAGTTTGTCCAACTTCAAGATGTTTATTCAAGATACTTGGAGCAGTGAGGATTGCCACCACATCTGCTGCACTCATGTCGATCATGACTGCTTAGATCAGGGGTCAGACCATGTGGTGAGCCGGACTATATTTTTTGGGGGGAAATGAACAAATTCCTATGCCCCACAAATAACCCAGAGATGCATTTTACTCATGTAAAAACATGCTGATTCACGGACCGTCCGCAGGCCGGATTGAGAAGGCGATTGGGCCACATCCAGCCCCTGGGCCTTAGGTTGCAGCTTTCCCCTGGGCTTAGATCTACTGGACCAGGACAAGGGATCTGGATCATTGTGATTTAAAACGCCATGAGAAAAGATGATGTCCTGACTCCTTTTAAGGAAGCAATTGTGAAACTCCTTATCAAGGAGCCATTGCTTGTCCCATCGGATCTAAATAACTATCATGTGTTGTCATTTTTTTTCCAGGCAAAAAGGTCCTTGACTGTGTAATGGTTGGCCAACTCTACATTTTCTTGGATGAAAGTAATTATTTGTATCTATTCCAATCTGATTTCCAGCTTGGATGTGAGACTGAAATTTCGTTGCTCACACTGGTGGATAACTGGAACCAGAAGAGTGTAACTCTGTTTATTCTCTTGGACTTCTCAGAGACTTTTGATACAACTATGTTTTCTTTGCTGTTCCTGGCTTGATGCTCATTGTTTGCTTAGAGAGAAACAAACCATGGACAATGGTTCACATCTAATATGAAGCCAACACTGTGATTTGTTTTGTTGCAGCAATGGGAAGAGTAAGGTGGGAATGGTTTGAGCATGCTGCTTATTTTCTGTAAGCCATAGCTTATTTCAGACTATGGCTTACCAGGGTGTACAAACCAGGCCACCAAAACATTATGAGGCCAACACAGTTTAATTTAAGGATTTCTCTATCTGCCAAAAGAATTAGTTTGGAATCCTATGCACACAGGCTTGTACATCCCATGGAAATCAAAGGGACTTATTGCAAGCGAAAGTAGAAGCAGGCTGCACTATTTGAGGGGTTTTTTGTGGGGGGGGGAAACAAATGTCTGTTTATTGTTTTATTTATTTTGACCATTTATATACTGCTTAATTGCAATAGTCTCTAACCCAGGCATCCCCAACCTTCGACTCTCCAGATGTTTTGGACTACAATTCCCATCATCCCTGACCACTGGTCCTGTTAGCTAGGGATCATGGGAGTTGTAGGCCAAAACATCTGGAGGGCCGCAGGTTGGGGATGCCTGCTCTAAGCAGTATACAAGTTACTTAGGACAAAAAGATCAGTTAAAATGATAAGATTAGAATTCAGTTAAAATGCCTGCTGGACATTCAACAAGGACAGGGCCTGCCTGGCCTGAAATAATGTCACCAACATTTAGCTACTCTGCCTAAATTAGCCTCTATGTAATTCCACTGTCTTCAGTGGAATTTAATGTGTGTTGAACTCTTTCTTCACTTAAAAGTGATTACTTTGGCTAAGTCATGCCCTTTATACCAGCATAATTTCCTGAGTAAAACTCAGGAACAATGTTTTAACTTTTATTTTTGATGCTGATTTACTATGCAATCCTGTCATCACTTCTCAGACATACGTGTAGGATTGCAGCATCAATGTGTTCAAATCTCCATAAAAGACATTAACAATTTTACTATAAAAAGGCTACGGTTTCACTCTTCCTATCTGTATGTATATTAAATTATTTTAAAAGGATCTCACCATGATATTTCACATCTTTTCCATGCAAAGTTGTTTTGTTGTCTTCTTTTATATTTAAAACATCCACACTTCCAGATGCCAGACCAATGAAGAGTGAATTGCTCTGAAAGAGATATATAATTTTAGTTTGGTATATACAAACTCACTGTTCTTTCTGTCTATAGGTCTAGTAACTTATAGTCAAGAAAAGAATGGCGTTCAGATTGCCACCCCTTTATGGAGAACATTCCTTCATGACTATCTTATCAAGCCAATCATCTTCCTTCAACCCAATTCTTCCTTTTACACAGCTTCTGCAATGACTATAAGAAAAGGGTTTATTTGTTTTTATTTAGCTAAAATTTTATACTATTTTTTTTAAGAACTTGCTCCACAAAGCAGAACCATAGCTATGGGGGGGGGGGGCTAGCCAGGTTTTTTGCCCTGGGTGAAGCCTCCAGAGGGGCATCATTGAGGCTCCCAGCCAGTGTGTGTGTGTGTGTGTGTGTGTATGCAGATGTGCATGGGTGTGTATGCCAAACTGGGTCTTTGATCCGGGTGAAAAAGGCCTGGTTTCGCCCTTGCACAAAGCAGCTTACTATCTCCAATAAAAACCAACTCTACCTGATAAGATGTAAAAATACGGAATATAGTATAGATAAGCAATAAGCCAGCATAAAAAGTGATCACAGAAGTAGAATAAAACAAAACAAGTCACAAAACAGTATTAAAACATAAAATTCAACAAGGATTAAAAACTGGAGAGATAAAATAGGCTACCTTGGGAAGGCAAGGGAGAAAAGAAGTTTTCAACAGAAGGGCCATTCCATTGTCACGGGTGGGACACTTGGACCATGTTTTTTGGTATTCACACATGTGTAACAATGTAAATATACATAAAAATTAACAACCAAAATTTAAACTATGTTCTTAATAAGATACTGAACATTTTACTAATTTTTTATTATTTTTATGGATATTTTTGACAATTTTATTAAATGTTAAAGTATTGTCACGGGTGGGACAAATTAAGGACATGGAGCTTGAGATAAGTTTGATTTATGGAAAAACTCTGTGAGTTGGGAGGTGAATCAATGATAAACTCAGCATATCTGTTTAAATCAATGTTTATTGGTTACAACTATGCAGTCAGTAATTAAGTTTAAGAAATTTAACGATACAAAATTAAGGAAAAAATGCTGTCACGGGTGAGACAATCATCAGAAAACTTTTAACTTGAACACTTCTGTGAAGGCTACGTGGGTGGACTTTTGAAAAGAAGGTCCATAAACTAAACTTCTTTTGTCTTTAGCTTTAAAAAAATGGTTAGACTGCACGTTTGGAATCTGTTTAGGTAATGAAACTATAAGTAAAAGAAGTATATTTTAAAAATACTTTTTTTTCTTATCAGGCTCATTTTTCATGGAATGGCCCAGAAGTCAAAAGCATAACCAAGTTGGGGCTTGTTTCATTTCTAAGGGAAGAGGATTTCAGACAACTGGTGCCACAATGCTTAAAGCAAGCGCTCAAGTTACAACAGTTTTTACCTTGTGTGGGGGGCACATCGGCAACACATTTTCAACCACAGACCTAAGTGATTGGGGTGGGCTGTAGGAGAGGTATGGGGCTATATACACCAGTAGTAAAACATTGAATCTAGGTAGGTAGCAAACTGGCAGCTACTGCAATCCATTCAACAAAGGTTTCACTTGTATCACACAGACATATTCTCACACTAGCACCCAACTGTTCTCGTTACTCACAAGCCTTGTGAAAACAATGGTATCATTTGCTGTGTTCACTTGCGACACGAGCTCCAGACCAGGTAAGCTTCTGAAGTGTATCAGTTTGCCTCTTGGGCTCTGGCACATAATTATTAGCTGCTGATGGGCCACATCGTGTCTTAAATGGACCACCTAAATCAATTGATGTTTATATTTTAAAATAGCAGTTCCTGAATGGATAAAATTAAAAATTAAAAAAACCAAATCAGCGGGCCACTTAGAGCACATTTTCATATACTCTTTGGAAAGGTGCTGGTATGTTTAGGTTTCACAATAATGTTTCATATTAACCTTTAATGAGATATGTTGCTCTGGATATGTTGCTCTGGATGATCTCTCAAGAACCCTGCTTCTTAAGACTGCGGCTCTATAATGATTCAAACTGGTTGGACAAGCTTAGCCTGCCAGAATTCCCTTTTGCTGAGAGGGCTAGCACTGATGGGCCTCAGTGGCTAGTCTTTGCATAACTAAGGAATTAGTTGGATAATTTGTGTGGAAAGGGGCATGCCTTTCTACTCCCAGCTTTGCCCTGCCTAGAGGAAATTTTGTGCAGACACGGAACAATTAGATTATGGCAATTAAGTGCACGTGATGTGCCTCACCCTTTAAAATATATGCTATGCAGAGGACAATTAGCAGTTCAAGATAATACATGTAGGACACTTCTTGTAGCAGCCTTTTTGGACCAATTAATGTAACGTGATGATCTTATCACAATCCCGACAGTTCTCAAAAATAAGCAGTATATTGAAAAAGGTTATATTTAAACTAAAACAAACATTTTTACATATTGTTGATAAAAGTAAGATTAGAAAAAGTGTACTTACTGGATCTGTATAAGCAGTCATTTCATAATAAACCAAATTCTGTACTGATGTATGGAGAAATAGAATTCGTCCATCCTATAATAATAATAGTAATTTATTATTTCTACCCAGACCATCTGACTGGGTTGCTCCAGCCACTCTGGGCGGCTTCTAACATTTATATACCGATATATATAATGTAACAAAACATTAAACCTTAAAAATTTCCCTATACAGGGCTGCCTTCAGATGTCTTCTAAAGGTTATATAGTTACTCAACTCCTTGACATCTGATGGGAAAGTGTTCCACAGGGCGGGCACCACTACCGAGAAGGCCCTGTGCCTGGTTCCCTGTAGCTTCACTTCTCGCAGTGAGGGAACCGCCAGAAGACCCTCGGTGCTGGATCTCGGTGTCCAGGCTAAACGATGGCTCATTATGTTCAATGAGTTGAACAATCTGACACACATACATACACTATCCATCAACACCCACACCTACCACCCACAGCTTTTCCCCAGAACGTCATAATATTAGAATGCACCTATAAAGTCAAAGACATGGAGATCCCAGAACATTATTTATTGCTCTGTTCTAATAAATAAATAAAGACTAGACAACTTCCATGAGACTTGAATATTTCGCAGGGTGGTGCAATGGGAAGGAGGAGGATGGGTGAATTACTGGCCTCCTATTCTCATTGATGACTGATGCATGGAATTCTATGTACACTTAAGCTTGTAAAGTAAGAGAGAGATGGAAAATAATCCCATTGAAGAAGAAGAAGAAGAAGAAGAGTTTGGATATGATATCCCGCTTTATCACTACCCGAAGGAGTCTCAAAGCGGCTAACATTCTCCTTTCCCTTGAGACCTATGCTGATCCCCTCCCCCAGGTGCAGCTTCACATGCAGGGGGTGGGGAGGGCATTGTGTGAATTATGCTCTAAGATGTTTTTTCCCATAATCTGTCCACTATCAAATTTCTAAATTTCTTAACTATCAGGCAGATTTTTAGAGCACAGTGATAGGTTGCCAGTAAGATAATTGCAATTACTGTACTTTCTGTACTCAACCTGTTTCCTTTTAACTATTAGATCTGCAAACTAACAAAGTTTCAGGTGCTAAATCACTCCATAATGAAACAGGTTACACAAGGTTTTTTTAATGCTTTGTTGCAAACTGCTATAGCATTCATGTTTCAGATTTCAGGGTCAGCAATCTGTGAAATTGTTCTTGAACATATGTGTTATGTTGCGAAACAGCTAGAGATGCATTTTGTGTGGAAGTCTGGTTTTCATGTGAGAGTATAACAGAAGCATGTTGTTGTTGTTGTTCAGTCGTTCAGTCGTGTCCGACTCTTCGTGACCCCATGGACCAGAGCACGCCAGGCACGCCTATCCTTCACTGCCTCTCGCAGTTTGGCCAAACTCATGTTAGTAGCTTCGAGAACACTGTCCAACCATCTCATCTTCTGTCGTCCCCTTCTCCTTGTGCCCTCAATCTTTCCCAGCATCAGGGTCTTTTCTAGGGAGTCTTCTCTTCTCATGAGGTGGCCAAAGTACTGGAGCCTCAACTTCAGGATCTGTCCTTCTAGTGAGCACTCAGGGCTGATTTCTTTAAGAATGGATAGGTTTGATCTTCTTGCAGTCCATGGGACTCTCAAGAGTCTCCTCCAGCACCATAATTCAAAAGCATCAATTCTTCGGCGATCAGCCTTCTTTATGGTCCAGCTCTCACTTCCGTACATTACTACTGGGAAAACCATAGCTTTAACTATACGGACCTTTGTTGGCAAGGTGATGTCTTTGCTTTTTAAGATGCTGTCTAGGTTTGTCATTGCTTTTCTCCCAAGAAGCAGGCGTCTTTTAATTTCGTGACTGCTGTCACCATCTGCAGTGATCATGGAACCCAAGAAAGTGAAATCTCTCACTGCCTCCATTTCTTCCCCTTCTATTTGCCAGGAGGTGATGGGACCAGTGGCCAAGATCTTAGTTTTTTTTGATGTTGAGCTTCAGACCATATTTTGCGCTCTCCTCTTTCACCCTCATTAAAAGGTTCTTTAATTCCTCCTCACAGAAGCATACAAGTAATCTTACTTTAATTCCTCCTCAACAGAAGCATACAAGTAATCTTACTTTTCAAAATGCTGACTATAACTGACTGTTTCTTACTGGGTTTTACACAACATCTCTGGACTGTTTTCTGTGGTCGTGTTTTTTTGTTTTTGTTTTAAATGTTTTCATAATTTACCATGACAAATAATAATAATAATAATAATAATAATAATAATAATTGCTGATAAAACAATAACAAAACCAGACATATCATTATTAATGCTTATTTGGCTTGAAAGGATCAACCCACAAGCTGTGAAATACATCCTAATTTTTATAAATATATAAAATGAATACAAGCTCATCGCCATCCATTAGAATCACAGACTTGAGTACCGGTAACTAAATGAAAAGCTTACCTTAGCTATATCCTAGTGTCAGAACCAGCAGTGAAGGATGGACTCAAGTCCTGGACTTCTGAAAAGCTAACCTGGAATCCTGTTCCTGGAATTGTTGCTCCTCTGCTGAGCTTAGTGAATGTCCAGGGCCCAGATAACTTTATTGGCTGCTTTTCTCTCTTCATTCCCCCTCACCGTGATCGGTTCTCTCCCACCCCCACCCCCACCCCCTTGCCACTACATCCACTTCCCATTCAAAGCACACCAAGTCATGTATGGGCATGCAGTTTACAGACTTTTGCCCATCCTTCATGCTCATTCCTCTTCTTGACCCTGCAAACTTCTGCTGAGGTTCCCTAATCCCCTAATCTCCCTTCCTATCCTGCTGGATCAGACCAAAGGATTATGTAGCCCAATATCCTATTCCTCATAGGGGCCAATCACATTAAATTCTGGCCTTGTTCAGCTTCCTGGTGTCCTTGTTTTGTCTTCTTGACTTAGAAACCTTAGCCCACCTCCTTACACTGGAAAGGGCTATTTGTACACTGATTCCCACTAAACATGTGGAGAGAGAGAGCAGGAGCTGTTCAACAGTGCAACAGTCTCCCTCGGGAGGTTGTAGGCTCGCCTTCCTTGGAGGTTTTCAAGCAGAAGTTGGATGGCCATCTGTCATGGATGCTTTTGCTGAGATTCCTGCATTACAGGGGTTGGACTAGATGACCCTTGGGTCCCTTCCAACTCTAAGATTATATGATTGTGTCAAACCATTGATCAACTAACCCTTCTGGAAGTTTGTTTGACTTCCAAAATGTTTGCAAACTATGGCATTGGTTCTGACTGGCTGATTGGCCCTGGAAACAATGCTGACAGCTGAAATGGACGTTCGGCTTCCAAAAAAAAAACACATTTGAAAACTGGAACACTTATTTCTGGGTTTGCGGTGTTCGGGAGCCGATTTGTTCGGGAGCCAAGGTACCACTGTATTATCTATTCTAATTGGCAGCAGTTAGCCAAGTCTCAAGCAGACATCTTTCCCGATCTGTTATCAAGGGAGGGACTACCAGTATATAGCTTAGGGAGCAGAACACACACCTCAGACCCCAGCATCTAAAATGTAAGGGATCCTGAAAAGGACCTCTGGAAACCGATCAGGAAAAGACCTCTGGCTATGACACTGGAAAGACACTGCTGGCCAGAGTAGGAAAAAGTGGGATGAATGACCAACAATAATGTAAGGATGCTTTGTATCAAATGCACGATCTGTTAATTTGAGGATTTTAAGTTTCATATGACTACATCTGAATGTTATCTTAATAAGCTTTTCTGGGTGTCTTTGTAACCACTTTGCATTTCTAAAAGCATGCCCTATTTCCCCTGCCCACGCACACCTCTGTCATCAGGCAGTTCCTCAAGGAAGAAGATGAAAAATCCCCCATAGCAGAACACTGCATAAAGCAGATTAAAATGGTTAACATATTCTGGAGGGTGCTAGTTTCTTTAACACTAGTCCACAAGAAGCTGACTTAGTCTATGGACATACCTTAAGCACCAAATTTGTAAATATTTGTCAATTCAGCATTTGCATTTCCAGTCCCTGTGAAGCATGTAAATGTATACACACTAACCTAATCAGCAAGTACAAATCTAGTTGATTAAATTAATTTTATGCATATATCATCTGGCTTTTTACCTGCATGCCGAGAACCAGAAATTCCTGATTATCTGCAAACACCACTCCTTCATCTATCAAGTAGCACAATGGCGAAGACAAGCTGCAGAGGCATTCGCATTTCACTGAAGTCCTGAAATTTCTTTTTCGAGTATGTTGAAAATGTTCATTCTTCTGAATACAGCTAGGAAGACATATTGAAGCAACTTCAAGGGTGGGAGCACATACTGGATGCAATACGAGCGACATGGGCACAAGAGACCAGTATTTCATGGGAAAAATTTGGCCAGTAAAGTTGCTGCTCCAAACGTAATACCAGTGGGTGCAGAGTACCCAGGGGTACAATGTTACCTGTGAAGCCACTGCCCCTCAGCATCCAGAAAGCCTCCTGCCTCTCATTTTGCCAGTTGCAGGAGGGGGCAGGTGGAGAGAATCAGTATTTGTTTTTCGTCCCACTCTGGGAATCTGCCGGAGGAAGTTGGTCCTCCTCCTCCTCCTCGTCTCTGAGAGGTTTGTTGGCTTGTTTGCTGCCACCTCCTCTCTGGATGTCTGTTAGTTCGCTTGCTTCCTCCCTCTCTGGGGTCTTTTTTTTAAGGGGGGCAGCTCCCTTCTCCTTTTTTTGGGGGGGGGTCTGTGTAGTTTCTTTCTTTCTTTCCCTCCCAGCCTGTCTCCATCCCTTCCAGCACCCAAGAAGTGCACATAGTGTGAGCAAGCGGGGTTACTACCAACAATTTGCTACTGGCAAAACCTCCCGAAACAGCAATTTTGTGGTGTTGCCCACATCTCTCTCTCTCTCTCAAAATCCCGTGTGTGGAGATATACTTCAAGGTCCAGACTATGGGGAGCCTGGAAAAATTAATAATTAACAATTTGATTGTAATTTGGTTGTTTTTAATTGGATTACTATGATTTGATGGATATGTTAATTGGCTGTTTTTATTGGAAAATTAATAAATATGATTAAAAAAAAATCCCATGTGTGGCCATGGGTCTCAAAAAGCTGGGGCCCCATAAATGGAATGTCACAGAAAACTATGTATGCAGAAAGAACCCTTTTTCATATAATTTTTGCTTTTTAATAATTAAAATATTTATTTATTAATTACATTTGCATCCCACCCTTCTTCCCAAAGAAGCCCAGGATAGTAAACATCAACATGTTAAAACAATAATAATATTGTTATGTGTTTTTTCTTTCTCCTTTTGGGTGTGTGTGTGATACATGCATTATAGCCTTGCCAACACACCATTCTAAGACGGTGACTTGTTCAAAACAATTTTTTCCCTGTTGCTCATCTGAAATTTCATCAAAATGCAAATGTCATTTCTTCCATAGGCAGAGTTTATGACTCAGTCAGACCTCTATAGGTCTGCTTGAAGTCCAAGCCCACTAATGAAGTTAATAATTCATTCTGACACCCCAGGCTGTCAGGACAGGGGATTCTGTTGTCATGTAAGAAATATTCAGCAGGTAAAATCTCTTGAATATAAGCATCATCTTATCTGTAAACCCTCTTTATAATTCTGTTCACATTCATCACTCCCTGTTGACTAGGGATCACATATGGTGCTCTAGACATGTGGAATGAAATTACTTCAAAACTATTCCTGAAGAAATTAACTGGCTTAATACACCCTACCAATGCAACCAAAGAGGGCTTGAACAGACAAAAATATTTAATGAACTGAAGCCTACGCCAGATGAAAAAGCAGTTCGACAACAGTTAGAAAGACTACTGAACAGATTAAGGAAACTTACGAGGCAAAGGGATGTTTCCTATGCAAGTGTTGTTGTAGCTCTCCTATAGTCCATACTGCTGCTCTACATGCCGGATTAGTCCTAGAATCAAAAGTATATTTCAGCTGTTAAACCCTCCCACAACACTCTGAACTTACATAAATTACTATTCTAACGTTAAAGTGAGATCTTTCTTTTTGACCTTCGAGAAATCCTCCTCAGTTCTATCTTAGAGATAAAGGCACCTGAGCAAGGAGTGGGAAGCTTTGGGGGCTCCAGGCATCCCCCACACTAACAAAAAGTTCTCTGAAAAAGGAAACCTCATCGTGAGGGACTTGCATTTGGGGAATGCTATCCCTTCCCCCCAGAAGTGATCCGGAAAGATAAGGCCCCCTTCAACAATGGCTTGAGGTCCCTTGCAGAGAACAGGTGGGAAGAGCTGAACCCCTCCTCCGCCTCTTCGTTGCCTGAAAGCTTACTTTCTTCCTTCTTGGGGGGCGGGGGGGGGAACCAAGACAGCCACGCTGCCCTCATGCCTACAGGGTGAAAACACAAGGTCAACCTCCCTCTTGGAGGCTCTCATGGAAGCAGCCAGTGAAGCTGAATGCTTCTTAGCTGGCAGCACAGTCACATGACCACTGCATCTCATGAGAGGTTGGCCAAAACTCTGAGAAGGAAGCCAAGCAAAACTTCCACTCAAATCCCACTGGAAACTACCAAAATTTATTTATTGCTGTTCAGATGGGCACGTCCTAGGATTGTTGGCTCAGCAAGTAATTTCTTTATTTCTTTATGGCTTCTGGTATGCATGTGCATAAACCGCACCCTCCCAGAATAAACAGTGCATCCTTTATTAAGAATGACAGTGACATTTACAATATTAGATTAGAAACAGTTTAGGAACTAGTTAGTCAAACCTCAAAGCAATATAACCTATCAAATCCTTGCATATTACACTACAAATAACAGTTACATAAGGTAACTGAAAATCAATAGGGTTAATAGAACAGAATTTCATTATTAAATCCCCAGTGGCATAAGATGCTAAAAATTCACTTTTAGGGCAGTTTGGACAACTTTTATGGTAGTTTATATAAGCAAGGAGCCATTAGATTTAGCTCATTGCTAGTTATTAAGGAAGAAACATTTGAACATTAGCTACAAAAGGGAAGAGTGCCTCTTTCTCAACAAACCATAATAATTTTACTATCTATACCCACCCATCTGACTGGGCTGTCCCAGGCTGCCTCCAACATACATAAAAACATAATAAAACATTAAACATTAAAAAAAACTTCCCTATACAGTGCTGCCTTGTCAAATGTTTTCTAAAGGTTGTATAGTGGTTCGGGGGTTGCATAACTCCATACCCTCCAACATTTCTCTGATAAAAATAGAGACATCCTAAAGTGGGACATTCTGGGATCAAGTAAGAAATTGGGGTGACTTCTTTAAATTCAGGATTGCCCCTGGAAAATAGGGACACTTGGAGGGTCTGGTGCTCTGTACTACAAGCTCCTCAGTACTTTGCTTAGTGCTTTGTACACAGCCTAAGGCAATGAGGGCCAAATTCAATGAGATTGTTGCATTAGTGGAAGGCTGCACAAAGATTCTTGATAGTGCAATGAGAACCTCCTCCTCTCCTCGGCCCACACCATTCCCAGATCTGCTCAGGAGGGTTTGGGGATCCCCACAGCAGATTTAAGGAGGGAGGGGGGAGAAGGTTCTGTTTTGCAAGGAAAATTCTTGCACCAATGGAACCTTTGCCATTGTGCTACATCAAATACAACTCTGAGTTCATTAAGTTTTCATCTGCTTAATTTCACCATGCAGCCTCTCCCTTTGAGCCAAATTACCCACTTAAAAAAAATTGTATTCAGTGTTAATGCTTTCGGCAGATCCTTAGTATGTACAAAGTCCCCGATAGTAATCTTCAACGCATCAATAACAATGGGTGTAACTTAATTAAGCAATAACCCAATTTTCTCAAGGTGTTAAGGGATGTGACTATTAGAATGGCTCATCATGAGTTCAAGCATTATGTTTGTCACATGTTAATTCGCAATTATGCATTATCCCACTGAGTGTGTAAAATGAAACACGGATTCATTACCAAACAATAGGAACAAACTGGGACATAATAAATCTGTCATTCTTGCTATATTTAAAACAAATGGTATTAACTCACTTTCATAATACAGAAGTCAAATCATCTACTTTTATACAAAAATCATCTGAGTGATATTTTCAGTATTTTTAAAACCAAATTCAAAGTACCAAAACACTTTGCTGTGTTTAGGTAATTTAGAACCCACTGCTCATTAAATTCATTCCCACAGCAAGGCACAACATAAAAACATAATGAAATAAAACAAAAACAAAAATCAAGCCGCAACAGCAACAAATCAAACTTACTTTACAGCACCATGAGAGTGACAAAACATCTCCAATCAACTAACCAAATGCCTGAGTAGAGGAAAATATCTCTACAAGGTTTTTTAATGTCCACCCAATCTCAAATACCGGGTTGGTGTTTACAAGGGTTGGCAGTCGAGCAAACACCTAGGTCCTATGCCGGGTAGGACTTTACATGTCAATGCAACACACTGAGCTTGGTAGCTAACTGACAGTCAGTGCAGTTCCTCCAGAAGTGGTGTTATGTTTGTGGGCAGCCAACTTTACTGTTGCTTTCTGTACCTGCTGCAACTCACAATCCAAGCCCACAGGCAGACCTGTATAAAGCACATTGCAGAGATCCAACTGTGAAGCTACCAGTGCATGGACCACTGTGACTAAGCTAGACTGGCAGCTAGACTGGTGACTGGGAGTGGCCGCCGAAACCATATTAACACTGGTCCTGAAAGACCTACATTGGCTCCCAGTACGTTTCCGAGCACAATTCAAAGTGTTGGTGCTGACCTTTAAAGCCTTAAACAGCCTCGGCTCAGTATACCCAAAGGAGCGTCTCCACCCCCATCTTTCAGCCTAGACGCTGAGGTCCAGCGCTGAGGGCCTTCTGGTGGTTCCCTCACTGCAAGAAGTGAGGTTACAGGGAACCAGGCAGAGGGCCTTCTCAGTAGTGGTGCCCACCCTGTGGAATGCCCTCCCACCAGATGTCAAAGAGAACAACAATTACCATACTTTTAGAAGACATCTGAAGGCAGCCCTGTTTAGGGAAGTTTTATATGTTTGATGTTTTATCATGTTTTTAATATTCTGTTGGGAGCCACCCAGAGTGGCTGGGGAAACCCAGCCAGATGGGCGGGATATAAATAATAAATTATTATTAATTATTTTTATTTTTATTATTACTACTACTACTATCCCCGGCCCAGAAATAAATGCAGCTGGTGTTGGTAAAAGGCACTCTTTGTCATGAAGCTGACTTGTGCCTTGGATGGAAAAGGTCCTTCTGATTCAGCAGAAGGAGTTTGCTGGCAGAGGAGATGAGAAGGTGGTTTCTCCCGTTTTCCCCAGTAGCCCCCATTACCATCTCCCACAATATTCTGGAGGGTTCCCCAACTCCCAGGACCAGAGTCAGTGGATGGTGGTGATGGGGGCTTCACGGTAAGACAGAATTGGCAAAATTCACCTTCCCATCTAAACTATTGTTAGTCCTTGATTGTTATCATTTGTACAGGATTTTACAAAATGTTACAGAAGAGAAGCAATTCATAAATCAGGTATACTGAGTGCTACATATATTTATAATTTTGTGCTTTATGAGGATCATTTGAGGATTATTGTTAATGTATTTTACTTTTTCCTTAGTTTTTCTGTTTGTTATATTGGGGTTTTTTATTCTCTTTAGTTTAGTTTGAATTTTATGGTACATTAGGTTTAAAACCTTTAATAAAATTGATTTTTAAAAAGAAATCAGGTATCCAGAAGATGGAAATTTAGATACTCTCTAGCTTCTGTGGGTTCTCTGCGATTACCATATGCAATCAACCATAATCAAGACAATGAAACCACTGTAACTATTTTAGTATGTCCATTCATTCAGATCTTATTCCTAAATACGCTGAAAGGAAAAAGTATGCACAGGCCTTCATACTGCCAAGCAGTGCTGAAAAACATTATTCTTCTGTTTGTATGTTCTCATGTATATACCCTTGCTGAGATTGATTTGTAGAAAGGCTGATTTTTAAAAAACAACAAGGCTGCCAAGCCTCAGCAGCTAGATAGCTGCTTGAAATATTTTTCATCTGCTAGATAGTTCTGATGTAATCGAGAAAAGCTCTCTTAACAAAAACAAGCTGAAAAGGCTCACAACTCCCAAGAAGACTCGTTATAAAACTTCCTGGCTTCACCCAGCCCTTTCCACATTGACTTGTCACATGAGGAATCCTTGCACATCAGCAGAGGGTTTGGGCATCACCTTCTAAGGTGTGTGGTCCATTGAGCATTTCCAGTGACTCATTTAAACTGTTTCACAGAACGCAAACAACCTTCTCCTCCAGCTGCTCATTACAGAACATGAATACTAGCGTGCAAGCTTGTACACGTCTGTCTGCTGTTATCAGTCTGTTCATTGAGGAATTCCTTATGAGTTTCCATGTTTCAAAACCACTAACCTAGCAAGTTCAGCTCAGTACTGGATAGCTTTATCCAGTTTACTTTAATGGATAACTTTACTTATGAAGCTGCGGAGAAGCTGAAACTGACCAGAACAAAGGCAAAAAAGAGATATCGCTTTTCAAGGCATCAAGGAAGAGGGGTGATTAATTCTAAAGACAAGCCTCTCTTGTCTTCTGCTCAAAAGGGGAAAGCTGGCAGGTTCATCATTCTTGAAATAGAAATGAACACACCCCATTATGGCTGGTTAGGGAGGGGCCTGCAAGGGAACATTAATATGCTCTAGGTGTCCCACTTTATCAGGATCAATCATGATTTTATCTCTGTTAAATAACTCTTGCCCTGCCTTACTATATTTTGCCTTTTGGAGAGATTTTGGGGCAGCCAATATATGAAAAGGGACGCGGGTGGCGCTGTGGTCTAAACCACAGAGCCGAGGGCTTGTCGATCAGAAGGTCGGCGGTTCGAATCCCCGCAACGTGGTGAGTTCCCGTTGCTCGGTCCCTGCTCCTGCCAACCTAGCAGTTCGAAAGCACGTCAAAGTGCAAGTAGATAAACAGGTACCACTCCAGTGGGAAGGTAAACGGCGTTTCCGTGTGCTGCTCTGGTTCGCCAGAAGCAGCTTAGTCATGCTGACCACATGACCTGGAAGTTGTACACCGGCTCCCTCGGCCAATAAAGCGAGATGAGCGCCGCAACCCCAGAGTCGTCCGCGACTGGACCTAATGGTCAGGGGTCCCTTTACCTTTACCTTTTATATACGAAAAATGTTAGTGTGCACAGTGGTGCACTGGTTTCCATTTCACATCCACAACAAATGTTGCTGAATGTGAAATGCAACTATTCTATAAATAGAACTGTGAGTTTGAACATTCTAAAGTTTTTAAAAAACTGAAACCACAAAAGTCTGAAAAGTGGGGTATAGGTGTAAAAAAATAGTGAAAACCACTACGGTCAGATTCTAACTAACCCTGCTTCAAAGGTTAACACCAGACAGACTATTGCAGAGGAAATGCATTCATCATATATCAGGCTTTAATTTTGTTTTCATTGTGGGGTTTTCTCCCCGCATCATGTTCCATTTTGGGGATTGCTCAGCCATTCTTTCCCCGTAAGCCACTTCAGGAATGGTCTCCACACCTTTGGCCAGGAAATTTTGAGTAGGACGTGATACCCAACATTTTCCAGGAATAAGTTCCATTTTAACCACAGCAGAGATTCCCTGAACTGCCTCAGTGTTCTACCATTGTCTTTCACTGAAGATACAACGGCAAAACATAATTTACCAAATTCTGCAAAGCCCAGATATATTTCCACCGCACTTTTAAACATATTTGAACTAATATAACAGGTGTGCATCTGCTCAGCAATACTTTAAAGAACAACATGTGCAAGGACAAGCAGCAGCACCTTAAGAGCATAAGGAGAGCCCTCTATATCTGGCCAGTGACCCATTCAGTCCAGCATCCTCTCCTCACAGTGGCCAGCCAGGTGCCTGTGCGTAACAGGACTCTCCCCACCTGTGGTTTCCAGCATTTGGTATTCAAAAGCATAATGCCTCAAACCGTGGAGGAAGAACATAGCATACAAGCCACAGATAGCTCTACCCTCCATGAGTGCATCTAATCCTATTTTAAAGTCGTCCAAGTTGGTAGCCTTCCGTGTGAGCGAGTTCCATAATTTAACTATGAATCTTCAGTTTATGAATCTTCAGTTTCATTGGATGTCTGTGAATTCTAGTGCCACGAGAAAAACTTTTCTCTAATCATGTTCTCCATTCCATGCATGATGTTATATACACTGGTACCATGTCATCTCTTACTCGTCTTATCTCTAAACTGTAATGTCTCAAAGCTTTCCTCACAGGGGCGTTGCTACATTCCCTTGATCATTTTGGTTGCCCTTTTCTGAACCTTCTTCCAACTCTACAAAATCCCTTTTTAACATGATGTGACAAGAATCGTACACAGTATTCCAAAATTTCTGTGCTAAGAACCCTTAGAAAAGGAATGAAAAATAAACCTGTGGCAATATAATAACGTTGTTATATAGGCACAGGTTTATTTTTCATTCCTTTTCTAAGGGTTCTTAGCACAGAAATTTGCCCTTTTCACAGCTGCTGTACACTGGGTTGACATCATTCTTGAGCTATCCACTACGACCCCAAGGTCTCATTCCTGGTCAGTCACAACCAGTTTAGGTCCTATGAGTGAATATGTGAAACTAAGACTTTTTTGCCATGATATAAGGACAGAGGAGTATAATGGAGGCACAATGATATTGAGACATTGGGAATTTAGGGCAAAGGAAGGATTCGGCAACAATTAAACAACATAGACTCAAATGCAATAATAATTAAGGAAATTGTTTTGTTTACTGTTCATTTGCCACAAATACATTACAGTGGTTGTGGTGTGTGTGATCTAGCATTCCAAATTTTCATTTCCAATTCTTACTACGAAATCCATCTTAGAGCTATAATGCAGATTGCCATGTTTTAAAAATGCACACCTCTGTCATTAAAGCAGATGCACATTTATTATTTTGCACATTGTTCTTCCTTTATTTAGCAGAGCAGTTTCAGGGACACATGGAGAACAGCACAGAAGACCCTGAAGGAGGAGTGGTGGAAAAGGACCAGGTACTTCTTTATGGTGTCCTGTGGGCAGCAGGTGGGGGTTGTATTGTTTTTCTTTGTTAATGTGGTATGTCTGTTTGTGATTTTATGTTGTAAACTGCCCTGTGATCCTTGGATGAAGGGCAGTATAGAAATGTTAACAACAACAACAACAACAACAACACTGTTGCGGCACTGCTCCACCAAGCAAGCCACTCTGTCCTGAACGTTATCTCATGAGAACCCCCACTTGCAGTCTGAAATAGCACAGTCCAGACACTTATTTACCTGCTGTTTGTATGAGAACTAGGCCTACTATATCACAGGTGCCTGAAGTTTAACATTACTGGAAGTGCCAATATTATTGAAGGTGCCACTGTCCCAGCCAGGAAGAACTATCTGAAGCGGGCAATGACACATCACCAGAGGAGGAAATCTACACAGAGAAAGGGAGACATCCCATATTAATGGAATTCAAACCCACACCTGCCATTTCAGGCATTATGGTTTGTCCTCTACTGAACTTAAAGTGGATCGGGAAGACACAGCTGTCTGTTTTCCCTAAGGAGACATGTTCAGTTTTATTGCACAATTATATAGGCCTACAGTTAGGGCTTATTCAAAAAGAATACACTGTAACTCCACTTATAGATGACCAATTTTCAAGCAATGTCCTAAAGAATTCACTTAAAAAATCTGAGAGCACCAATATTAGGATGGAAAATGCCATAAAAAGCATTGGATTTCAGTCAAATTTATTGCAAATACATATATTTAGCCTCAGAGCATTATACACAGGTAGTTGCCATATTTATAACACTATCGTGTTCTACTGGCGTATAAGTATCCTCAATTGTTTCGTTTCCTTCTCCAAAATCCAGAACATTTAATTAATTTCAGGTTATTGTTATATTACCGTATTTACACAAGTAATCAGAGTGGCTTTCATATCCAGAAGTAAATATATAGAAACCTAGAATACACACACATCCTACATAGCAACCAGCATAAAACAATATGTTAAAGCAGTACAAATCAAATATTTAAAAGCTATCGACATGTAACTAAAAATGGGGACAGAGGAAACTTCCCCCTGGGGACAAATTCTTTAAATTCTGTACCACCTTTAAGAATGATGTCTGCAAATCAAATACCATTAAAAATGTGCCTCAAATAGGTCAATATGGACAAGTAATGTAGTATTTTGATGTAATGTTCACTTCACTGCCTCTTTGCCTTAGAATGAACACTATGGAAAATATCATTTCATTTTTCTATACCTTTTTAACTTGCAGCAACACATACCAACTGACCAATCAACTGTTCTCAATATTACAGTGGGAATGCAAGTTTATCTTAAAAAGGTAAAGGGACCCCTGACCATTAGGTCCAGTCGTGTCCAACTCTGGGGTTGCGGCGCTCATCTCGCTTTATTGGCTGAGGTGTACAGCTTCCGGGTCATGTGGCCAGCATGACAAAGCTGCTTCTGGCGAACCAGAGCAGCGCACGGAAACGCCGTTTACCTTCCCGCCGGAGTGGTACCTATTTATCTACTTGCACTTTGATGTGCTTTCGAACTGCTAGGTTGGCAGGAGCTGGGACCGAGCAACAGGAGCTCACCCCGTCGCGGGGATTCGAACTGCCGACCTTCTGATCAGCAAACCCTAGGCTCTGTGGTTTAACCCACAGCGCCTATTAAAAACCTTCAGCACCTAATAACAGTAAAATCTTCAGGTGCTTCAAAAATCCCCAGTGTCACTTGCTAACATCACCCAATAGAGGGGGAAAAATCTCTCGAGAGTTAATCCAAACTAATTCTTTGGAATTAAGGGTGGATGATTACTATCAATCACCAGGGCTCATGTTTAAGCCAAAAATGCTACAATTCACTGAGCACATTGTGTGAGACAATGCCATTTTGGCAAGAGCTGAAAGGGCACAACAAAAGGTTTTGCAGAGGGAACTGGAGTCAACTTCTATGGCTGGATGACTGGACTTGAGAAGCACAAGCTAGAGATGCCTTGTAAACTGGAACAGTAAATTCAGCCTACACCTTTTGCATTAGGCTTCACCAAGTTGTTTCTGTTTCTGCAGTTGAAGAAGTACCGAAGGGGCCTATATACACACATTCGTGACCTCAAATTACAAATGGCCTGTTCTTTAACCTACTCTACTCAACTTGTTTATTTAAAATATTTAAATATTGCATTTCCTTGGCTCCAAGCAGTTTATATAAAAGTACCACAAAACAACATAAAGCCACAATAAAACGAGACTAGCATACTTTTTACAGCAAACAAGACTTTTAAAATAATTCGGCAGCCAGCAAAACAATAATTTAGTCAAGCCCCGCATTCAGTCAGCCTCCAGGACTCCAGCCTCGCCTCCAGGTGAGGTTGAATGTTGAACTGTTGGCATTTGTTCATCAGCTGTTTTTTTTAGGCTGTTAGGAATGTTCTATCAAAATAAAAAAAAATAAAGAAATCCTTCCAGTAGCACCTTAGAGACCAACTAAGTTTGTTCTTGGTATGAGCTTTCGTGTGCATGCACACTTCTTCAGATGCAATCTAAACAGTGTAGCTCTTAGTCATAGCATCTTAATTAGAAAGGAGTTAATATGGAAAGAGGTGATCAGGTAAGATATATGGATTTGATGCTATGATGGGCTGTAAGCACTAGCACCTTGAATTGGGTGCAGACAGTCACAGGCAGCTGGTACAGTTGCTGCAGAAGCGATAAAAGATGTTATTTTCTCTCTGTGTTCATCAGGGCTTCCTCACCCGCTTAACAAATTGTGAACCACGCTTGTGTAAGAGTTGGGTTGATGCAGTAATTGGAACGGCAAGCAAAACGGTTAACACGATTACCTTACTGTGTAGACCCATATTTCTGAAGGTGTCAGGAGGAAGAAAACAGTTCCACTGGCTCGGTTGTAGGTAAAACTTTGAACTGGCTGAATCAGAGGATGATAAGGAGGTGGCAGAACTGTGCATAACTTTTCCCCGTCTTGAAGTGAGAATATTCTTAAACTTTGGAAAGAAAACAGAGAGCAAACAGTATTTTTAAAAAAGAAAAAGAAAAAACTATAGGTCAACTATTATATACATCAATGTTTCCCAAACTTGGGTCTTCAGCTGTTTTGTGACTACAATTCCCATCATCCCTACTAGCTAGGGATTATGAGAGTTGTAGTCCAAAAATAGCTAGAGACCCAAGTTTGGGAAACACTGGTATACACTTTAAAAGAACTCTTTTACATTGCCATAAAAGGGCCCCAAATATGCTGTCGTCTTTATTTAGTAAACTGCTTTCAGTTTTAGATACTAGCATAGGATATTATGGCTACAGTCCATTACACACTTACCAGGAAATAAATCCTCCTGAACTCAGTGGGACTTACTTCTGAGTAGATATGTATGGAATGACTCTGAACCATTTGCTTCAGAGTTATATCATCCAGATAGTAATATAAATATATTTATTTTGGGAAGGATCACTATGTGTTCACACTGGAAACAATAAGAATTTGCTTTTTAAGAAACCTGTTTTACAGAAATCCCAACATTTCAACATACCTGTTGTCAGCACCCAAAGCAACCACCCTGCTGGACTTCTCATGTGCACTACAGACGTAGAGTTTAGTTACCGGACTGTTGAAATGTGTCCAAAAGGTAGTGAATGAGTTCAGATCATATATATGAAGATTGCGGGGAGAACAGCAGTACAGAAATTTATCATCCACTGTGCCAATCCAACGTATTCCTTCTTTGAATGGTGATATGCTGGATATAAAAGAATGGTATTATAGGCCAGATGTGAGCTGAAGAAAAGTGCTGGGAGCTGGAGTTAGGAGTAGATCAGCCATAAAACACCTGGTGTCAGTGAAGTTAACTCTGCATTCAAAGAAACCAAAACAGGGCAGGCCTAGTGATCACAGCAACTCTTCCCACTAGGTCTTGCTCCAGTGAGGCAGTTGTGAGGACTGAAGGTACCCACCTTCCCACTGCTCTCTAAGGATCACCCCCAGGGTCCTTCCCCAGCAGCCTAAGGCTCTGTTGTCTTGTCTCTCTTTGCTTCGCCCTCTTCATTTCTCTGCATGTTCTGGGGGACCAGGGGGAGGGAAGCTGGTTGCAGCAGGAGGGGGAAGATTCCCTGGCTTCTTCAGCAGCCTGCCTCTACTCTGCCTCTGCTTCTGTCTCTAATTCTGGACTGCTCTCTGACACAGCCTCTTCCTGCTCACTAAACCCTGTTGCCTCTTTAGCTTCCAATGCCTCTTCTCCCTGTCTGCTCCCCCTGGCAACTCATTGTCTTTCCACCACCAATCCCCTGTCTCTGAGCCTTCTTCCCTTGGGGGTTCCCCAGCTAGTGCCTCCCACCAATCCCCCGCAACCAGCCAGTCCATGGTTGAAATTCATGACATGACACTCTTGGAAGCACATCAAATTCATTAAAATTGTCCTCGCCATCCACATTATATGCAAATACTGATGCTAAGTTGATGAGGACAACATCATTAGTCAGTTTGGCACATTTGTCAAACAGCCAGCAAAAAGAAGGAACTTTGTAACAATAGGTACCGGTAATTTGTATCATATGCAAATATAACAGAAAAATGCTACTATAAGCAATATATAACACCAGCCCCTACAAAAGCCATTTAAAAGTCATTATAATTATATAATTTGTTGAACAATTTATAGTGAATTGTACAAAATAAGTGATGCATTATATTTAACAATCAATATATTCAGGGGGGAGAATTTCAAAACAAATTCATAGTATAATCCTATACATGTTTACTCAGACATCAAGTCCAGTGAGTTCAATGGAGCTTATTCCCAAGTAAGTGTACAGTACATAGGATTACAACATTAGTATTTTAGAAGCTGTATGAAATGCTAGTCAACCTCCTGGTGTGTAAAATTATGAACTGGATGCACCTCCAGACATAAACCCATATATTAGGGAGTACTACCTTGTTTAAACTACCTGTAAAAAACGTCCATTGTATCAAATGACCAGAGTTTGACTGATCCATCTAGAGATCCAGAGATAAATAAGGAGGTAGAGTTTGGGTGCAGCAGAAGCTTTGTGACAGTTTTGGAATGACCTTGAAATGTGTGCAGCAAGCAGCCTTGGTCACTCCAAGATTTTACTGGGTAAAAAGAATAACAGGAAAACACGAAATTAGTAAAACTGTAACAATTCAGTTATGAATACAGAGTTGGATCCACAGGTTTTGTTATTGAAATAAGTGTTTGAAATTAGGTATGCCAATGCCTTCCTTTTATGATGGCTTCTTTAGTTGCAGTTTTAGGATGCTAGAGAGGGCGTGATATGCCTTCCACTTCTGTGCAAGGAAACTCACCAGGATCACTCTATCATGTCACTATTTGCTTGGCTAAGGAGGACAGTCCAGTTTCCAGCTTTGCACTGTTCTGTCAATATCTATCCTATGTTTAGTGCTTGAATTACAAGGGGAAAGAGGAGATCCGACTTGCTTCCTTACCTTTTATGATAGCTCCATAAACTACTTTTTTAGAAGGCTGTGGATGGTTTGGCTGAAAGTGTGAGGAGTTAGGAGTGGGATTTTGGGATTTAAGTACCGTAGCTTGGGTTTTGAGAAGTGCAGAGAAAGAGATTTGGTAGACACTCCTTCTGTACATTGTACAAAGACTTGGATCCAACTCTGTATCTGCAAATTACTCTCCAGTAATGTAAGGTCATAAAATTCTAAAGCTGAAAGAGACCTGAGTGACATCTAGTCTGGCTTTATCATTGCAATATCTTTCTTGGATCTAAGCCACAGACCCAAATAATTCTATCTGCGAACATCCAGTTTTAAATTCTACTGATAACCATCTCCAAATCTGAAGTCCCAATTGGTGAATGCTGCAGGAGGTCTATATCTCATATAAGTAGTAAAGGTAAAGGTAAAGGGACCCCTGACCGTTAGGTCCAGTCGCGGACGACTCTGGGGTTGCGGAGCTCATCTCGCTTTACTGGCCGAGGGAGCCGGCATACAGCTTCCGGGTCATGTGGCCAGCATGACAAAGCCGCTTCTGACAAACCAGAGCAGCGCACGGAAACACCATTTACCTTCCCGCCGGAGCGGTACCTATTTATCTATTTGCACTTTGACGTGCTTTTGAACTGCTAGGTTGGCAGGAGCTGGGACCGAGCAACAGGAGCTCACCCTGTCATGGGGATTCGAACCGCTGACCTTCTGATCAGCAAGCCCTAGGCTCTGTGGTTTAACCCACAGCGCCACCCAGTCTCTTCATATAAGTAGTTCTAAAATCCAACAGACAAATCTGGCCTGCTTATAAATCCATTACTGATTTGGTACTAAGTATTCCTCTAAAGAGTTAACAGTTAGCTTGTGACTCGTGAACTCCAAAATTCTTGTCTTAATTTTTTTTTGGGGGGGGGAATGGGAATTTATACTTCCATAACTGATCTCTTCATGACTGCATCAAAACTGAGAACTTGGATTAAAGAGAAATGTTTTATCCCACAGAATTATAAATTTCACTGTTAGCAGAGTAGTCACAACAACAAAAAAGCAGTTTTCCTGGACTGGAAAGTGTGGCCATAGTGTCTTCTGGCTCCATGAGCAATAGAATCAGAGCCAATTCAGGGCCTATTTACTTTTCTAAGAGTGCATCTCGTCTAGTTATTTTTGAAAGATCTGCCATTGGTAATTCCATGCGGAGATAGTGCAGGCTACATTGCACCTTGTGATCTGTCATCCACTGTCCCCATTAAGTTTCTGGCTTTCTTGTGTGAAAGCTTGTATTTCATTAAACACTTCCTTATTTCTTGCTGCTGCTTTAGCACTTAACAAACTTTTCATTGGTAACTTGTGGTTTTATATTTATTGGCAGCCATCCTGAGCACTTTGAAGGAAAGGCAGGGTATGGATGGTTTAAATGATGTATAAAATAATACATGAAATGTATTAATTTGGTTGAAGAAGTGCTTCCTGTACTAGTTAAAACACGCATTGCGATTGTCAGAGGCCCTTTTGAGATCTCGTCTGACAAAAAGTTCATTATGCAGTGATGTGGTAAGCAGCCTGCTCTGTGGTGGCAGCCCATCTGCCAAGGTTGGTGCCAACTGAAAACTTATGGATTTGCCCAGGGTTCTGCTGGGACCCAGGTGGCGCTGTGGGTTAAACCACAGAGCCTAGGGCTTGCTGATCAGAAGGTCGGCGGTTCGAATCCCTGCGACGGGGTGAGCTCCCGTTGCTCAGTCCCAGCTCCTGTCCACCTAGCAGTTTGAAAGCATGTCAAAGTGCAAGTAGATAAATACTTGCGGCGGGAAGGTAAACGGTGTTTCCGTGCGCTGCTCTGGTTCGCCAGAAGCGGATTAGTCATGCTGGCCACATGACCTGGAAGCTGTACGCCGGCTCTTGGCCAATAAAGCGAGATGAGCGCCGCAACCCCAGAGTCGGACACGGCTGGACCTAATGGTCAGGGGTCCCTTTACCTTCTGCTGGTTATAAGTTTCATAGATTCAGAGTGGAAGGATGAAGTCTGCCCTGCTGTTATAAAGAATATTTTTTAACCATGGTGTTTTAGTTGCTGTCATTTAAGTACTGTATTGTATTTCACTGCTGAGGTTTAATTTTATGAATTTACTGCATGTACCCCTCCAGAAATAAGTGATGATAAAGGGCAAGATAAAAATATTTTAAATAAGTACTTCTACAAATTTCACATTTAAATTAACAGTAATCGGAGACTGTTGATTTAAACTCTTGTCTTTTTTTACTTAACAGCAATAAAATGTGCTATAAAATAAGGAGATAAGTATGAAGGTAACATTGGATTAGTTGCAGCTTCTCTGGGACAACTTACTTTCATTGCCTTTGCAGGAAGTAACCAAAACGTTAAGGTCAGATGAGTAGACACAAGAGGTAATTTCGGTTTTATGTGCATTTGGTATCTCGAATAGCATTTTCCCGTTGATGTTGTAGCAGGTGAAATGGCATTCAGAAAAGCAGTAGTATCTTTGCATAAGGACATCAAAATCCATATTTGTGCACCACCTTTTCCCCATGTGTGGAAATTCTCTACTGCATTAAATATATATGTATATATAAATAAAACATAGCAATGTGAAAATACTGTGGGAATTATTTGAATCTGATAAAAACAGAAAATCTGCTAGAGCCAGATGTTTTATATGAACTGTCACTACTGAGCAAGAAATATATGGCTGGATCCAATGTGTTGCTTCTACAAATGGAAGGGCTGCTTTTGTTTGTGGAAAGGACACCGAGATCCAATGGTGGAAGGAAAGAAGCAATTCACACAAATTCTCCTTTTTAGCTGCAGGAGCCAGGGTCACTTCCTCAACCCTCCAGCACAGTTTTTCAAGCATCACCAGGGGCTACAGAGGGAAGAAGGAATCAGCAAAAATCACCTCCTCCCTTCCTCCATCCAGTTGGAGCATCCCCTGAACCAAGACCTGCTCATGAAAACTCTGGACCCAAGTCATGGATGCAGCCACACACTGCTAAATGTATTGCATACTATTATTTATTTATCAATAGGCCCAAGAAAAGTTCACATCGATAAAAATATTAAACAATATTCTATAATTGAAATCAAATATAATACAAACAATATCTCCAACAAAACAATAAAAAAAATCAGCATTAAATTGTTCATCATTCTATAAAAGTCTGGCAGCAAAATATCACCTAACACTTCACTCCACATCTCTGCCCAAAGCCTGCCAAAAGATCTGCTCAATGGAGCTTATCCTTGGCAAGTGTATAGGATTTCAGCCTAAGTAAACATTTTCATTCCATTTGCAAAGCTGTGAGCTAAAATAGAATTTATGTAAACTTTTTTTGGGGGGGGGGGTAGACACACATCTGTCAGATCCCAGCTGAATTAAAATCTTTGGTTTCTCCATTAATGTCTACTGGCAACTTTCACTTCTGCCCCTAGCATATTTTAAAATAGCTTCTCAGTATTAACCAGGAGCTGATCTATTGAGACGATATGATATTTCATTCTCTCTCTCTCTCTCTCTCATCTATGTGTCTCCTCCACTCTTTGGTCACTTAATTCCATTTTCTCTCTTAATCTGTTGCCCGTTTCCCCTGCTCTCAGTCCCTCAACATTATTATGGTTATGATGAGGCTATTGGGACAGGGGTGTTGGTCCCTCATGTATATTCTAAACAATGTTTGCATATATGCAAACCTCAGGTTACTCTGAGTCTGCTGACACCTCTTTGCTTGTGTGTGAGTGATGATATTTTGGATGCAGCTCCAAGAGCACCAGGAATCTTGAATCACAAATGGAAAGGGCGATACTTTTCTCAAAGTTATACTTCCACATATTTGTATATTCAAACTCACATACATAAATTGTGATGGGTTGCATCAAAGAAATAAGGTGCACATATACAGGCTTCTGGGTCTGGGCTGTTCAGTATAAATGCTCATTCCAAAATTCAAACAAACTCATGTACCTGGGGAAGAGGCCATAATTGCACATTGGAAAGATGTTAGATTCTTCTGAGATCCTCTTTTCTTTAAACTTCCACATCTAAAATAGAACATATTGTAAAGTTAGTTGAAAAGCTTAAATAGTTGGAAATTTAGAAGTTCAAGACTGCAGGCCTATGGACACTTACTTGGAAAGCTGTGAGATTTATCTCCAAGTAAATATGCATATGACTGAGCCGTGTTGAATTTTTTTTGGCAAGGGATTTACATTTCAGAAAGTGTGCTATTTTATTTTTTATTAGAAAGGACACTGCTAGAACCAGACAGAAGAAATACTCATGTATTATATAATTAATGAACCCCCCCCCCCAAAAAAATCTATTCTCAAAAATATTTTATTAGCAGGCAAAATATTCATTAGGGAGCTGCAATGATAGTTTTGCAGGTTTCTGTACCAAACAGGCATTAAAATATTTTTCTTCTTCTTTAACTGAATCCACCTAATTCAGTAATTCAGTAGAAAAAGAATAATAAATATTTATGTGGATCAGAAATCAATATTAATTGTTCAATAGTTCAATAGTTTTTGCGTGATCTGCCATCTACCAAGTGACATAATCAGAAATGTCCATGGAATAATAATACATATACACATAAGTGATAAAATCTGGATTCCAGTGAGTGATTCACAAAATAAGAGGCCTCATATATCCTCATTTTCCTGATCAGTACCCCTAAACATGCAGCTTCCCAGTTACATTAATTTGGTGTCATGCCTTCAAACCTAATGCAGGAAAACATAATCCTAGTGTCCATGCACCTATAGAATCTCCACCCTGCTAAAGACTGACTGGCAACAATGTTTTCAGCACACCTCTTTACAGAATTGATGCGATTAACCAGCTTCCAAGATGCCTTCTGTCTAAAATGTTACAAGGATTGTTTTGTTTATGCCTGAAAGTATCCAGTGTTGTAAGCTGCCATGCAATCATGAACTTGACTATTCAAATAATAAACAAACCAACAAAAAAGCAGGGTTTGCCAAACTTATTGGGCCTGCAGGCAGATTTGGAAAACACCATGGGCACCCACCACAAAATGGCATTTCTACGGCTGAGTCTGGCTAGTTACAAAACAGGTACCATGCGGGGAGCAGGCTAGCCTTTCTCTCCTCTTTTGCCCAGGTCATTTTTGAATTTTACAACCCGCTTTGCCCAGGCCTCTGTATTGTTTTTACATCCCTCCAGAAGGGAGCTGTTTCCAGAGGAATAACTGTGAGGGGTGAAAGACTCTGTGTTGGACATCAGAGGATGGCTATCCCTACTTGTCTTGCCCCTCCATCCAGCCCAAAAAGCCTTCAGAAGGGAACAGCTGCCAGAAGAACAACTGTTGCTTAATATATATTTTGACTTGATCTATTAGTAATGTGTGTGTTTATTTAAATGTTTAGGTCAAATGAACTGTTAATTGCTGGCGATTGGTTTGTATGCGTTATGTTGCATTGTTATTATATGGCTTACTATGTATTGTTGCTGTATTTTGATTTTTTTCCTGTGAGCACAGATTTATTTGTGGGAAATGTGGCTTATAAATAAAATGACAATGGCAATACCTTTACTTCCCTGATTCCTCCACTGATGAGTTCATCTCTCACTGGGTTGAATGATATAAAGGGTAGCCGTCCAAAACCTGTATTTTCTACTGAACAAGTCTCAGTATAATCCCTGTTGTAAACCTTAAAAAAAAATACTGATGTCAAAGATCTTGTATTTTACAACATTTCAAATCACATCTAACGTTAACTCTTTTTAATGTGCACATACTTTCTTTCCTTGTCAGTAAAAATAAAGTGGGTTCTTATTGTTGTCGTTGTTGCATTATAATTTAATATTATTACTATTTCTGCATTATTATTTCCATGGCCTGTTTAATTTGTACCCAAAATTTCTTTGCGTTCTCATGCTTTCACCATAAATGAGGGGGGAAACCCCTTTCACTACAGTGGTACCTTGGGTTACAAGCTTAATTCATTCAAGAGGTCCGTTCTTAACCCGAAACCGTTCTTAACCTGTGGCGCTCTTTCGCTAATGGGGCCTCCTGCTGCTGCCGCTGTGCCTGCCGGCGCACGATTTCCGTTCTCATCCTGGGGCAAAGTTCTCAACCCGAGGTACTACTTCCGGGTTAGCGGAGTTTGTAACCCGAAGTGTTTGTAACCTGAAGCATTTGTAACCCAAGGTACCACGTATTAGATTCACGTTTTAAGCACTGCATTCATTTTATGGAACTTTTTTGTTGTCATGTATCATCTGGTTATTACTATAAAATAATTTTCTTCTATACTCTCTATACTTCTATGACTCACTGTCCAGATATAGTTACAGGTAGGTAGCCGTGTTGGTCTGCCGTAGTCAAAACAAAATAAAAAATAAAAAAATTCCTTCCAGTAGCACCTTAGAGACCAACTAAGTTTGTTCTTGGTATGAGCTTTCGTGTGCATGCACACTTCTTCAGATACACTGAAACAGAAGTCACCAGACCCTTATACATACCGGTAGTGAGAGGGTGAGGAGGGATATTACTCAGAAGGGTGGTGGGAATGGGTGACTGGCTGATAGTTGAGGTAAACCTGTTGATGACTGTCAACGACTGCAATTGGTCTTACAGGAGAAAGCAAGGGGTGAGATGGCTAAAAATAGCTTTGTCATGTATAATGAGGTAAGAATCCAATGTCTCTATTCAGACCAGGTCTCTCCATGGTTTTAAGTTTGGTAATAAGTTGCAATACAGCAACTTCTCTTTCCAGTCTATTTCTGAAATTCCTTTGTAATAAGGCAGCTACTTTGAGATCTTGTATAGAATGTCCTGGGAGACTGAAGTGTTCGCCTACTGGTTTCTCTGTCTTGTGATTCCTAGCTACCGTAAAGGGCACTGTTGGCATTTGATGGCATACACAATGTTAGAAGATGAGCAATTAAATAGTCCTGAGATGGTATGTTTGATGTTGTTGGGGCCAGTAATGATGTCGTCTGGGTGTATGTGGCAGCAATCTTCACTCAGAACCCCCTTCTCCCCAAGCTGCTTTGAACTTTAAAATAAAATGCTTGGACTCGGTTGCACTTCTCTCAAAGTGACATATAGCTAGTTCCATATGCTCACATGTTGCGCAAATCTTCCCTAACAGGGAGATACTGAAGTCCTATTACTTTGCTGCCAGAATCTGCAAATCGTTTCTCTTCTCATGAGAAAAAAACAACACTTGTATCAAGAATGACAAAACACAATTTTACCTTAATTGAGAAATCTTTTTGTAGGACAAAGTAGACATTGTACTTTTCAGAGTAAGTGATGATTCTTGCCGAGTTGAGCTGAGACTTTGGAAACTCCAACTCTCTTCTAACTGAAAAGTTGAACACAAACAATATTTTTTAAATATAATGTTGTGTTTCCTGGACAGCAAGCAGTTAACACCATCGTTCTGATTCTGGGAACTCTGCCAAGGTATCCAGGCAACTATCATTTGTCTGAGAGAAGGCGAAGTTGGTTTCACTTTTGCCTTGCCGAGTAGTGTATGCTGTAGTGTGTGTATCGTAGCTATGGAGCTTGACTCCTCAGGTTTTCTTTTGTTTGCGAGTCAATAAATATGTAGTTTAGAATACAACTGTCTGGACCTCAGTTATTCCAGACACAGTGAAGCAGACCTAAAATTGCCAACACAAGGCGCTGCGCGATTCTGCTGAGTGAGAGAGAGAGCCGGCACAACGGAAGCGTGGCTGGACACCATTGCGGAGCCAGGGCTCGTTAAGACGATTTATGGCTGCTCCGGGCAGCAGTCCAAAGAAGAAGAGAGACTCCACTATGGCTACACTCTCACATTTATCACAGGTTATGGAAGCGCCATTAAGAGATAGCACGGCTTTTTTGGCAAAGCGTCCTGAAGTGATTTATGGCCAGGACGGGAGGTCTGTGTGTCTGCTGCAAGCGGCAGCATGAAAGCCCAGCTGGAGGACTGCTTTGTGCAAGCTTTGAGGCATAAAGCAGGGAAACCTCGCTGGTGAAGAGGAGCCGTTTCCTGGAGCTGGGAGCTGAGAGGCAAGTGCTGAGTTTGCAGCCACGTGAGTTACCTCAAGCCCCAGGGGGGAGATGGCAGAATCCCATGAGAACTTTACACCGCCCTTCCCCAGGCTAAATGGGAGGAATTGGGCTGACTGGTCGCGAAAGATGAAGGTCCTCTTAACTGCTAAAGATCTGTGGACTTGTACTGAGGCCCCACCAGTGCAAGACCCTGCTGCTGAAGCAGCTGAGGCAAGAAGAAAGACGAGAGAGCTACTGCTCACTTAGTCATGGGCATTGAGGAAGAGCAGATGGTGCACATAGACGCTGCCACCAACGCCCACGAGATTTGGGGGGCTCTCCAACGTGTGTTCCAGAGAGATACAGCGGGTGCACGCATTCACACCACCAGGCAGCTGTTTGAGCTACGTTTGCAACCTGGAGGCTGTGTGCGTGAGCACACCAACAAGATGTTGGCAATCTTCAACCGTTTGAGACAGCTGCAGGTTCCATTTACGGAGGAACAGAAAGTTTACATTTTGCTTAGTTCGTTAGACCCCAGTTTTGAGACGCTTTCTCTCACTCTGGAAGCCTTGCCAGCAGCGCAACTGAGCATTGATTATGTATCGGGGAGGCTGCAGGATGAACAGGATAGGAGAGAAAGAGAGAAAGGAAAAGCTGTTAAGGGGGGTTGCTCTTTGCCCAGGAGTGGGGGTGCAGAGGCTGCTGAGAGCTCGGTTAAAGCTCTTGCAGTGAAGAAATGTTTTGGCTGTGGGTCAGATAAGCATCTAATACGGGACTGCAGCCAAGAAAACTTCAAAGCTGGTTTCCATGGCAACCGCCAGAGGAAAGGGAGACCACGTCGTGGAAGGAAAGCACCGTCCAGAGAAGGCAGAGAAGATAAAGCAGCTGCATACGCTTTCGTTGGAAAGACTGTTGCCAACCCCAAGCTGCGTTGGATTGTGGACAGTGGTGCCAGTAGGCATCTAGCACCACCTGGCAGTCAGTTGCGGAACTGCAGGTCAATCCAAGATGCTACCACAGTCACTTTGGCAGATGCAACCACTAAATCTGTCACCAAAGCTGGTGTTTTTTATATGCCTTGTCTGAATGATGACATTGATGTGTTTGTTTTAGATGGCATGAAGTATGGCTTACTTTCTGTTTCAGCTTTAGACCTTGCAGGTTACATGGTCAGTTTTGGTAACCAGGTATGCACCATCTCCAAAGGTGGAAAGCAGTTGGTCCAGGTGAGAGGCCATGATGGGGTGTACATACTGGAAACTGACAACAGCGCCGCAGCGAGGGCACAGGGTGCTGAAACAGGTAAAAACAGTTTTGAGACGGCACACGCGCATTGTGCCAACAAACCCACCCACGATCAATGTTTACACTTGTGGCATCGCAGGTTTTCGCACGCCAATTGGGGGTACGTGCGCAAGCAGGTAGAGTGCACTGAGGGTTGTAAAATGAAGGAGTGCACTAAATTCCTAGACTGCCGAGCTTGCAAGAGATCGAAGGTGCATTCTTGCAGTTACCCAAGGTCAGACAGGGTGGCCAACCAGGCGTTTGAGCTGATTCACGCCGATCTGTGTGGACCAATGCAGGTTCCCAGCATAGGCCATGCCCGCTTTGTACTATGTCTGATCGACGATTATTCTCGCGCCGGCTGGATTTTCCCGCTCAGGGACAAGGGGCAAGCGGCGAAAGAGATTAAGGAATGGGTGGAGGCAGTAGAGGTGGAATTTGGCACCAAAGTGAAATCTTTTCAGACCGACCGAGGCACTGAGTTTACTTGTGCAAAGTTGCAGGATTTCTTTCGTGCCAAAGGCATTAAGCATAGAAAAACCTCTCCTTACGCTCCCCAGGAGAACGGGGTTGCAGAGCGCAGGAACAGAACCCTGCAGGAGGCAGTTGATGCTATTTTGTTTGATTCGGGTCTGCCCAAATTCTTCTGGGCCGAAGCATGGAAAACTGTATGTCACACTTTGAACAGGACATACAACTCTGTGGTAGGGACCACGCCCTATTTTCTTCTCTACGGAAAGAAGCCCAAGGTGCACTACTTCCGTACCTTCGGGGCAGAGGCCTGGGTCCTGATACCCCGGCAGTTACGTAGGAAGGGCAGCCCGAGGTCACAGAAACTGATTTTCTGCGGCTATGACACAGGGTCGAAAGCCTGGAGATTTGCTTATCCGAGTGGAAATCGTTCTCGGGTGGTGATCAGCCGCAGCGCAGAGTTTTGTGAGCAAGATGGCTGGAAGAGGATTCATGGCAATCCTGAAGTGCTCACAGACTTATTCAGCGGTCTTGACTACCAGGATCAGTCAGACACACCCGCTGGTGGTGCTGATGGTGGTCAACCTGCTGGTGTTTCGGGCCATGATCCCGAACACGACCAGGGTGCAGTGCCAGAGGGGGCAATCCCTAAAACTCAGGTGAAGTCTGAACCCAGCAGTGCACCCACGTCTCCAAGGGAGACAAGAGCTAGGAGACAGAAGCGCAGTAGGTCTCCACGCTCACCTTCAGGCAAGTTCAGTCCAGGAGGGCACAGCAAGCGCAGCAAATCGCTTGGCGGTTCTCCAGATGCCAGGGACTCACAGACTGAGTCCGGCACGTGTGGGTCAGAGGGGGAGTCTCCAGTGGTGCCATGGCGTTCCAAGCGCACCACGAAAGGCAAACCTCCTGACAGGTTCAAAGCCACCACGGTTTGGGCCCATGTTGCTTTGTGCGAACCGGAGAGCTTCGCTGAGGTGCAGAAGTTACCTCAAGCAGAGTCCAGCAAGTGGCAACAAGCGATGGAGAAAGAGCTTAGCGCCATGAAATCGCTTGGAGTATTCACACTTACAACTCTGCCAGCTGACCAGCAAGCTGTGAGTTGTCGCTGGGTCTATAGGTTGAAACCCACTGCAAGTGGAGAGCCACAATACAAAGCGAGATTGGTGGCCAGAGGGTTCAGCCAGAGACCAGGAGTGCATTACTCACAAGTTTATGCACCCACATCCCGCAGTGAGACCATGAGATTACTGCTAGCGGTAGCAGCACAGAGAGGTGCTGAGGTTGCACATTTCGACATCGACGTCGCCTACCTGAACTCACCGCTGCAGGAGGAAATCTACATGCTACCTCCTCCAGGGTTTGAAGGCGATAGTCCAAATTTGGTTTGGAGACTACACCGTTCCATTTATGGCTTGAGACAATCAGCCAGAAACTGGAATATTTGTCTCAACCAGGCTCTGGAGAAGCTAGGCTTCAGGAAGAGTCGTGCAGACAGTTGTTTGTACCTAAAGGGTTCAGGGCAGCAACAAGAATTGGCATTAATTTTTGTCGATGACATTGTCCTTGTTGCTAGTACAAACAAACAGGTGCAGGAGTTTGCAAGTAAGCTGAGGCAGCACTTCAAACTCAAGGAGTTGGGTCCTGTGAGCATGTATCTAGGGGTTCACATTCACAGAGACCGAGATGGCAGTTTTGTACTTAACCAGAGCTCAAAGATTGATCAGTTGCTCAAGAAATTCAACATGGCAGACTGTAAGGGTGTAAGGACACCAATGGAGACATGCTTTGTTAAAGACAATCAGTCTGATGAAAAGAAAGAGTTTGAGCACAAGGAGGTGTATCAATCTGCTCTGGGCAGCCTGCTCTATTTGTCTCAATGGAGTAGACCCGATATTGCATTTGCAGTCAATCTGCTGAGTCGAGAAGCAGCCAAGCCCAGTGTGATGGCCTGGAACGGGATTAAGAGAGTTCTTAAGTATCTGCAAGAAACCAGAGAGTTTAGCCTCACACTGACAGCCCAGGGCAATGAACAGCTTCAATGTTGGGCTGACGCTGATTGGGCTAGCGACTCAGACAGAAAGTCAATATCTGGGATGGTCATAATGTTTGGAGATTCTGTAATTGGCTGGAGGTCCAAAAAGCAAAGTCTGATTGCACTGTCATCGACTGAGGCAGAATTCAGTGCTCTGTCAGAACTGTGTCGTGAGCTTGAATTCTACAAGTGCCTAGTCGAGGATGTGTGTGAGAAGTGTTACCTGCCCATCACCATATGGGAGGATAACCAACCATGCCTGAAATTGGCGGAATCCGGTCAATTCAATGCACGAACGAAACATTTGGATATTCGGTTCAAAAATGTGCATGAGAGTGTTAGGACAAATGTGGTCAGGCTGAAATATTGTCCTAGTGAAAAGAATCTCGCAGACGGTTTCACCAAACCCCTAAGTTTCCAGAAACATGAAGGTTTCTGTGAGGGATTGAACATGGGTTGAGATGTATATATGTATACCCAGAATTGCGAACGAGAGGGGGTGTTGTGTTTCCTGGACAGCAAGCAGTTAACACCATCGTTCTGATTCTGGGAACTCTGCCAAGGTATCCAGGCAACTATCATTTGTCTGAGAGAAGGCGAAGTTGGTTTCACTTTTGCCTTGCCGAGTAGTGTATGCTGTAGTGTGTGTATCGTAGCTATGGAGCTTGACTCCTCAGGTTTTCTTTTGTTTGCGAGTCAATAAATATGTAGTTTAGAATACAACTGTCTGGACCTCAGTTATTCCAGACACAGTGAAGCAGACCTAAAATTGCCAACACAAGGCGCTGCGCGATTCTGCTGAGTGAGAGAGAGAGCCGGCACAACGGAAGCGTGGCTGGACACCATTGCGGAGCCAGGGCTCGTTAAGACGATTTATGGCTGCTCCGGGCAGCAGTCCAAAGAAGAAGAGAGACTCCACTATGGCTACACTCTCACATTTATCACATATAATAATAATAATAATAATAATAACAACAACAACAATAATGTAATCTAATCTAGCCTTGTAAATAAATCCACAAACATTAGTAGGTAGGGAGGGGGTGAGGGAAACAAGCTGCAAAGGCACTACAGTACTAGCATGTGTTTCCATGCTGGCTACAGAGAAAGAGAAGTGTTCTCCTCTGTAGCCAGCAAAGGTGCTACCACTTAGCAGGCAGGTTTTTCTAACTAGCCTTCCACCAAGTAGTTCTGCAGAGGAGAGGAGGCGAGATCTGTCTTCTTCCACCAGTCCATTCAATCATCTGCATAGAATTTCTGGTTTCCTATGTCTTCCTGGCAAGTAGTTGAATACAACTGTTTTATACTATTGGCTCCATTTTCAATGGAACTACTCAGAAGACAGTCATTAAAATCAGTAGAAAATTCATATTATACAATTCAATAGAAGAAATATTTAAAATTATATTTAACATGACTAACTTGAGTTGGTATAGGATTATGAACAATTTCATGCTTTGTATCTAGCAGAACAGAAATGGAAAAGGGGTTTGGGCACTGAATAGAGCAGATTTATCAATGTAAATGGCTCCTCACCTAGGAGACCTCAAAGAATTCGATTAAGATAAATGCTAGTCCAGATTACTGAACACAATGTGTTCCCTGGAAACCGTTCATTAGACAAGCATTAGCATAATGAGTCCATAATTATCATTGTTTCTTGTGGGAACATTTCTAATCTGGGAGTTGCCCAATCTCTCTCCATGGTTTGTTCCTGGTTTGGCTGCAGCCAACCATCAAAAGAGAGACAAAGGAAAGATTGATCTGACAGATCTCTCCTGCTCTCCTTTGCTTTAGCTTAGATTCCTGCATTGCAGGGCATTGGACCAGATGACCCTCAGGGTCCCTTTGGACACTACAATTCTATGATTCTATGACTGTATCTGATCTTGCTCCCTCCCTGCATGGCTTCTTCCCCAAAATGGCTGCCGCTGCCCAGCAACCACAAACAAGCAAGGAAGTAAGTAAGTAAGGAAGTGGGCTAAATCTGCGGAGTGTATAGTGAGGTTTGGGCATAATTCTTTACATTTGGATAGGTGAATTTTCACATTGCGAGTAGGCAGATTGTGGGACCTGCATGTACACACACAGGGCTGTGCCTTCCTGTTGAAATCCTGTAACTTTTCATACTGCAAAATGTCCCAATTATTTATTTATTTAGCTCCACTTTTGTTGTACTGCCCTTCCAGACGGCAGTAATGTGATATTAGGGAAACATCACAGAACAAGTAATAAAGTGGAATGATGTCTGCACAGTCCAGTATAAATCCACCACTAATGTGCTATTATTGTGTCAATGACATGTTACAGAATACAACCACCAAATGAATAAAGATAGAGATAGATAGATAGAAAGAGAGAGAGAGAGATAGAGAGAGGTGAGGAAGAGCCGCAGAACCACATTCCTGACACCATTGTCACTGCTGCTTACCTGGACCAGGCTGGGGTAAGGCCAGAGCCATGTGGCTGCACACTCCAGTGCTCCCATTGGTTCAGCTGTGCAGCCCTGACCTTGGCAACACCCCAGCCCTTTAAAGATAAGGAGCAGTGGCGTAGGTGTCAGGAGGGTGGTTCCAGGGCTGTGCGTGTGGAGGGAAAACTTAAAACACCTTGCAGAGTTCCCAAAAATAGACCAGAGGCAATTGTACTTCATCCAGCAGAGCTTTACAGCTACTGAAGGCAAATGAGCATAATGGTCACAAATTCAATACATTCAGGATTGGCACTGTCCATAAGAAATCCAGTTGCAGCAGATTAATCTCAAACTAACAAGAATTTATAATAAGGCTAAACCTTAACACTATATACAGAACAGAATACCACACCAGAACAAAAAGATAGAAAGAGAAAGTAAAACCCAGGCTTCTGGCCTTACTTATATAGTCAGCATGACCTTTGACAGAAGAGATAAGAGAACCAGATTAAACCATCTGTCCTCAGCTTCTCTGAAGGAATAACCCAAACATCATGAACCTTCTGCTTGCTTCTTTCACACAGAGAAGCTTCCATAACCCTCTTGAATTAATTAGAATAAGAAAGATCTCTACACATCAGATCAATACTTTCTGCACTAAGAAATGCAAACTGACATCCCTCACAATACTACTGAGATGTATACCCACACACTATACAGGAAGACAAAATAAACAAAACATCTAATACTTACTTTGATAAAAAAATAACATTGATGCTGAAATTAATGTTCTGTTTCCTTTTTTTTAAAGGGAGAAATCTGGGCTACTTGATCAAAAGGATTGACACAAAATGAAAATACACTTGAAATCAAAACCATTAAAGGTGGAATTCAATGTAGCACTAAGGTGGGCGTTCTGTCAACTCAAGGATTTCTCATCGCACAACAGGGTTTCCCCACCCCACCCTCCTAAATCTGTTGTAGGGTTTCTCTCAACCTAACCCCCTGCAGTATGACACACACAAGGGAGGGAGACCCATTGCACAATTACTTGTTGAATATTGCCGAATGTCATCAGAAAAATAGTTTTTTTAAAAAGACAGATCATTAGAGACACTAGTCAAATGTGAAGTGGCAGAGGCTGGTATAAAGCTTTTAGTGGGCACACTATTTGGTACTTTGTTTAATTCTTCCTTCTGAAAGTACACACAAATGTGAAATGAAATTGAAAGCAGATTATAGATTTACCTTACCAGAACAATTAGTAGGAAGCAAATCCAGACTGAAAAATCCTTTCCCATCTAACAACACCAGTCGTTTGTTCCTGTTAGAATAGGTAGCTAAAAGGAATTGTGAAGAAGATGGTTTTAGGCCATGACTTCAAACAACATTTGGAGGATACTTCAAGAGATTTATATGACTGGAAGGATACTGAGATACACGAAAGAATGGGGAGGTGGATCCTAATGTTTCTACAGGTGTTTTATCTTTAATGGGGTAGAATTTACACCTTCTTACCTGCAACGATATCTAAACTTTGCTGGGTGTGGCTCTTAATTAATCTGAAGCCAAAAGAAAGAAAGGCAGTGCCCTTTCCTATAAATCTGAAACAGGAAGAATAATTTAACTTTTTAGAGACATACATAAACAGCACTGGGAAAATGGAACTGACTGAAGCATACCCTATTTCCACTGGCCACATTGCACTCAAAGTTCTAAAATTCAAGTGAAAAAAAATGAAATAAAGCAAGTTTTTATATAGTATGTGAACCCAAACAAATAGATAACCAAAGTACCCTTTTTTGGAATGGAAAAGTTGTTTTCAGGCACAAAAATGCTAGCAAAACAGAATTAAAACATATTTGGTATACAAGACTCATTAAAGTGACAAGGGTGCTCATATGCTACAAATTTTAGATTCTATTCGAGACAGATATGCAGAGATAATATATATACCGTATATTCCGGTGTATAAGACAACTGGGTGTATAAGACAACCCCCAACTTTTCCAGTTAAAATACAGAGTTTGGGATATACTCGCCGTATAAGAAATACGACCTGGCGTATAAGACGACCCCCGACTTTTGAGAAGATTTTCCTGGGTTAAAAAGTAGTCTTATACGCAGGAATATACAGTATATGTATATATATATACTTACACTTGAGGTGGTATCTCCTTTGGTTTTAGATGCTCTTCAATTCTAGGCACCTCATCTTCAAAAGTTAATCTTCACAATAATGAAATAGAAATTTGGGTTAGGTAAGAAATATACTACAATGCAGTTTGTGAAAACGGAAGAGAAACCACATTTAGCATGATCAAACAATAGCATCTCCATGTTGGCTTTATTTCTGTTAAATAAATCACGACACAGTGTAATATGTCATGTGTTGTTGCTCATCTGGGGTTGCATTCACCTAATTTTAAGACTTACTAAGGAACGGAATGTTTTTATTATGTCCTCATAATAATTCTGTGTAAAGACCAACAGAAAGATTCCAACAATTCTACCACGGGGCAAAATATCCCAAATAAAATTAATATAGTATCAGTTTAACTATACATTTAATTAAAAATGGTTTCACAGCTGAAGGACCATGCAGCTAATCACAAATAACATGATTGTCATGTTTTATTATGTGTTATGGGCCACATTATGGTTCCTCAGAAACTAGGTCATCTTGTATCTTGCATCTGTTGTGAGTTTGTGGGCGTCAGACTTCCAATCTGTATTATCCTAGCAAGTGTTAAAATATAAACCAGGCTAGCTTCCTCATGAGGTCAGTGCCCGGGGGTGGGCCATTAAGGGGATAGAGGACAAATAATGGTCCATAGATGCTTAAATGGGAAAAAGCCAGAGTTTTTTATGTCAAAGTTTGGGTAGGGAGATGGGAAGCAGCATGCAGAGGGTCAGAAAGAAATGTTTGATTTTTGTTTGAATCCAAGGCTGTGGCTCTGGGAGACACAAGTTCCTATTGGGTGTTGATGCTGTGAACCCCTCCACCATAAGCTCAGGTTGTATATGTGTGTAAATAAACCATATATCATAGAGACACCAAAGTCTCCACTGTGCCCTATTTCCCAAGATGAGCACCTGGAACTCCAGGAATCTCACATCGCTCAGAGACTGAGGTGGCGTGCAACACATCTTATGTTTCCTCTTGAGGGGAACTTAAATGCAGAACTTGGAACAAAAGACAAGCAGGCACACCAACAAAACACAGCAAACCGTCTGCAGGATCCCAAGCACACAAGAAACACACGCCTGACTGCAGGAATGCTGGAAAGACTGCCAAGCTATTGCCTTGAGCAGAAGGCAGGAACTGTAACTCTTCTGGATATAGGCTAAAGTGCCTAGAAAAAAATGCATTTTCCTAATTAAGAGGTCCCCCCCCAAAAAAAAGCCTTAATCTGATCTTACTAGGACTTAACATTTTAACTAACTTTTGTTTGCAGGAGCCTACATTAGACATTATGTGATACTTTCAGCATTGGTTTTTCAGAGTATATTTAATGTGATTTTTGGGATTGTTTTAGGGCCCAGTATATCGACATATGAAATAATGAGAAAGGGGGTGCCTTTTATAACGTGCTGAGAGGAGGGAAACTTATTGCTGAACACCCACGATCAGCTTTCACAAATCTACAAATAGCAGAAAGGGCTTAAAGACTTAGAAAACGATCAAGTTAGATTTGAACCCAACCCATTTCTTTTTAGAAATGTGACAATGAGGCATATAAGGGTGCATAACTCAAAAATGTTTTCAAAGTTACATGCAGATAAACCCAAAAGGATAATTTAAAAGTTAATATGTTGAATCTTAATATAGTACCATATTCACCTTTTTTTCTTGGAACCTCTTCGTTTTTGCTTTTTTATAGCACTGGTAATCCCTTGGCCTATATCCATTACCAAAAGCTACTGGCTAGTAGGTGCAGAACAAATATGACCCTATGCTGATTTCTGGCTGGTGCAGAAGATTCACCATACTAGTAACCAATAAAACATTTGCCTGAAATTCAAAAACCAAAAACGTGAATTTACATAATGAAGTGGAAAATCCCATTTGTAAAAATAGCTTGGCTTTTGTGTGCGCATCAAGTTTTTCCATGAACCCAGTTCAATACTAAAAAAAAAACCCCAGGGTTTTGAAGAATGCACAACTTACCTCCTTGTTTATGGAGGTTGCACTGTAGTCTATAGACAATCAACATTTTATAAGAATAGTTCCTGGTGAAAGTCATAAATTGTTAGCAATTATCACTGACTGTTGTTAAGATAAAATGGAATAGTTCCAAGTTTGCTGCAGATGAAGGACATGGCACGAATGCGACTTTAAAAGTATATTACCTAACAGTTGCCATCTTGATTCTGGGTCTGGTTCAAGGTGCCGGTTTTCATAGAATCATAGAAAGTTGGAAGGAACCCTGAGGGTCATCTAGTCCAACCCCCTGCAGAAATCTCAACTAAAGCATCCATGACATCCATCCAACCTCTGCTTAAATACCTCCAATGAAGGAGAGTCCACCACCTTCGAAGGAAGTTGGCTCCATCCCTTACTGTTAGAAATTTAAAGTTTTAAATTGTTTCTTTCTTCCCCATTCTGCTTGCTTTGTGTCACATTTGATAACTTGCGGTACTTTGAGCTCTTCACCCCCATCCCAAGTTTTGCTATCCCACTGCTTGGCTCACCAGCTGGACCTATTACTCTTCCCTTTATTTCTGATCTCCTGTTCCTGTTCCTTACTCACCTGTGGTCTTCTAGCAGCTTCCTTCCTTCCTCCCACCCCCACCCCCACCCCCACCCCACTGGTATCCCTGCCCTGCCCTTTTATTTTTGCAGTAGTACCAAGCCCTCACTCCTTCCAATATGGTAACTGCTAACTGTTAATGTAAAGACTGCTAAAGTGAAACACAACAAGGATTAAAGCAATAAACATAACAAGAAAATAAACTTTTTTTTAAGGCAGGAAGTCAATATAAGTAACATTAAAAAACAAACAAACAGCAGGATCTGAAACTGGAGGAAATTATGGTACCTGAAGATGGGGCTTTATTCTCTAAGGACACTTTACCCCCCCCCAAGTTTGGCTTGTACTGACTTTTTAAAACCCAAATTTATCTCCATTTTTCCTAATATAATAACCGCCTAGTTTCTTTTTGTTGCTGATATCCACTTACCATGGAATCTGCATTTTTCATCAAATGATGGAGATAGAGAAGAGCTGGAATGTACTACATTATTAATCGTGTTGAGAAGAAGACAGAAGCTTTCCCCCCCCCCCCTCTCGTTCTAGAACTACCGGTATGGATCATTTGGTAGAACAGACTGGAGGTACATTCAAGACAAAAAGAAAGGTAGCCCGTCTTTCCACAATACATAGTTAACTAACAGGCTTTGCTGCTCTGATTATATTTAAAAGGCTTTATGTAGCCAGGTCCCGGAAAGATAGGTGTACCATCTGTTATTAGCTATCATTGCTAAATGGAAGCTCCATGTTGAAAGGCACTGCCTGAGTAACAATTGCTGGGGTCTCAATTGATGAGGGAAGGGTGGATGCCTTCATTCCCTGCTTGAAGAATTCCTAGAAGCATTTGACTGGCTCTGTTGCGGTCTCAAGATACTGGACTAGAGGAGCCTTTGGTCAGATCCAGAACAGCTCTTCAGATGAACAAAAGGCAACTTCTTCCAGAAACAGTGGTCATGTACACATTCCCATTTACTCTGCATCCACTGTGTCCCCACCACTGGTTTGGGAAGCGGTGTACCCACAACAACGTTAGTCACAGTAATATCTATCCTGCCATTTCTTAGGAAATACTGTGTTCTGATGTGTTCTTCCCCAAACCAGTTATGATCTGAATTGAGAAATAAATAAACAAACCTGGCTACATTTTAGGCCAGTAGTGTGTGTGTGTGTGTGTGTGTGTGTATCCAATGCTACCTTTACTGTAACGAATACAAAGTATGTGCAATGGAAATAATCCTCTATTTAACCCTGCCTGGGTTTCCCTCCCCTTCCTCCACCATTTCCCTACTTCTGCTGCTGTTGTCTTCCTTCTTCTTAGCCCCATGGGACAGGGAACCCCACACCTGACCTTTGCAAAGGACCATGTGCACAGATGACGCTACAGAAAGAACAAGAAGAAGCTAGTGGCCCCTGCTGCACCAAAGGCAGCACAATAAGATAATAATAATAATAATAATTTTTTTTGTACCCCGCCCATCTGGCCGGGTCTCCCCAGCCACTCTGGGCGGCTTCCAACAAATATTAAAATACATCAAAATCACAAGTTAAAAACTTCCCTAAACAGGGCTGCCTGTTACGTTAGGTGATGCCACAGTTTCCAGTCCAGCAGTTGTACTGGACTTACTATTAGTAAATTTGGGGCAGAGGGTGGGTAGGGGCAGTGCCAGGCACCAGGTGCCTTGCTCACCATTCCTCCATCCTGGAATCCAGGGCAGGGCAGGATTAACCATTAAGCAGATTAAGCATGTGCTTAGGGCATCAAAGGAAGGGGGCACCACAGCAATTTTCCATTGCTAGATTTTTAACATTAATGGTCACAAATTGCTGAGCATTCATTTTCTCAGTCGAAGTATATTAAAAATCTCAATAGAACAACTACACAACAAGGCAGGCTGCATAGGAGCCAACTCCTAGGGGCCGAGGGGCCTTCAGCTCCCCCTCCCCCCTAAAATATTTGGGGGCACTGGGCCCACCAAAGCTGATGGGCATTGCCAATTAAATGCCATAATGTGCACTGCATTATGTGGTCGATTAGGCAGGGAAGGGCTTACTTGCATCCCCATATTTTATTCAAGTTGGCACCCCTACCAGGCTGGATGCCTTATATATATATACTAATACTGTATATATAATATAATAATATATATATATTACATTATATTATATAATAACTAATATATAATATAAACTGGATGCCTTATATATATATAGATATACTAAGTATATAGAACGGAATGTAACATTAGTTTTGAAGATCTTATCAAGGACTTTGCAATTAGAAAAGTGGGGAGGATTCCCCCCCCCCAAATACAAGTAAAGTGGAAGTACACAAAAATAAGCCTTATTTTCCATCTTACTGTAGGTTTCACTTCATTTCGTTACATTTTGTGGTTTATTGTTGTTTATATTTTGAACTAGATGAATATGGGAACGCCCAAACTTTCCAAGTGCTTGGGTTCTCTCAAGGTCTTAATCCTGCCCTGCTTCGAGGGGGGAACTGCGGAATGAGAAGAAGGGGGGGGGCTGTGTGGAAGAGAAGGGTCCGAGGATGCTGAGGGAATGGGGGTGGGGGGGGTCACCTTGCCTTGTCTCCTGCTGGCTGAAAGGCTGCCTCTCCCGCTCCCACTTATTTGTGAAGAGCCCCTCGCCACCTGGCGCCGCCTTTCCAGAGGGAAGCCCTCTCACACCGCGGCCCTGGGAATGGCAAGGTGGGAATGGCAACCGCCCGCCCGCGCGCCCCCTCCTCCCGCCCGAACCTTCCAGGAGCGTGGGCGGCCAAGGAGGGCGTGCCCACTTCCCCCACCGGCGGCTTTCTTGCTGCGAGCCTAGAAGCGGCCAGGGCCTGACGGGGCCCAAGGCAGCCCACGCCGGGATGCTTATGCTCTCCCCTTCCCGCTCAAGGCCGAGGTGAAGCCGCTGGAAAGCGCGGCGCGGCGGGGCTTCGCCTCTCTGAAAGCTGCCTGGAGGCCGAGGCTCTCTTCAGGCGCGCCCGCGTGCGCGCTTCTCCTGCTGCAGGCACGCGAAGGGCGGGCAGGTGCGCCAGTTCCCAGCGGGGCGGGTAGTGCAACCTGGTCCTCCCGTGAAAGGCCTGTTCAGAGGCGGGGAAGGCGCACGAGAGCCTGCAGCAAGGAAATCCATCTCCTCTCCAGGGCAAAGCCTGATCGCTGGAGAGACTTGACGAGAAGAGCATGAGACTAGCCTGCTGGATCAGGCCAATGGGCCCTCCTGTTTTCACAGTGGCCAATCATAGAATTGTAAGGGACCCCGAGGGTCATCTAGGGCAGTGATGGCTAACCGTGACACTCCAGATGTTTTGGAACTACAACTCCCATCATCCCTGACCACTGGTCCTGTTAGCTAGGGATGATGGGAGTTGTAGTTCCAAAACATCTGGAGTGTCAAGGTTAGCCATCACTGACTAGGGCAGGGGTCTGCAACCTTTAAGACAAAAAGAGCCACTTGGACCCCTTTCCGAAGAGAAAAAAAACTGGGAGCCGTAAGACCACTGCGACATTTAAAACAAATATAACACTGCATATATTGTTATATATATATGCAGTGTAAATATAACACTGCATATATTGGGCCAGCAGCCGGCAGCGCCAGAGCCAATTTGCCCTCCCTCTCGGCGACATGGCGGACACCCCTCCTTCCCGCACACGTGTCCCTCTGTGGGGCAAGGGCGGCCTTGACACCTGAGCGCTTCGGGAGTCTCTCCCCAGAACCCCGCGAAACAGAAAAGGGGGGGGGGGAGATACACGTCTGTACCATAGCTGTCAAGTTTCGGATTTGAAAATAAGGGATCAGCAGCTTCAGGGGAAAAAAACCAGTTTTCTTCTGCCACACATACCCAGCTCCCAAAACCGACTCCAGCTAAATACATAAAATAGCTAGTGGCAGACGGGGCAGGTGGGCGCGCAGGGAAGCCGGTTCTGGCTGACCATGAGGGGGAACTGCCCAGTGGTCAGAGCTGTGGGACAGAGCTTGCCTCAGGGGCTCTCCTTGGTTGCTGCCACTTCAGGAGGGGCTGCAGCAAGGGGTTGCCTCCCAGGGCTGCTGGCGATGCAGACAAGAAGCTCAGAAGCTGTGCTGACTGTTGCACTATAAATGCACTGGCTGCTGCTCCTTGCAGAAAGGAAAAAAAGACCGGGCTCCAGCTTCCCCAACCTCGCAGCTCAGTCCTGCAAGCAACTCTCCCTGCATACTAATAAGCTCGTGCCACTCACTCAGGGTGAGCACGCTCGCTGATTGGCGCCTAATTCAAGTCCCTCCAGTTGCGCAGCTCCCCTCGCGCAGCTTAGCCTCCGCTTTGCTGAATGGGGGGATACGTAGCAAGCGCAGGGGGGAGGGAGAGAGAAGGAAGAAAGCTCTGCAGGATGGGGAGGGGAAGAGCCCTGCCAGAGAGCGGCTCCAGCCCACACACGCACGCCAGCTGGGTGGTGAGGGGTTGCAGGGGGCTTGTTGTTGTTTCTTTCGCTTAGCTAGGCTGGCCAGTGCGTGTGTGTCTTGAAGCGGCAGAGCCCAGTCATCGCCACGGAGTCGCCCTTGCACCGATCAGTGGGGGGGGGGGGGAGCGCCTGGCTCACGGCAGCTTTTTTCTTGAGCAAGGTATGCCTTTACAAATCAAACACTTAAGAGAGAGATTTACGACCGTAGGGGTCCCTAGCACTCCCGTGCATTTCAACATCCCTGGATGATATTCCGTGCGGGGGGGGGGGGTTGTAAGGCGTCTTTAAAGTGCTCAAGGACACGAGTTCCCATGGGGATGGGAGGGGGGCAACCTTCATAGCAAAGCTCCTTCCGTCTCCTCCTCCTGCTGCAGCCGCCACCGCGCGCCCAAGCCATGCAACCAAGCCACCCGCCCCCTGCACCCCTAGACCACCCCCAAGCCATGCAACCAAGCCACCCACCCCTTGCATCCCTAGACCACCCCCAAACCATGCAGTCAAGCCACCCACCCCCTGCACCCTTAGACCACCCCAAGCCATGCAGCCAAGCCAGTCTGGAAAGCAAACGTGAAAGAGAGAGGGGAGGGAGAGAGAGAAAGAGAGCAGCGAAAGCGAGAGAGGGAGGAAAAAAAAGAAGAGGGCCTTGGATCTCGGCAACCACCATTAAGTGGGAGGAAGAAGTGAAAACAGCTGGCCAGCCAGCAGCCGAAGGGTTGGCTTTGACCCCCTTCGGGCGCTGCACCCTTTTTTGGAGAGGGGGGCGGCGTGTGTGTGTGTGTGCGCGCGCGCGCGCGTTGCAAAAGGAGATGGCAGGAAGAAGAGCGAGCAAGGAAGGCAGAAGGAAAAGGAAGCAAAGGGAGAGGGAGGGAAGGGACGGGACTGGACGGGAGGGGAAAGAAGAAGAAAAAAGAGGAGTGAGGAAGAGAGACAAATGCGTTCTCCTCCTCCTCCACCAGTTGTCTGCCTGCCTGCTGCTAAGGGGAACGGCGGAGGCGCGCTCTGCGCTCCGCTCAGGGGCTCCCTCTCCCGGGCGCCGCTCTCCGCCTCCCCTCGCCGCCTGCTGCATCCGACGGGCTCCCGGCAGCAGCTGCTGGCCTGGGCTTGGCTTGCTGCTGTTCCCTGAGCTGCTGCAGCTGCCACCGCGCGCGAATGAAGTTGAGTGCAGGCTGAAGGGCGGCTCCCGCCTCCTGCTTTCCCTCCCTCTCTTTGATTCGCTCCTTCGCGTCCAGTACCCGTCCCTTTTACTCCGGGCCTGCGCATTCGACGTCACAGCCAGTACAGCGCCCGGAGCCGCGACAAAGCTGTAAAGGAGCCACGTGCGGCTCCGGAGCCGCGGGTTGCCGACCCCTGGACTAGGGCAACCCCTGGTCTGTTATTGATACAGCAGTGCATCCAACTTAACTAATGCTTCATGATCCCAGAGGGCAACCTGGTATCCTTGTTTTGGACTACAACTCCCATCAACCCCGTGTGTCAGCTGTACTGGTCTGGGATGATGGGAGTTATCCCAAATGCCTAGAGGGCATCAGGTTGGCCTCCTCACCCATTCCTCTGGAAGTTGAGCCAACACAGACATGGTTTTCTACACCGGACCATTCTCTCGCCCACATTGCTCAGCTTACCATCTAGTCCAGCTGTTTTGGGACTACAACTCCCATCATCCCTAGCTAACAGGACCAGTGGTCAGGGCTGATGGGAACTATCCCCAAACAGCTGGAGGTCTGAGTTTGGGGATGCCTGATAATCCGATGAAGAGTTTTAGGTGATGAGAAAAAGTGCACTATTTTGTCATTTTGGTTGGCTGGCTGAAGAAAGCTATTGCCTTAATATGGACTTCAGAATTTCCCATGGGCCAATACAGCTTCATTTACAATGTTATGTTTACATGGCAATAGAATTATAAGCTTACCCAAACTTGGCCTGTTATGGTAAGGGACTAACATCATTTACATTTACATCATTAACATCATGTATGGTTATACAACTAAATCATTGTGCATGCAGGGTAACTTCCAAGAGCACAATGGAACTTTCCCTTTCTACCCCACCCTACACTGCCCCAATTCTGCTCCAGAGTTGGGGGAAACCCCTGAGGGGGTGCATATAGGGTAGAAGGGTAAGTTCTTTTGTAGTAGTGCAATGATTTAGTTGATACACCAAATTTAGCTGGCATAAAATCATAAAGTTGGAAGGGACCAAGACCCCTGCAATGCGGGAATATTTTGCCCAACATGAGGTTCAGACCCACAACCTGAGATTAAGTCTCATGGTCTACCAACTGAGCTGTCCTGAAATTACATATTACCAGAAGCTTGAAATACTTTGAGTTTATGTATTTAATCTAAAATTTGATCATGCCTTCCCGTAACTGTGTTATCAGGAACAAAATCCTTGGGAGTTTCACAACTCTGTTCAAGATAGAACTAATTGCCCAACACTGTTCATAGAGCTGGCCCAATAAAAATAGACAAGAGCCTTGGGCAAAGATCTGTAATGCTCCACACCTTCAGGAAGTCAATCCTGTGTTTTCCTGCAGCATTTAAACTACAGCTGAAAATGTAGAGCACTTTTCAGCTAACAAAACTTGGCTAAAACACAAACCAAAATCATGTAAGGTCTCAGCCTTTCTTTTACTGATGTTCTGAGATAGAAACTGAAAAAAAAAAACCTAGCTAAAAGTAATTATCAACACGGTCCTGTACTCTGCCTCTTGTTATTGATCTGAATTACTGTAGAATGCATAAAGTAAGAGGCAGGCTCTATAAAGGCTTCTTTAGTGTTTTGACGTAGCTGCGACTTCTGCCCCTCACCCCTAAGTAGTCAATGTGTTTCTCTTTAACCCGTGTGGAGAGGATCGTTGCTCAACCAAAGAACTGGCACAAGAAATATGAAGGAAACGCACGCCCAATGCAATGTTCACCCGTCAGGTCACATATTACACAAGTGTTTATATTGATGAATTCAGTATTGTGTTTGGAAAGCAGCGAATGACAGGTTTCCTACAAGTTCATATGTGACAGGAGTCCAGTCATGGAGAGCATGGCTACTGTACCCTTCAGCAACTGCTTCAATTTTCTTTATTTTTTACAATTTTTAATATTATACCTTTCAGGATACAAATCCTTCCAAGGTGGCATACAAATTAACATTACAATTTTATAAACACACACAAAATATGAACATACAAGAAGGTCACAAGGCTCGTTCCCACAGGGCAGTTGGTACTAGAAAGACTCTGCAGCCCAGGACAGTCCAGCTGACACAGGCTCAGAGTGGGTCTTGGCCTGCATCCCTCTGTTGCAATCCTTCCCACAGGGCAGGTGTGTGTGAGCACGCACGCATGTAAGCGTAAAGTGTGTGCCACACTACAAAATTTGCTTTGCCTTAGTGTGCAGTTTTTTCCTTTGTGCGTATACGCTTGTGAAGAAGCCCCAAGGAGAACTAGCTTCTATAACATAGGTTATAGAATCAGAAGAGCATATTAGCATTCAGTCAACTTACAGAAAATGTTTGCCCATGTTTATCCCTGCTTATTACAAAAAAAAAAAAGTTTAAAATCCCTGGTAAGTAAAAGGGTGGTGCATAAGCAGGAAGAAAGGCAGAAATTTAAATTGCATTGATACTTTGATTTTAATTTGGAATTATTCACATGCTGCTAATACTTTCAGTGTAATGACAGCGTCTTCTTCCTGCTAAATCTGTTTTGAACCACATCTGCTATCTAGCAGTTGCCTCCAGTAAGGCATGCAAAACTTCTGATGTCTGATGTTGCTATTAATATTCCATTTGTGACCAACAGATTTTTGTTTTAAAATATTTTTTTACATCTTGGTAAAACAGTTGTAGGTCACTGACTCAGAAGGCACCACCTGCTGGAGCATCCTTAAGAGGGACAGCAATAGCAAATTTTACACTTAGAATTTCTGTGCATTTGAAAAACTGAGGGCTTCAAGTTCCTGTATTTAAAATATTTCCAACACCACTATTAAAGCACCCTTTTAAAACTGTAGGTTTTGTGCCATTTCCCCCACCCACCATACTCAGTGCCCCAGTAAGAGAAAAGACGATGCTTGCCATTAAGGCTAGACTGCTCATACTGTTGGACGATGCTTCTTTATGATTGGTGGAGCATGGGGAAGTAACATGCCCATCCCATAAGCTTTTTTGTATCTCCAAATGTTGAGTCGTAAAATATATTTCTCTTTGAAAAGAGGTAAGTTTTCCCTCAGGAATGAGACAGTACACAACGCATTACATTGCTCATTTACTGAACTTTAAATTCATGATACACCATAAATAGATTAAAAAAAACCTGTTCATATGATAATGAACAGATAATGAAATAATGCATTTCAGAAGATACTTTTTAAACACAGAATAAACTAAACTCAATCATACGTTTCTCAAAGCAAGTAGGGAATGCCAATGGGGCTTCAGGTTTTCACTGTACTGGAATTTTTATAAAGCACAATAAACCAGTGTTTACTGCTATGACACAGTTCAAGCTAATCACCTGCATACAAGTAATCTAGACCAAATGCATTCCATTTTATGGCTGAAACAATGTACTTATTGCATACAAAGGGAACATATTAATATTACCATGAAACAATTTTGACTCTACTTGGGAATTTTTTTTCTGAGTAGTGAAATACAGGGTTGAAATCAGGGGTAAAGTTATTAAGGAAACACTAGAGAAACTCCAAAAAAAATTGTAAGAGAGATAATTTTGTGACTTAGGATGACTGCTTTCTCTGGTGACCAAGTACCTATTGATAAAAAAATCAAGTCATTCCATTATGTGTCCTGTGAGCTAAGATGCATATGGGGACATAACACATTAACTTCGTAAACTCGCTCTCCAACTTATGACCGTGTAAACGGGGATATTTATAGACATTGCAAACATATCTCACCATTCAGGTTAACAATTAACAAAATGCACTACTGACCCATCAAGGTCAATAACTGTTGCTAGCCGATGTTATTAACTATACATTCACTGTGCCTGTTGCATTTGTACAAAAGCCCTGAAATTAATAGAATTAAACTTCACTTGGATGATTCAGAAGTTCCTCTGGAAGGAATCTCTACTGACTGGACAAATAGGTTTTCCCAACTTTGCATAGAAGTCATCAGCCATGACTCGCCTCCAGATGGGGTTCAGAGCCAAAGCTTCAAAAATACACAAAAGTGCCATTTCTAAACAAGTCAGGATTAAGTTTACCCCCTGCTGTTTTGCCATTTCCTGCAGACACCACCACCTGCCATTGAAGTTTTAGAAAACCAATGTCTGTGGTAGCAAAATACAGCATTCAGATATTCATTTACCTGTGTATATCTGAATGCTTCCTAAAATCTTCAACATAGGTAAGTGGGACCAACAGGAAACAGTTTTAAACAGCAGGGTTTAACCTCAGCAGCCACTCTGAGTGATATCTTGCCCCGAAGCCTTTGTAATATCCATTGTAGTAAACACCTGCGAGAGGGAAAAAAATCCACAAATTATTTTTACTAATACTATTCAGAAATCCACATTCCATTCAACACCATTCCTGCTGCAACTGTGTAACTGGACTAAAAGCCCAACACAGAATTCTCTTACTGTGAGCGTCAATCTCCAATGTGTAAGAAAAAAAGGGCAGCAGGGATTCTTTTAGCACAAAAAATTATAAACGTGCTTTCAAAGACTTGTTTTAAAGGGTAATGTTCAGTGTCGTGCCTCCTAGGCAGTGTTTATCCCAGGACCCCCCAAGAGAGAGAGAAAAAGGTAAATGCTGTAGGTCTCTAGAGAAGAATCACAAGGGAGTGGGGAGAAAAAAGAAAACACGTGTTGCAACAAAGAGATGTAACAGGACAAGGAGTGGTTGTTTGTTTAAAGATAGGAGATCCTTAAGAGATAAGTTATTGTAGAGAGGAAAATCAGTTCAAAATTCCACAAACGTATGTTATAAGATGAGAGTGGTACTGAAACTCTTACCTCTGCACAAGTTGGATGTATACCAATTGTATCATTAAGTAATTCCTTTGTGAGGCCACATTTCATTGCTGCTCCAAAGCCTTGTGTAATTTCCCCTGCATTAGGTCCAAGAACATGAAATCCTACCACACGGTTCTTCAATTAAAAGGGGCGGAAAGGGAGAAGAGAGGGGTAAGTTGTCCCAGTTAGTATTTTCCCTTAAATTGTAGGCAGCTGCTTATTTGCTAGATGTTCTGCCCACTTCTGGTGTATCATTTGCAAAAAACAACAACACCCTGCGATCTGAATATTGAATTAGTTTCCAATATTTCAACATGAATAGAGATGACAATCATTTTTACCATACCAGACACTACCTTAGTATGTTACACCAATCAAGAATAGGAAAAAATACAAAAGTGAGATGCTTAGAACTGCTATTAAAAGTACTTAAACTGAATTATTAGTATCTTCATTTCTAAGCCACAAGCTCATATAAAAATGCATTCACTCACTGTACAAATAAATGAGAATAAAGGTAACTACTGATACATCACATTAATGAGAAGTTGGGTAGAAACCAATGAAAAGGTTTAGTTCTATTGTCCACCACATGAAAGGAACATGAAACAGGTCTAACCCCAACAAGCTCGTTGGAATTATAGGAAGGATGGTTTTCATCCTTCCTATAATTAGTTTGATGACTTAGCTCCACTAATGAAGATTACGCATGGTAAAAACAGAAGACAATAATACATTTTCTCACACTACTTTAAGAAAACCATTTCAGAAGAGCAGTAGCATCTTTCATAAAGCTTTGCTTTGCCCAGATTCCTGCTTCCAGTGTGATAGTGAGTTTTGACCTCATGCATGAATGCAGTTTCGCTTACAGACCCAAACTTAAATACATATAGAACTATGCAGGCTTACCTTTAAAATACACTATGGATTTATGTTAATTGAAAGTGTGTCACTACACCAGTGATAGCCAATGGGCTGTCCTCCAAATACTCTGGATTACCTGTAAATCCCATCAACCCCATCCATTCAGGGATTGAATGTTTAGGGAACGTTGTGGAGCTGTAGCCCACAACATCTGGAGAGCACTACATTGGCTACTCTAGTCTAGACAACAGGGTTGTGGTTACAATCCAGTTAGAGTGAGACAACTTCATAAGCTGTGCCAAGTTGTGCACCACTAGGGTATTTTCAGCTGGACACTTCCAAGAAGCATTAGTAGGAACCTGAAATTGCTTGGAAATAATTATCTATATTTTTTGGGTAGTTATTAAGTTTTATTCCCACTAATCTTATCGTTTTAACTTTCCAAATCTGATGTGAGTGAAATTTTTCGTTCTGTCTGTGTTTTCTGCCTTGTTTTTGATATGAGCTTAAAGCTGAAATAAAGTTGTTGTTGTTGAGCTGCTTTGTGGCTTCAATAAGCAGCAGCTAAATAAAGCCAGGGAATTAGAAGCTGCAAGTTGCTTTTAGTACAGTTTTAAAATAGAACAGATAAATTAAGTTACAGTACACTTGGAGGAGGGCTGTAGGTCAGTGTGGTACAGCATTTGCTTACAGCAGGTCCCAAATTCAATTTGTGGCATCTTCAGGTACGGCTAAGGCAGTCTCTTGCTTGAAAATCTGGACAGCCACTGCCAGTCAGTGTAGATAATACTGAACAGGATGGATCAATGGTCTGACTCGCTATAGGGCAACTCTCTCTGTTCCTACATTTTAGCACCCTGGGCAGAACAATCCACACAACTTTGAAGTGGATGTCCCCTGGCTTTCTTTATATTTTGGAAAATATGAACATGCAAGAAAACAAGTGATTTTAGAGCAGAATACGTACATTGTCAAGCTTATTGCAGATTACTTTTCCATAGCAAGTGTTGTTGTCTCTATTGGGTATTGTCCATTCAAGTGGCCAGAACAGTGCGTGATACACCTGGAAAAGCAAGTTAGGCTTTTAAAGTTTGTTTCCCCTCTAATAACTTTGTACTGCACTTTTAATAATATCCCTTGCACTTTTTACAATATCTCTAAAGTGGTGTGTGCAAGCATCTCAGGAATCTACACCCTCGGGATGAAAAAGAAAGGGAAGCTGCTATCCCTATCCTTGCAAAAAGGAAAAGGAAAAAAGCACGTGGGAGAATGTCCCCACTCCCACATTTATGCTGTCAAGGAAAAAGCTAGGGACTACCCTTCCACCAGTAAAAACACTAGGCTAGGGAAACAGGGCTGTGAGGATACAATTCCTCAAATTCTGTGGAGATTTCTTCAGGAAGGAGAATATAGCAGGTCAGCTACTGTTCCTACAAAAATAAACTAGATTATGAGGCACAATATGATTGCACATATATTAATACCCCGAAAAGAACACTTATTTAATTGTAAAGTTTTAAGACTTCAGTCTCACATCTAAATTTTCTTGTCCAAATTGTTCAATGGCTCGTTCTTCTGATAATCCACAACAGCCATATTCCAGAGGTGTAAACACAGTAGTTGGTACGTTGACATAGTCACACTAAAATTGAAAGCATACACTATGACTCACACATAAAAGCAATTGGGATGAAAATGCAACAACCATTCTATAAAACTTGCACTGGCCACAGTACAAACAGTGGCTTATACTCTTGCAGCAAAAGCAGCAGCCCAAGTTTAACACTTAAAGCATACAAATGTTACGGTAATACAAAGTTACCAATATATAAAAACCATTATCAATTCATTTTCCTTCTGACACACTCTCCATCTCAGTCCCCAGGTTCTCACACAGGGTCCAACAAACTCTCAGCTCACCCATAAAAGTCTGACAATGAGAAGAGTTCCTTGGAAACTCTTCCAAAGTTCAATTCATGTAAAAGCCCGTGTAGTACTTCCAAATTTTGTTAGGAGCATAAGATAGTCACCATGCAAACACAACTCAGCTTAGAGACTACTGTAATCAAGTGGCATATAAATAAATACAAAAAATGGCTGTGGCTATACCAGGAGTTGGACAGGGATCAGTGCCTTCCACTGAGATTCATAAGTCCAATGCTATTAGCAACTGATATGGTGCATAAGCTGGACCAGAAGTTACTTAAAGTGGTGACACTAACATGGAATAGCTTCAAGTATTAACCAATTCCAAGCATCTTAACCATACCAGAAGACCATTTCAAAAAACTATTTGTCTGAACATGCAATCAGTAATAACCATAAGAAATCACGTTTACCTTTATATTACTCCCTCCAAAAAGTCTGCGAGCTAACAGCTTGCCTGCCTGTATGGCAACTGGTGTAAGTTCTGGCTTTCCTTCCAAAACATCTCCAATAGCATAGACATAAGGCACATTGGTTTGTTCTTCGTCATTTGCAGGTATTTTGCCATTCCTTGTTACATGGAAGGGGGGAAAGTTAACACTGACATAGTGCTACGATTTGATTACACTTAATAATGAGAGACATCCAACTAAGTCAATCCACTCGGGGAACAACTTCCTCTTCTCTCTCCTGCAGCAATCCGCACCCCCACCCCCAAATCTGCTCCATTGCGCTTAGGGACCCTCTGGAGCAGATTTAGGATGACATGGGAGAGCAAAGGGAAATCTGCTCATGCGGCCTTGGACATCACTATATGTGAAGACAGACCAAGACCACCAGAATACCAGTTGGTTGCACAATATTGAAGAAAATTAACGTCTAATGAGTACCACACAACTTTTCATACTTGTCAGGCCAGATCAATTTCTACAATGAGCAGATTCCAACAGCCACACTCATTAGGCTATATGAGGTTTAATCCTTGATATAATAATATCAGATGCTTCTCTAAGTGTTAAGCTATAAAACAAATTAAACTAATTTAATGAGAAGTGGACTCTCTTGCTTGGCTTCATACTAATTTAAAATAAATAAAGCCTGCTGTAGTTAAGTTTCAAAACTGAAAAATTAAGCAGGTTTTCATAGAATTGTAGAGTTGGAAGGTACCACGAGGATCATATAGTTCAACCCTCTGCAATGCAGGAATCTTTTTGCCCAATGTGGGGCTTGAACCCATGACCCCGAGATTCAGATTCTCATGCTCTACAGATGGATTTGCAACTTAACGACTGGTAATAGTGAAATGCTGGAATTTATAGGCATAAAGTGCTAGTTTTAAACTAATTTTGTCAGCACGCTTAAGATACCTAGTTTCACCCTTAAGAGCTCACGGGTTCTAGGTGATAATTTAGAACAGACTTCTGAAAGTAGATGTTCTAGGAAGTCTGTTAAAAGACCAAAGCTGATTTCTAAACAAATTTCAGTATGTACCAAGATTAATTAAAGAGTTGGAATACTTACTTTGCATTAATTGCCACACCAATTTTGTCCAAGCCAATATTTCTAGTACAAGCATCACGGCCAACAGCTATCAAAACCTGCACAAGGAAGAATCATGTATCTTGTTTTGGTGGTCCTGTATTGAAAAGTCTCTCATGTAATCCAAGCAGCATTATTTGGTTTAAACCAGGGGTGGAGGGTTGTTGTTTTTCCAGTTCAAGGGTTGCACTGCCTTCTAGGCAATTACAGGTGGCGCTGTGGTCTAAACCACAGAGCCTAGGGCTTGCCGATCAGGAGGTCGGTGGTTCGAATCCCCGCAATGGGGTGAGCTCCCATTGCTCAGTCCCTGCTCCTGCCCACCTAGCAGTTCGAAAGCACGTCAAAGTGCAAGTAGATAAATAGGTACCGCTCCGGCGGGAAGGTAAACGGCGTTTCCGTGCACTGCTCTGGTTTGCCAGAAGTGGCTTAGTCATTCTGGCCACATGACCTGGAAGCTGTACGCCGGCTCCCTCGGCCAGTAAAGCGAGATGAGCACCGCAACCCCAGAGTTGTCCGCAACTGGACCTAAAGGTCAGGGGTCCCTTTACCTTTTACATGCCAGTGGAGGGTGGGGCCAGAGGCAAAAGTGGACAGAGCAATTGGATGGAGCTAATTTACACACTGACACCCCTCTCCATCCTTTATTGGGGCAAACAAGAGCCATTATCAGAGTTCAAGGACATATTCTAACCAGGCATAAACACACACAAGGAGGGGGTGACACAAGGGTGGTGAGGGGTGTGGCATGGAAATAGTACCCAACGGCCACACAGAAAAGGCCTTGAAGGCCACATCTGGCTCCTAGGCTCAAGGTTCCCCACATGTGGTTTAAAAAGGAGTTCAAAAACTATTCAGGGTCTAAAAATAGATTCCAACATGCTCATGACAAGTTACCATCTGGCCAACTCTATGGCTGAACCTAGACAGACAGCAAAAGGGAGCGATCCAGTAATGAACTTTGTTGCAAAAGTGTTAGGGTTAGAGTGCTGCAACAGGCTGTGCAGCAGCAGTTACTGCTAGATTCTGGCCTAAGTATGTCAGCACTGCCAAGTTAAGAATAACTAACTTACCAACTTCCCCACCACAATAATAAATTTTAACAAAAAAAAAAAAAAAAAAATCACAAGTGCAGAGCACTTACAGTGTTGTATTCTCCTTCAATCATTTGTGTTCCTTCAGTGGATTTTGCAATCACTTTCAGTTTTCCAGGCATGCCTTCCTCCAACTTTACAACCTGCATGGAACAGTCATAAACTTAGGAATTTTATCTCAACCCACATAATACTGTTTTATTACAATGTTCACTTAATTAGCCTTTGCAGGGCAACGCCCCCCCAACAGTGTTTATACATATGCCATATAAAGTTGCACAAAAAGATTTCAAACATCAGCGTTTTCCTCTCTGACATAACCAGGGGAGATACTTGCCTCAACAGGAACAAACTTCTTGATGAATTTTACACCATGGGTTTCCATATAGGCTCCTGCTCTCTCTGCCATTTCTTGATCAAAGCCACGAAGAAGGATAGAGCGTACCATAACTGTGACATCCAAACCAAGTCCAGCAAGAAATCCAGCACATTCCAAGGCTACGTAAGAAGCTCCCACAACCAAAGTCTTTCCAGGGCAGTAGGGCAGAGAGAAGAGATCATCGCTGAAAATGAAACAGTATTAGCACTAATGTTTAAATACTGAGAAGCCCTTTTAATCTACAGAAAAGCAGTCATTTAATTCAAGCTCACCTTGTAATACAGTACTCTCTGTCTCCTGGGATACCTAGATATCGAGGCCTTTCTCCTGTGGCTATAACATATGCCTGAGCTGTGCAGTAAGTTTCTTGTCCTTTTCTGTTGGTTGCCTAGTCAATGGAAAGAAAGTTTTAGAACTGGTATTCTTCACACAGCAATGCATTTCCCCCAAGATATTGCCAGCAAATTACTTTACCAAGAATTATTTAAAAGGCAGTAAGACACACTGATCTGAATAATCTATCAACCAATATTACATCATGCAGATTTTTATGTTGTTTTACTTGTGAATAATGAACACTAAAAATTAAAATAATCTTCATGTAGTTACAGTATTGAATTAAATTTGCAATTACAACTTAGTACAAACTGAAGTTATTGTTTCTCAACTTCCTCTTTTCACACAGCAAAATATCTGCCCTACTTTAATTAATTCAGTATTTAGGAAAAAACTTATTCAGCAGAGCAACTTCATTTGTGGCTAATCATATATCCATTATGTCATTTGTGTAATACCTTTTGAGGTGTTTGATGTTGTACAAGACCATACAGTTGCAACTAAAACAAAATAGGTTAAACAGCATTGCTTTTCCTAATCTATCACTTTAACTTGTTCACACACAGTAATGATTATATAAGCAACACTTCTGAATAGATCAAATGTCAACAATGACAAGGTTCTGCAGGTACCTTAATCTTGTGTGGTCCAACAAATTCTCCATAGGCATTGAGGTATGTCACAGACTTATCACGCAAGGCGACCCGATATCCCCAGTTCAATGATCCTATATAATTTTGAATTGCTTCTACCATGGTCTCCCAGTTGTGTTTAACTAAAAGAAATGTTCATACAAAAATTAATTTATCAGATCCCACCAATGAAACCAATACAATGCTGCTTAATGAACACAATGCCTTCCCATGAAATCATTAGTCGCACATTTGCATAATGAGTCCACAATTTCCATTATTTCCTATGAGAACACTTCCAATGTGAGATTTGCTCTCTTCCCCCCTCCATTCCATTGTTTCTTCCTGAAATTGCTGCAGCAACTCAACGAGAGACAAAGTAAACAAACAAATTTGTTTGACTTTTCCTACTCTGATCTTGCTCCCCCATCCCATGGTTTCTGCCCAAAAATGGCTGCCACCAACCAGCATAGCACAAAAAAACCAAGGAAATAAGGAAGCCGGATGTTCATATATATGACTCTGCGGAGCGTATAGTGAGGCTTGGGCAGAAGTCTTTAAATGCAGATAAGTGATTTTTCATATGGCGAGCAAGCAGATAGCAGGATTGGGCCCACTGAAACAAATGCAGGTACTCAGATTGATCTCATAGGTCTCATCACATATAATAAAGTGCAAGTGTCTCTGCGTCCAGTCCCTGTGTCCGTCCCTGTGTCCTACTGCGCATGTGCCCCACGGACACAGGGATTGGAGCGCAGAGACTTCGGGAGTGCATTACTCCGGCCGACAGTTGACCAATCGGCAACTGCCTTCACATCCCAGCGCTTTCCCAAAAGGCCCTTCGCCTTCTCCCCAAGATGGCGGATCTGAACCGGCAATTGCAGGAGTACTTAGCTCAGTCCAAGGCGGGCGGCAGCTCGGCGGCCCTGTCGGCGCCTCAAAACCCGCCGCGAGAGGAGGCGGAGAAGCCCGGCTCGGGGTTGGGGACTTGGCTCGGCCGGATCAACCCTTTCCCCGCGACAGAGATGTGGCCGTGGGCAGCCGAGCCGGATCCGGATCCGTGGCTGCCGACGGGTCTGTCCCGCTGGCAGTGGCTGGTGGGGAGCGTGCTGTGCCTGCTGCTGGCCGTGCTCTGCTTCGGCCTCGCCGCTCTCTACGGGTTGCTCCTGTTGCTCCGCAAGTTCGCGCTGCTCTGGTCGCTGGGCTCCACCTTCACGTTGGGCGCCGCGGGCTTCTTACGGGGCCCGAGCCGCCTCCTGGGCGAGCCCAACCGCCGCGGCCTGGCCCTCCTGGCCTAGCCTCGGTGGGCGGCACTCTGTACGCGGCACTTGGGCTCCGCAGCACCCTGCTCACCACGCTGGGGGCCGTCGTCCAGCTGGGAGCCGGCGGAGTCTACTTGCTGTCTTCTGTACCTGGCGGGACTACCGGGCTGCGCTATGTCGGCGGGTTCTTGGGCGGCGCCGTGCGACGCAGCGTGTCCAAAACTCTGCCGGTGTGAGGACGGTCGTCGAGGCAAAGCCGTTCATGGATGTGGAAAAACAAGATCGATCTCTGTGGTAAAGAGCCCCGTGCCCGTCTCCAAACCAACGCGCAGCACGGGACGTCGTCTCCAGGCCAGACCCGACTGCCCATGGGGCATTTTGTAGGAGAAAGTCTCTTTACTGTTTATCTTTCCGAATCGAGGGCAGAGGAGCACTTGAGTAACCTTACCAGGACATTGCATCCTTCGCCACAAGGCAGTTGAAAAGGATAGTTGAAGTTAATTGCAACAAAGGTGTATGAACTTGGCTGAACAAGCTGCTCAAGCAATTGAACCAATTAAGGGCTTTAACAGTGGTACTGGGTAAAGGTCTTTTTGTTCTAGCGCCCGTTAGTTTAACGGGCTTACAGTCTACTAGTGTTTCAATATTTGCAGATAAATACAGACAGTAGTTGCAATAAAATTTGCCTACACCAACAACTTTTGAAAAGATAGTGACAAGTGACTCTCTAAGATTCCAAATACTGATGTATAAAGAAGACAAGCACAAGTTTATGTAGAACAATCACTTGGTGCCATTAAATAGCTACTGAAAGGTGGGGGAAGAGAAAGCAGCACCCCAAATTCCTTACATTCCTTCACTAGCACATGCTAGTAGCCTAGTTAACTTTACACCAGTTTCAGGGCTTTGGTCCCAAGGATAAAAATGCACCAATTGCTCTTTCTCCCCGTAAATACATTATTTGCTTTCTTACAAACCTTGCTGATCATACTCCCAGCCAAACTTCCTTGAATCTTGCAGTGCCTGACCCAACAGGGCTGCCTGGTGCATCAGCTTCTTAGGAATGCAGCCAACATTTACACAAGTGCCGCCAAGTCCTGAAATGCAAAGTGTACATTTAATTAAGAAACTTCTCATTAACTGTACTGTATTAAATAAGACCTACTATCATGATGCACAGAACTGCTGGCGTATCTTAGATACCTTACATACACGGTCAACAACACAAACCCTTACTGCATGCTGAGCAACATTTATTATTGATCAAGTTTATTTATTTATATGCCTACTCTACATATGCAGCTATGCCCAAAGCTGCTTGCAACAAACGTATTCCAGTTTACATAACGTATCAAATAGGGCAAAATCAACAACCCGTCAAACGTTGACTCAATTCATTATTGCAAAACTAATAATCTAGGCTTAAATACATAAGAACAAAGGGGGGGAGAGAGAAAGGTAACACGCAATAAATAAAGCTCTAGCTGCCGGTTTTGACTGCACTCCAAACCTCGGCAGTCTGGCTTAAATTAAGTTCAGAGTGAGTGGCTCTGGCTTGATTATTCACAGCCAGCTTCCTCTTATCTCCTGCATAGGAGGCTGGCAGCAATGAAAGGGCAATGTTGGTGAGCCCTCTTCCCCAGCCTCACCAAAGTTCCAGACTTGACAACTGACACAGCTTCACATATTTAGGCTTCCTGCCTTTGCCCTGTTCTATGTATCCTTTCACAGACAGAAGTGAAACAGGAAGCGCTTGATATTGATTATTGAATATTAATTTATTTGATATAAGTAGTTACATTTTAAAGTTATGTTTTATTGTGACTTTCTGCATTGGATCAGATAACTATAAAGTGTGAGTTCTTTGTTTATGTTTTGTTGCTGCAAACCGCCTTGGGCAGTATACAAATTGAAAGTGAAACGCAATGAAATATTTTTTTCTAACGAGCCTCACACTAGTAGAAATGGCTTTACCAAACTAAAAATGACTAAATTTTCCAATTCCATATACAGTATGTGTACATGGTGGGGAGCAACACATGCCTGTGGGAAAGAAAGAAGCTAAGAAATACATATCCAAAGATCTTAGATGGTGCAACTCGCATAACCATGCAGATTATACATCAGGAAGATTTAAATATTAATTGAGACCTTACATGCACACTCATCACTAGGGGTCCATAAAATCCAGTGGTTGAATGGCTGTTGAAAGGTTTAATTCTATCCCAAAAATATCAGAAACAAAGAGTGTACATTAAGCATATCTCAGATACAATCAACTTTGGCAAGGAATCCTGTCATGCCACCAGGGGATTGCACAAGCCCTCTGAGCTATTTGTAAAGCTGCCAGTAGTGAACTTCCAGGGCTTACAGTGAAGACCACATGCTTCAAGTAACCTTACAGAATAAGAACTAGTCAACATTTCTACAACAAACCTTCAACATCTCTGCTACTAGTTGTTGGGCTGGATCAGACCAACCACGACTGGAGCAGAAATCAGCCCCCCATTCCTTCTCCCCCCTACAGCTGCTCTGGAGGATTGGGGGATCCTTTGGAACAGTGTGGAAGACTGTGGGCTGCAGGTAAGGAAAGAGGGCTTGGCAAAAGTTGCTTCCCTCCAGCAGCAACCTCCACTGGATTAGAGGCCCTCTTGTTTGCATGTCTGGAACCAACTGACTGACTGGCAATATACTCATGGAGTTCATCATATCTAGTCTTTTAAACACATGATGTCATTAGAATACACCGAAGGAGAATCAAAGTTAGATAAACGGGTTCATAGGCCAGACATTTTGTTCTATGCTACACTGCACTCTGAACACGACTCTGTTAAAGTCATTATTCTGCTGCTGTAACCTTGAACGAGGAAGCCAATGCCACAGTCACAAGATCTGTATGTGCTTATGTAACAGGAACATCATGGCCATGGTTCCAATTTTGTGCTGCATAGGTTTAAGAGTTCCTTTGATGAGAAATATTCAAGTTCTTCCATACTAACAAAAATGTTAGCCAAAGAATACTTTTTGTAGGACACAGATCTAAAGAGAGGTTTGCTGAGGATTTGAAGAAAGCTGAAATGAGAAAGCGATCACATTGACTATATGTTGTGCTCAAGAGCACACAGCAAAACAGACACTAATGAATGAACAACCCCCAGCATGTTAGGTGGCTGACTAAGTAGCAACACTGAAATCTATTCAAATCACTACTTACCCCATGTTGTACCCAGTGGTGTTGGCACAACGTAGTCTAGCACCATGACCTTCTTTCCTAAGGAGGCAGCTTCCTGTAAATAACAAACAAGTGAACATCAGACCTATGCAGATATAGAAGACTGTCGCTTTTTAGGTGCAGTTTAACAGTTCACATTCATGAAAACAGTTATGCCCTAAGGAACAGAAAAGTTACCATTTGTGACAAGAAAGAGAACAGCCATTGGCTGAAATGCAGTTATTCATGTTTCTTCAACACAGCAATTTAGCACATAATTCACACTAGCATTCTTAGCTATATGTCCTTACTTCTCCCACGCATAGACACACCCTACACGAAACATTTCTTTTTTCACCTCTCACAGTAGATTTAAATCTTGGTTTGTTTTACCACATTAGGGTTATTTTCTAAGCAGTTTCATTCCTAGGACTCTCAACTATGCCCCCCAGCACTCTCTGTAGAATGCAAAGATTTCCCATACATACAAATACTCCCTCCCTCCATGTTCAAACTGAGGATAATGCAAAATGTGAATAAGAAGTTGCCACTGGCTAAATATGTACAATAGGTGTGTTGTAGTATCATGATATACAGGTGAAAGAGACTTCTGTCACTTAATATCCTTTTCCTTCTCCAAGAGAAGAAGGGGTGTTAAACTTAAACATATGGCATGCATTATGAATGGCTTAATTCTCAAACCAGTTTACTACTAAACAACCATCAGTGATCCACAAGCTTCATTTAGGTGGTCTGTGGCTCACTAAATATATATTTTGATTGTTAATTGTATTTTTATTACTTCTTTTATTTCCTGTATTATATTTTATTGTTTAACAATTTAAATTTTATGGAATTCAAATTATAATACAATAAATTACAATATAAGAAATAAAAGAAGCAATAAAAACACAATTAAAACTCACACAGAATCTTGTACAGTGCATTATTTATTTTACTTTATTTATTTATTTATTTATTTATTTATTTATTTATGTTTGTTTGTTTGTTTATCAATCAATCAATCAATCAATCACAATAGCAATATCTCTCCGCAAGGCAGAAAATTATTAAGTGGTCTGCCAAGAGCATCAGCCATTTTCAAGTCATCCACGGGGAGAAATGTTTGGGAACAACTGTTCCCGCACACAACACAAAACCTAGCAATCCATTAGCCACTCTCTTAAGAAGCAGATGACAAGATCCTCAAGAGCTATTTCCTAGTAATTAGACTGCAGGGTCTTTCGTATGTAAAGCTAACTTGGATGGCATACTTCAAGGATGTGGATCCTGTGGCCCTCCAGATGCTGTTGCCCTACCACTTCCATCATCCTTGACCCACTGACTACACTGGTGGCGGCTGATGAAAGTTGGGATTCTAAGAACATCTGGAAGGTCACAGGTTTTCTATTGCTGTTATATACAAACACCCCCTTTTTCTTGGCTGCTCAGAGATAACGTAATAGTCTTGACAGCATAATCCTCTGCTTGCTCGGAAGTAAAGTCCACTTAATTCAATGAAACTTAATCCCAGTTTTGTTTTGAAGAATGCAACTTTAATCTCTCAGAGAAACATCATCACACCCACCCACACACCAGGCCAGGTTTCTTTAGCCCTTTGCTGCAGGGTCAAAAGAGTTCATACCTTAGAACATGAAAGCCCACCGGAACCACCACCAATAACAATTAGGTCATAATCGTAGGTTTCCATCTCTTCAGCTTTCCCATCCCCTAAAAGCTTCTGCAATAAGCCACTATGGTAAGCCTGTAAAAAGGACACAAGACACAGAAATCAGAATACAGAATACTTTGTTAGTATTACAAAGCTAGGTTATATCCAATGCTCTCCTAGAAATGGACAGCTCTTTAATCTAGCAGCAGCAGCAGGCAGCTTTCCACAAATTCTACCTTTTTCTGTAGTGCCCTGCACCACCTTCCATTCTGCTCCAGAGGGTTACCTTGCCCTCTGAAGCATAGTTTTTTGGGGACACAGGGTGTCTCAGAAGTAAGGGAAACTCAGCAAAAAACACCTCCCTCCCCATTCCATTCATTGAATCCTCCATTAAATCCAAGAGCCTTCTGTGAGCAGTAGAACTGTTGGATACAAACTCATTGAGTACAGATGTTTTAAGATCAGGGTCTGTTTTACTCATTTAAGATGCAGCTGTCCTGATAAGGAAGCCCTTTTGCATCCCAGCACTTGCTTGACCTTTACGAAAACTTAAAGCTTGTACCACAATTCTATACACTCTTTATTGGGGAAAAACATAGAAGGCAAAAGTAAACATATATAGTTTCTGGCTGCACATCTAAAAACAACAAAACACAACAACAACAACAACAACAACAACAACAACAACAACAACAACAACAACAACAGAATACTAGGAAATGTAGATATCAATAATGTAACCTGAAGTCCTCCTGATAAAAAGAACCCATATAAAACAGGGTGGTTGTTTGCTTCTTACTTGTGCATATAGTTCCCAAGCCTGATACAAAGGATACTTGCAACTTTATGAATTCCAAACTTTATGCATTGTATAACAAGATAGCACAAGTGACACAGTTTGGAGACGCTGGCTACAAAAGCATAATCATTATCTCATAACAATTCATTTTCATGCTAAGAGGAGGAAGAGCGAGATTACCTGGAAAGTTTGATCACATCCACCCACATGAGTTCCATTTACAAATACATTAGGAACAGTCCTCTGACCTGTCAATTCTAGCAACACCTCCTGAATGCTGGGTCCCTCATCTAAGAGAGAAGAGGGAGGGTAGAATTAAAACCTACAACTCTGCTAAGATCTATGCATTGCAAGACACTATTCCTCCAACTATGATGAAAGTGGCATTTAAAACAGAAGTAATAATAATAATAATAATAATAATAATAATAATAATAATAATAATAATTTATTATTTGTACCCCGCCCATCTGACCGGGTCCCCCCAGCCACTCTGGGCGGCCTCCAAAAAACACTAAAATACATTGAAATATTACAGATTAAAAACTTCCCTAAACAGGGCTGCCTTCAGGTATTTTCTAAAGGTCATGTAGTTGTTGATCGCTTTGACCTCTGAAGGGAGGGCGTTCCACAGGGCGGGCGCCACTACCGAGAAGGCCCTCTGCCTGGTTCCCTGTAGCTTTGCTTCTCGCAGTGAGGGAACCACCAGAAGGCCCTCGGCGCTGGATCTCAGTGTCTGGGCTGAACGGTGGGGGTGGAGACGCTCCTTCAGGTATACAGGACCGAGGCCGTTTACAGAGTACGAGATAAGTACACAGAGGTGAGATAATTTATATAAAATTGTTACATAAGTATGGCAGATAAGCATCAGGAAAACACCTCGTTCAGACTGACCACATCTGGATGAAAGACTCATCATGGTTTAGCATTATGGAGAATGAGCTTCAGCAATGCTCACTCTTCTTCTGCAACACGGTCACAACCAGATTATAAATTTCTGCATCTGTTTTAGTTTAACCGCTGTTTAGTTTATAGTCCAAAAACATAGTTAATCTTAACTATGATTATTTGAAGCAAGACAGATTCATAAATTATGCTTTGCAATTGACTGCTCTTTACTAACTATATTTAAGATTGATCAGTGTGCCTCAGCTCCAGCAATGCAGCAGATTGCAGATACAGTGGTACCTTGGTTTGCAACTGTTTTGGATTACAACCGTTTTGGATTACAACCACGTCAAACCCTGAAGTGTGTGTCCCTTTTTTTGGATTACAACCCAATTTTTTTGGATTACAACCAATTTTTTTTGGAGGCTCCATTGGCGAAAGCGCGCCTTGGGTTACAACCTGTTTTGGTTTACAACCAGACCTCCGGAATGGATTATGGTTGTAAACCAAGGTATCACTGTACTGTACAATTATTCATTCATTCATTCATTCATTCATTCATTCATTCATTCTGGGCAGTTTACATGAAAGAAGTGACTTAACATCATGAATCTAATAGGAACCTGGAAATTCTCTAAATCCAAAATCTAACATTCCAGTACAGTATGAAATGCAAAGTACCTTCCTGAGAAATAAATAAATTGATCAATCTACAAAGCACTGTGCAGAGGGCAAGACCTATTAAGCTGAGGGATGCCCACCTTTGGCCTTAGCCAAACCAGAGTCTCAACATTGGCTGCACCATGCCCACGGAAGATGCTGCAGTGGTAGGGAAGGGGATCTGTCATCAGATCTCCCTCCCTGACATCAGCCTCCAATATGTTTTCTAAAGCAGGGTGGGTACAATTTAATAAGTGAGCTCCAAGCATGTTGCTCATTCATGTTAGACCATGGCTTATTTTTAGCTATGATGTAATTTTAGAGCAAACTGGGCTTAAGCCTAAGTCAGTAGAATCCTGTTTGTACTTCAAGTCATAATTCAAACACAAGATCAGTCTCAATTATAAACTCATAAAAATTATGTCTCTGTAGAATTGTAAGCCTTAGGATATAGTGATACAGTTCAAAAGGATTTTACTCAGCCTTGTGTTCAATTATTGCATGAGGGTTTCATATAAGAGACAAGAACTCACTTGTTTCCTCAGCCTGGCTTTTCAACTTCGATGCATATTAAAAGTCAATATATATTCAAAACAACACCAGCCCTTTCTTCCAAATGTACCCCTGTTTTTAATGGTCTAGTCTGCCTTTTGACATAGATTGAGGCTCCAAGGAAGCTCACAAATGGGATATCAACAAAACAAATGAATGTTCAAAACGAAAACAAACCTCGGTCTACAGTACCAAGAATATAGCCTATGAAGGCAGTGGTTACTTTGTTAATTGGTTGTATCTAAAAAAAGTTTTGTATTTTACTATTACTATAGCTTTTTGCTGGTCCTTGACCGTATTAAAGATTTATATATATTACTATAGCTTTCTTTTAACTCGCTGACAATATATATGCAGAGAAAAGTGAAGCAAAATGTGGCAGAACGTGCATCAAACCAAACTATTCATTTAATGTTTTGGCACCTGACACATTGATTAAAGCTAAAAGAATCCAAAATTAGCATCATGTTGCTGTATTGGTCCAGATAATGCAACACACAAAAGAGGTGAGGAGGAAACATTTAATTTGGTCATCTTAAAAAAAGAATTAAGCAAGTTCTCATCTTACCTGTGGGTTACCTTTCATTCTGCCTGAGAGCTCTGTGCAATCAATCTTACAAAGATAACATTATCTAGGTAAAAGCCACAATGAACGGTGGATTTTACTGAGTAAGCAAGCATACAACCATGCTTTAAAAAGCCAAAACATTCACTCCAAACTAAGCCAATGCAGTACAAAATAGATGAAAGAATTAAGAAAGAGCAGGAACTTCTGAAACATTTCCCCAGGATGGATCAGAATCAGCACTATCAATCTCAGAATGCCTGGGCTCAACAATAAATTCAGATTATAGTTGGTGCTAGAATTCTTGCCAATGATTCAGCAACTTTCTTTCTGAAGGTTAGATATGTCAATCCTTAATAAGTTGGCAACCAATACAATAGACAATATTTGAAATAAAGGAGTGTACATTTACATTTGCAACAGAAACAGCTTCATAAGAACAGAGCAGACACAGTCCTTCAAAATTCCAAAAAACGACAAAATTTTACTTCCCAACACAAAACTAATTTACTTAAAATCCAAAATTAAGTAACTGGCCCAAAAATACATTTTGGGAGTTGTTTTCTTTCATGCAGACTGAAAGGATGCCTTTATTCAGTAAAACGGTGTGAATGTGTGTAATGTATCTATGGTTATCAACAATGAAATAGCAAGTCAATTTTACTTACCAATCTTGTCAAGTTCCAGAACACTGTATTCTACTGCCAAAGATTGAAAGAGATCTTTCACCTGCAAAAAATAATATTTTGTTTTTAAGTGAGACCGGGGAAAGGCATAAAAATGGAACCTTTATTTCTCTTTGAATAATAGTGCAAATTTTTTTCTTATGGAATTACAGAGTGCATCTGTAGGTAACCAGCAAGTGTTGGCTATAACTGTTTATGATACATTATATGGAAGATTGCTAGTTTTATTTTATGTGATTTAAAAGCAGACAAAGCCATTGGCATCCTGTCCTGAAGTGTCCCATTTCAGCATTTCTACTGACTAATGGCAGAGGAAGAACCACCAACAGCAGTTCCCACCTTCCCACAAGAAATGCTCCTCTCCACTAGCAGAGGGATCACTATGTGCTATCTTAACCCCTTTCCCATCACCTCTGTAGGGCTGGATAGCATTGCAATCCCATACCCACCTGCTTCACAGAAAGCACCACTGAACTGAATGGGACTTTCTTATGTGTAGGCCTTTATAGGATTGGGAAGTTAACATCACAAACCCCTTACAAAGCTGGTTGTAAGACAGACCTTTAATATATTTTTATTATAACACACACACACACACACACACACACACACATTCTCCAAGAGAAAAAAATACTATTTTGTAGCAGATATTTTTTCCATTAATGCCACTTATCAAGTGAAAGCAATTTACGGAGGCAGAAAGCTAGATAATTTCAATCTACTGGTTATCTCTTTGTAAGATATTTTATTAAGAATACAGTGATACCTCAGGTTACAAACTTAATTCGTTCCGGAGTTTATAACCCAAAGCATTTGCAACCCGAGGTACCACTTATACCAAGTGATGTATCATAGTGGATTTTAACCCACTGTTGTTTTATTTTTTTCAAATAAACCATCTTCAAAATTGTGCAACACTTCAAATACGACCATATCAAATTTGAACTTCTGGGCTAGATCTAGAGAAAGCAGAACAGAACTCCACTCATGCAACACAGTTTGTGGCTTTCCTCCCCCACCCCTGCTTTGCATTCCACCCTCCTCCTCTGCAGAAACAGGCTGCAGAAGAACAGGGAAATCAGAGTTCAGCAGGACTGCTTTGTGCAAGTAGAAGTGCCTTTCTGCTCATGTAAGACATCTCAGCATCCAAGTCCTAGATTGCTTGTACCTTACTTGTGAAAAGTAAGTTAATGTCTAAAATACTCTCTAAAACCAGGTAATGATATTGTCTGGGTTAAATGGCAATACCCTTTCTACCTAGTATTTCTGACAACCAAGGGAACAGTGTGTGTATAAGGTAGGGTTGCCATATTTCAAAAAGTAAAAACCAGGACACTCCGTAATTTGTCTTTATTTTTACTAATTAGTTGTTTCATTGGTATTACACACCTGTACAAATGAATAGTAGGGACGCGGGTGCCGCTGTGGGTTAAACAACAGAGCCTAGGGCTTGTCAATCACAAGGTCCGCGGTTCAAATCCCTGTGATGGGGTGAGCTCCCGTTGCTCGGTCCCAGCTCCTGCCAACCTAGCAGTTCAAAACGTGACGTGCAGTTCAAAAGCACGTCAAAGTGCAAGTAGATAAATAGGTACCGCTCCGGCGGGAAGGTAAACTGCGTTTCCATGCGCTGCTCTGGTTCACCAGAAGCAGCTTAGTCATGCTGGCCATATGACCTGGAAGCTATACGCTGGCTCCCTCGGCCAATAAAGCGAGATGAGCACTGCAACCCCAGAGTCGTCCGCGACTGGACCTAACTGTCAGGGGTCCCTTTACCTTTACAAATGAATATAATGTCTGCAGTTTATGTGGATTAATAACAAGCCATGGTTTAACTGAAAGCAACAAGCCATATGGGCTTGTCATTAACCCACAAACATGGTTTGTTTCTCCCAAACCAACCACGACCATGAAGTTGTGGCTTGATCTTAGCTTGCTGATTCTGGTTTGTTCTCGAGCAAACACATGATCCTAGGTTCAAATGTAGTAAGCCATGGTTTCTAGGCTTCTCATTCCCACTTGTACCAGGGAGGAGCAAAGCATATTGCTACAAGTGAATGAACTGTCATGCAAACAGCTGAAGTGTTTGCAGTTAGTTATGATTTATTAAAAATATAACAGAATGCAGTAATGTATGGCCGTTTGCTGCTACTGATTAGCAAAGTCAAATATGCAATGATGGAAAGAAACTTCTTGGTATAATTGAAGCCTACTGCAAACGTATTTGTCACAAGCTCTTTCCTCAACAGAATAATGGAGGCACACTAATGTAAAAATTAATATTGTGAAATGGACTAAAAACAGAAAGCTCTTTGGAGAATTGCACCCATTTCTTAGGTACAAAACAGAACAAAACTTTTTTGTGAAGGAAGTATTGAATGTTAAAATATAATATAATTATGAATTTGCATATTTCCATTGCTTGTATTGGATGACCTATCAGGCTTTTCATTACCGGTAGTTTTTTGGGTCTTCTACAAGCTGTCATGGTTTTTTTTTAAAAAAATTCCAAAACAAAAAACCCACCCTGCTTTATTCTCATCAACCCATTAAGCTGATGAAACTGTGCAATGTAAAATGGAACTGGTTAGGTGCCCAAATGACTAGTGCTACACTTAGTGGCATAACCTGATCAACATTATGAGGCAATTGCAAATGCTGGAGTGATGGTGAAGATATCGTCAAGGCTTAGCCTTAGTAATAAGCAATTCCTGCTTCTTATTTCTTCTTAACAATTTTAAGGATGTTAACAAGGGTGCAATAAGGCACCAAGCGGATAGGAACAAGTCCTTCCTTCAACAAATCCATAACTTCTGGGCCACAAGCTGCAGGCCCAATATTAAGGAAAAACTGCATAGGAACATTTGCCAAGTGCTTATTTTACCCTTGAATTATTTCCTCTCTCATAAAATGAGAATTTAATGTAAATATTGCTAGTGTAATATTCAACAGAAGGAGCTACTGTGGTAGTTTAAATGAACAGTACTATTTAAGAGAGTCTGGCGTGATACTCTACTTTCCAGAACAATTCTTGGCATCTGATCTGCTTTTGGTTTTTCTAAACCAGTTCACCTACGTTAAAAACTGCTGTGAAGCTAATTAGCTGGCTCCCATGGCTGCTACTTTATGAGCCAACTAGGATTTTGTAACATAAATCATGCTGACTTAGATACTAATTATATGCTTGCATGCACACATATTTATATTCATATATGCACTATTATTTTTATTTTATATATTAAATTTGTATACAACTCTCTATCCAAATATCACAGGGTAGTTTATAACATAAAAATACAAAATGAGAACACAAGATAACATAAATAAACCAAAACAAACCAATAACCCACCCACCCCAAAAAACCCACCACATTTAAAAGGCCACAGAATATGGAGGCCTGGTTATGGAGATACATTTTTGTCTGGCGCCTAAAGATATGCAACGAAGGTGCCAGGCAGGCATCCTACAGGCATGCTAAAAAATTGCTGTTGAATGTGATGGGCATATGCGATAATCCTTTCACAAATCTCAAGTTTCCAGACTGTTTGTGATTGTGTATTTGCCTGTTTATTACAACCTCAGAAAACAAGAATGTGCTAGTGATTAGGATAAGTGGTTTGTGCATTATGACTTACCAAAGATAAAATTCTAGCACGTCCACTGATTTCAATGTGTCTACTTCAAGTATGACCCACACTGGGCATAACCCAGTATATGTGTATGTTTTCAGTAGAGTAAGTCTGTCATAATTTATTACAATAATTCTATCTGACCTTTTGGCTTCACAGGTGTAGTAGAGGAAGCTGTCTTAACTGATTAGGTCAATATTGTCTACAGCAGGAGAGCAGAAGCTTTCTGGCATAGGAGGCTAGATCCTTAACTTCCCACGGCCCAACTTTGACAGGTGGATGGGTGTTCAGCTGATGGGCAAGGAGTTCAATCCTGCTTTCTGTAGGGATAGTTCAGCAGGACTGAACTCTCTGCTTATCAGCTTACAGGTGGAGACTTCAATCCCATCTTCTGCAGAAATCAGCTGTGCCAATGACTTCCTTGTGGGGAACTCGCTGCACAGCAAAACTAAGCAGAATTGAACTCCACACCCATCAGCTGACGGGCAGTGAGTTCAAACCTGCTTTCTGCTGGGATATGCCATGTGAGCAGCCAATCCAGCCACGTATCTACCTGTCCCACTCTGACATCAGTTTTGGGGCGGTGGAAATGTCCCACCCCTAACATTCAAAGGTATTTTATATCTTTACCTATAACAGAACTTAAAAAGTGGCAGAAGCCGTAACCAACAGCAGAAGTTAAAACTAGCAATCATCCATAATTAGAATAGAAGTAAAACCAGCAGCCAGCAATGACCGCTAAGCCACATCCAATTCTCCAGTACTTATCATCCAAGATGACTGGCCTATGAGCGAATCTGCCAAATGGTTACGACATGAAGCTCTGCAGGCCTGGGCTATACTACTACAGTGGTACCTCTGGTTGCGAACGGGATCCGTTCCGGAGGCCCGTTCGCAACCTGAGCAGCATGCAACCTGAAGAGCCGAATCTGCGCATGCTCGCTGCGCAATTTGGCGCTTCTGCACATGCTCGCCTTGCCGAACCAGGAAGTAACCCGTTCCGGTACTTCCAGGTTCGGCGCATTCGTATCCCGTGACGAACACAACCCGCAGCGGCTGTAACCAGAGGTACGACTGTACAGAGAATGTAAAAAAAGGATAGAAAGGCCAACTCTTTAGAGTCAAAGCAGCCAGCCACACACTAGAGGAAACAACCTTATAATGAATCAGACCACTGGGTCCATCTAACTCAGTATTGTCTACACCAACTGGCAGCACATCTCCAAGGATCTTTCCCAGCAGTAGCTGGTGATGCTGGCATTTGAACCCATGACCCTGTGTATGTAAAGCTGTGGCCTCTATACCTAGGAAATAACTATCTCTAGAGCTCTTTGTTCCTGCTTTAAAATTGTGTCTTTTTCTGCGACTTCGTTTTTTCTTAAAATTGTAACAAGTGCATGCTATTGAATTATGTTTTAAAACATAAGTATTTCAACAAAACATATTTCAAAATGAATGTATAAACTCCAAATGGCATTAGCCCGCAATCCTATACACTTTTAGATGGCAGTAACTTTAGAGCAGAGATGCATAGGATTGCACTGTAAGGGCAATACTTCTGGCCACTAAAAATTCTGACAGTTTTTAAACAGCATATAAAAACAATAACATGCTTAAATGGCATTTTGTTTTGCTTATCATAAGCCAATCAATTTAGGGTAATAGGGAAAGTTTCTAATTTAATGTTTTCCAGAAAACTTCTATCACTGCATTGATATAAGAAGAGCTTAAGAAAAAGCTTACCCCAGAGCTGTGGAAGCCTGGGGAAAACCTTGGAAAAATATTGGGAACCGTCCCCTGAAGACTTCTCTTCAGTTTTTTTCCAATTGGAAAAATGCTTTGAGGAACATTGAAAACAACACCTCTGGATAGCTCAGTTGGCTAGAGGGTGGAATATTTATTATCATTTGGGATGAGCGAAATGGTTTAAGGACAAGGCTTTACTCAAAACGTTTTACATGTGAAGATTTTTGTGTATGACAATCTATATCATTAGAGAATGATAATTCCTGTTAACATTATTACATACGACACTCAAATACAAGATGCACTTCTGCACCTTGCTGCTGCTGCTGCTGTCTATATGCAAGCAGGAAAACAGGGTCTTGGTGGCTTCTGAATGGCTTCTTGCTTTTTTCAGGTGATCTTTGTGCTACCTGGAGATACTAGAAACAAGCATACCGCATGTAGCAATCTACAGTTATCTCTAGTATTACAGACGTACCTTGGAAGTCAAATGGAATCCATTCCGGAAGTACGTTCAACTTCCAAAACATTCGGGAACCAATGCGAGGCTTCTGATTGGCTGCAGAAGCTCTTGCAGCCAATTGGATGCAGTGTTGGACATTCGGGTTCCAAAGAACATTCAAAAACCAGAACAATCACTTCTGGTTTTCGATCGTTCGGGAGCCAAAACGTTCAACTCCCAAGGCATTTGAAAACTAAGGTACGACTGTACATATATTCACAAATGTAAAGAAGTAAGGCATTTCTACTTCTGAGACTGTAATCTAATGCACGCTCATCTGAGTGTAAGCTCCAGTAAAAAGATACGTCAGAGAAAACTTTGATATAATTGCTCTGTGACTGCAAGAATGGAAGGGACCTTATGCAACCATTCTTTTCCTACCCACCCATACCCCCTCCCCAGCAGGATCAGGGGGGGAAACTTGCCCAACATTGTGGGCTGTGTCTTAACAAGGTTACAACGGGAGGTGGAATCACCCCAAATCAGGCAAAGGAATACTGCAACACTCGCCCAAAGATCTCAGCAGTAGGCTATTTCCCCCTTGCACTACAGCATCATAAGACACAGCCCATAATGTTTGGTAGGTTCCCCCAAACCCCACAGAGAAGCTTTTCATGAATGCTCAGGAATAGGAGGGGATGGGAAAGAACTGTTGCTCATTATGCCTTCTTCTCGTGATGTTAAATACAACCTTTCATAAATATACCAAGCAGTACAATGTATTATACGCTAATTATAAATGACACATTTTACATTGTTAAACCCTAACAAGAGAGGGATTGAAATTCTCTCCTTTGAACTAACCAACCAAGTAATTGTCTGTTGGGTTCAATACTTTATTTTCCGTGCCTTTTCCTTATACATTGAAAAACAGCTTACTGTAACTAATAACTGACAGTGGGGGGAAACATAATATTTGATTCTATTATATGGTTAGCCAAATAATGCTGCATGAAGAAACAATCACCAGCTTTTAAAAAAAGTACTATGTATCTAGAGCCACATAGTCTCCTAATCTCGACAAGCCCCCTCTTTCGACCCAGACATCTTCATTTACCTTCTCACTCTATTGTTGGTTTGCGCCTTTGCCCTTTACTATTATTTAGATAACTATTACCTGGTTTTACTTGTGTTAATTCACTATAAGCATTTCACTTCAGCTCCCTAATTGCTTACTACTATGTTATTTGATTGTTTTCTGGTAGTGGAAGGGGATTTCAACATACAGTAGCCTATACTCATACTCAGTCTTGACAACTAGTTCAAGAAGAACATATAATCTTTTAGCCACATAACTTTTTAGCTCTGCTATGACTCATTTTTGCTATTAGATTGCTTCCTGATTTGGACCAGTTATGACTTTCCATACAGAGGGTAAGAGCTGTACAGGGCCAGGAAAAAGCACTTGCTCAACACAGAGTTCTGTTTCCTCTTTTCCCCAGCCTTTCCTTTACATGTCAATGTTACATGCAAAAACTAACCACACTTAAAAACATTACGGTGGTCCATAAGCAATATTTTGACTAGTAAACCAATTAAATCATACAAATCTCTTAATACAAAACTTCCATTTCCAATGGCATGTCAGAAAGTGCACAAGTAATCAGAGATGAACACGTCATCTAACTGATCTGTTGTTCCTCATGATAATTTTATATAAGAAGCTTTAATCATCAGCTTATCTGCTTAAAGCATACATATTAGCTGCAGCCACAAACATAAGATAAAGTTAGAGACTGTCTCTTGCGGTTCGACTTGTTGCCCATCCCTAGTTCCATCAGGGAAGCCTTTATTTCAAAAGCTCTGATGTGGGTGCCTGAGAGTGACACACCAAAGGGAGAGAAAAATACACACCTTAATTAAACCCACATTTAATCCCTATTTAATAGATACTGTTTTAGTGCCTTTTCTATTTCCAATCTTATGCCCCATACCTCTAACACATAAAGTAAGTCAGAAATCACAACTGGATTTCACAAACCGATCAAAGACATATGACCTACACACAGATCTGAAGGCTGATCCTGGACACAGTTGTCTCAGTTATTTCAATGAGGTTTCGTTCCAAAACAGCATCTTTAAAATTTTAGTCCATTTGGTAATTTATTAGGAAACCCTGGCATTAAAGTTGACTATTTTTTTAAACAGAAGCAGGAAGGCAGTGGGTTATGAAGACTCGGACTTCTAGTTCAGGCCCACCTTGAATCGTGTCCTTTCCCCTAATAAAGCAATACCAGGTCAACATCAAGAGACAGTATGGTGTAGTAGTTAGTGTGTCAGAGGCAAAAGCGTGAATGAATGCAGCTCACTCAGTGACCTTTGGCCCAGACACCGCTTTTCAGCCTAACCTACTTCACAGGGTTGGCAAGGGGGATTAAACCTATTTGTTTATTTCATAAAACCTATACACAGCTTGCTTGCAAACAAACCTCAGAACGGTTTACAAAAACCTAAAACCATAAAACCAGGGGGCGGCGGAAATTGCTACACATCATCATCATCATTATTAATTGAATTTATATACAGTACTGCCCTTTACAATAAGTTAAAACACTGAATCACATTCGAATTCGCACCAGCCTTTCCAAGCATCTGGGTAGCCTTGCAAGAACGAGGAGGGCGAGGAAAAGGTGAATGCAATATGAATGCCATTAGATTCAGTGATGGCTAACCTTGACACTCCAGATGTTTTGGGACTACAACTCCCATCATCCCTGACCACTGATCCTGTTAGCTAGGGATGATGGGAGTTGTAGTTCCAAAACATCTGGGGTGTCAAGGTTAGCCATCACTGCTTAGATAAACCAATAAAATCCACCTAGGCAGAGGGCGGTTGAGGCCCCTCGCCATTCCTGCTAGGCTCTTGTCACTCGACGCTCACAGAGCCGACCCTGGAGGAGCCACTCCGGGACACTCACCCCGCAACCGCAGCCAAGCCTCAAGGGAGCGGGTGAGGAGGATGCGCGGGCGCCTCCGCGGATACTGCAGGGCCCTGTTTGCGCGCCCCCTCCCCGACCCTCACTTCCACCGCCGAGCGGCGTGAGCTCCCCCGAGGGAGGTGGGGGGCCTAGTTGCGGCCTCCTCGGGCCTCCGACGCCCCCGCTGCCCTCCCCAGGGTCGTTGCCAAGGCGACGCCCGCTTCCTCCCTCCGCGCCTCACCTTCCTGCAGAAGGGGCAGTAGCTCTTGCTGAAGATCATGACCCGGTGGGAGCTGATCAGGCTCCGCACGCGGAGCTTCAGAGCGTCCCAGTCCGGCATCCGGACCTGACCCGGAGGCGGCATGGCTGGCTGGCTTCTCTGGCCTGATGAGGAGCAGAAGAGACGGCGGCGGTGTCAGCGGCGAAGAGCCGCTACGACTAAACGCACCAGCGGCTGCTGCTGAGGCGGTAAACTCGCTCGCCCTGCTTGCGCATGGGCAGTGGGCGCGGCCCTCGACTCCGCCCCTCTCCTCCTTCGCCCTCAGGGGAGCGGGCGGGCCCGCGAAGGGGACTGGGGAGGAGGCGGGAGAGGGACGATTGAACCTCTCGGCCTTCCTCGGGGCGGGCGAGTAGGATAAGCCTCCGCCTGGGATGGACCCTTGAGCAAAACGGGAGGGGGAGGGAGGTCAGGATTCTAGCGCCGCGCAAAGCTTTCCCTGCCCCGTGTCGCGCTGTTGTAAAACTAAGGGTTACTCTCCAGGAGACCTCAAAGGAGGTCTCCCCGGCTCGCACTCTCTTCCCTCCGTCAACCCAAATGTGGAAAATCTCTCTCTCTCTGTCAAAAATAATGATAACAATAAAGATTCAGAAAAGGGTAACCCAAATGCTCAAGGGGATGTGGCTACTTCTTCCCTGTGATGAAAGGTTGCATCATATAGGACTTTTTCGTGTCAAGAAAAAAGGCATGGGGAAAGTAGACAAAAGTTTTATTTGCTCTGTCATAACGCCTTTCAGACTCGATGAAGCTGAATGCTGGAAGTTTCGGGATGCATATAAAGAATACAGTTGTGTAAGGCACCCTGGCTTCAAGTTACAAGAACGGAGATTCCGACTCAACATCAGGAAAAACTTTCTGACATACCGGTAGCTGTTCGGCAGTGGAACGGACTGCCTCTGGAGGTGGTGGGCTCTCCTTCCTTGGTTTCTAAGCAGAGGTTGGATGGCCATCTGTCTTGGATGCTTTAGCTGAGATTCCTGTATTGGTCTAGAACAGGCACGTCCAACAGGTAGATCTACTGGTAGATCGCAGGGTGTTCCTGGGAGATCCTGGTTGATCTCTGGCCCCTCAGCGATCTCCTTACAAAAAAGCAAAAAACAACAACAACTTTGGCTTACTAAAAAAAGCTCCACAACTTTGGGTAGATCATTGCCAGTTTTTTTAATAACCCAGCAGATGGGTAGAGTATAAATAATAAATTTATTATTGTTGTTATTGTGGAATAGGACGTCTCTGTTTTCATCGGAGAAATGTTGGAGCATATGCAATAGCTGTTGATGGACTCCAAAAAAGTAAATCCAAAGTATGTATTTTTTACAAAATGAAGGAACCCTTTTGTCTCATTGCCTGTTCCTAGATTGCAGGTGCATCTCACTCTTTTCTCATGAACTCAGTACTTGGGCGTTCTTCTGCTGCCAACAGTGATGACTCTCTGTGCTCTGTGTTAATTTGTATTTTTTCTTTATTGTATATTTGCAATGAAGACAACATTCATTTACAAATTTCACTATCCACTAATCAAATACAATGATTCATAATATAAAGAATACTGTTGTGTACAGCATCCTGGCATTCGTTGTTCCCAAACTCTTTAAAAAATAAATAAATACCACTTTCTTATGGAAAAAAATCAGAATTTGCTTTCGTTTCCCCATGTTTCTCAAAATATGCCATGTTTTCCAAAACAGTCTGAAATAGAAGCAATATCTTTTCCAGTAACTTGCAAGGCATATCTTGCAGCCATCAACTCATTATTCATCTCTTTCAAGTGCAAAATTCTTGAAATGATGTAGAAGGACCACATGAGACTCGATTGAGAAATAATAAGATGTAATTTCATTTTGTTAACTTAGACATTTCCCCCCACAAAATTGGCTAATTACTGGGCATGCCTAAAACCTGAAAAAAATCAGAAGGTGCGGCAAACCACAGCATTTATTTGTATTTATTTAATAGATTTTCATTTTTTTCACAGGAGTCCTGAAAGCGACTCTCAAAACATTAAAACATTCAATTAAAATGTTATAACAATAAAAATATAATATTTATATATGAAATTATTATATATATATAAATAAATAAATATTACACACACACACACATATTAGAATACAATAATTAGGAATGGGGAATAAATTTGATTCAGCCCATGCTTAAAGGTTGACTTACCAAATTTGCAGTTTCTGAATCAATACACAAACCAAAACACAGCTTTTGAAATTGGCACTACTCCAAATTTTGCAATTCAGCTCTCCAGCCAATAATGTTTACCAAAAAAAACCCAAAACACTTGGGTAAAGTGTGCATAAGAATGCACAGATCAGTGAAAATAACATACAAAAATGCATAAGGGAAGATTGCTTTGCGAAAATGTGCATAATGGAAAATTGCATAGGAAGATGGATACTAGGAAAAAATTACACTAAAATGCTGGTGAATTCTCATGACGACTTTTTTTTAAAAATGTGAACTTATATGGAAATATGGAGAACTGTTCTTAAGACTAAAAGAGAGAGAGAAACTGAAATTGACAGATATGTCTGTCCCTTTCCAGTATGCAAGGAGCAGCGGGATGTGTATAAGGGAAAAACAGGCCAGAATTTTCAAGCAGTGAATTCCAGAACGAAAAGCTGAACAAACAAAAAAACATAGAAAATGTTTAGTTCCTCTGATCATGTGGGAGGAGTGCAGGAAAAGAGTCAGATTTTAGCTGTTCCAGGAAATCAGGCGTGTAATGGGTACACAGTACTGTATTACTTCTCTCCCTCCTTTCCTCTGTAGGCTTTCCCACAGATGGTCTTTCACAACTGCTGTGGTCATGAAGAGGTCAGTCCAGTTGAACCAGAAGTTGGCATGTAATTGTCAGGAGTTAAGAAGAATAAGAGTTTGGATTTGATATCCCGCTTTATCACTACCCTAAGGAGTCTCAAAGCGGCTAACAATCTCCTTTCCCTTCCTCCCCCACAACAAAAGCTCTATGAGGTGAGTGAGGCTGAGAGACTTCAGAGAAGTGTGACTAGCCCAAGGTCACGCAGCAACTGCTTGTGGAGGAGCAGGGAATCGAACCCGGTTCACCAGATTATAAGTCCACTGCTCTTAACCACTACACCACACTGGCTCTCGCACCATTCAAGTTGGAGTTAGCTCTTTATTAGCAAGAACACAATCTGCACAGATCTGGTGGAGTGTTAGGCCTAATAAGCACAGCAGCTCAACCCCGGTAGGTCATGGATTAGTTGCTGAGACTGAAAGTCCCCACCTCCCCAGAGCCGTCTAAGTCCCCTCCTCTCCAGGGCTTTTTTCAAGCAAGTGGAGACTGCTCCTGTGTGAAGACAACCTCTTCTCTGCCCTTTTCATGCCTCTTCTGATTCTGGGAAACAAGGTGGGAGGTGAGCTCGTCACAGCAGGATCATTTCTGCCTCCTGCTCTCCCTTATCCCATTCTCCTGCTTCAACTTCTGACTCTGATTCTGGACTTCTCTCTGACATAGACTCTCCTAGCTCACCAAGTCCTGTTACCTCTTCAGCTTCTGACACTTCCTCCTCCCAGTCTTCTCTTCTCGCTCTGACCACCCATCATTGCCCCATCACAAATCCCCAGGTTCTGAGTCTTCTTCCCTTGGGGGTTCCCCATCTGGTTCCCCCCCATTATTCCTCTGTGTCCAACAGTATGACAGTAATGCTTGAATAGGGACCACGCAAACTGTAACTATCTAAGTACATATGATAGTTATATTTAAAATCTACTACCTTCTTCAAAATCAAATTCATTCAACGCCAGTCACCTCACTGCAGAACTGATAAAACAAGTTTACATAGAACTGATAAAACAAGCACACACCACAGAGCATCTTCAGCTTGTTGAATCAGCAATTTGGTTTCTATCTGCATGTTACTGAGGCATCCAGGAAACACTGCAAATAATTTGGAGTTGTATTAATTATAAGCTTATCCTCAGTCTTGTTTGCTTAATGGGCTGCAACACTGCCGTCCATTGATTAGGCTGAATGGCCTTTTTGAACTCCTTACTTGAAGCTTCCATGTGCTTCTGAAATATTACACGTCATAAATTGCCACCACTGGGAGAGGTGGCTCTGGTGTATTTTGTAATAGTTCTATTGCTGATGGAGTCTCTGAAATTGCACAAGCATCTCACACTGGGTTTTGTTGTCAAATAGATGTATAAGCTGCAAATGAAGTAATGCCATTTATGTGGGATGGTAAAGAACACCTGTTTTGCCATGCTACAAAACTTGGCAGAACACCATTATTACTGGTAACATCCTCAAAGGTTTGTAAGTCTCCCCCACCCCCCAGTAGAGACTTTACTTCCCATGTTCCATATTGGATTGTGCCATACTGAACCTAATGACCCAACACAATCCTTTATTCACAGTCTGCCAGCTGCAGAGCTTTAGAAATCAGTAGAAGCCTCACTCGGCTGGCAGAAGCCCATGCTACCATTAAAGGAGTGTAGGATACAGAGTCCGTGCTATGCGTCCATGCCATGTAAATGACTCCCCTAGTTAACTGTCCCACTGCTGGATTGTTCAATGGGTGTATCAAGGCTGTTCTTCTGGTACATCTGTCATGGTGGCCATGTGTCTGGTATTCTAGGAACATAAGAAACTGCTGCATATTGAGTTAGACCAGGCATGGGCAACCTTGGCTCTCCAGATGTTTTGGGACTACAATTCCCATCATCCCTGACCACTGGCCCTGTTAGCTAGGGATCATGGGAGTTGTAGTTCCAAAACATCTGGAGAGCCAAGGTTGCCTATGCCTGAGTTAGACCATGAGTCCATCTAGCTCAGTGTTGTCTACACTAATAGGAAGCAGGTCTCAAGGGTTTTAGGTGGGGGACATTCCCAGCCCTACCAGGAAAGGCAGCAGGGGCCTTCTGCATCCAAAGCCAGTCTCCAGGTGCTTCTGCCAAATCCTATAGCTACTTAGCCAGCAGATTGGGACCTGCTGTACTACTTTCCTCCAATTAATTTTGCAATCTTGACATTTCACTGAAGCTGTTAGTAAGTTCCAAAAACCATTCAATATGTGAAAGTGTGAAAGGCTTGCCATCTACATGTAAAAGTATTTTGGTCTGCCTCCATCATATCTTAATCTCTAGTTACACTGTCAGAGGCAGTATTTCTCTGAATACCAGTTGCTGGGAATCACAAGTGGGCAGAGTGTTGTTGCGCTCATGTGCTGCTTGCAGGCTTCCCATGAGCATCTGGTTGGACACAGTGAGAAGTGGATGTTGGACTGGAAGGGCCATTGCACCATTGCCCTGATCCAGCAGGCTCTTATCCTACCAAACTGCACAAGTTACTCTAGTGCAAGATTAACCAAAACAGAGATGAGGGCAAATGCTGTTTTGTATCTCTGCGCAAAGCAAATAATGTTAAGCAGCAACCATTGATGATTATTGTAGTAGATGCTGGACTGTTGTTGTTGTTAAATTAAATTTATATACCGCCCTATACCCACAGGTCTCAGGGTGGTTCACAAGATAAAACCACAATATTAAAACACAAAACACATAATCAAAATAAAAGCAGGAACAACCCAATAACTCCCCGTAAACAATCAGAGAGGGAATATAGAATTTAAAAGACATACACAATATTTGCAACAAAACATATAAAAATAAGCACCCATCGGGTATCAAGGAGTTAGCATGGGGGAAAATAATAATGATATGGCTGTTTTTCAATAGTGAATAAATAGGGAGTTAGCAAAAAACTAACACAGACAAAATATTTTTCAGCATCTGATGACAAGATTCCATTGCATGAGGATTCTTTGTTTATTTGCTGTAATTATATTCAGTAATGTTGTTACTTTTTCTGATCCATGAATATATTTAGCAAAGCCTGCTTGATCTTGCTAGAAAACAGCAGATTTAGTGAAGACTTTGGATATAATTTCTGTATTAAGAGTAATTAGTGGTTAGTTAACCTGGGAGCATGCATAACAAATTTCTTGGGCAAGTAGATTTAAGACACAAAGATAGCTGTGTCTTACATCATCTTGAGATTTATAGCCTGCTCTGGATCTGCCCAGGAAGTTACTGTACATGCAACTCTAACCCAGAAATGTTTATGGAGAAGGAAGTTCTACATAATGCAATGTCATGTATTACAAAACACAAGTTTCAGTGACACCATTGGATCTTACTAATGAACAAACACTATCAAGGATGTAAGCTCAGTGCCAGGTTGTCAATCATTTGACCTGTTACTGCTTTAGAAACACACTCAAATATGTCAAATGAATCATGGACATACCTAATAGCAGTGAAATCAGGACAAGTGCTGCTCACGTACAGTGAGTAACAACCTAATGAAAGTCCAGAAAGTTCACTTTAAACCTCAAGTTCAAGTGTGCAGCCAGTCTACCCAATATCAGAGATGCCATTGCAACAGCATGGCTTCAGATGAATAGTTTTCCTAATATAGCACACACAAATTTTTCCAGTAACATCTGCAAAAGATCTGCATCTTTCCTGTCCATCACAAAGACGAACCCTGCATGAATGTGCCTAGCTCGGGCTCACCATATTCTTAGAAAGTTGCAAATCTGTCTTGTAGAAGGTCTGTGCAAATGCCCCATGGATATTGCCTCCTAGTTTTGCATGTGACCTCGCACTGGGTTCCTTTCAAAGGACCACATGTAGAATTGATTATTATGTGAAAGCCTGGAAAGGAAATAGTGTCATTTCTAGCGATCAGAGGAAGAAGGCAGGAGCTGTGCTTATTCAAAGTACTTTCATAAGAACATAAGGAGAGCCTGCTGGATCAGGCCAATGGCACATCTAGTCCAGCATCCTGCTCTCAGAGCATGCAATATGAACACAATGGAACTTCTCCCTCTCCTCCCCCACCTGCCCCCAAAATCTGCTCTTGGAGCTCTATGAATCTCAGGGGAGCAGAGAGGGGAAGTTACATTGCTCTTGTACAAGTTACACACCCACACCCACACAATCAATGATTTGGTTGGATGCAACTCAGAATAAATGCTCAGCATACAGTGGATGTTGCATACTGTAACTTCTGCACGAACTTTGTGGAAACAAATCAATTGACTGGAAGAACTGATGAATAAGCAACCACAAGGCTATAATCTGTGTACAGCCGGTGTTATTCGCCTTGAAATGCCTTTGCCATGCCTTGTATCACACTATATAGTGTTGCGTTGTATGGAGAAAAATACATTGGCTGCTTGGCTGGGCTTCCATTACCTATTTTCAAAATAATGACTGATCTGGGGTACCTGAGTCTGTTAGTGAATGGTAGAAACTAATAGATGGTAGTATTTAGATAATATTTGGGATATGAAGGGAAGATACAAGCTGCAGAACTGTGCAGACAAGAAATTCCTTGGTTAGCTTATGCAAACCATCCTAGCCAGGTTAGCTAAGTGCATCCTAGCCGGGTTAGGTAAGTTGTTTCTATTGAGAAACAATGGGAAGCCAGGTACTGTGTCATTGAGGCCATTGGCAATGCAGAAAGCTATCCTTCCCCACCTGCTCCAAAGCACGGACAGAGACAGGAGATTTGGGAGGTTGCCTAGGTGACAGAGGGCATGATGTCACAGAAAAATGTGTCCTTTTTGAAATCTAAAGGTGTTCTGGGAACAAGAAGAAGGAAGTAGGCAGAACTCCATGCAGTGCTGGCTGGAGGAGGTTGCACCGAGAGACCATGACTGCTGTTTTGGACCCAAGCTTGCTGAAGCCATGAAAGGGACAATGAGAGACGCTCTTGGGGTATAATGTTCTGTACCCCCTCCACTGAAGACTTTAGGTGTAAATATGTGTGAAACAAGCCATCTTTCTTAAAGACACCAGCCTCCACTGTGCCTCGATTTTCCCAACAGAAACACTACCCTGGGTGAGCGCCTGGAACCCCCTGTAATCTTGCTACTGCTCCGCAGAGATTTTGGGTGGTGAGCAACCTTGGTAACAATACGTTCAATTTCAAAATATGTTTTGCATGTTTGAAGCAAATGTGGGCAACCAAAGTGATTCTTCCCTTACGAAGGAAGGTTGAAGCGTTTGGGACTTTTAAGCTTAGAGAAAGGGTGAGTGAGAGGTGACATGACAGAAGTTAATAAAATTATGCATGGCATGAAGAAAGTGGTTTTGTTGTTGTATAGTCGTTCAGTTGTGTCTGACTCTTCGTGACCCCATGGACCAGAGCACGCCAGGCACTCCTGTCTTCCACTGCCTCCCGCAGTTTGGTCAGACTCATGTTGGTCGCTTCGAGAACACCGTCCAACCATTTCGTCCTCTGTCGTCCCCTTCTCCTTGTGCCCTCCATCTTTCCCAACACCAGGGTCTTTTCCAGGGAGTCTTTTCTTCTCATGAGGTGGCCAAAGTATTGGAGCCTCAGCTTCAGGATCTGTCCTTCCAGTGAGCACTCAGGGCTGATTTCCTTAAGAATGGATAGATTTGATCTTCTTGCAGTCCATGGGACTCTCAAGAGTCTCCTCCAGCACCATAATTCAAAAGCATCAATTCTTTGGCGATCAGCCTTCTTGTTGGTCCAGCTCTCACTTCCATACATCACTTCTGGGAAAACCATAGCTTTAACTATACAAACCTTTGTTGAAGAAAGTGGTTAGGGGAACATTTTTCTCACTCTCTTGTACTGCTAGAACTGTTGTTGGACATCCAATAAACCTGAATGTAGGAAAACTGAGGACAGATAAAGTACCTTTTCACACATAACCTATGGAACTGTGCTCCCATGAGCGTGATGGCCCCCTGCCAAGATGGCTGTAAAGGAGGATTGGACAAATTTAAGGAGGAGGGCTTTCAACGGCTATTAGCTCTGATGGCTATGCTTTCCCTCCACAGTTGGAGGCAGCGATGCTCCTGAATACCATTTGCTGGAAACCACAGGAGGGAAGATTGTTCTTGTGCTTGAATCCTGCTTAAAGGTTTCCCACAGACATCTGGTTGGCCACTGTGAGAACAGTGATGCTGGACTAGTTGGGCAGGCTGTTCTTATTTCCACAAATTGTAAAGCTGAAGGAGGATCCCCGATTAAGTCCCTAATTGCCATTCTCCGAGCAAAAATAAAAATTAAATGAAAATGAAATTGCTGTACTTACGAAGAAGTTTGATTGTATCCTTTTGGGCTTGAACCCATATAATGGTTTCCTGTCCTACTACAGTCTTAATTAACATAGCAAAACTGGTGTGCTTATGTTATCATCATGTAGTGCTGTTGCAAACAGTAACTTTTTTTATCTTAAAGCTTCACATGGAACTGTCACAGATATCTGATGAAGCAGACTCTAACCCATGGGAACTTATGCTACAGTACATACGCTAGCCTTTAACATGTCACAAGACTATGGTTTGAACTCTCCTAGATGTATGCCATACTTTAAAACATCTGCCTGCAAACTTTTACATGCATGTGCTTTTTATATTGTGTTTTTTGGAGCTCAGGATTGCAAAAACCTGGCAAAATCTGCCACCTGGAGGACAGTGTTGAGAAATGCCTTTTCTCTTTTAAGCTAAATTTCTGTTCTGGGGAATATATAAAGAAGAATGTAGAATGCAGATCAATGCTTGGGAGAAAATATTTGGGAGTTTATATACATGCATAAAATTGCATGGATGACATATTGCATGTCTAAACTTCTGTCCAGTTGTATTATTATCAAATAAGATAAAATGGAAAAAGGGGAAAGGGGAAAGTTAGCAGTTAGGATCACTTCAAACAGTACAGATTTCCTATGCTGAAACAAACAAAAGCAAGAAAGTCAGGTGCAGACCACTCCTGAATACGTTTTTTCTGTTCCTCTCTAAAGTGATGTTTTCCTAATTATTTTATGAGTTTTTACATACTTTGTGGTTTCATGTTTTTTATTGTTATGTACTTCCATAGCTCAGTGATATAACACAGGTTCTGCATGCAGAAGGTTCCAGGTCCAGTCTCTGGCCTCTTCTTGTAAGGCCGGGAAAGATTCCTGAAACCTTAGAGTGGCCAATCTGTGTAAGCAATGTCAGTGCCGAAATGGATAAAGCAGCTTTGTACATTTTTGCGTACCCTGAGCAAATTGCATTGGAAAGTCAGTGTAGATATTTTGGAAATAAATGCAAAAATGCATCTGAGGTGCTGAAGGCATCCATTGGAGAAAACCAGGAAGTGGTACCTCTGTTGAAATAGATGGTAATGGATTGACCTTACGTAGATAACCACATGAATCAATCATATGCTGGAAGGCAGCCCTAGATATTTATCCTAAGGACTTTTGATCTACTTTGCAGGCATAATGATGAAATGAGGCAGCCATTCCAGAGAAGACTATCGCAAGCTTCATTGGTATCCGGTCATTTGGGTGACATGGAAACAGCTGTCATCTCGGATTTACAGACTAACATCGGTAGCAAATTATGCTAAAAGATTTCTGAAGCAGTTTCGCATATGTTGGCACCATTAAGTAAATTATAACTTGCAACTGTGTGTGATTCACACAGCAAATTTGCCTTCCAAACTGGGAGGGGTATGAGATCAGGGTACCCACAAACAGCTTGGGCACGGTTAGAAGCTCCCTTTGCTGTACAAATTGAAAAGAGATAAGCTTCTCCACTGAAGAGCAGGAAAATACAGTAAAAACAACCAGGAGTCTTGTGGCACCTGAAAAACTAGCCAGTTTATTATAGTGGAAGCTTTTGTGGATGACAGCCCACTTCATCATATGCATGACGTGCTATCCTGAGTTCAGGTATATGTACAGATGGCTGGAGGGGATTGTAAACAGTATGGGGATAATTCGAAGGTATACATACTATGATGATTGGTCTGTCAGTGCAAGCGTTTCCGCTTAGCAGATGGAACAAGCCCCCTCTTCCCCCAGTGTTCTGTAGGATCTCCCGACCCTCCAGAGTGGATTTGGGGAAGATATGGGGGACACATGGGAGGAAGAGGGGAAGCCCTGCTGTGCTAGCAGGAGCCCTTGTACTGGCTTCTGCAAGCATACCAGGTTAATTGATTCTGAGCCTATTTCTCAGTGTTAAGTCCTTTGCTCCCCCCCCCCCAAATGGTGATAATAGTACTACTTTGCAAAGTATTCTGAAGTGTTTTTTATTATGTAAAACACACACACACACAATGAGAAGGAATTCAGCCCAGCATTTTGGTGCAGAGGACATTACGTGGACTCTTAAGAGAATCTTGCATGCATTAGGAACAGCGATGCCACCAGGAAACCTACAGTGGTATCTCAGGTTACAGACACTTCAGGTTACAGACGCTTCAGGTTGCAGACTCTACTAACCCAGAAATAGTACCTCGGGTTAAGAACTTTGCTTCAGGATGAGAACCGCGGTGGCGGCAGGGGGAGGCCCCATTAGCTAAAGTGGTACTTCAGGTTAAGATCAGTTTCAGGTTAAGAACGGACCTCCAGAACGAATTAAGTTCTTAACCCGAGGTACCACTGTATTTGGTGTTGGTGACTTGTGGAAGTCAGCTGGCAATTCACCACACCTCAGCCAGTGTGTTGTATCAACAGAGTATGCGGAGCCCCAGCAGTGTCTTCAGAGATTACCCGCTTCCAGCAGAACAGCTTCTTCCAGAGTCTCTGGTTTAGAAAAACTCCTCTCCCACACAGTTCAAAGTAACAAAGTGCTAATTGTCTCCAGGCATAAGACAAAGCTAAACACTGCTATCTAATGTATACAGTTCTTCTGGACTTTGAAATACAGATACATATGTACAGAGAGATTTACTAACACTATCACCATAGTTGCTAATGCTGCTGTGTAAAACCCACAGCCTCTTCCCCCGACTCTTGGAGATTCAAGAGTCAGACCCTGACAGCAAACAGGACAGGACACAAACATGCAACAGGACAAAATGAAAGCAATGCCCTAGAGACTGTTATACCCACTCCTGAACCAACAGGCAGGTGAATGACTCAGCAAGTCATACCCTCAACCTTGCTGGTGTTGCTATGGTAACCCAGTGCATCTGCTCTCTTATCTGTGAACATCCAGATGTGGAGGGATATGCTAACTCGAGACAAGAGACCAAGTGCTGTGTGATTTAACCCATTGTTCGCATTACACCAACATCTGGAAGAAGCTCTAGACTGGGAACTTAGCTCTAGCTAAGCAGGTCTGAGATTCTGGTTCTGGATTTAAGGGATGTGCAGCAATTCACCACGTATCTGTAACATGTGGAAACAACCTGATCTGTTACAAATCCACTCTGTGTCATTCCAATCCAGTTCTTTATTCTAGTCGGAATTTGATCTGCTAAGAATCCAAAGTGGCAAAAATTCATTGGGCAGGATTCACCTAAACAGTTAACAGCTGGCGGAATCCCTGTACACAGACTTCTGTTTGCACAATGGGGCTTTGCCCCTTCTCCTTCCGCCGTGCCACCCTGAAATTGTCTTGCAGGGCAGGAGAACCCTAAAAACAGTGTGCAAGGAGAGGAGAGGAGAGGAGAGGAGGGTGATTCCATCTCGCAATCTGCAATGCTTGCACAGACAGAATGCTTGGAAGAGCGTGCTATTGAATTCTACCTATTGATTAAAGTAACAATTTATTAGCAATCAGAAGCCTCGGATTCCCAATGTACTGAGATTTGTGAATATATTTTCTTTGTTATGGTTTTTCTTCTGCTTAGAGTTGATTGATAATAAAGAAATCTTAGAACTGGATACAAATTTCAGCCTTGGCCCTCCATTCTGAGAGGCTGAAGCCTATTAAATTTCAGAAAGAAAGGTGCAGTGATTCTCTTGCAAGTGCAGACTTTACCATTTTGGTGTGGCAAAATAGAAATCCACTTTCCTCTTCTAGTTTCTGGGGGACAGTCCCGAAAAGAAAAAGGGGGGAACTGAGGCAACATGGTTAATCGGAAAGCCAAGCACCTTACTGATCCTCCTCAACAAGCCTTGTCAATGGCATGACTCAACTTGGTAACATAAAATACTACCCTGGATCACCTAGATTTGCCTCACTATTTTGGGGTACACATAGAACCAAGGCACACCCCTACCAGATTTAGTTCCATTTTTGTTTTAGTTCCAGATTCTTTCCTTGCTAAAGGCATAGCCTTAGATTTGACAGGAAGGCCAGCTACAACAAAAGGTTAACATTTCTGGGTAAGGAATATTCAAACATTTCCTGCCGTTCTATTCGCACAGCCAATTTATTTTATCCTGCAGCAGCTCAAGTATGCACAGCAGGGAGGTCAGATAATAATTCAAAAGCACAGATTTTTACATTGTCTTTTGTCACAGATGTATTAGCAGTTGGTCTCTTAAATTCTATTTACATGGTTTTTCTCTCTGCTACCGGAGTGCTCTTCCCATAGAATGCAGTGCCCCAGCAACCATTTTGTCTTTTCATTTGTTCTTTGGAGAGTGATCTCAGAAACTACCATAATCACTCAGTTTTCCTAATCAACATTTTCAGTTCTGGTGAAGCAAAATCGAAGCAGATGTAATTCCATGACTAGAGGACTAATGTGCAAATGCAAACTGCAACAGGGCAATTCAACCAAAATTATGCATGGTTAAGTCCCATTGATTTCAATGGGAGAGTTAAGCACATACCTAAGAACATCATCCTATTCATACTGAACTCCGTGGGACTTAACTTCCTCTGAGTTACCACGAACAGTTTTGGGATGTAAATCTTTCCAACTGGAGAGACAGTGAGACCTTAAAATGCTTATCTTTCGCTAGACTGAAAATGGATTTAGTGAATTTGTCATTGAAAGGATGAAATGCAAATGGTCATTTCACCATTACAGAAATGTAAAAGGGGAAATTAGCCCTGAGGTGTCATTACATGAACTTACATGAACACAAAACTGATTTCAAATACTGTTAATAGAATGCATTCTCCATCACAGACAGGGTTTCATCTTTGTTTAATGAGTATCCAACATTCCCCTAGACCCAGAGCTGGCCCACCCATGACGAGGGCTGAGACAGCTGCCTCAGGCGGTGGAAAAGAAAGAGGTGGCACCCCCCGCAAGTGCCCTGCCTGCTCCAGTGCCACCACAGAAGTAACCCAAGTAAGGGAGGCTTTGGCGGCAGCAGAGTCTTCTGCTGTCCAGCTTTGCTGCCAATCTCCTCTTCAGAAGCTCCACCCACCCAGCAGGCTGGTGAGGCTTGGCGAGGGTTTCTTGAGGAGATGCCCTTGTGGAGTTTGCCACCCCCTGTGCTTGGCCACCCGCTTTTGCCTCAGACACCAAAATGTCTTGAGCTGCCTCTGGCCAGACCAGATGACTTGGGGAAATGCACTCTCCAAAATGCAGGAAAGATGATAGTCTAAAAAGCAGAGGGCCTTCTTGGTAGTGGCGTCCACCCTGTGCAACACCCTCCCATCAGATGTCAAAGAGATAAACAACTACTGTACCTGACATTTAGAAAACACCTGAAGGCAGCCCTGTTTAGGGAAGTTTTTAATGTGTGATATTTTAATGTATTTTAATATGTGTTAGAAGCCGCCCAGAGTGGCTGGGAAAACCCAGCCGGATGGGCGGGGTACAAATTATAAATTATTATTATTATTATTATTATTATTATTATTATTATCTAATCCCATCTTGAACTAAACTAAAAGTTTAGAAGTATGATAATACCTTCCTGTTCCCAGTTACAAGATCAGCCATTGCCTTTTGCATCTGGTAAGTACTTCTGCATAGGAACGCGTGTGGCGCTGTGGGTTAAACCACTGAGCCTAAGGCTTGCCGATCAGAAGGTTGGCAGTTCGAATCCCCGCGATGGGGTGAGCTCCCGTTGCTCGGTCCCTGCTCCTGCCAACCTAGCAGTTCAAAAGCACGTCAAAGTGCAAGTAGATAAATAGGTACCGCTCCAGTGGGAAGGTAAACGGTGTTTCCGTGCGCTGCTCTGGTTCACCAGAAGTGGCTTTGTCATGCTGGCCACATGACCCGGTAGCAGTATGCTGGCTCCCTCGGCCAGTAAAGCGAGATGAGTGCCGCAACCCCAGAATCGGACACGAGTGGACCTAATGGTCAGGGGTCCCTTTACCTTTACCTTTACGTACTTCAGCAGTAAAGAACTTGGTATGGGACTGTTAACATTGTCTCTAGTTAAATTTAATGCATTCAATCCATCCATATAATGTTGAAAGGAATGTACGTTCTGTACTAAAAAAAAGTCAAATATCCAGCTCTAAATGAAAGGAAAATTGGCATCTGTCTGTCTTGGGAGACAATGGAGGAGTGTACCTTTGGGGGGGGGGTGAGGTCAAGCTGTTGGCAGGTTGCAGCTCCTGCTGTAGCCGACGCAGGACAGACATGTTTTGTTGCAGCTAGGGCAGATGAAGTCATCTGGTTGTGCTGCTACAGATGAACCATGGCATTCCTTCTCTCTGTGCTTCTCCCAGCATTCATTTCTCCTCTGGTCACTGCTGTGGATACATGACTTGATTGTCTGAGTATATCAAATGAGCCCAGGAACACTCACCTAGACTACTACCCCTTCTTGTATGGAGGCATGCCCTGGCATTTCATGAATCTTTTTGTATACAAACAGGACATGAAACAAATTTGGAGGTGGGTTCATGAGTCTCTAGACTGCAGCTGCTACATGCGTTTACTGATTGCCCAGATATGTTCTTGTGCTTTCCAAACCATTTCTCCAACACATTAGTCGTGGTTATTGAAATCTACTCAGCTTTATCCATCTTAGTTATCACTTTTGGTCTCCTAGGAAAATGCTGGATCAGTGTGGAATCTGGAGTTTGAGAACGGGGTGTGAAATGGAAAAATGAGAGAGAGTCTCTTTTAATATCTTGTCAGTTTCTCAGCAGATACAATGGGTTTTAGAGAAAACTTGTGAGCTGCCAGCAGCATAGACGTCCTCTCCTGTCTTGGATTCTGTAATCCTGATACTCTCGCACAGACGTTTTGGGTTTTAGTCTTTGATAAATCCAAACAACCCATCTGCTGGTATCCATTTATGCCAAAGGATGGGTGCAGTCAAGCAGACAGGCTCTTCCTTTTATATTTTAACATGCCAGTTGGGGGGAAAATACAGTAGAGGGCAGTGTGTTGTCAGGTTTCAGTGTAAAATTCACAGAATTATGTTGCATGGATGGGAACTGGGCCATTCTAGTGCCCGAAGAACTAAATAACGGAAAATTAAAAGTACTTCCGACAAATGTGAAGGTTTCTGAGGTTTTCTTAAAAAAAAAAAGACAATCTTTTTTATGCGGTAATGATTTGACTGCTTTAATTTTTATAGTAATAGGAAACTGCTAGCATCAGTATCTTTTCCGATTATGTATGGTTCTCAACCTCATTAAGGGGGGAATCATGAACTACAGATGGCAATAATGCAGGCTGGCTACCCATCATAATGTAACGTTTTATCACTGACTGAATGTGGGGTTTTGGAATTGGAAGGATCCCGAAGCCCTCCATAAAGCAGCTGCCCTCAGCACCTTGCAACGCTCTGCCTGCGGCAAGACAGGAAGGAGGCAGCTGGGGAAGAATTGGATAGCCATGAGATGGGAGAGAAGAGCGGGGGGAAGTGGGGCAAGGGTGCTAAGCCAAATCCTTACTCACCCTTGCATTATTATATCTGCCCTTACCTTAACTTGTTGGGGAAGGGCCATAGCTCAGTCGTTGAGCACCTGCTGTATGTAGAAGGCCTCGGGTTCAATCCCTAGCATTTCCAGGTAGGGCGGAGAGAAACCTTGGCCTGAATGCCTGGAGAGCTGCTGCCAGTCAGTGCAGACAATGAGACAGGCCAGTGTTCTGACTTAGTAGAAGACAGCTTCCTGTATTTATCTCTTGTGTCTGTTTATATGTTTCCGAGCACAATTCATAGTGTTTGTGCTGACCGTTAAAGCCCTAAATGGCCTCAGCCCAGTATACCTGAAGGAGCGTCTCCACCCCCATCGTTCTGCCCAGACATTGAGGTCCAGCACCGAGAGCCTTCTGGCGGTTCCCTCACTGCGAGAAGTGAGGTTATAGGGAATCAGGCAGAGGGCCTTCTCGGTAGTGGCGCCTGCACCGTGGAACGCCTTCCCATTAGATGTCAAGGAAATAAACAACTACAGTAATAATAATAATAATAATAATAATAATAATACAGTAATATATATATATATATATATATATATATATATATATATATATATAGTAAAAGGTGGGTGTTTGTGCTGTACCACCTTTCTCTGTAACCGCTTGACCGATTTACTTTAAATTTGGACACAACGTTCCACGGGCATATGGGAAGGTTCTTACCCAGTTAGATTGCAAAAATATCACACCTAACCCACCGATAAATGTGATTTTGTGCAAAAAAACAGTGCCCTCCAGGGGACGGAACGCAGCATAACACACTGAAAACGACTCAAACCCCTCCTCCTCCTGTTAGAATGTCACTACCACCAGCCAATAGAAAAGCAGGCCACTCACAAACGCCGCTCCTCCCCCGCCAACCGCAAAAACGGCTATTCCTGTCAGCGGCCAAGGCACCATCGGGTGGGGTGTGAAAGGTAGCCAAAACGTCGCATCCGCTATTTGTGCTAATACCTTTCTATTACCTCAGTGGGAGAGCGGAGACTAGACCTGTTGAAGAAGAAAAAAAAAACCTTAACAGCAGACTCAGCCCCCCCCCAAAAAAACACCCCTCATCACACAGGACGATAAAGCAAGTCTCCCCTGGCCAACAGTAAACATCATTTTCACCAAAAACAAAACCTCCACCACCACAGCCCGCCAGGTCACAAACGGAACTTTCTACCACAAAACAAACAAACAAACAAAAAAACCAGGCTGCTCAAAAACAACGCGAACTGGAGAGGAGCTGCAAAACCCCTCTCTGTTACCTCAGCGGGAGAACAAATACTCAGGCCTGTCAAAAAAAAAAAAATTCCTTAACAGCAGACCCAGCCTACAACAAAACAACACCCCTCTTCACACAGGACGATAAAGCAAGTCTCACCTGACCGGCAGAAAAACAACAGTCAAATAATTAAAACAAACAAACAAAAAATATTCAAAGAAACAAGAAATAAATAAATAAAAATTATGAAAAAACAACCTCATTCAAACTGCAAACGCAAAACAAATCCACCTCCAACAACACTACCACCCTCCTACTAATCCATCTACAACAACAAAGAAGAAACGCAACAACATACAAACCATGCAACATGAACTTACTCCACCTGTGAGTATCCATGCACTTTCTCTAACTTATCCAATTTCACAAAATAACCCAAAGCAACGCGTGGCCGGGCCAGCTAGTAATAATAATAATAATAATAATAATAATAATAATGGCCCTTGAGGTGAAAATAGTTCCCCTTCCCTGAGGTAGACAGCTTCCCCCTTACTCCCCCCCTTACATCAACAGCAACAGGGACACTGGAGCAACTGTCCCTGTTGCTGATGATGTAAACATGGCCACCATGATGTTTTAAGACAAAGGTATGAATGTTTTTGCCACCCTTCTGAAGCTTATTGCCAGCAATCATGCCATTTTCTTCCAGGACATAGATAACTGAGTTGGAACGAGGAGAGTCTGCACAGTAGTGAAGGTACGTATTGATTCCATTTCCCCCAGGTTCATCACTGAGCTTAATTGCAGTGATGACAAACCTTTATGGGAGTTCCTGGAATAAACGTGTCTCCTGCGATTATCATTAGCCTACAGTGCAACATGTCTTTGTTCTTTGCTAATCCTTGGGTTGTTCAGGGAGAAGTAGAAAATGCATGTGCACCCTATCTCAGAATCTACAAACATTTTTGTATTCATAGGTTTAAGGAAGATAGAAGAAAGTGAGGGATGTCAAAAGAAGCTCTTACTGCTTCCAGGCTCATAGGCTCCCCTTTCTTCCTCTCCAACTCCCCCCCCCCCCATGCTAGAAATAGACCTACTTTCAGCAGTTTAGCCCTCACAGAATTGCATAAGACTACTCTTATGGGGACTGCAGTGCCCATAATTCTTTGAGGGAAAGAATGCACTTAGAATGTGCTTTAGAGGTATAGTGTCTGCACAGCCCTAGTCTAGTTAGACTCAAGCCTGGTTATCATAGCATTTTCCCCCCACCACACGGCAAACTCGATGGTCAAATCCACACCGTACATTTAAAGCACATGACTTCCCCCAAAGAATCCTGAGAAGTGTAGTTTACCTGTCACAGAGCTACAATTCCCAGCATCCTTAAACTACAGTTAGCAGGATTCTTTGGTGGAAGAAGATGTATATTTGATGGAAGATAATAGCAAAGATTGGTTAGGTGTTTCTTGAGACCCCGACGTAGAAAAGCACTTAAGCAGATATACAGCCCAACCCTGTGCACATTTACTCAGAAATAAGTCCTACTGAATTCAGCAGGGCTGTCAAGTTAAGGCTTCAAACCTAGGCACATTGAAGTGTTTATATTCCCATTTTAGGCGATTATAGCTGCACACATTCAGCTGTGACTGGCTTCCTCATGCATACCTTTTGCAACAGGAAAACAAGCACAACAGAAACAATTTTGTTGATTCATGCCGGCAGTGAAGAGACTGCTTCTGTTCCATTCACACCTCAGCGTTCCTTTATAATTTTACTAATGTAGCTACTAGCTACTCCTGGGTTTTGCTCCGATGTTTCCCCGCTTCTCATCTGACTGGAGAGTTAATTTAGACCACCTCATAATCCTTTGCTTGGAGTGTTCCCATCTTGCTTTTATACCTTGTAAGGAAGCAATTGGGGGGGGGGGTGGCTCTCTCTCTCTAGGCAGAAAAGGGCTGGGGGGGGGGAGAAGGAAGATGGTTCTCCTGCTGCCTTCTACACTGCAAGGTATGTTGTTTTCATTTAGGAGCGAGTATAATTGGTGCTCAGCGTTCCTTCATTAGCTACATTTCAACTGGAGCATAATTGCTACTGAGGAAGTGTGAGCGCTGCAGGGGCAGGGGCAATCCCAGTGGTTAATTACATTGTTTGAAACAGGAGTAAAGTTTTTGTGCAGAAGGAGCCTGTAAAAGAGAGAGACAACCCAACAGGAAGTTTCTGCCTTTCTCTGGCTCTCAGCTTCATGCCAGAGCTTTGGCTCAACCATGGGAACTCTGGTGCTTTTAAAAATATCACCTGCTTTCCCCACAAATGCTGCCTTGCCCTAGATTTTGGCCGTCCTGAAATCAGTTCTTGGTGTCCAATTCTGAACATGCTTCCTTGGAAATAGATCCCACTGAAATAAATGAGGCAGAGCAGCCACATAACATGGTGAGGACTGTGTGTTCACATTCCTCCAGTTCATTATTTTCACAAAATCTTTGTGAGGTGGGCCAATCTTTGTGAGGAACAACTGGGAGATAGAGATTTGGGATTTTAAGTGTGCATGACATAGTGCTATGTAAGTAGCTGCCTTGTTATAGAGCTCTGAGGTGGGACTGCAGAATATAAAGCGTTGAACTGTATTGCACAATTTCAACTATATTGTATTGCTCTTTTAAAAAAATATTATTGTAACTTGCCCTGAAATAGATTTTGATGAACGGTGGTATATAAATAAATAAAATTTAGCAGCTGGCTATAGTGCAAGGCTATAGTGGGTGGAACATACTTCTGCCATTGGGAAAATCATTGGGACTAGATGACCATTTTGTTCCTTCTGGTTCTGGCAAACTGGAACCCTGTTACTTGGTTTGATGAACTGACTATATTTAAAACATGCTGATTCTAAATTAGTTATGTTCATATTGTGTCTCAGCTCGTGCTGGGCTGAAAATTTTCCCTGCTTCTGCACACCACCCCGCTCTCCACCAAATTTATGAGAAAAGAAACTACATTCAAAAATTTCCAAAAGAGAGAGAAAGTATGTAAGAAATTCTCATGGGCTGGGGCTTTGCCAAGTGGTCTTTGAGAGTATCCTTTATTTCACTCTGTAAATCATCTCTCTGGTGCTCTGCATTCTGCAGCCTACCTGGGAGCCCACATTTCCTGAAAACTTCATGACACCCTCACCTGGGCTTTCCAGCATTATCTTTTATTATTATTTATTAGATTTGTATACCGCCCTTCATCCATAGATCCCAGAGTGGTTCACAGCATAAAAAAATGCAAGATGAAAACACGAAACACACAATAAAAACAAAAACAAAACAAACCAATAACCTCACTCCCCATATCTGCTCCCACAAACACATCCCAAAAGGCATAGGATGTTAATCAGTAGGCATGAGAATGCAGAAAGGCTGTTTATTGCGCATCTGGCACCTGTTTGTTGTTGTTGTTTGTTAAAGTGAATGGTGTTTTTTTTTTAAAAAAAAAACTTTTAAAGAAGTTGGTGTGACATTTATTCATTTTTAAATGCATTGTATTTTGTATATTATTCATTTTTAAAGGTAAAATAAAGAACTTCACTTAAAAACAATATCAGTGCTCTCTAGGGACGCCAAAGAACTCCACTAGAAACAGAAGTGGAAATTGCCAGACGTTTACTTATTTGCCCCATGTCTAGAATGGAAATCAACCCTGTGAAAGTGATTGGTATTCAATGTTGTTGTTCTCAAACAATATGTGATTGATGACTCTCTCTCCCCCCCTCCACATTTGCATTGTGTTTCTTTTTCATTGAAATGAACGGTGTGGATTAACACAATCATCATGTAATGAGTTACGCAAAATTTCACCACAGCAGACAGCAAGACAAATAGCACAGTTTTTGTAAGAAGTCGAACTGCAGCGGAACTGGAATGGCGCTGCATGCGACAAACATGGGTCAGAATGGAAAGCAATGTCTTCTTACATCCTGAATTATCTATCCAAGGTCAGTTTCTCAGTAGCCAACCTCCCCAGCTTCAACTAAAGCTCAGCGGGAGTTGTCATATTTCTTAGATCAAGAAGCGCAGGCAGCTTGGAAGGCCACAGAGCACTGGAGAAATAGTTAATGGTCAGAAAAGGCCATTTCACAATGATACGATAAGCCCTGCCCTACACCCACCCAAATTCTAAAGTGCTCTGAGAAAGAGGGAGAGAAATGGAAACCTCTTTCAAAGGGGAAGAACACTTACAAGAAACTGGAAGACATGTTATAGCACAGTTCTAATTTCAACAAGTTCAGTGCACCCTACCAGCTGTGAATTGAGGCCTGGTAAGCACTTGAAGAGTCGTTGTTTTGCAAACTTGGACAAGCATAGTAATGAAGATTATCCAACCCTTGGTGAGCCACCTTACATGTCTGTTGGGCAGTGCTAGGATGTGGAGATCACACACTGAATAGGCTGCTTGAAAAGTTGAATTAAATCAGGGGTCGGCAACCTAAGGCCCATGGGCCACAAGCCGCCCCTCAACCAAGTTGCCCGCTTGGCAAGTCCCTGCACGCTGCGCTAAACCAGCACAACGCAACATAGGGACTCGCTTCCATGGCGCTGGAAATCGCGTCTGCGCAGACGCCGGAAATCGCCTGTGCGATCCAGCCCACAGAGGGATCTCCACTGGAGTGAACCGGCCCAGGTGAGGTAAACCTTGCCGACCCCTGAATTAAATCTTCAGTTCTGGGGTTTATTTCTAGCCAAAAGTGGGGGCTCTGCAAAGATCCTGGCTTTTGTGCGAGATGTTTAGTTTGAGTGGTTCTCAGAAAATGGTCTGTAGAGAGGAGAAGACAATTTCAAGTAAGTGATGAATTTGTCCTAGTAATGGTGACAGAGCTAGTTGGATGGCATTATTTAGCTGAATGGTTTGGGTCTCTGTTCCATGCCTGTATGCTCCGCCAAAGTTCAAAACGACCTTTAAAAAAATCTATTCTAAAGATTATCTTGACTTCAGAAAAGGTCTGACTTTAGCAGTTTAAATTTAATTTTGCTCTTGAGGGAGATGGCTTCAAGGGGGAGCAGGGGGGGAGCTGAAGATGCTCACAGTAAACTAATGGCAGAGAAAATGTCATTTAAAAAAAGCAAGTCAAAAAAAGCATGTGTCAGTTACAGAAAAGTAATTAATGATTTCCTTCCTCTCTAGCTCTCCCTGGTTTGATATTCAAACTCATGACTTTTGTGATGACTGACAGCCCTGCTGCTTATGTTAATTTAAAATTATTAATCTAATGAAAAGGAATCTGTAGGCTAAGGTGTGAAGATTCAACAGCGAACAAGTGCAGACTTAAGCCACGTGAATGGTGTCTGTTACTTTTGAATATACTACAACTTCGGTTAATCCTCCCCACACAGAGAAGAGGGCAAAGGCTTGGGCCACATTGACACCATACATTTAAAGCACTGTGATACTATTTTAAACAGTTATGGCTTCCCCCAAAGAATTATGGGAGGTGTCGTTTGTTAAGAGAGTAGTTAGGTAAAGGTAAAGGGACCCCTGACCATTAGGTCCAGTCACGGATGACTCTGGGGTTGCAGCGCTCGTCTCGCTTTACCTTGTGACTCTCTCTAGGCCACACCCCCTCCCAAGCCACACCCCCTCTTCCCAGGCCACTCATAGGCCTTGTTTCATACCTTCCTCAAATGCTTTTGCTGGGCTGGAATGTTTCCTTGAATCCTAATAATGGCTCTTCTTTGCCTGGATGGAGGATAGAGAGGGTTGTGCGAGTATGTGCAGAAACTAGCCTACTGTACAAAAGTAAAATTTATATTTGTTGTTCTGTCCACTTTTGTGTCTGGCCCTGCCCATCACTGGCATGAGACCCCTGAGATATTTTTCCAGAAGGAAATGCAGCCCTCAGACCGAAAACAATTTCCCATACCTCTCATCTATACTAGCCAAACTACAAAGCCCATTTTTAGTTTTACCTCAGCCACGCAAACCCACTAAATCTCCTTAGGAAAACAGCTCTTCTCAGTCTCAACACCCACTCCTGCAATATGGATAATGTTGCGGAACATTCCTAAGAATTACTGAGGTAATATATGTGAGGCACTTTGAAACACTTGAAATGCGCTCTATAAATCCTAAGTGTTGTTATTATTATTATTATTATTATTATTATTATTATTATTATTAAATATTTACTTTCCTAGCCTTTGCCAAATCAATGCCACCTTCTGAATATACTGCTGGTAATTGCGGCACGTTTTCAACAGAAACCCTCATCTCCATTTGTAATGAGCAGAGGTAGCCACGCTGAAGCAATTCAACACAGCACAGTAGAAGAACATACGCAGCTAGAAGCAGTTCAGAGGAAAAGACCTTTTTACTGCCAAGATAGGGAAAGCACATACCCTGCAGCTTCAAAAAGCAAGGAGCTATTACCTTGTTGTCCTTTGGAAAGGCACAGCAAAAATAGAACATAATCAGCAATGCTTTCAGGTGGGCTGGAAAGTAATTCAGTGTATCCTAACAGGAGAGCTTTCTGTTCAGGTGCCCTCCGCTCTCCCCCAGTATAATATAAACTGTAAGGCACACACAGGAAACCTCAGGTTCAAGGACTGAGTGCGGCCCTTCAGGTTTCCCTATCTGGCCCTTTGGCCACTCTTCAGGCCACACCACCTCTCCAGCCGCAGCCTCATTTCACATAATTGTCACAGGGGCCTGCCACTTTATTATGAGCAAGAGTGAGGCGATTGCCTTAGAAAGCAGATGTTAGGAGGTAATGGTTGCAAGCCTTTCTCCTGAGCCCCCAGGGTGGAGCTGGGGTTCCCTTGGTCCTCCAGGCCAGGCTTCCTCAAACTCGGCCCTCCAGATGTTTTGAGACTACAGTTCCCATCATCCCGGACCACTGGCCCTGCTAGCTAGGGATAATGGGAGTTGTAGGCCAAAAACATCTGGAGGGCCGAGTTTGAGGAAGCCTGCTCCAGGCCTTCACATCTGGCCTGCAAGGTCATCTCAGGCAACTTACAAACACCTGCCCTACAATTGACATCATGTATCAGGTGTGGGGAACAACAAATTCCATAATCCCTGGCCATTGGCCATGCTTGCTAGAGCTTCTGGGAGTTGTAATTCAGCAACATCTGGAGGGCCAAAGATTCCCCCCACTTCATGTATGCACGTGAAACTCTTTTGCAACACTTCTGAAGCTGGTTGTTTGGGAAGCACTGTGCAAGGAGCTTTGACAGGTGTCAGTCACCTGATGTCGTTGGTTGGGACACCAGATGATTGACAGGTGTGTTGGCTCATAGGGATGCGGGGTGGGGAGTAAAGGGTTTGGCCCATTGGGTCAAAAAGGTTCCCTATGCCTGCCCTAGGCCATTCCCCTCTGTTGGAAATCACTGCTATGTGTATTTTGGAATATTGTAGCGTGTGGAGGCTTTTGGGAACCCCCCCCCCCCCGAGAGGCACTTGGAGGGAAGTGGGGTTTGCAAGGAAAAGGAAGAGGTTCATGATTCATTTCAACTGACATGCATGTGATTATTTGACAAACTAAGCTTGAAGTTTCTGTATCTTTCCCAGAAAGTCTGAGTTTTCCTTGAGCTCCCTGGATGGCAGACTAGGTAATAGAACCTATGTGTAAGAACAGCTGCTAAAGTTGATTCATAGAATATTGGCTACTTACTTACGTGCATTTCTTACCTCCCTGGAACAGAAGGCTTATTGGTAGCAGATGAATACACCGCCATTTGGATGGGTTTCTGCATTTAGATGTCTCTGTCTGGATCAACACAGCAGGAAAGGTGACTGACACTTTGGCTAGCCTGAACGTGGCAACAGCCTGCCCTTTTCTCTCAGCCCCAAATGTGTTTCGGAGATAATGTCCACTGGGAAAGCCAATCCTGAACATGGTTGACGAACTAGAAACAATTACGAGGGGCTGACAGTGGCATACCTGGAACTGGATAGCAAAAAGCAAACCAGGATTTAGAAAGCAGCAAAAATGCTCATTGTTAAAGTGGGGAGGGTGTGTTTGGAGACAGGGCTGTGGTGTGTTGCATTGCCCTGCAGAATCGCAGCCTGCGGAGCTCAGGCCAGCCAGTATTAGAAGTAGGGGCAGGTTTTGCTCTCTCTTACAGTGTCTCTGATTGCAGTGGGAGCATAGCTCAATGACAGAGTACTCGTAGGTTCCATCCAGTTAAAATGGCAGCAGACGAGTCAAAAAAGCCTCCCAGGTGATGTGAAAGACCTCTGTCTGAGACCCCGAAGGGTTGTGGCCAATCAGAGTAGACAGTACTAAACTAGATGGACAAACAGCCCCAGTGCTCTTCCCCCCCCCTCTATAGGAAAAAGGAATTAATGGTAACCACAATTTTTATACTGTATGGGGGAAAGTAAATGAGTGTGCTTGTGGACTTTATAGGATGCTTGCGGACACCATAGAGCAGGAGTTGGGAACCACTTTTGTCCAGCATGGCCAGATCAAAAATTAGCCACCCTCCTGCAGGTCCATCTACCTTTCAATTGCCTGATACCATATAACATCAGGTGGATCTGAGCCTGCTAGAAAGCAGCAGGGCTTGCATTCATTGCTGGATTTGAACAATATCCAATCAAAGACCCGTTGCAAAGGAATACAGGTAATTAGCATCACACCCTAGGCCAGTGATGGCTAACCTTGACACCCCAGATGTTTTGGAACTACAACTCCCATCATCCCTAGCTAACAGGATCAGTGGTCAGGGATGATGGGAGTTGTAGTCCCAAAACATCTGGAGTGTCAAGGTTAGCCATCACTGCCCTAGGCTGTGCACTGCCATTTGCTCCTTGGCAGCTGCAGCTGTCCCACACCTGGTGACATCAGGGGTGATGCAGGGGTGATGCAACCAGAAAGCTGGGTGATGCAGGCCAGATTGGCTGGCCTGGCAGACCTGATTTGGCCTGTGGGCTGGAAGTTCCCCACCCCTGGCTAAGGATATAGGGGCTAAACCTGTTTTTTTTTCTTTGCTGAGCCCATCAGAATCCAGCTTGCTCCTCTTCTGCACCAGCCCATCTCTTCATCTGCATAGCATTGCTCTAGGTTCAGAAGCAAATGAGGGCCTCTCACACCACACTATGAAAGAATATGTGTGAGTAGATCACAGGGCCACGTGGACCTAAACCCCAGTCATCAATAACCTCTGGAGACCATGCCCCTTGCCTTTGGCATGTTTGAAGCACATCACAGGAAGATCTCGGTGAGTACCAATGTTTGTCTGTAGAGCTCCTCCACACAAGAGGGCGATTCTGATTGGGCTAGAGCAGAATTTACCCTTTCTGCAAATGCAGTACTTAATTTTTCTCCATAGGAGTGAATGGCAACCATTATCTTATATGGTAGAAAGGAAATCCTATGTACTTGTGATGATACCACTGGAGTGGAAGCTAAATTTGTTCCCTGTCCCTGTTGACCCCAGCTGTTGAAAAGCAAGCCTATTCCTTTCTGCACAGCCTTGTCTCTTTTCTTCATAGCACCATTTCTTTCAGCCAATTCTGACAATATCAATTTGGCCTGTTGCAGGGAGCAATGTGATGTCCCAGCCAACACTGTTCCTGCATCTGCATGTCAAGGCAGTGCGTCCAAATCACAGCATAGCTTACCGGTTCTCTAACATTTGATAAAAGCATATTGCAGCTCTTGGCACAATCACAGCTTCCCAGTAAATGTTCTCCTGCTCTGAGCTAGCTTTCTCCTCCAGTCACTAAGCAGTAGGTGTTCCAGCAATAGCCTATACTAAGGATGAATTATCAGGCAACTTGGGGGAGAGGGCAGAGATATTTTAATGTTAGTTTATCTGCCCTGGATCTCTGGGCTGGATAAAATTTGGGGCGTCTGCATTTCTCCTTCACAAATACATCTTGCAAGCTCAGCTTTTGCCACTGTGCAGCTGGGAGCAGGGGCCTTTTTCTAAAAACCGCCCAAGGCAGAAAGTCAAAGACAGCTTTTAAGGCAGGATAAAGTATTTCATGACTGTCTAATCCCACAGTAGCCTGGAGGTTTAGAGTTGTTTTGTACTGCTTTTGATGTAGAGCTTATAAAGAGATGCTGCCTTCTCAATGAATGCTCCAGTAGCTTATGAGCTGTTTCTACAGAAAACTCTTATGCTTTAACACCTCGATGCAAGCAAACATGTACTGGTCTGCAGTGCTGCTGCTGCTTCCTCCAGTGAAGAGTGTGCATTGACAATGGGCACTGTCTTGCATGGTTCTGGGCACAGAATGTCATGTGTGAATGACGTGAAGGCGAACTCATGTAGAATCACAGACACACCTGCTTAAGGGTGTCCAGAAAATTCTTGCCCAGTGACTTGTAAATCTTCAGGCACATAAGCGATGTAAGGGTGTTTATACACCATAGATACAAACGGGATTAGAGAGTTATCTCTTCTGCTTGGAATTGTAGTTCTGTGAAGGGGTGCAGAGATCTTTAACATGTAATTTTTATAAATTACAATTTGCAGTTTTGAGTTGAACTGGTACAAAACCAATGCTTGTAATAGAGATACCACACTTACAGAGAGGTGGTCTGTTCCACGCACACAGGTGAGAAGCATCCTTCCATTTTTCACATGCTTTAATCAAATTTTTAAAAGATGCTGCAAGTCTTTGGTGATCTTGACTTCTAATGAATCGAGCCCAGGTAAATGCTGCCCTTTCTCAGCGATGTTTGTGTTGCCGAAGTGCAAAAATGCTGGAACTCAGTAGAGAGCCATTTTAACAAATGGCTTTTCTAGTTTTCCTGCCTTGCATGATAATGGATCAAGCCCCATTTACTTAGGTGTAGTGAGCACACTCATTTATGAAGAGGCAGAACTAGACTGGTTGACTTTCCCCCAAACCTCACAAACCCCTTCCCCAATTCTACTGCCTTTTTCCCTTTTCCTATTCCACTACAGTCATCCGAGGATGCCTTAGTAAATACAAGGCACACTCTCTCACATAATCAGCTACTGCTTCTGCTGATGCTGATTGGAGTTTGTGTCTAATCCATCAAATGTGATTCATTTATTAGATGAAACAACATTTGCATTATTCATTCAGCCTGCAATGAATTTGCAGGATTTGACACAGAATCTGTTATTGCCCCTATTTCTAAAACCATTAGCACAAAGGTTAATCTAGTTGCGCCTTGCCTTTGGCATATGTTAAGGGGGCATCAATGAAATAACCAGCCATTGAGAATCTGGCACTCCAGACTCCAATTCATTAGGTTTCAGTGGTGTTTAAATTCACATGCCTATTTTCCTTCTCATATTACTCTGTTTGTATTTGTCATATTTTTTTATTTTTGAATGATCTGTTAATGGATCATTCAAAACTTGTTGGTTTTCCATTTACACGTGTACGTGAACACAAATGTTACATGCCAACCCACAGATTTGAAACTTTGGAGATCTTTAATAGGGAGACAGTGTTACAGTGGTTATTGTACCATGTCAGTGCTAGTTTAGTAAAGCCAATACATGCTTGCTTAACTGGGGGAATTAGTAAGAACCAACAAATATTGAGCTACATACAGACAAAATGTTTACACAAAATGGCAGACAATGGGCAAAACGGCTCTAAGGTTTGAAGTGCCAGTTGCAAAGCTGCAGAAGAGAAAAATGGTTAGTTGCTACAGAGTTGTTACACAGGTGACCCAAATTCACATTGTCTGGACTTAGAGCTTTTGTACCTTGAATGGTTGCTAATGCAAAGATAAGTTACTATGGAGAGAGTTACTATGCTGTAACCAGACTGTGTTCAGTTACTCTTTACAGGGCATCAGCATGCCATCACGAACAAAGATCCCCTCTCATGTTTTTCTTGTTCAGCGTCCTTCTTACCCCAGCTCAGATTTTTTTAAAATTGAATTAAATAGCTGTGCAATTTCCCTAGTTATAGATGGCCTATCCAACTGTTGTTCTGACGTGTATAGATTGCTCCACACATTTCTTTTTCCTGTATTCCCTCTTTCCTCTTTAAGGACCGACTCTTATCACTTTAACCCTTCCATTTCTAAATAGTTTTGTCTTTACCCCCTTTCCCCCCACCTCCAAATTGTAGTGGAGTGGGGTGAAGGATCATGATCAGGAGTGCAGCAAGGGAGGGAGGGTGTATTTTACAATCCCTCACTCATACAATGGTCCCAATGAACATCTACCTCTGATTTTGGGGGTAGGGAGGAGTATCTGTATTTTAATGTATTTTGATATTTGTTGGAAGCCGCCCAGAGTGGCTGGGGAGACCCGGCCAGATGGGCGGGGTACAAATAAATAATAATAATAATAATAATAATAATAATAATAATAATAATAATTATTATTATTATCTGCCCATTTGGCTACAGAGTGTTCAAAGTTTAAAAGCAGAACAGCAATGACAGTAATCTGCATCCCTTGCAGATGCGTGAAATTAGCTTTGCTTATGCTTTTTTTGCCACTTCATGGCACCTTTGGGTTTTTTTTGCTTCTTCTCCATGTCCATGCTGATTGGTTAGTATATTGTCAATATGGAATAAGTCCTGCCCATTTTTGGTGGAAAGCCACTTTTTATTGTGTTAGATGAGCAAAGCTTTCTTTCTGCTGGAGCAAACCCACCATAATTGCCAAAACTACTAAAGGGTAAAACAGGAGCTCCTTTGAATCACATCAAATGCAATTAGTACACCATCCACCCTAACCGCAAAAAGGAAACTTAGACCCAAGTGCAGCTTTTGGAGGCCCCCGTGAGGGCCACCAGTGTCACGAAACTAATTTTGCCATCTGTGACACATGCTACATATGTGTAAACATACAGTGCTACCTCACTCCTGCTGGAGCAGAAGATTCCTCTGACCATATGCATGATTTGCTTGCAGCCTGAACAACGCATGCGCGCACACACACACACACACACACAATCCACTTTGCATTAATTAGAAAATGTCATATTTGTTCAAAGAGTGCAGCATTGGCACTCAGTGGGTTAACAAGGCTAGGGAGGCAGCTGGTGCTTTCATACTCCAGCACTGAATCAAGCAACACAATTTCCAGGAAGATGAATATCCGTTACCAAGTAGCGCAGCAGAGCCCAAAGCCTGTTCAAAAGGTTTTTATTATTTTGTATTATTTTTGATGATGTGGTTTTATTACTTTCAATGAACTGGAGTCTCAAAGGTGCCAGCGAATAAGGGATGCTGTAAAGCTGCACCTTGTAGGTTTGTTTCAAGATGCATCTGCCAGCGCTAAAAGAGATGAAAGGGGAAACTGCTTAACAATGACCCCAGAGCCCAAACCCAGCTCAAGTGTTCCATGGGGCCTTGGCTGAAACAAAAGGAAGGTCTGAACAGCTTGCACTGGGACAGGATGGCGAGGATGAAAACTACACAATTCATACTCTCCACTGGGAATAGAAATCCATTTCCCAGATAGAGCATGTGACATGCATTATGCACTTTTAAAAATGCATTGCAAATATGCACAGACCTACAGACCTATGCGGTCCGAAAGAGGGAGTTGTGGGAACATATTTCTATCCATGGGTACCTAGAGACTTTTATCACCAGCCACAAGAGAAACAAAAGTAGTCAGAACTCAGTGAAAGGGCTGTTGGTTTTACACTTCTTCTTCTTTTTAATCCTGCAGGCTACAGCTCTCAGAGCTGTTCATGCTAAAATTAAGCAAAAAAACCAATGCAAAAATCTAAATAGGGACAGGGGATTGGTGGCCCTGCAGATGAAGTTGGACTACAGTTCCCGCCAGTAATCAGGGACGATGGGAGTTATACTCCAGCAATACAGTGGTACCTCTGGTTACGAACGCTTCTGGTTATGCACGCTTTGGGTTACGAGCTCCGCTAACCCAGAAGTACCCGGTAGTTGCTCCCGGTTGCGAACTTTGCCCTGGGATGCGAGCTGAAGTCGTGCGCCGGAGGCGGGCTTTCGCTAACGGCACCTCAGGATAAGAACGGTTTCAACTTAAGAACTGACCTCCGGAAGGAATTAAGTTTGTAACCAGAGGTACCACTGTATCTGGAGGGCCACATCCTAGCAAGAAAACAAGCAAACAAAAAACCAAGCAAAAAAAACAGCAGGAGCTATTTGCAACTGAAGACATCCAGATTACTTTCTGAATGAAATTGGGCTTCTGATGTAGAAACTGAGGCCAGAGCAGGGGTGCCAAATTGAATAATTTATTGGGGAGAGAGCAGATAAGCCCTGCCCTGCAATGCCCATCAACTTTTTTGGGGGAGAACTGGCCCCCTCAAATATTTCATTGGGGGAGTGAAGGGACCTCATCCCCTAGGAGTTAGCTCCTGTGGGCCAGAGATAACTTGGTTTCCGCACACACACATTTTTTCACACACTAACACCCTTGCCTGCTGAAGTGATGCAATCTTAGGAGCAGAGGACAACATACTATTTTTCTTTAATGTGGAGATAAGCCCTTCATCATCAAAGTGGTTGAGGAAAATAAAAGGAATTATGAGTGGTTGCCTGGAAACTGTGCAAGCACTTCCCCATTCTGCAATAACCTGGGAGAAATAAACAGGAAATGGATTAGCTAGCAGCTACCTGTGCGATTCTTCAAATCCTCAACTTGCCCCCTGCCAACTCCCAATTATTAAGCTTCCTGGAAGCACCAAGGCAGGTGTAAAGCTCCCGTGACAACAACTGCTGCTATTCTTGTCTGAAGAGACTGAAGATAACCTGGGATAGGGGTTTCTTTGCTGAGCCAGCTGGCAATCCTTCTTGGAAGAGTTGAATCCAGGGTCTGCCAGTTGCTAACCACTGTGTAAATAATAGCATGCATTCTGATATGGTTAGAGTTCATAATTCATAGCAAACAAGCCATGATCTGAGATAGTAAAGAAAGATGTGTGGTTTACATGCCCTGAGATTACTTGCCTGGGTAAGCAAGAATTGTTGATTCAGGATAATATGACTGAATCAATAATCTCCATTAACTCTGATCATGCCAACCTGCAGATCTAAGGCTGAAGGGTTGCTTTTGTTACAGCAAGGTAAGAGTTCCCCTAAACATACCTGTTAAGTTCCCATCTTATCTACTATTGTTCTCTGGGTTTTGGAATAGATGAAAACAGGAGAAACAGCAAAGAATAATCTCAAGACGCATGCTTTAGAGCTGTCAGTCCAAGTTACCTTTGTGAGATCGATGTTGATAAGGTTCCCTCTCAGATAAGAAGCTTGAGATGAAATTCCCAAAGTCAGGCAGCAGGTTAGTTGCAGAGCTCAAAACACACTCCATGTCTTCTGAACCTCTGTGATGTATTTCAACCACCAAAATAGTCATTTTCTTCCATTTCAAAACAGGGCTCACAATGCTAAACCTGCTGGGGCAAGTTGACTCAAATTCATATCTCTGGAATTAAATTAAGACTCAGTATCCTTCCAAGCCCTGGAGCTTGGTGTGAATGCACCAACCACAAGATTCAACTTGTATCAGAGGGTGCTTCCAGACAGTCACTCTTCAGGGACGGGATTCAACCACACGCCAGGAAATTATGGCTGCACAATTAAAGCTGAGGTGGAGCTCTTGCGAAACAAACTCGCTTCCCCAAACTTGCTTCACCTTCTACGGTAGTAAGTGCAATCTTCACTACCCAAATATGTGACTGTAACATCTTGTAGTTTCCTGGTGTGCAGCTTAGAACTCCCAGCATTGTGTAGTGGTTAAGAGCGGTGGACTCGTAATCTGGTGAACCAGGTTTGCTTCCCCGCTCCTCCACATGCAGCTGCTGGGTGACCTTGGGCTAGTCACACTTCTCTGAAGTCTCTCACTTACCTCACAGAGTGTTCGTTGTGGGGGAGGAAGGGAAAGGAGATGGTTAGCCGCTTTGAGACTCCTTAAGGGGAGTGATAAAGCGGGATATCAAGTCCAAACTCTTCTTCTTCTTCTTCTTCTTCTTCTTCTTCTTCTTCTTCTTCTTCTTCTAGGTTCCATAGGCTACTTTTGGTGAGCGGGATCCAGATTTTAGGTTTTAAAGTACTTCTGTTGCTGCTGTAATAACATTAGCCCTGGGACTGCTGCCGAGTTCTTTCAAGTTGGAATTCAAATCATGCGTGTGTTTTCTAAGACAATCTTTAGTGTGAACCTTGGAGATGCATACACATTCTGGCTGTGCATATTTCCTCCTTCCTGCCTGGTGAACAAATTACTCATTGCAACTTGATAAATGAAGGAATAGTGTAAACCCTCTTTATAGTTTACAGTTTTTCCGACTGCTTCGGTGCCATATGCTATAAATTCATGAAGCCAGTGTAGCGTGTAACAGGTTTTTTTGTTTGTTTGTAAATGTTATTTATATAGTAATCCCTGCATCTGTATGCGCCTGGGTATGATATATTTATGCCCATGTATATATGGCTGCGTTTCAAAGGCATTCTCAACAGATTCTTTCAGTGCCGTGCATCAAAGCCTAACAGGGTTGGATGGGAAGCATTTTTGCTCGACATCAGAGCCACTTAACACTGTAAGAGAACTAAAGAATTTTAATCACCAGTGACCAGAATGGTGAAGAATTAAGTATTGCAACTTCTGGATCCTCATTCATAACAACAACAACAACAACAATTTATTATTTATACCCCACCCATCTGGCTGGGTTTCCCTAGCCACTCTGGGCAGCTTTCCAACAGAATGTTAAAATACAATAATCTATTAAACATTAAAAGCTTCCCTAAACAGGGCTGCTTTCAGATGTATTCTAAAAGTCTGGTAGTTGTTTTTCTCTTTGACATCTGGTGGGAGGGCATTCCACAGGGCGGGTGCCACTACCGAGAAGGCCCTCTGCCTGGTTCTCTGTAACTTAGCCTCTTGCAGAGAAGGCCTTCGGAGCTGGACCTCAGTGTCTGGGCAGAACAATAGGGGTGGAGACGCTCCTTCAGGTATACTGAACCGAGGCCAAATATATCTGTAAGAGAGAGAGAGTTTACATGCCAGGGTTGAATAATATAAATTGAGAAAAGCTATAGTTAATTTCAGCAAGATGAGATGAACTTACATGTATCAAAAGGATACTGGGAAGGCAGCTTTTTTGAAATGAGGCTACGAAGAGGAGCTGGAACAGTCTACACCTGGATTCATAGGAAGCAGGTGTGCTCAAGAGAACAGAACTGGATCTGGACTTTGCAGTTCTGGTTTCTTACCATTGGCTCTCTGAGCAGAGTTGCACAGATTTGGTTTCCCAACTGCAAAATGTGGGGCGGGGGGGGGGAATCAAAATTATGTTCTGGTATATGTAATATATTAAACTAGTGATTATGCAGCCAATCCTTTCAGGTTATACTGTTTGTTTTTGTACAAACTGTGGGATGTTCAAAGCATCTCAACCCAAATTTGCTTAAAGCATTGGTATCTCTCCTTGGTTCTTCTCCGGGTAGGGAGTTCCACAGGACAGGGGCTGCCACGCTTAAGGCTGTGCCCCTAGTGATGGCCAACGAAACTTCAGGGGTGTGGGTAACCACTGGAAGTGCTCCATCAGAGAATCTCAGTGATCAAGGTGGAGTATAAGGAATCAGATAGCCCTCTTGGGCTCAGGTTGTTTAGGGCATTGCGAATTAACGCAAGTACCTTGAACCTGGCCCAGCAGCAGAGCATATGCCCGCGCTGCCCAGGGTGGGGTGGGGTGCAGGGGGTGCCCTCTCAGGCGCAAGCTAGTCACTCGGGTGCCCAGAGCGGCACGCGCGCCCTGCAGCCAGGGGGGAAGCGAGCCACCGATGGCGGACATTCGGTGCGCCACCCACCCGCAACTGCCAAATGTCACCCCCCTCATCGAAGACACCCAGGGCAGTCCGCCCCACCTCACCCCCTTCCTCCACCCCTGACCTGGCCTAGGAACAACTTAGCAGGCAGTGCAGCTCTCTCAGCCGCGGGATAACATGTTGCCAGTGTTCTGCTCCTTTGAGCAGTCTGGCTGCTGCATTCTGGACCAGTTGAAGCTTCAGGACCAGATACCAGGACAGCGCCACATAAAGTGCATGACAGTAATCAGAGCAGTACATGGTCCAATGTGGTCAGGCTGCAGTTGTCTATGAATGACTGCAGCTGGTGTGCTGGCCAGAGCCGGTAAAAAGCATTCCTGGTCACAGGGGTGATCCTGCTGCTGCCTCCCCCTCTCCTTCCCAGTCAATAGCAATGACTCAGCCTTCTGCTACTGGGGCTACCAGAAGGCATTTTGGGAAAGTCTCTACTAGCTCCCAGAAGCCCAGAGCCAGCCTTGTTAGTACTGTTGTAAGGTCAACACGCACACACAATTTGTTTTATTGCTTTATTGAACTTTAAAAAGAAAAAAAAAACATAACGTAAAATCAAAGTCATCCGTAACAAATAAACATCAAAAAATTGTCAATATCTATTACACTTTATCACAGTCTTCTTCTAGTTCCGTTGACTTCCCGCCAATTCTATCTAGCTTATTTATCTAGCTCACTATTTGTATCTATTTTAAATAATTGCTTAGCTAAGACATTGTACTTTCTTAGTCCTGTTCAATGTACCGGTATAACAGAAGTTATTCAAAAGCTGCCACAGATTTTATGTTGTTGCCATCTTTTATATAATTTTTAAATAAACCCATTTATTAAAAAATGATTGATCTCCATGGCCTCTTATTCTTCCTGATATTTTGGCCAGTTCTGCGTATTCCATTAGTTTTTGTTGCCACTTCAATTTTGTTAGTACCTTTTCTCCTTTCCAATTTGATGCTATTAAAATTCTTGCAGCCACTGTCGCATATAAACCAAAACACACCAAATTATGATTGGGAAAACTGGAGAAAGACAACGTGAAAGCCCCAGTCTGCTTTGCAAAGCCTCTTATGGCACCCTACTGCTCAATTCAACAAACCATTTTACATTTATTTACTGACTCCCTAGTTCATAAATGCCAGCTTTCCTTTATCAACTGTGCTTCATTGCTGATCTCTCTAGCAATAGATAACTGTGGTGAAGCCAGGCACATATTATGGAGACAAGAATGGTCCAGATGTTGTTGGTCATGAGATCGGATCACGTAAAACAGGAAACATGTGTAAGATAATTACAAATTGACTGATTTTCAACACACACACACACACACACACACACACACACACACACACACACAGTTTCCAGATGCAGTTGCTATCCTGTGCTGCTCTGAAAATGGAAAAAAAGAATTTGCTGCATCCTCTTATTTTGAACAAAAGCAGAATATGCAAAAATAAGTACAGAAACTATACATATAAATATAAAAAATACAAAATATGCATATCCTCATATATAGAAAAGTATATAAAGGTAAAGGTAAAGGGACCCCTGAACATTAGGTCCAGTCGTGACCGACTCTGGGGTTGCGGTGCTCATCTTGCTTTATTGGCCAAGAGAGCCGGCGTACAGCTTCCAGGTCATGTGGCCAGCATGACAAAGCCGCTTCTGGCGAACCAGAGCAGCGCATGAAAACGCTGTTTACCTTCCCGCTGCAGTGGTACCTATTTATCTACTTGCACTTTGACGTGCTTTGGAACTGCTAGGTTGGCAGGAGCAGGGACCGAGCAATGGGAGCTCACCCCGTTGCAGGGATTCAAACCGCCGACCTTCTTATCAGCAAGCCCTAGGCTCAGTGGTTTAGACTACAGTGCCACCAAACTGCAAACATTAGGCATGGTTCTGTGGTGGCTTTCCAGACACAGAGCAAGACTAAGTTAAAACAGATATTATGGACATGACCCTTTCTTGCATGAGCACATAATATGCTGGCACTGGGAGATCTCCACAGTGTTGGGATGAGGAACTTGTAGCTCTTCAGATGTCATTGGACACCAGTGCCCATCTTCCCTGACCAATGGTTGGGTTTGATGGGAGTTGGAGTCTGACAACATCTGGAGTGGCACAGATTTCACGTCTGCCCAACAGACATAGGAGCCAACTCCTTGGCCCCCACAATAAAATATTTGAGGGGGCCGCCCCCCAAGTTGATGGGCATTGTCATTCAAATGGTGTGTGTGCACCGTGTCATGTGGTCGATTATGCGGGGCAGGGCTTACCTGTCCCCCCTGCAATATTTTATTTAAGTTGGCACCCCTGTCCCCAAACAAATGAAAGCAACAACAATAAATAATCACTACGCTCAGTGTTGTGCCTGGGAAGTAAAAGCAATTTTGTTTTTAAAAATCACTTGCTGTTTAGTTTAGATTTTAACTAACCTCTTAAAGTGTTCCAGCTTTGGGATATTGTTATCACTGCTCTTGGGTTATTTGTGTGTTGGGGTGGGTAGGTTTTTACATGACTTTAATGTGATTTTTCATATTGATGTTGTGTGATTTTTGTATTTAAACATTTGGCTGTTCATGGCCTCGAGCATTTTTATGGGAAAGGCATCTAGTTAATAGACTTGGCGGGGAATAAATAAATCAGTTTGTTTCTCTGGCTCCTCTTCTTCTGTAGAAATATTTAACACTACAGTATTTCTATTTTCTCTGTATAGGAAACTACACTTGTAGCATCTTTGCAAGACACTTATTACAGCCGATAATTTATATGGCAATTTAAAAATTATGACTTTTACCCATGCGTCTTCAGAATAACCATGGTGTAAGATCAAGCATTGCAATTTCTATTTTACATGCTGGAAAATGATGCAATGTTATGTTTCATGCACAATTATTCTTTGAGACCACAGCTGAAAAAGACGACAACCCCTTTGATCTAAGCCAGTTTGTTCACTTCCTGGACCATCCTGTTTCTCAGTGAGTACAAATACTCCACAGGCAACTGAAGTGGAAACATAACAGCGTTTATGTTGTGTACATATTACATGAATCAAAGGCTTAATCTATGTCTTATGCAGAGCTCTGTGATCCTTTCCTCTACATTTTGTTTCCTTTTACTGCATCATGCTGAGCCATGGGCAGTGTGTATGGGATGGATGTTGGGAGGAAACCAACCATGCTTGCAATACATTACCTGAACCAGTTGGGGGCGATAGAAAGGCAATCCATTCTTCCCTCACTGATTCCTCTTTAATTAACCACTTGCTGGTGAAGCAGATCACTTCCGTTTAGACTTTACTTCCTGCTTCTTCCCCAAGTTAGTTGGTCCAAGACAGTATGAGTATGACGTAGCACAGGCATAGGCAAACTCGGCCCTCCAGATGTTTTGAGACTACAATTCCCATAATCCCTGATCACTGGTCCTGTTTGCTAGGGATGATGGGAGTTGCCGAGTTTGCCTATGCCCGACGTAGCATGTGCTGGTGCTAACTTCTTGGCTCTATCCTGGCCACATGTCAGCCTACACAGTACTTAGAATGACTTTGTTTGCTGTGCGTAATAAACCTTAAGTTTTAATTTCCCCTTCACCCAGCAGTCTTACCAGACTGTGCACACCACTGCAATATATTAACCAGCCACCTCCAATGGAGAGCAGTGTCTGGGGCGGAAGCAGTGAGGAAAGTAGGACAGAGCAAGTTGAAATGGTCAGTGTGTCAAATCGCAAGGTAAGTCGCAAAAGTAATACAATCACCAAGCAGGAACATAGGTCAGGGTTGGGTCAAGGGTCAAACCAGTAGGTCAGAGGCAAAGTCCAGTCTTGTACACAAATTTGTACATGGTCAAAGAATGACCCAGGGGTCAGGCTCAGAGAAGGAGAGCCAATCTGAATGCTGGGAACAACTGTGGGATGTGAAACACAGAGCAGTCAAATACAACATTCCTAGAGTGGACATAAAAGGGGATGTCTGGACCAGCCAGTCGGAACTTCCTGTTTCCTCCTGGGCTGGGACAAACTTCCTCTGCATGTGACTAGAGATGGGCGTGGCCTCACCTGTACAGGTAACAAAATACCTCAGCGGAGGCCACCATCTCTCTCTCTCTCTCTCTCTCTCTCTCTCTCTCTCTCTCTCTCTCTCTGACTCCTCATCGAAGAAGCAACATCTGCTTAGTCTGAGATGCTCTCTTGGCTTCCAGCCAAGAGAGGACAAAGGGACTATCTCCTTATGGGATAGATTCCAGGTGTATATATTTTGTAACTTAAGTCTGCCTTCTGGGATCCATTTGTGAACAGAATGTGAGTAAGCTATTTTATATACTTTTATACAAGACGGTGTCGTGTCTATTCTTTTTATGAGGGACTAAAGGGGAAATTACCAGGAAACTTATTTTAGAGGCTTATACAAGCCTGGCAAATGCTATCCGCTGTACAAGTTTAAAAGGGGAACGTTACTCTGCTAAATTGTAGAACTTGTTAACACAAGTTGGAAAGGATATAATTAAACAATATACTGTATATACTCGAGTATAAGCCGACCCGAATATAAGCCAAAAAAACCTGGGGAAGCTTCATAGGAGCCACTGCCTGCCTCACTCGAGTATAAGCCGAGGGCGGCTTTTTCAGCACAAAAAATTTGCTGAAAAACTAGGCTTATACATGAGTATATAGGGTATCCTTTCCTGCCTCCCTGAACATTCCCACAACAACAAAAGTGGTGACCTGACAAGGTTTTCAGGTGTCTTTGGGCTCCTTATACTATTCCCTACAATGAGTCAATGAGTCCAGGCTTTCAAGGTGGGGCTTGGTTGGAAAAAAGAAAAGACCCAACTGCATCAGAGCCCAAAGTGCTTGTCATTCCAGAGAACTCAGCTGCATCTCTATCCAGGTGTGTTAACTATAAGCAGATCATAAAGAGGGCTTCTCACTTTCCCCAAAATGCTTTTTCATCTATGTGACTAAGTTTCTCTCTATTTCCTCCCAGCAGATAAACAATCAGTTTGGAGGTGGCAAGGAGCATGTTCTTCACATAAATCAGTCAGTACACCAAATATCATATTCAGAGACCCATATTGGGGACCCCTGCTGTCAAACGTTAGGTGGTTGATGACTTGTTAGTGGTGGCATCTTGTTTTTGAAATGGCTTCGCCATAGAGATTTGCCTCATGCCTACTCCTATGTCTTTTTTGGCTCTGAGTGAAATCCTTTTTCTTTTTTCAGGCTTTCCAAATTTGTGCTTTATTTCACTACCATGATTTCCTGCTATTCTCTACCCTGATTTATTGTATTGTTTAAAATCGTTTTAGTGACTTTCTGCACTTGGATGTAGCAATATTGAAGGGCATATTTTATATATCTATAAAAATATAAATGATAAAACAATGACATGAGAAACAGCTGGAAGAAACAATGGAAGAAGGGTGTTCTTCCATTGATGCTGCATGCCTAGAAAAAAAAAGCAGAGAAAAACTAATGGAAGTCCAGAAACCACGTAATTTGAGCTTAATAGACAGTGATCCGAGATGCTCAGCTCAATTTCTGATGCTCTAGCATAGCCCTCACCAATCTACTGACTTCCAGATATTTTGGACCATGACTGCCATCAGCCACAGCCAACTCAGTCATAGTCCATCAACATCTGGATGGAACTAGATTGCAGAAGGCTCTCCTAGACAAAAGGGTTCCTGTGTTTCTTTACAGGAAAGTAGATTGGGGGGACTGTCTTGGGCATGAATCTGGCAGTAAGAGAAAGGGTCAAATAGTTCTCTCCCCAATGCTTTTCTGCTCCCCAGTCCTCTTCCACTTCTGACTACAGCCTCCAAGGCATTCCCACCCCCACCCCCAGTAAGCGACAACCACAAACCACTGGGAGAAAGACATCCCAATTCCTTGTTGTGTCTGGTTTGGACCTCATAAGAATGGATTATACTATAGCATATACTATTTAAAGCATCTTATCAGGGTCTTGTGTCATCATTGCATAATTTGATGAGCCAAAAGCAAGTCACACACAGGTACTCTGTGTGAAATGCTAAAAGGTTACAGAATTGTGCTCTGTTCAAGTCACGTGAGCTGGCAAATTAGCAGTGTCTTTCTTAAGAGGAAAAGCTGGCTTAAGAGGAAAAGCTTTCTTAAGAGGAAAAGCTGGCCTAAGAAAGATCAAGAGAGAACATCAGCGGGGATATACAAATCATGCTTCTTTTCTGGTTAGGTTGGCCTACCACAGTTTTCATTTTTTTTGAAATGTGCTCCACAAGGAAATGCTTCACATTTATTGAAACAACGTAGGGCCATTGCCTATTCATGTTTGATTCATCTCTCTCTCTCTCACTCTCTCTCTCTCTCTCCTCCCACCTCTCTCTTTCGAAAAAGGTTGGGGACAAAAATATGTCACTTTGGAATATTTTCCCATTATTCGGCGGTGTCAGATAAGTGCGAAGCACAACTCCCTGGCACACCATCCCTCCTGACATTTGATCAAAACAGCTGACCTAACATTTGAGTACTGACACTTAAATTATGGGGGCAGCTTCTGAAAAGCTAAATGCTCCCCTTTTACTCTTGTACCTCTCTGTCCTCTTCTCTGGCTAATGCTGCGACTGATGGTTCCTTGTCATGTCACCATCCTGTTAAAGTGTCAGCATGCAGAAAATTGTGCTTCCCTTGAGTGGTGGCCAATTGCCTGATGCCAGTGCAGAGACAGTTTCTGTTTCTTCACAAAGCACTGGGGGCGGCGCAGCAGAGAGGCCCCCGGGGTCCCTGTCTTTTCTTCTCTATAAGATCATGTTGGGACCGTCAAAAGGATTGTGTGAGTGGGACAGGGTATGAGGGCTACAGCCGTGCTGCCCGCAGCTTTGGGGACATGCAATCCTTTGCAAATATAGAGTCTCCCTTCTGCAAACAGAAAAGGGCTCTTTCTGTTCATGGAAAGGTGCTGGGATCCACGAAGCTGGTCTGTGACTGTTTAAATAAATGAAAAAGAGTGCTGGGATCCAGCAGAGGATTCTATAGAGGGGAGAGGCGATTTCCCTTTCCCACTGCAGACTTCCCCACTCCCAACACTTACTCCTACACTGTGCTGGGGGGTCTCCAGAACCTAATTGAGCATGCTTTCTGAGGGCAGAAGTGGCTGGAGGGGAAGAAGGATTCTGTGAAAAATGCCCCTCTCCCTTCCTCTGCATCTCAGTCATTTCCACACACACAACCTCTAGATCTATGCTCCCTACTTCTTCAAACCCACCTCCCCCACCCCCTGGTTTATCTTAGCAGCTCTGCAGTCTCAATTTCACTTTCTGTAACTGGTGAAATTCAGTGCAAGGACTACTAGACTAAGGTTACCAGACGTCCCCGGATTTACAAATCGGTCCCCTGACAAAATCCTATCATTCCGACTGAAGTTGAAAAGTGTCCCTGGATTCACTGGAAAAAAATCTGGTAAACTTATACAGTGGTACCTTGGGTTACAGACGCTTCAGGTTACAGTCTCCGCTAACCCAGAAATAGTACTCGGGTTAAGAATTTTGCTTCAGGATGAGAACAGAAATCATGCTCCGGCGGCGCAGCAGCAGTGGGAGAGACCCCATTAGCTAAGAAAACAAATGACAGGGCAAACTGCCCTTGGCTCAGTCTGGAACTCAGTAATAGTCTTGTCATTTTTCCAAGCCCAGTTCCAAAATTCAGAGACGTCACTGCATTCTGGATAAGATTTAGAAGATGTAGAACAGGGCTTGATCTCCTGACCCGGTGCTGTGGGCCTTGCAGTCTCACCTGAGCCTTCCACCCTCTCTATCCACAAGCACATCAGCCTTGCTGCACCATAACAAGCAGCCTTATTATTGTCCACACCAGGGTCAGTCAGTGGTGTGCCCTCCAGAGGTTATTGGACTCCAACTCCCATCAGCCCCAGCCAATGACCAGGGATAATGAGAGTTGTAGTCCAATGACATCTGGATGACGCAATGTTGGCTGCCTCTGGTCTACGCTGAATGGCAGTGGCTCTCCAGAGCAGGGGTAGGCAACCTAAGGCCCGTGGGCTGGATGCGGCCCAATCACCTCAATCCGGCCCTCGAACGGTCTGGGAATCAGCGTGTTTTTACATGAGTAGAATGTGTCCTTTTATTTAAAATGCATCTCTGGGTTATTTGTGGGGCATAAGAATTCGTTCACCCCCCCCCCCCAAATAGTCTGGCCCACCACATGGTCTGAGGGACGGTGGACTGAAAAAGGTTGCTGACCCCTGCTCCAGAGTTTCAGCTGGGCGACGTTTTCCTGGAGATGCCGGCAATTGAACCGGGGACCTTCTGCATGAAAGGCAGATGCTCTACCATTAAACTACAGACCTTCATTTACTAAACTGCACCAGGAGTGTGATGCCTATACGCCCTGAGACATTTACTTTTCAGGGCACCTGAAATCCTTACTGCATACCCAGGAGCCTGGAAAACTACATGTCACAAAGCTCTGTGAGGAACTGTGCATGCTCAGAAATAGTGACATGAAGGGGGGGGGGTTAGAGTCTAAACTGACTCATAAAAATGACTGTACTTTAACATACTACTATCATTATTATTATTGACTGCTCCTCACAATTTCATCTATTTTTGTTGTACTTGTGGAGGCTAATCACAGGCTCTGGAGCTTCCCTGGGATTTCCCACAATTCCTGGAGCCTTAAAAATCACCCTCTGGGGGTGTTTTCACAGCTCTGTCTGAGCTGTGATTACTGTCTATGACTTGAACAAAAAATAGACTCAAGCTGAAAAGGAAAGCAACACTTTACTGTGATTTGCTTAGCTGGTCAATGAAAGGTTGTCCCTCATGGACCATAATTTTGCATATGAGCCTACAAAACAGCCTGAACGTTGCTTAGCAAATGCACCAGCAAATTCTTAGTTTACCTTGTGGGAGGGGGGCAGATGAATTATGCTCATGAGTTGGTCGGATTCATATTCACTACCAGATAATGACAAACCTTGGTGACATCACCACTGAGGAACTTGGTTTTGCCTTAATAACATAAGAAGAGTTGTGCTGGATCAGGCCAAAGGCCCATCTAGCCCAGTATCCTGTTCTCACAGTGGCCAACCAGATGCCTATGGGAAGCCCACAAGCTGGACCTGAGTGCGGGTTCTTCCAAGTGTTTTGGAGAAAGGCTCTTGATTTTGTAATGCAACTGAGCATTATTCATATTCTAGGAAAATGTTTCCTTTGGGAATATTGCTATTTATGAGTAAAGTTTTCATTTGTCTTCCTAGTTCTGCTTCTCTTCCTTCAATGTTTTTCCTTTCTTTCCTTTCGATCTAAATGCACTTTCCTTTCCTTATCAGTTCACAATTGTTCTGAGTCTAACAATGTATTCTTATATCATTGTAATCCACCCAGGGACCTTATGGCGAAGGGCCAGGAAGAAATCTAGTCATCAACACCATCATCATCATCATCATCACAACAACTAAAACCACCACCCTGAGATAATAATAACACAAAAAACAACAATTATTATTATTACAGGGTTCTTTTTTTTTTGGTCTCCTATCTCTTTTCCCTCTTTCTGCTACAGCTAAATCTCACAATTTTCAACTTTTTCGATATCTCTCATCCACTTTGTTCTTTGCTTTCAATTGATACTAGAAAGATTCTGCTTAATTCTCCTATAGTGTCTAGACTGGTAACGATTATCGTAATGATCTTTCTATCTGGCCTTCCCTTTTTCTTACTTTCAGCTGTTTTCCTCCATTTTAATTTCTGCAGCTCATTTGTTTTTGTTCCTCCACACCCGCCCCCGCCCCCCACTCTTCAGCCCTCCCAACTCCTCATTTTATCCAGGTTTTTCTTCTCTCTGCCCTGCATTGAATTCCATTTCTCTAGGATTCAATTTAAACTTCTTTTGTTAACTTATAAATGTCTTCATACTCCGAGTCCTTCTTATCTTTCCACTTTCTTATTTCTTTATCCTCCCTCTTGCTCTATCCGCACAGAGCTCTCCACACACAGAGCTTCTTGTCAAAACCGGCATCTCTTCTGTTATTTGGGTTGGCGCCCTTTCCCCTCCTCTCATTCCTTTTCTCTGGGATGCCCTGCCTCTTGATTAGAACATCTCCATCAGGTTTGGTTTTTTAAACAGCGGCGGAAGAAGACACATTTGTTCCCCCGCCCTGGCCGCCGTCAATTAGTTTCCTCTTCCCCATCCTTCGCTTCCCTTTGTGTTCCTTCTAGATCCTTCATTTCCTTTCCCCATCAGATTGTAAGCTTGCTCGCAGGGCTGGTCCTTCGTTTAATTTACCATTCAGTGCTCCTGAAAACATCTCACAACCGCTAGCTGTTATTGTATTATTTCTCTTGCTTCATCCTTCTGTGCAGCCTTGTTTAAACACTGCGCCTTTATTGTTATTATTCAGGAATGCAGGCCACATTCAGGAGCTATAGGTAGTGGCTTCCTATGGGGTTCAGGCAAAGCGAGCCTCCCCGTTGCCTGCACTCTGATCCTTTTAACTGGAAATGCCAGCGATTGGACCTGGGGGCCTTTCTGACATGCAAAGCACATGCTCTCCCGCTGAGCTGCGGCCCCTGCCCTCGGCTCTCTGCTAAGCCAACGTTTGGCTCCCCCACCGTCTTGTGTCAAAATGGCCCCCGTTGGCTGTCCCAGTGCAGTGGCAGCACAGCCCAGGGCTCTGCCCTCTCGCCTGCCTGTTAAACGTGGGCAAAGGAAGCCTCGCCAAATTGCATACGAGAGCGTAACCTGAGAGAAGCGCGGTGGCATTGCTCTAGGGAGGGTCCTGCTGTTATTAAATCTTGCCAGCCAGCCAGAGACACTGTGAGGCTCTCCTGAAGAACTGAAGTGATAAGTGTTGCTGTTGCCCTCATGCCACCCCTGACAGTAACAGCTGCTGTTACCAAGCCAACGGTTAAAAGCAGAGGGGCGGGGGGAGAGAAAACCTTCCTGGAACACTAGCATTAAAAGTGCAGAGATTTATTCTAATGGATTTTACTACAAGCTCTAGAAGAGAGTTTGTGTAGATTTTGGGCCTCTTGGCTTTTTATTAGCTACTAGTCCAATAGCAACTATTACTTTCAGCTTTGCCTCCAGTAGTACTTCTTCTTCTTCTTCTTCTTCTTCTTCTTCTTCTTCTTCTTCTTCTTCTTCTTCTTCTTCCTGAGCATTGCTGCCAAATGCTTTCTTCTTCCACTAAGCTCATCTCTTGTGCCTTTACAAAGCCCTGCATGATGGGAGTTGTTAATTCAAATAATCACCATCTTACTTTATTGGCAAATATGCACATGCATGCAAACTGCTCACTTGGATCAGGTAAATAGCCCATATTTTCATGTCCTTGTCTGGGGGTAAATCACTGTCTTCATTTTGGCTCTGTTTTTTCACTGTGGAGGTGGCTTCTTCAAATGTTGTTAATGTGGGTTGCTGCAGAAATCATTCTTCAGGAGTTGGGATAGATGATTCAATTTTGGGTTTTCTCTGTTTTTCTAGTCTTAAGTTCTGTCCCCCACATTTCCACATTACTATGTGAAGTTTTTTTTTAAAGTCCTCAGGAAAATTAACCAAGAAAGATCAACCCATGCAACCACTGGATATAACTCAGAGTGATATTGGCCCATGTGCTGGGGCAGAGCCCCCCTGACAGCTTACCTGGATGCAGAGGGGTGGGGCAGTGGTGAGGTCAAGTTTGTGTGGATGCAGCCTTGACAATGTTGCCTCCCTGGCCCACCTCAGTGCTGCCTAGGTAAGCAACAGCAATGCCAGTGTTGGGTGGGCACAGCTCTGTGGCTTTGCCTCCCTACACCAGATGCTACTGACTCCAAGACTCTAATGCACACAAATCTCAATGCAAGCACATAAAGAGCAAGGCTGCATGTAGTGCAGAGCCTGACATTTCATAGCAGGGTTGATAATAGAGTGCAGGACAACCATGCTTTTCTAGTGTATCTTTAACTCAGAGAAACAGGTCCTTATTTGCATTCAAATCAGTGCTGAGGAAGCTGCTGTGGACAAAGCAGAGTTTTCAGCAATGTGTAATGCAATGTGTAAGTACGTTTCCAAGCACAATTCAAAGTGTTGGTGCTGACCTTTAAAGCCCTAAATGGCCTTGGTCCTGTATACCTGAAGGAGCGTCTCCACCCCCACCGTTCAGCCCGGACACTGAGATCCAGCGCCGAGGGCCTTCTGGCGGTTCCCTCACTGTGAGAAGCAAAGCTACAGGGAACCAGGCAGAGGGCCTTCTCGGTAGTGGCACCCACCCTGTGGAACGCCCTCCCAGCAGAGGTCAAAGAGATAAACAACTATCTGACATTCAGAAAATACCTCAAGGCAGCCCTGTTTAGGGAAGTTTTTAACCTGTGATATTAATGTATTTTAATATCTGTTGGAAGCCACCCAGAGTGGCTGGGGGGACCCGGAAAAATGGGCGGGGTACAAATAATAAATTATTATTATTATTATTATTATTATTATTATTATTATTATTATTATTATTTATTAACTTTGCTAACCTGGCACCCGCTAGATGTTTTGGACCACAGTTTCCATGATGGAAGATGCAGATGAAAACATCTGGAGAGAGCCCCAGTTTGGTGAAAGCTGGTGTAATATACAGTGGTACCTTGGTTCCCAAACGGCTTAGTTGTCGAACAAATCGGATCCTGAATGCCACAAACCCGGATGTAAGTGTTCCGGTTTGCGAACGTTTTCCGGAAGCTGAACGTCCAACGCAGCTTCCGCTTGAGTGCAGGAAGCTCCTGCAGGCAATCAGAAGCCGCCCTTGGTTTTCGAATGGTTTCGGGAGTCGAACGGACTCCCGGAATTGATTAAGTTCGAGAACCAAGGTACCACTGTAATGGGGAGAGGGGAGCAGTGATCCTTGCTGTAAAAGCAGACTTTTTGCAACAGTATTCCCATTTGCATCTGTGAAATGTTGCAGTGTATCAGTGTTGCTGCATACATTTGGAGCTTTAGTTACCTCTTCTGCTTCCAAACTGGCATGAGTTTCCTCTCACACTCTTCTTATCATGGCACAGGTCCCAGCTGGTCTGAGGCACAAGCAAAGCACCTCTTAGTTATTGAACCTAAAAAGAGCTAGTCTGGTCAAGTGGTGGTGTGTGGTGATGTTAATGCAAATACCTACACTGTGGACCTTGAAGGCTATGGCAAACCCTCCCAGCAGTTTTGACAGAGGGATTAGGTATCTATAGAAAAGAAAGTCAGTAACTGCCAGCTAGCTGATTTTGCCAAACGCTGCCGCCAGTTTGTGACTGGCTCTGCCCCTGCACCAACGTTTTGTGACAGGCGGGCCTTAGTAATTTTTAGTCCTCTCAAGTGGGCCCTGGAGATAGAAAATTTGAGAGCCCCTGGGTTAGAGTGTTGGGCTAGGACCAGCAAGATGACTTGATTCTAATCTCAGGGGCTCAACTAAGTCCTACTCAGAGTAGACCCATTGATATTAATGTGCCTAAGTTAGACAAGCCCATTTCTCTGAGTAGGGCTAGCAGCAAATACCGCCTCTGGCTTCTAAACTCTGCATTGACAGGGAACTCACCAAGTGACCTTGGACCAGCCTCTCTCTCTCTCTCTCTCTCTCTCTCTCTCTCTCTCTCTCTCTCTCTCTCTCTCTCTCTCTCCTATTTTATGAGGTTGTTGTGAAGATAAAAGGAAGGAAGAGGACCACATAAGCTACTGCAGGAGCCTTGGAGAAATGCTGGTAGAGAAAGGTAATATATATAAACCGCAGCAGCGCCCACCATAAATTATTCTTTTATGTCTGCTGTGATCATATTTGGCTCTCCTTCCAATAGTCTCCAAGTCCTCCACAAACCCCATTAATCCATTGTTTAATTAGACTTAAAGCACACTCTGATCCTTTACAAAACAGCTTTGTGTCTTCTTCATGCTTCGTGTTTCGAACGGACAGGTTACAGTTGCGATGCAGATAAGGCAGCATAATCTTTCTGCATGCGCCGCCCGTGTTGCTCGAAAACCCATTTTCACTTGTTTTCTTTCAATATGAATAATTTTGGGAGCTGGTTTTAAAAGAAAAATGCTTTTCCTGCGCACTTGCTTATTTTGTTGTCGGTGGCTGGAAAATTAAAGTACAAGTGCTTTATCTGCATTACAAACACTATCTCAAAGTGCTGGGGTGCTTTAATCTATCTTCCAGAGTGTGTTTTAGTTTATTATTCATGCTTGAAGGGCTTCATCTCAATACTTGCATGAGTTACCATAGGCACGAGGAGCCAGGGTGCCCTCGCTATAGAGGCTGGGGCCAAATGGAAACTGATGTCATCTGAAGTAGACAGGCAAGTGACACATAAAATTCAACTCTGAGATGATTAACAGAGAGATATGGGCCTGCTTCTTGCATTATGTTTTAAAGACACAGCACACACTCTCGGAAATAAAACATTTCTCTTCTTCTTGCAGAGAATGGGCCTTTTCTTCAAGCATGCAGGGAGATCTTTATTAGGTTTGGATGTCTATCTAATGCACATTGAAACCTTGCATCTCATGCCATCACCTGGTCACTTTGGCTTGGAGCAATTGAAGAAATCACAGGGAACTGCCCTGTCAGACCCTTGGTCCATCTAGCTCAGGACTGTCCATATTAGTAACAGCAGTTGTGGGTTTCAGGCAGGATTTCCCCCCAGCCCTGTCTGGAGAACCTGGGGTTTGAACTTGGGACATCTTAATGCTGCCCATGTTTTCAAATAAACTTAATTTTCCTCCATATATTCAATAAACATTTTCCAATCTTTAAATGTATGTTCTTCTTGTTCTCTTATTCTATATGTTAGGTCCACAAGCTGCACATATTCCATCAATTTAAGTTGCCTATCTTCTTTAGTTGGGACTTTGCTTGATTTCCATTTTGGGGCTAACAAACATGAGCCACAGTAGTGGCATACAGAAATAAAGATCAGGGGACAACCTTTTGCATGGTATTGGTCAAGGAGTCTTCAAAAATCACATTGCAAGTGCTTTTTGTAGAAATGTGAGAATTGACCTGGGGATTGCATCAAAACACTGTCTTTCCTTGGGTTCCTGCACTGTAGGAACCTAAGGAAGTGTGTATCACTGGAGGAACTGTGGTGGTGAGCCAAGAATATATGCAATGCAGGTGGCGACCATTTTGCATGGGGTTTCTGTTCCTGGTTCCTGCATGCATCAGCGGAGCACACATATGCCCGTCCCGTTATGCCCTGTATTGCCCCATTCTGCCCCTGTTTTGCCCTCTTCTGGGTACAAAAGGAACTGCACAGCAGCGGTCACACGTCAATTGGAAGTGTACAAAATGGTCTATACAAAGTTATGGAAGTTACATAGGCCTACCCAGTTCAACCACCATAACTTCTCCCAAAGAAATGTAGCTTGGTGAGCTCTCTTAGGGCAAAACTCTATCTCACATTAGCTACATAGGTGTGCCTATTTTTATCTTTGCAAACTGCCTAGTGAGTATTGTAGTTAAGTGGTACATAAATTGTTTAAATAATTATGGAAATAAGAAGAAGAGGAAGAAGAGGAAGAAGAGATCTTATATTGGAAGCAAAACCAAGTCAGGCAACATCCATCACCCGTACAATTATCAGTTACATCTCCCACTGCTATTGCCTCTTTGCTGTCCCAAGAAACAAGAGAAAAAGCTGTGGCACAGTGTTACAGATGAGCACTTCTTCCTCACTTATGCACTTATGTTCTAGCCATCCAATCAGGAAGCATGTTGTACTGCTATCTAACCTTCTTATTGGCACCCAGTTCAAAGCTACAACATTTCATGGTTCATTCAAGGCAAATTGCACAGCTGATTTGCAACAGCAACAGCCACTGCCCGAAATGGGCACCGTGGGGAGACACTTGCGTTCAACACAAACACAGCTAATTCCTACATTGATGTGGCTGCCTAGAGACATTTACTGAGAAGTCAGTTGCAGTGTGACTTATTTCCTGTAGATATGCTCAACTACCCTGTAATACTCAGGCCTTTTGTGTTTTACTCTTCCAACATAAATTCTAAGGAAAGGGTAAATGCTGACCAAACTGAGTGCTGAATCATGGCCAAGAGGCAATCTGAAAGAAGCGGTGGGGATTGTTGCCTGGAAGCATGAGCTGCCCATAGGTACATAATCACAAAGCTCCACCACGCAGATATGGCAGAGGTTAAGAACTGGGCAGGCAGATGAGGAAGCGGGAGCCAAATGCCAAGAAGATGAAGGTGGTGGCCATCTGGCTGCTCAAAGCAGAAGTCGGAAGATGACCTTGGTAGTTCTACAGCAAGATATATGAATGGGAAAAGAGGTGACTGATTCAGCAGATGGATTCTGTTTGACTCAGAGAAAGGGAGGGAGGGAAAGTAGAGAAAGGCAAGGGAAGAAGTTCAAGAAGGAAAAGAAAAGTGGGATAGGGTATAGGAATGAAAAGAGGCCAGGAGCCAAAGAGGTAAGGAAGGCTGTAGTTGTCAGCTGTGGGCTGATGGTTGCTTTGAATGTGATGTCCTTATATTCTATTCTGTTCTATACAGGTTTCCCCAACATGGTTCCAGGGCATTTTTTTTTAGCCGGAACTCACCAGAACTCAGTTCTGGCACCTCTCAGGTGGACACCACTGCCATTATAAGCAAACAAGGAAGGCATGCTTGGTGAGTTCTGGCAACCCTTTTTCTAGAAAAATAACACTGCATGGTTCCCTCCAGACATTTTGAATTATGACTCCCATCAGTCTCAGAGCCAGTGCTCAGGATTGATGGCAGTGGTCGTCCATTGGGGGTTGGGAAGGCTGTTCCACACTGTAGTGTGCCAATAGGCTGTGATTTAAATTAGGGGAGGGACAGTGCAGAACATCACTTCCTTCTGGACAACCAACCCTCTCCCTCCACCCAAGGACTGACATTACTCAAGATATCTCATAACGATCACTTTCCACCTGCCATTTTCTAACAGGATCAATGGTAACACAGTAGAGTATTGAAATTCTCTTAAGTTCATTTTGTTTTTATATGGCCGAAGTCAGCATGTACAACCAGTGCCATTAAAAATTGATAATTCCACATAGTAGAAAAAAGATATCAAAAAGCATAATTTAATACATCCTCATTGGAAATGTTATGAATTGCTCATGTCCTCCTGCTATATGCCCAATAAACCTAATTATCACAGCTGTCTACTTTTAGAAAGTTATCTTTGCAACCAAAAGAATTCTCTCTCCTTCCCCAATTCTCTCTTCTTCCTTTCTTTAAAGAAAATGAAAAGTGAGAGGTTTATGATCCTCCCTGGTAGATTGTTGTTGTTGTTTAGTCGTGGCCGACTCTATTTGTTATTGTATTCTGCCAAATCGAAATACTTGTAAGGCAGCAGATGTTGTGTGGGTGAGAAATCACAAGGATGTTCTTTAGGCTTTTCTGCAACTCAACCTTTTCAGGCCCTCTCTCTCACTCTTTCTGAGGCTCTCAGGCCCAGGCCCTGCCTGAAGCTCTAGATCCTGTATCTGCTTCATTGCAGAGCCTTGGCCAATAACAACCACAGGGGTCTTCCCTTCCACTGATTGTCCATTTAGGCACTGCAGGAGTCCCAGGTATTGTTGCTGTGGGTTCCATTGCTTCTTCGCTCCAGCTGGTTAAGGCTTCTGATAATGCTTAGTGTGTGTTTGCAAATGTACATGTGTATGCATGAGTGCATGCACATTTGTGACCAGGAGGAAGCAGAACAGCAGGCCCTGTGAGTGGCAAAGCAAGGTGTGGCTACAATAGGGATGGTAGGGCAGGGGTGAGCAGGAATCTCAGCTAAAGCATCCAACCTCTGCTTAAAAACCTCCAAGGAAGGAGAGTCCACCACCTCTCGTGGGAGTCTGTTCCACTGTCAAACTGCTCTTACCGTCAGAAAGTTCATCCTGATGTTTAGCTAGAGTCTTCTTGCTTGTAACCTGAATCCAGTAGATCAGCAAGGGTTTCTGACTCACAATAGCAACAAGAAAAATGTCTTTCCCCACCTAAATTAGGTAGCTGAAATGAAGATATCTCACCAGACATGGACTTTGGCATGCAGTTCTGCTACTGAGAACAAATTCCCAGGCGCAGAATGTGCTCAGAGTCCCATTGTTAATTAATTCTGTCTTTCTGCGTGTGACTCTGGTTGTTAGATTCAGTAAAAAACCAAAGGAAATCCCAGGTAGAAGCCTGTTCTAGAGGATGAGGCAGAAGCTTCCTCCCAGGCCAGTTGGGTTTGATGGAGCCTATAGGCCATCTCCCTCAGGCAAGACATATGTTTTTAGTACTTGTCCATTTCACCTGTTTCATTACTGTGACTGCAAATGAGACACGAGGCACCTGCAAGTTTCTATCGACTTTGTTGAGTAGGAATGGCATAGCTCATGTTTATCCCATAGCGACACTGTTCAGCCCCCTGTGCAAATAACAAGTGACTAATCTCATCATGGACCTCTGGAGGTTGCTGTCTGTTTGCCTCCTCCTCCTCTGCATCATCAGGCATATGGTTTCTCCAGAGTGGTGGTGAGACTGAGCATCGTTCCCCAACACACACATACCAAGTGGCATAGCATTTCCTTCTTGGAAGGGTGCTTAAGATGTAACCAAATACTAATGCACTAAACAAATGATGCACTAACCACCCCATATAAGAGGATATAAGATGTAAGCCAGGCATCCCCAAACTTCGGCCCTCCAGATGTTTTGGACTCCAATTCCCACCATCCCTGACCACTGGTCCTGTTAGCTAGGGATCATGGGAGTTGTAGGCCAAAACATCTGGAGGACCGCAGTTTGGGGATGCCTGATGTAAGCAAATAGTAGCTTACTTGCCACCAGACTTAAGTTACTCCCCTGAATAAGGGAACATAAGATAAAGGGTCCAGCAAGGTGTTAATTTGGGATGGGTGTATGCACCCCCCCCAGTATATCCACAATGTGATTGGGTTCAAAATGCCAGCCTGTGTTCTCCTCTCTCCTTTAATCCCAATTTACCCTTTCTGGAGGAAACCCAATAGGTTAAATAAATAAATTAAAAGGTTGCCAAAGAACTGTTTGCAACATCTGAACGACCTCTTTGCAATATTAAGCCCCCACCTGGAAGCATTCACAATCCTTTTTGTTTGCTTTTTTTTTGAAGGGAGGGGGTAGCTAGGTCTGGCATTCCAAAACATTGGGGCAGTGCAGTTCCAGCCATTATCAGCTGTCACAATGAGCAAACAGGAGCTATACACGTGGGCCCTGTATGGATTGTAGGGCTCTGAGCATTTCTCCTTGCTCATCAAACTTGTTGCATCGTCGCACTGAGGCAAGATGCATTGGGCAATGTGGGGAATTAATCGATGAGAAAATTAAAAACTCTCTCTCTATCACACACACACACACACACACACACACACACACACACACACACCAAACACCTCCCACATATCTAATTGGACTGTGGGCAGCAAATTAATAGGAAAGCTGCTGGCTGCTTCTGAAATCACAGGAGCTGGCAATCCTACAATGGAGCTGCTTGGACTTGTTCCCCCGCCCCCATCTCATTTGGAAATTTAGTGACAGAAGGATGATTTCAGGCTAATTCCTCTCTGGAATGCTAACATACAAGCACCCAGAAACTGACATTTTACACAAAGCAACGCTTCATCCAGACAAACAATATAGCTGGGACGTGATTGCAGAGCAAGCTTCCTCCTTTCTCTCCCCGGCCCCCTCCACCCGCCAGGCATTTTTCTGCCGCCACCTGCGATAGCAAATCAAAATGTTCAACATATTGCATCCTCGAAATTAAGCAATATTGGATTGAATGAGTACGTCCAGCGCTTTTAATAACTCCATGTTAATGTACAAAGGATATGAAACCATTATGCTAAGAGAATCTCGGTCAAGGATATCCGACCCAAAGTTTGACCTACTGAATAACGCGGCAGGCCCCTTAATGGGAAGAGCGTCCTGTTAAGTAAAAGAGCTCACCTCCTGTCACACAGAAAATTGAAATTTAAAAACAAACTTGCAATAGTCACCGAGGGGAGACACCCTTCAGAGGCTTGGAGGTCAGATCAGAAACTACTGCAAAGCAGCAATGTAAGAACCACAGAATCTTTACTTCCTGGGAACTACAGGTGTCTAAAATCTTGGCCCAGCTTTTCAGCTGCCCCTTATTTATCTACCATTACCTATGAATCTTATAGATGGGCATTTTCCAGAGCCCGTTTTGAGGCACTACCTACAGCTGTACTATACGGTAAATTCCTGCGGGTACCTATCCATGAGCGCCTATGTCCGTGCATGACCAATAAGGTGGAATCTGTTACTCACATTCTATTATTCTGTGAACTTTACAGTGAAGAACGACCTCGACTTATATTACCCCTTTTATCAAAATTTACACCCTTGCAACACTACTTGGAATTCACCCCTGAAATTCTTCGCAAATTTCTTTTGGAAGATTCTCTGAGCTCAGTATCTTATGCTGTGGCAAAATTTTGCACCTTAGCTCAGAAAACGTAAATCTCTTTTATTGAAAAACACACTATAAATTCCTTTTGCGTCATTGATCTTCTGTTCTGCCCTTTGGATTTTGATTCTTTGTGGTGGTGTTGCTGATTCTTTTGTTTGGAATCACGTTGTTTTGTGTTGCTGGCTTTTGCTGTAATAAAATTGATTGATTGATTGATTGATTGAAGAACCACAGAACCCTAAATCTGTAGCAGACTGGTGGAGCTTTTTCTGACATAAGAGTTCTAATCTGTAGCAAATCCAAACTGTTAAAAGAACCTAGGATAAAAATTGCAACAGCAATTTTTAAGTTTTTTGATATTTCAGAGGGAATTGGTGGATATTTTGGGGGCAGGGAAACTCTCAAAATGCTTAAATTCACTTCCTTTTAAGATCTACAGATGGAACCAGAATGGTCTGTGTGGAGAAGCATTTGGGATCCTGAATTGCACTGTGGGCTTGTTGAAAGACTGCTTTCCATTAATCCAGACATGAGAGTACCCGGGCTGCACCAAATAACATCATATCGATGAATGGCATGCAAAACCACAGCCTTTGTTTCTGACATACTGTTAACATGGCTAATTCATGTAAATCATGTTTTGAACAAGTTTCAAAACCAAGGAGGCTCACCACAACCGAAGAGGGGTTTGGGAAACTAGTTTTCCCTGCAAAACCGCAAAACCCACAAGACATTTTGTTGCTTGGTGAAGGACAAGATGGCAGCTCCCCACAATCTATGTAAAAAAAACCAACCAGACTGGCAGTGGAATCTTTCTGGTGATGGGCCAGGGTCCTCCACTCCACCTGAGGGCATGTCATGGACGGGTTGGATGCAGAGGAATGGTGGGAAGAACCAGTTGGGCAACTACCAATGGAAGAAGGCTCAGAGGCCGGGAAGTGGTGGTGGGATGACAATGAGTGGTCAGAGGGAGAAGTGGGAGAGGACTGGGAAGAGGAGGTGTTGGAAGCTGAAGAGGTAACAGGGCTTAGTGATCTGGGAGATTCTGTGGCAGAGAGAAGTCCAGAATCAGAATCAGTTCGCGAGTGAGAGTAGGGAGGCCAAGAGCCAGAGATGGGTCAGGCTGGTGAAGAAGAAGAATAGAATCAAAGAATCATAGAGTTGGGTCATCAGTCCAACCCTCTGCAATGCAGGAATCTCAATTAAAGCATCCAATGCAGATGGCCATCCAACCTCTGCTTAAAAACCTCCATTGAAGGAGAGTCCACAACCTTCCAAGGGAGTCCGTTTCACTGTTGAACAGCTCTTACTGTCCGAAAGTTCTTCCTGGTGTTTAGTCACAATCTTTGTTCTTGTAACTTGAAGCCATTCTTGTAACTTGAAGTCCAACTCTCCAGAGCAGGAGGAAACAAGCTTGCTCCATCTTCCATGTGACAGCCCTCAAGATATTTGAAGATGGCTATCATATCCCCTCTCAGTCTCTTCTTTTCCAGGCTAAACATACCCAGATCCTTCAACTGTTCTTCAAAAAGCTTGGTTTCCAGACCCTTGATCACCTAGGTTGGCCTCCTCTTCGCACATTCCAGCTTGTCAACATCCTTAAATTGTGGTGCCCAGAACTGGACACAGTATTCCAGGTGTGAATACAATGCTACTATTACTTCCATTGACCTGGACACTATACTTCTGTTGATGCAGCCTTGAATAGCATTAGCTTTTTTTTTGCTGCTGCATCGCACTGTTGACTCATGTTAAGCGTGTGGTCCACTAAGACCCCTAGATCCTTTTCACATGTACTACTAGTAAGCCAAGTGCCCCCATCTTATATTTGTGCATCTGGTTCTTCCTGCCTAAGTGCAGAACCTTACATTTGTCCCTATCAAAACTCATTTTCTTAGTTTGGGTCCAGTTCTCCAATCTGTTAAGGTCATCTTGAATCTCGGTTCTGATTTCTGTGGCATTAGCCACCCCTCCAAGTTTGGTGTCATCTGCAAATCTGATGAGTGTTCCCTCAATTCCTTTGTCCAAGTCATTTATAAAGACATTGAACAACAACAGGCCCAGGATAGAACCCTGCTGCAACACACTCCCTATACCCCCTGTCTCCCAGAAGCAGAAGAGGGCTGAAATGGGCAGAGCAGTGACAGACTTCACACAGGAGCAGTCTCTTATTGCTTGAGAAAAACCCTGGAGACAACAGAACTTACAGACATGTAGGCTTGTGTGATTAAAGCAGATTGCAGTGCTGTCACCCTGATGTAACAAATTAATGTAAAATCCCACAAGCCATTGTCTTTTTTCCAGTTAGGAAAGTGATGGGGAAATGCACCAGAAAGTGTAGGATAAACAAGTGATTGACAGGAAGACCTATGATGCCTGAACAGGCAATTCGGGATGAAAGATCATTGCCACAAACAAATCTGAACAGATGCTTGGTAAATAGCAGGCACTGTATAACCTCCACATAAGCTTTGTGCAAGCAAATCAGGACGAATTTTCAATAAAGCAGCCAAGTGACACATTCACTGTCATGTCTGATTTTGCCCTATGTGTGAGTGCAAATCTGCCTGCTCTGTTGAAAACATGCCTCAAAACTCCCACACTTCCAACATTCCATTGGCTCATGGCATATGAGAAGTATGACAATATTCCCATTTTACAGGTGGCAGACTGGATCTGGGGAAGTGTGGCTTGCCCAAATCTATCCAGCCAATTCACTGTAAACTTGTTTAAACTCATGTCTTCCAGGTCCAATATGCCAGTCATTGACAGCCAAATTTAGGAGACAGCGAGGCTTTCCTCTTTCTCTTCAGACTTGCTTTGTTACAGGAACAAGCTGTTTCGAGACATTTTGTTCATACTTAAAAACCCTTAACATTAAAAGCAGGGAAGGGAGGGGAAGGGGCATGGCTTAGTAGTAAAGCGGGTGGTTAGCATTATGGAACCCCAGCATTTCTAGCAAAAGCAGAATTAGGGCAGCAGTGTGACTTGATAAGATCGCTGACTGAGACTCTGGACAGTTGAGACAATCAGGCTGCAGTCCTATATACGCCCAACTTTCTCTGCAGATTCTGAGCACTGAAGCCATTTAATAATGGAAATAACTGAATGAGAGAAAGCTTCAGCCACTGGGTGTCACTAACGTTCCATTGCAGAACCACCGCCACACACCTAAGTGCCACTTTTTATACAGAGCAGGGCAAGACGTAGTTGGCATCTCCACTGGATCTGATTCTTCAATACAATTCCTTCTGTACTCCTTTCATTAGCTTTATCCAGGATGGTCCACATGCTATAAGGGTCTGCTTCCCCCCCCCCCCAATCCATCCCTAACAGATATTGTGGAGGCCTCCAAAGCAGATTGATTACCACACCTAGCAAACACTGTGAATGTGGTGTGTTTTGCCATGTGAGGTTTGTATCCACTTCCACCATGAATATTTACTAGACATTTCAAGCTGCCTACTGAGATTAATTTCAGAAGGCCCCCTGTGGGAATTGGATTATTATGGGGTTATCTGTTTGCAGGTTCATTTGTGTAGTGGTTTGGGGGAAATACCTGGTTTTAAGTTAGATCTACTTTACAAAAGAGAAAATGTTCTCTCTATATTTCCTATCTCCATTATAGGTTTATAAATGCAGACCCCTCACCTTACATTAATGGAAGATTGTACCTGCTTGATATCTGTAGCCTTCCCAACTCTTAGGGTTTTAATTTGACTGTTGTGTCCTGTGAACCATCCTACCCCTACATATCTTGACCATCAGAAACAAGCAGTTGTGGGGGGACAGCTGAGAGTTACAAGACAGATACAGATAGGGAGGTTCAATAATTTTATTTGATCCACATTTTAAAGCAAATCGGCCTGATTTGCACTTTCCAGAGTAATATATCAGAGTGCAAATTATTTGTTTAGCACATCCCTGAATTCTACATTTCAGATATTGGCTTTAAAAAAGTGTATTAAAATGTTTATTTTAGGATAAAAAGCCTTTTGAAACTATATGATGCCACTGGGAGATGTTAGAGGAATTGGAGTAAGATACCATCGGTATTCTGATGACACCCAGGTCTACCTCTCTGTTCTATCTGAATCAGGAGAGGCAGTGATTAGCTGGATGAGGACCAATACGCTAAAACTGAGTTCAGACAAAATGGAAGTCATGTGTGTATCAGGTTCCTGAATCCAGGAAGTAGAGAGAAAGTGAGTTCTACACTTCCCTGGAAGGAACAGGTGAATTGCTTGAGGTTCTTCTGGATCCATCTACGTTGCTTGAAGACTAGGTAGTCTTGCTGGCGAAGAGTGCCTATGTACAGCTTTAACTGGTTCACCAGCCACTTCCCTTCCTGGATAGAGACTGCTTGGTCACAGTGATCCATGCGCTAGTAACTTTAGACTATGGCCCTTGATTATGGCCCACAAGCTGCAACTACAGGTAGGTAGCCGTGTTGGTCTGCCGTAGTCAAAACAAAATAAAAACTAAAAAATTCCTTGCAGTAGCGCCTTAGAGACCAACTAAGTTTGTTTTTGGTATGAGCTTTCGTGTGCATGCACACGAAAGCTCATACCAAAAACAAACTTAGTTGGTCTCTAAGCTGCTACTGGAAGGAATTTTTTTTTTTTTTTTTTTTTTTAAGCTGCAACTACCGGTAGTGCAGAATGAAACAGTGAGTTGGCTGGTGGGTGTCTCTGGCGAGGCACATATTTCACAAGTCTTGAAAGATGTGCATTGGTTGTCAGTACACCACCAAGCCCAATTTAAGGTGGGTCAGAAGTACTTTACTCAGAAGTAAGCTGGGGGTCACTTCTTCTGACTGATACATATGATGGTGCTGTGCACCTGCCGTGGCATGTACACTTGGAAGTAAGTCTCACTGAACTCAGTGGAACATAGGTCTGAGTAAACTTGCACAGCAGTATTGCACGGTTGCCCCTAAAGACAGGACTGCAGCCGTATGGTACGATCCATACACACAGAATAAATAATAAATAAATAAATAAATAAATAAATAAATAAATCCCATTCAATTCTATGGGGCTTGCTCTGAGGAAGCTGATATAGGACTGCAGCCATAGTTGTTTGCATTGCTAACTGATCCCTGCTATATCCGGGATCTTTCAAATTAGATTGTACAATCTTGCCTAGAGAATGGGTTGTTGTTTATTTACAGAGCAAGAGAAGATAAATTTCTGCCACTGCTTGGGTGGTGGTGAAGTAATTCTCCATTACTCTGATGGCATTTTCCACCAGGATGCCTATATATATATATATATATATATGGGCAAGGAGGGTGGAAATGCCATAATTACTTCCCGGGTTGCATTCCATCGAGGTTTATTGTATCAACATTTGGTCTAATTATCTTCTTCCCTCTTTGCTCCTGGGAGTTCACTAAGTGTAAAGAGATGATAGCTTGTCGTCTTTTCATCTAGGAAGGCTCAGCGTGATCCACTGGAGAAAGAGAGAGAGAGAGAGAGAGAGAGAGAGATCATGCTTCTAATATCTTGGCTGACTCATCAGGAACCTGTAGTGCTCCCCCAGCCCTCCGCCTTCCCCTGATGGTGTGCAAACCCCCAGTGAATAAAAGATGCATTTTCAAAAAATGGAAAATGTTGGTTATTTAATAGTAATAATTTCCCAGCAAAATGCACTGATATCATCCTTTGCAGTAATGACACCGTAGCGCTTCTAGGTTCTTTCCAAGCAAGACCCAGCATGAATGGCTAGGAGTTACTGTGTCAATACAGAATGCAGAAAGCGGGAAAGAGGCAGTGCCTTGGCTGCTGCTAATCATACTGTGCTTTTCTCAGCCCATTATCAGGCTCAGAGGGTCAGGGGAGAGAAACCAATAAATGGCCAGCCAAGTTGCAAAGCTCCATTCCCCGCCTCCACAGGTGTGTTTTCAAACTGCACAGCAAACCTTTCCCTGTGTTACGGAAGGAAGAGTCCGGCCTCACCAAGCAAGGGAAGAGATGGGCATTTCACCATGAAGTATGAGCGCAAGGAGATGAGATGAGGAGACTGGGTAGAAGCAGGGCCGCAGGGGCCCACAGAAAGCAACCCAAGGGACCACTTCAAAGAGGATTCTGCTTCAAAGAGGTCTGCTTCAGTTATCAGGCTCCAGCAGCGATGGATGGTAAACAGAACACTCCCGGGTGGGCAAGCAGCATCCTGCATTGTTCTGACTGGCAGAAGCGAGGAAGCAGGTTAGGGCTTTGCCTTCTTGCCCAATCGGCCTTTTCCCTAAAGAGAAGCTTGTCACGCACTGCGGCGGACTATTAACCCCTTTAATGCAAGTCTCTGGACAACAGGGATACATATTTATCGTTTGATATTTCAGTGTATCGACACACTTCCTTTGGCCTTCAGAGCCCTCCTGTGGAATAGCATCAGCAGCATGCACTCCAGATGGCTGCCTGCTTGTTAGCTTCATTGGAGTGTTTGCCTACAGCTGCGAAGCGCCTTCAGAGGCAAAGAGCTTCCGGGGGGTGAGTGATGATCAGCAGGGAATTGGTGTTGCGCCCCAATCTGAGTTGAAATCACATTTCGTATCGGCTATTCTTGGCAGCAGCTTTTTCTCCAGAACAAGTACAGTGGTACCTCGGGTTACAGATGCTTCAGGTCACAGACGCTTCAGGTTACAGATTCCGCTAACCCAGAAATAGTACTCGGGTTAAGAACTTTGCTTCAGGATGAGAACAGAAATCGTGCGGCGGCAGCGGGAGGCCCCATTAGCTAAAGTGGTACCTCAGGTTAAGAACAGTTTCAGGTTAAGAATGGACCTCCAGAACGAATTAAGTTCTTAACCCGAGGTACCACTGTATGGTCAAGCTAAGCTTGCCTGTTGAAATGCATGGCTGATGTAGTTTGGTCCTACGTCTTAGCTAGTTCCCAATCTCTGATATCTGGGAACAATACAGAGTTTATATTGCCTCTTGAGAATCTCATAAAAACAAGAGATAAACACAGGAAGCTGTCATCGGCTGAATCAGACCACTGGTTCATCTAGCTCAGTATTGTCTACGCTGACTGGCAGTAGCTCTCCAGAGTTTCAGGCAGGGGTCTCTTCCAGGCCCAATACTCCCTGGAGATGTTGAGGATTGAACTTGGGACCTCGTGCATGAAAAGGAGATCCATCCACCACTGATGGATGTCATCTGCAGCTACACAACTTCTCAAGGATCTCATGACAAAGAGGCAGCGGGAATCATTTGTGTGCTTCAGATTTCTGATGCACTATTTGGAAAAACAATCAGTGTTTTATGCAGACAACAGCAATCAAATTGTGCCACTTTTGTTCTGTGATTCACCCAGAGATCCTTGTTTTTGCAGTTGGGATATGGAAGATACCAGGTAATTTCCTTTGGCCACTGAGAACTCTAATTAAGCCAGAACTCTTGTGAATCATCTCCACGGGAAGGGCGAGGATGTCGCCAAATATGATTCTACAGCTTTCTAAAAATTAATTTGACATCCAACATCTGCTTTGGTTTTTGAGTCTGAGAGAAAGCGGAATCCTTCGGCTTATTTGACTTTGCAGGATATTATATTTGGAAACCAACACTTGCAGGTGTGATTTTCAGGGGAGGAGGCTGTAGGTTTGTTTGGAAAATTAAAGTCAGATGATCAGTGGTCTGATTCTGAGAGGTGTAATGCAGAGACAGTGGCTTGCTGGATTCAAAACAAGGATTGAAGCAGTGGTGCAAGCAGGCATGGATACCATTTCACTTCGGTGTGGATGGCAATTTCCTCCCGTGAAACTGTGCTGGTTCTCCACACTATCAAGACTCTGTCATGTGCTTCTGCTCAGTGTGAGGCAATGGTTGAGCGCCAGAGCATGCATAATGTTCCAGGTTCAGTCTCTAGTGAGTGCTGCCAGAGGCAAAAACAGGCAGAACAACAGACCTTCACACAATAAGCTACACCCCTGCTGTGCAAAAAGCAGAGTTTTCTACGTGCACAGTTCTCTTCTTCCTCATCCAGACAAGCAAGAGGCATTGTTTGATGTTTTATCATGTTTTTAATATTCTGTTGGGAGTTGCCCAGAGTGGCAGGGTATAAATAATAAAAGATAAATAAATAAATAAATCACAAATAATCATCATATTCAAGGATACATTCCGTGGAGACAGAAGCACTTGAGGAGGGTAATGCGCAGGAACAGTGAGAGATGTGGCCTGGGGTGAGTCCCGAGGGCCAAATAGAGATGCCTGGAGGGCCACATTTGGCCTGCAGGCTGGAGATGCCCACCTTGGAACTAAACATTCTGAAACCAACCAGGTGCAGTTTTCACAGAGTTAAACAAAGGCCCATAACTTTTCATTGGCAGAAGCTTGTATACTTCACAATGAAGTGTTGCCTGATCAGTAGTATGCCATCAGTTTAGCCAAGGCTTATGTTTTATAGAAGTTATGAAGCCAAACACTGATGGGGACCATGATCCATCACAGAGTGACCAGAGACCAGGTTTCCCTCCTTGTCCTTCAAATGTTGGATTACAACAACATTCCTGACCACTGACTATGCACTGTGTACTTTTCCACACAGGGCAGAGCTAAACAATGGAGGCAGTGATGGACACCAGCTTGGATGGCTTTAAAAGAGGACTAGACAACTTCATGGATGATAAGGCCATCAAGGGCTATTAGCCATGATGGCTTTGCTTGGCTTCTACGGTCAGAGGCAGTATGCTTCTGAATACCAGTTGCTGGAAACCGCAGTAGGTGAAAGTGCTCTCATGCTTGGGTCCTGCTTGTGGGATTCTCATCAGCATCTGGCTGGCCAATGTGAGAACAGGATGCTAGACTAGATGGGCCATTGCCCTGGTCAAAAACAGAGCTCTTCTTATGCTGGTTGGGCCTGGAGTCCAACAACATCTGCAGGGTACCAGGTTATGGGAGGCTGCAATAGACAAAGGCAGAAAGGGTTCTTGTATCTCCAACAGAGGAAATCATGACAGCCTGTTATGTAGGGGTGGGGAGAACTGCACATTCTGAAACCTTTTATTCGATATATATCTGTTAAAAGGTGCAGATTCCCTGCCCTTCTTTGCTTCTGATCACCCTATTCCCCTTTCATCTCAAAATATATTGTCTGGACGCTAGCACCAAGGAGAAGTTTTCTCTCAGTATAATAATTATGGGTACATCTAGCTATCTGTAGATATCAGGGTGCCTGTCAACTCCTGTCCTTACTCTGTGTTTGTGTGCATGCCTGCATGTGTCTGCGTGTTCTCTGTCAAATGTGCTCTGCCTGTTGTGACCTCTGACTCTGCCTATGCCTAGGATGACCTGCTGTCAGCTGCCCTGCCCCCATGCTTCTCCTTCACCCTCCACCCAGTTCCAATGTGCAGCAGCCACCACTGCTATCCATCCATCCATCCATCCACCCATCCATCTGAAGCTTGTAGATATTTTGTCTCTTCCTCTTCCCCCAGTCTTGTGCCTCCAAAGGTGGGGGCTTCCAAAAAGATTCTGCATTCCTCTGGAGCTCATAAATGCTCTACCTGCTGAGCCAACAGCAAAGAAGTGAAACAGGAACAGGGGAAAATATGACACCCTGTGCTAATAGATGCAAAGCAATGGAAAACAATTTTGCCAACTAGGCGACTCAAATTAGAGTCATCTCTCGGAGGAATATTGCCGATTTGTAGCTCTTATTACAGCGTAATACTCCTTCCCTAAAAGTTTGTGTGTGCATTTTAATGAATTCATAAAGCCCGGACTGTAAAAACCCCATGGGTGAAACCTGGCAGCTCTTTAATTCAGCATTAAAGCTCAACTGATGTCAATTGAATTGATTTCTGCACATCGAAATTGCATTCATTGAATGAAAACTTTGGTCCTCACCATTCCCCGTTTTAGAGCTTGCTGTAATACAATTGGCTCCTTGAGTCAGGTTCAATTACATGTTGAAAGTTTATAATCTGGTGCGGCGAATGGAAGCTGTGAAATCAAGAGAGAAAACCCGGCTAACTTGATTAAACTTTATATAGCAGCCATTCAGGTAACACAGAATCCTCTCTCTAGTGTCAAGGGAGCGTCTCTTCTGAAATGTGCAGCATGGCCTGATTACAGCTTCAGAATTTATTCTGGCGACCCAAAGGCCTCTAATACGAGGTAAGTCCTCATTTTGAAGTGTGCCATTTGTATTGGGAGAAGATCAAAAACACAACAGGGGGGGTGGAGGTGTTTCCACTCCTTCCTGGGCATAGCAAGGACAAAACAAATCAAGTTTAATGAGCTGGAATCTCTGGATCAAACCTCAGCTCAACTATGAACTCAGTGAATGACCTCAGGCCAGCCTTCCTCCACCTGGTGGCCTCCACATGTTTTGGACTGTGGAATAGGAATAAAGAAGCTAGTAGAAAATAGGAGATTGTTTTTCACCATACAATGGTACCTCTGGTCATGCACGGGAGCCGTTCCGGAGCTCTGGTCGGATCCTGAGGAATTCGCAACCAGAGGTGCCTGTTCTGTGCATGCGCGCGGTGCGTGGAGCACGGGGCGAAACCTGGAAAAATACTTCCGGGTTTGCTGCGTGCGTAACCCAAAGGATACACAACTAGAGGTATGCGTATCCAGAGGTACCACTGTATAGGTATCAGTTTATAAGTAGGCTGAGGTACAACACTGGTATTTCAGGCAGGTTCTAGAGCTGATCCAGGTATTGGAATAATCTCTTACACCTGAAATAGTATCCCATCCTTTACTTATTTCTCTTTTCAAAACCCGCCTTTTCCTTTAAGCCTTTGGCACAACCGCCTAATCCCCATGCCCTACTGTGACTGAGCCTAAGTATGTGAAAATAAATGCAAAGCCTTCTCCTTTTTGTCACTGGCCCCTCTCCCTTGTGTCCATTTTTTGATTGGAAGCCCCTCCGGTCAAAAGCTTGATCTCTCATAGCACCCATGCGCCTTGGTGACGGAATTGCTACAGTTATCATCAAGGTTGTGGAACAGGCCTGAGCAGAAAGTACAGCAAAGAGCATCAGAATGAGATCTGGGGAATGGATTAACTGCTCAGAAGCATATTTCCTCATTGGAGGTTTTCCATGGAGAACCTTTCTCAAATATGATGGTGATGATTGCATTTATATTCCAGCTTTCCTCCAAGGAGCTCAAGGAAGTGTACATTATTCTTTCCCGCTTTGTGTTATCCTCACAACAACCCTGTGAGGTAGGTTAGACTGAGGGACAGTGACTGGCCTAAGGTCACGCAGTGAGCTTCAGACAGCTGAATGGGGATTTGAACCCTGTTCTCCCTGCTCCTAGTC